>CM077456.1:19316440-20516440 GCA_039654765.1 Mylopharyngodon piceus
TAACTGACAAAAATTAGAATTCGTCCTCAGATGCCATGTCCGTAAAATCTAGCATTAATTCAATCTCAAATAGATTCATTTAAAGAAGTTATTACTCCACCAGCTGCGTGACATCATTCACCAACGTGACTGAACGACAGGTTTGCGACAATACGGTTTCGGGAAACAGTCGTGACTAGCTAGTTGATTTGTTCAACGATGCATCGTACTATGGTAGTGAAGCAGGTATGTCGTTGTACGGAAAACACGTGTGAACGTAACCACATTGTAATGCCACACCAGCAGAGGGAGCCCTCGTCTGAATTCTGACTGTGTGCCACTCCCTCTGCTCACTCTACAGTCACTTCCTGTTTGGCAGCCATTTTAAGCATGGCATGACCAAACAGGCCTTGCGAAGTATTGCCAGTTCTACTGCCTTACCGAGCGTTTTCTATCTATTGTCTGTTTACCTTGTGTATGACCATTTGCCTGCTTTCTCTGATTACTGATTTTTGGATTTCCATTTTTGACTTGGCTGCCTGTTTGGATTGCTTTTGTGTTTGACCATCTTGCCTGCCTTTTCGACACCTGCCTTTGGATTACCCCTTGACCTGTTTGCCTGTTGGACTGTTTTTGTGGTTTTGACCCTTTGCCTGGCTTCACGCACCTTTTGGACTGTTCCTAATAAACTTCAGCACATGGATTCCAACACGGCTTCTGCCTCCTCATTACACACATTAACACCTGAGATGGTAATATTTATGATGGCAAACAACAACAGAACTTTTTAAATCATTATTATACTGTTTTTAAAATGAATCACAATTATTCATTTGAATCTATTGGCACTCTTCTAGTTCCAGAGGGGAACTATTGTCTTTTGACAATGAGGGGACTTTGAGTCAAAAAGGTTGAGAACAATTGCTCTGCACCTACTAATAAATCATATAATATACATATCTAAAGAGCTCCAAAGCACAGATATTTTCTGATTCTGCAGAGATGAACAGACTTGATTCCATTAGATGAAATCAAAGTAAATTTCCTTTTTTTCTCCTTAAATTCAATTACCCACATCAACACACCCTTGTGCCATGGCAGCACTTCCAACTGCTTAGAAAAGTCAAAGTTTGGTGGGGTGATCCTCCCCTGCACCGCACTCTTCAAAACCAGCCGTATCAGCCTTGCTGGGGCTGCATGTGTTATTTAGCCCATGTCATCATGCTCTGTTTATCTCACTGAGGCCATTAAGTGTGACTAATGCGGCCATGCAGCAGTTAGCCTGCTCCACCCCGAGGCCCAGGGATCTGATGTCAGCCCTCTCTCCTGCAGTTTACTTCCAGTCTTGGGATACATTATATAATTTTAATGGAGGATGGGATGAATGTGTGTGCGTTGTTTACATCGTCTTTTGCCTATGCTTTGTATATACTTGTGATTCCAGTCCACTGCCTATTGATTGACAGTCAACTGTTACCCTGCCTCCAAGTCAAATATTATAAAGGACAAATTCAAGGTCAACAATGAAAATTTTATGATTGCACCCAAATATGACCTTTTACACTGTGGTGACCAGTTAAACTTCAAACTCTTGCTCTGCTCAACAAAACATGCATGTTTATCCACATGGAATGTCTTCAATACTATGACAAAGACAGTCAAACTGTAGCTGTCGGGGATCGTTGCCTCTATCTGTTTCTGCAAATGTTTTTCTTTAACAGGCATTTTCTATGCAACTGCCACATCCCAGCCTGCGGCTTCACCCAGATTGTTTAAATTGCCCAGTTCATATCTGATGTCAGTTGACCTCATTTTGCTTAGCAGAAACATAGGCTGTTTCTCACAGTCTAGCACTGCAGTCTTCGCTTTGATCGTTTACATTCACTTCGGCTTCCTCCACTCATGATTTGTCTTTTTAATATTTGACTGTAGGCTAGCAACAACTATTGTTCCGGATGATGGCCCCTGTTACACGTGGCTGAGTGAAGTCAAGCACATTGACTTCAGTTCTTTGTCTCTTTCTAGTTTTCCTGTGAATGAATTTGATGAAATATTCCTGTCAGGGTAAGATGTGACTTTCACTCATTGTGTCGGCGGAGAAAGAATTCAGGTACCTCTCTCCGTGCTCTCGCTATATCTGATGATAAGTGAGGCTTCTGCTGCAGTACTTGCTGGGTAAAAGATCTTGCTCCATGTTTCCCCTGAGTCGCGGGGTGCCATTAAGAGCCCTCCTCACGCATGAGATAGAGAGAGAGAGAGAGAGGCTTGCGTAACATGCGGCAGAGCTGCAATGCAGGCAGCTGACGAGGGCAGTTTGTCCACGCTCCACTGAACCACAGCTGCGGTCCATCTGGAGCTGGGCTGGCATTGTCTGCTTTGCCCGCATGGGCCCGCTTGAGCCAGGCTGTGACTGACAGGCCACGGAAGGGTTAAAGGCCACCTTATTGAGCATGCTGACGAGCTGGAGATGAGCAACAAATATTGTTGTTAGCTGCAGGTCCTACTGAGTAACATTACACGGGGCACATAACATGTTCACATTCTTTTGAAGGGTCTGAAAGACACCAAGACATTTTAAATCAGGTTTAGGGCACATTTTTTGTCTCAATCCATTTATTTATTAAAAAATATATTAAAAATGCAATTTATCCGTACAATGACTTGAATACATCTTTTCAATAATGAGCATGTTTTTAATGTCTGAATTAAAATTCATTTTGATATTTTTGTGGGCATGAAGTAAAAAATGACCTTTGAAGAAAGTACCTAATTAAAAGGATTAAAATTCTTAAAAAGAAAACCTTGTTAAGTGGATTGCATGGCATAATCTTTTATTATTATTTCTTAAAAAAAGACAAGCAGTGAAACATTTTTGCATTTTTGTAAAAATATTATTAATATTAATAATGCTTTTGTCCATAAAATCAAAGTCATATGGTGCAACCGTAATTGCAAAAAAAAAAAAAAAAAAAAAAAAAAATCACGTCCTTCTCATTCACCACCACGACCATTCAGTCTATAGACCAGAACTTAACTTTTCCAAATTTATTCTGCCATACATATCATTTTCTATAGAATTCATGCATAAAAGGTGAAAATGATTTGTTCATGCTCCCCTTCTGCAGAGGGTAATGCACATTATTGACCCCCAGTGTAACACCAATGCTGCATTAAGCATTGCTCTGGTGTATTTCCTGCTCCTGCTTTCCACCACTTTGGCATGAACTCAATACTGATTGGTTCCAGTTAAATGCACAGTCTGAGGGGGAAACACTCATGAGTGGTCCTCACACTGCACAAATAGACAATCTCTACCTACGTTTGTATGGGCTAACCACTTCCAAATAAAAAAGCAAAAAAAAAAAAATAATAATAATAATATTTTTTTTTTTCAATTTGTGATTCCTTTTAATGCAAATCCTACAAATAAACTCTGTATAATAAAAGACGAGAGGCTGATATTCGCAAAGTAATTTTAATATTTTGTAATATAAGTGACCCACCAACCTCTTACAGGTCTCTTCTCTAGGGTATTAGCCTACATTTGTATTGTAGAAATCTGTCTGACTGAAGATGATTATGTGGAGTTGAAGAAAATGCAGAGAACCCTAGTCTGAATTTTTGAGTTCAGACCGCTTGGTGTTCCTCAGATTTTGCAAAAAAATGTAGCGTTTTTAGTAATGTTTGAAAACCTCCTTCATCCACTCAAATAGTCAAGCATACTCAAATGAATGTATTAATTACAAGTGGGTTTCGAATAAATAGCATACCTGCTAGTGATTGTTACACAAACATGTACTTTGTAATTATTACACTGTTTTCTGGAATACTTGATTTTGACTGGCCAATTGCGGCATTCAGCAGTCTGATATTTCCTAATATTCACCATTGTCGTGGCGATGCTGTGAAAGTCCGCTCTTCCGGAAATCGGTGCTATTTTCATGTCTTGCGCATCACTCTGCAAAAAAAATGCCCTCTTGTTAAAATACAACTGTCTCCATTTTGCGCCTCACTTATTGAGTGTTGTAAAAGAGGAATTCAGTAAATGTACTGTAATATTGTTGCAGTGTTCTTCTTGTAGTTTGGCCGACTGTTTTGTATGTTCCCAGCTAACAGATTTTTGTAATAAGAACAATCTCCAGATATTCAGTGTTGGTTTTGGGAGCATAAAAATGTCCAGTTTTCTTGATGTTGGAGGAATGTGTTTTAAAAGGTATGATGTTCCTCAAACGTTCTTTCAACTTAATTTTGATTAACAATTCAACATTCTAGGAATGCTGATTTGTAACATTCCAAGAACATAAAAATGTCCAGTTTTTTTAATGTTAATAGAGTGTTATTTAAAGATTAGTATGATGTTCCTGAAACATTCTTTTAATCATTCAAACACCTGCTGTGAACAAGCTTTGAAAGAACGAGAAATAAGAACACAACTACAACTTTCTTCAGCCACAGCCTTGGATGAAATCAACTTAAGTTAAAAAACATCAAGGGCCCTATCATACACCCGGCGCAATTCGGCGCCAGGCGCAAGTGTTTTTTGCTAGTTTCAGCCCGACGCAGTTATCATTTTCATGTCCAGTGCCCACATTATTTAAATAGCAAATGCATTTGCACCCATTTGTGTGCCCATGGGTGTGCTGGTCTGAAAACGAGGTGTGTTCAGGAGCATTGTTGGCGTGTTGCTATTTTGAGGCAGCTGAAAATGACTGTCATTGACCAACAAAACCTGGTCTAAAGTCAATGGTGCAATATTTTTTTTGTTATTTAAAGAGCGTGTTAGTAATATGCGCCTATAGGCGGGTGCACAACGCGCGTATACTCTGCTTATTACACACACAGGGACGCGCAGCAGCACACAAACATGCCAAATATTAAAAATAAAAGGATTACAATGTAAAAGATTATTATTGTGTACATAAAGATAAAATGCTTTGGTGGAATCTGGCTTGTCCCGTAGATGGTCTGTTCATGCGCTTTAACCTCGCGCACGAGCAGATCCGTTTCCTCTCTGGAGAAGCGTTCAGTCTTTCCGCTTGCAAATTCCGCCATGTAAATAGCAAATCCACCATGGTGCAAGCGCAACTGGCTTTTAAAGGGAATGGGAGATGAGACTCTGATTGGTTTATTGCACGTTACGCCCAAAACAAACCCATTACTCGTTAAGAGAATAGGGACAACCCTTTTAGACCATGCGCCGGGCACGCCGACCATTTTTCCCGTTGTTAAACTAGCAAAAGTGGATTCGGACACGCCCTAAGGGCATTTGTGCCGTGCGCTTTAAACCATGCGTTTAGATCGTTAAAATAGGGCCCCAAATCTCTGAAGATCTCAGCAGAGGAGGATTAAACAACTCCACTAACAGCATTACCAGCTTCACTTATTACTAACCAGGTTGACTTTATTTCTGTCAGATGTCTGCAGCAGTTCTTATTGAGAATTAACAAAGGTTTAGATGTTGATGTTTGGTTGAAAATGTTTAGTTTGAAGTCACCATCATGGTGATCAGCGTTTGCTTTAGTTGGGCTCTTGACCCTTGACTTTTAAGTTGCTTATTTTTCAGCAATTGCAGGTGTTTTTTAGAAAATATTTCTGAATTGATAAAGCAGATCAACATGTCTGTTTTAACAGTCAAATGACTGCATTAAAGTGGTTTAAACAACTGCTTTTTCTATAATTGCTGACTTACAGAATTGAAGCATTATTGTAAAGTATTAAACTCAGCTGATGTGATAACAATCATTTGTAACACCATTGTTTTGTTTCAGATGAATGTTGATGTCTGTAAGTGTATAAATAACACTTGTCATTGTTAACTTTCTGTTTAAAACATGTTTTGTGCCCATTATACACTCACAGACATCTACATTCGGCATATAAAACACAACAATGGTGACATGCTTCATGCCAGCATACAAAACACATTCATGGCTCCCAGCATGCATTGCAGCATGAATAAATCATGCAGCTGGAATTATTTTTTGATTGTCACCATTGTTGAGGTTTGTATGATGAGTGTTGATGTCTAAGTGTTTCTCAATGTCTTAACCTTCAAATAGTTTTGGACAATCTTACACAAATCATTTCAGTGTTACAAATGATGTTTATCAAATCAGTTGACTTTATTACTTTCTTCTCAAAAAATACTTCAAGACCAAAAGTAAGCAAAACTACAGAAAACTGGACATTTTTATGTTCCCAGAACCAACACTGAATATTTGGAGAACGTTCTTATAACAAAAATCTGTTAACTGAGTTGCTTTGGACAGTTTTTCTAAGCGGAAGCTTTAATGTCAGCATGAATTCAAAATCGACAATTCAAATTTTTATGCAATATTGCAGTATTTATTATGAGTGATTCATCCGTGCACATCTTTTCTTTTTTCTTCATGTGTCCTCGTAATCTTTAATCAAAATAACTTCCTCTCACTCTTGCAGCGACATCTCTTCTCTTCTCTGATGACGTGTTTACTGGTGTGAGGGTGGGACAACCTGTCAATCAAAGCAATAGCAAATCACAACCACCCAACAATCCAATCAATTCCCAATGGACTAAATCAAGTCCCACCCTACATTTTTCTTGTTCGAGAATCCGTTTCCCTCGGATGTACGTCCAAACAGTGAAGAAAATACTATCGCAACTTCTGTTTCATGCCGACTTTAAGATACAGGTAAGATTATAAAAATAATTTCAACCCAATTTATATTTTTATGACCACATTTACTTATTTATAGATGTGTAATAAATGTTCATTTGTAGTACAAATGACAAATGTTTGGGACATATGTTGTTGCTTTGTTTCAAAACAAAGCAAAAACAGATCATTAACAAATCATCAAAAGATACATGATAAATGTACATTGTCCTTGGACCATGTCACTGGATTCTTTTGGTGGAGTTTGAATGCTGTCCTTGTCAGAATGTGACTGTGAGCGGAAAATTTCTTGCCACTTCATTTCTTTCTTTTCTTTATGTATCATGCAGCACTTTTGATTTCTGCTGGAATGGCTTTTGCAATTGATTCTTTTCAACAATTAGATTGTCTCTGCCATTCCACTGGTGTTTGTTTTTTTTAAAAGCTGACACCCCCTCCCCCCTCCCCTCCCCACCCATCAACCTTCATAAAAATATATATATATATGTCTTTGTTCCATGGTTGTATTGAAAGTTCCGGTTCAACAGAGGTACTTTTTCTCTCAAGGCCCTAAACTGTGTCTTCACATCCCCTGCTTTCAGAGCTTTTATTTTGTTCCTTTCTGTAGATATGAGGGAATATGTGACTGCTATGTGACAATAAGAGTGATGTTTAAACGCCTAAAGTCTGAAAGACACAAAGATGACACTATAGCCACTGAACAATGATTTTTTTTTTGATAGATGTATATTAAATCTCAATTTCTGTACCTGTCTGTGGCATCATTGTCCACAGTTTCAAAGTTGGCCTACACGTGACAAAGACATATCCTAACATGAGATGCTATATATATATATATGTATTGTATATATATATATATATATATAGTATAAGTATATATATATATATATATATATATATATATACGCACACTAACAGACCAGAGACACAGCTGTGCAAGAGTGTGTTCCCATTCAGTGTTGTTCAGAGGAAAAAAAAAAAGAAAAAAAAAAAAAACGGTGTTTGGAAGCAAAGCCATGGTGAATGTTCCATTAAAACCACAATGGGAGTTAAAGTGACTGGCTGATTGGACAGACTCTTGCTGTATTTGTGGAAAATCACTGCTATTTTGGCAAAGGTCACCGAAAGCATTAATGAGATTAATTTAAAAAAAAGAAAGTAAAATATGAACAATAACATTTTTCCAATCCATTTTCATGGGTGACTAAAAAGTAACCAAATTAATGTGATGCGATTCCTTTCATGTTGTTGCAGCAAGGTCAGTAATGTTTCCTACCTTTTCTTTTCTGCACCATGTATTGGACGAGCCTCAGCTGTGATTCTTACACACTTTGTGACCTTGGATGTACAAATAAACCAAATTACCATGATCTTATTTAATAGACGTGATTCTTGCTAGGTTGAATGTAAAGACCTCCAAACATACAGCCTACTTGTTTCCTCACATTGACGACTGTATATAATATGCCCAAATACGTTAGCGATTTAAGAAATATTTTGTATAATTTTTTTTAAATTTGTATTATATTTTATTATGTGTTTAAATTTTTTGTTTTCTATTTTAGTAAATTGTCAGTAGAAGTTATTTTATGAATGTAAATACTATTTTTAATTTTTAATTAGTCTTAAAATTAATTACATCAATCAGCCTTAGAAACAATAAACTGAACATTTTTATTTTTACAAGTACTGAATAATAATATTCCATATCTTAATAGTGATTTCATTATCATTAATAATCACATTATGGTGAGAGTAATTAATGCAGTAATTCACAATACAACAGAGGATTAACACAAAGCTTAAGTGACATAAACAGGCCTAATTTTGTTTTGATTATCACTGGTTATCACTATTTGATTGCAAAATGTTTTCATTTTGACTTTGATTTCAATTTCAACCACTGGAATGAAGTCTACTTAAATCATAATGACTGTTGGTTGCTTATTTTGAGATCGGCAAAGGGCCTACTTCAGTCATCTTACGCCTTCCTTCAATTTCTAAGAGGAAAAGAAATAATAGTCTATTGAATACTCACACATACTTCCACCAGTTTTGATTTGAGTTGTGCAATCCAATTTCTGGGAAAAATTACAATCCCACAAACAAAGCAATATTTAAGCCTGCACAAATGCAGCTTTTTTAGAATAGGTAACCCTCAACCTATTTCATAGAGACATCAAGTCCGTAGGCTACTGTGAAAGCAAAACCCCCCCAACACGAGTTCCTCTGCACCTGTTCCTCACACATTTACACACACACACACACATACACACACACACACAAACAAACCTCCTCTGCACCTGCTTCTCATGTGTTGTGGGCATCGTGATGATTCCGGTGGTGTAGCAGAAAAACTCTTCACTCTATGATTGGGGAAAAGGGGTTGGTGGGTGGGCTTGACTTCTGCAGCTGGTCAGTTACTCTTCAGTGAAGGGCAGGAAAACAGACAAAGAGCTGAGCTGCTTCAAACAGCCAAACAAATCAACAGCATCCTTTGAATTCTCATGTAGAACAATACAGACTGGAAGTCTTCGCTGTCTTTCCAACTAAAGCATCGGGTTTTCACTGACTATTTTATTCACCCTTGGTTCCTGATTTTTGGAACTTATTGACCTCTTTTTAAAATCATTAAGAAGGTGTATGACATTCCTCTGACAAAACCCTTGCCATAAAAACTTTTATTATTAGGCTCTGCTGTGGGTTTGAATTTGACAAAATGACACTAGTATGACTGAATCTGACAGAACTATGGTATTTAAAAAAAAAAAAAAAAAAAATAGAGACACACTTACCTTCGTCTGAGTTGAAAATGGAGTAAAAAAAAAAAAAAAAAAATCACCTGCAAAGAAAAATCAGAAATCAAATGATACAACTAACCTTGTTTCGCATACAAGTGAATGTTATGTACTATCATACATCACTTGTCATATATCTGTTTTTGATGTAGTTTTCACTTTTTGTTTGAAATAGGGGAGATTTAAAGGTGTGAATTGTCCATATATGATTGTTACATATACTTTAATTGTCATAAATATGTGCAATATTTGTTCCAAAAACCAATAGTTAGATATTTTGTAAGTTATCTTTTATATTTGTTGAAATGTCCATAATTGTTTTTTGTAGTCAGAATTTCAAGGTATATACCTATACAGTAACCGTTTAGAATATTCACTTGAATAAAACGTGTGACATCTCGCCTCAGTCGTTTATATTGATGCAAAAACTTGTACAGATCAAACCAACTACAAAGTATTCAGTTGCCTTATAATTGGCCTTGTACAACATTAAAACAACTTTCATATTGGATAACAGTTGGATAGCTAATGGAATAGATCACTCAAAATGGAAAATTTGTTAAATTTGACAAAAAAATTAACAAAAATAAGACCTTAGACAGAATGTCCTAGCTCTAAAAAAAATCTGTAAAAATAGGGCACAATGTACTGTATTAATTTAACAGAATTTTCCATATTTATTTTTTACAGGTGTTTTACCTGTATTTAGAATTTTGCACAATTTTGCACATCCTCTATCCGTAAAATGAGCTGCCAGTTCTTTTTCTGTTATTTTACGGATTTATTTTTTACAGTGTGTAGTACTGGAATAAGCTTGGACATTCTGTGTAAGATGTCCTTTTGTGTTTGGTGGAAGAAAATATAATAATATGGAGTTGGAACAACATGTTGAGCAACAAACGTATCATGAAGTGAAAGCTAAACCCAGACACTTTCCTTTGAAAGCTGGTCCCTCAGAACTCTCTCAAGCTGACTGAGTGAGGCCACAGAGAGGTGAAGAATCACTCTGAATAAGCCCAGAGTTCACTGGCTGAGAATGAAGGTGAATCAATCAAGAGCTCTTCATAATGCTTGAATTGAAGTGTGACACCCACAGAGTATCAGTGTACATTGTATATTTCAGTTATTTTTCTTACTGAAAACTCTGTGAAATGTCATTCAAATGAAACATATCACAGAAAACCAATTTCCAAATGAAAGGATTGATTAAGGGTCTGAAGACTTTTTCAAGACACTTCATTTTCCTTCAAATTTTTGTAGATTTCTGTTGATTATATTATTTACCATCAACATGACAACGTATTTTGATGCTGGTTTCATGTGACAGAAAATAAATGTATACCACTACGAGCGACATTCACACATGCAAAAATTTCTGTGTCTCAGATGTAATTCAGACACTGGCCTGTGGGTACTGACGTTTTGAGTGGTGAAAACACTCTTAAGAGGCCACTTGAAAGCCTTGGAGGTCATGCCCTCCCTGCCTGGCATCTGGTAACCTTGTCAGATAAGATCACCAGCATGGAGGACTTCAGCTTTCCTTGTAAACTGAGATGTAATCTCTTTAATTGGTGTCAGCTTAGAGTCTCTGCAGCCGAGAGACACATCGAGGAGCTCTGGGAGGACATCCAGTCTTCGTGACCTTTTTTCAAACCACTATTGCTATGCTAAGACGGTATCTGTGACTGGGCCTTCCTTCCTTGAATTTGCCTTGGATGATGAGTCCCTGCTCTTTGTCAAATAATTTAAAAATTAAAGGTGACGTGAATTGTGAATTGTGAATTGGGAACTCACCTCTATGCTATGTTGGAAAACACAGCCATACTCAAACTCAAGCTCATTATTTCAAGACACAGTCACAATAATAGACAACAATCCCAAAATACACTCATTAAAGGGATAGATCACCCAAAAATGAAAATTATTCCATGATTTACTCACCCTCAAGCCATAGGTGTATATGACTATCTTCTTTTAGACGAACACAATCGGAGATATATTTAAAAATATCCTTAGTCCTCCAAGGTTTATAATGGTTGTGAATGGTAGCCCAAATTCTGAGAAAAAAAAAAAAAAAAAATGCATCCATCCATAAAAAAAATGAATCCATACGACTCCAGGGGATTAATAAAAGTAAAATAACGAGCTTTCGGCGACGTAGTACACAATGCCATGACGTTCGACACGCCGTGGAAGTTAACGCTTTTTGGACGTACGTCAAATGCATATGGCTGTCGTGCCGGAAACTCATTATTTTACTTTTTTAAATTTTTAAATAAGGATACTTGTCTTACACAAATGCATCGAATCGCTTCAGAAGGCCTTTATTAACCCCCTGGAGTCGTATTGATTCTTTTTTTTGTTTTTTGTTTTTTTTTTAATGGATGGATGCATTTTTTTTGTCATCAGAATTTGGGTTACCATTCACTACCATTATAAACCTTGGAGGACTAAGGATATTTTTAAATATATCTCTGATTGTGTTCGTCTGAAAGAAGATAGTCATATACACCTAGGATGTCTTGAGGGTGAGTAAACTATCCCTTTAAGCATTTAAAATGTACTCTTATTTATGTGTAACGGTAGTACAGAAACACCCCATTTTGTTGATAAATTGTATAACAGATTTTTCTCTGTGCAAGAATGGTCCAACAAAGTCTGATTTTGATATTGCAGTAGATGGGTCATTCACAATTAATACACATTAAAAGGACACTGCAGCTCATTGGCTTTATTTGAGAGATTTGCCTGTTTAGTGCTAAAGGGGGAAAAAATTGTAAATGATATTTATGGAGTCAATTTAAAGCCACATATTGTTGCAAAAGAATAAAGTATTGCAAAGGAAAATAAAGTATTGAGCAAAAAAAAAAAATGCTATAAAAGTGATATAAAATTTGTTTTGCAAACAAAAATAAAGAATTGCAAAAGAAAATGAAGTAGTGAGAGAAAAAAATAAGTTTTGCAAACAAAAATATAGTGCAAAAATAAAGATATAATTAATTGCAAAAATCAATGATCCTATTTTATTTCTGCAACATATTTTGCATGGTCACACCTACTAATTCATTTGCAACGCTCCCTCTATTCTGCGTTTCAGTCAAGCTCGCGATACCGTTTTTCCTTTGCGCTTCACTTTTCTGTGCGTTTCTCTTTATGGCGCTGTTTTGACGTGGGGCGTGTTCAGCGGGCCTGGCCACGCCTCCCTCAAGTGACGTCATCTGCTCGAGACGCAGATCAGCACAGATGAAGGCATCATAGCTGAGAGAAACGCGGGTGGATCGTTTCCTTGTATTCACACTTTTACTAGCATTATAATGTGCATGGTTTTATTGTGTTAACTAAATGTCTATTAAAAGCGTTTGCTTAAGTTAGAGATTGTGTTAAAGTGGTGTTTATTATTAGCCATAGACTACTCGCTAACATGAACTATCTGAAATAGCCAGCATTTGCTGTTTATTTCTCTCAGTGTGCACACTTTTAGCATTAAAATGTTTATGGTTTCGTTTTGTTAACTAAATGCGTATTACCAGCGTTTGCTTAAGTTAAAGAAGTTAGAGATCAGTTAAAGTGGTTTATTATTAGTCTTTGAGGCTACTTGCTATTGCTAACTTGAACTGTCTGAAATTGCCAGCATCTGCTGTTGTTTTCTCTCAGTGTGAGTGTGCAAACTTTTATAGCATTAAAATGTTTATGGTTTCGTTTTGTTAACTAAATGTGTATTACCAGTGTTTGCTTAAGTTAACCTGCTAATCCGTGGGAGGACTCTGTTTACATTATTTCTCAGTTACTGCTAGTTTTAACCCTCATATTCTCCTCGTTTCCAGTTATTGTCACAGATTCTTTACAGAGCTATTGTATAAAAAAATATAAATTTTCTAATAATACAAATTATATATAATTTTTTTTTTGTTTACTTCTCATAATTACTCAACTACACCATTACCTTGCATATAAAATATTACATTTTTATGAAAAAAAAAAAAAAAAAACTTTAATGATGATCTAAACTGAATACAAGTTGTTTCTGGATATTGTTTAGGTGTAAGAGGCATCTGCTGGTTAGAGAAAAAAAAGTGTTATGACCATATATGTCCAGCAGAGGTCCATGGACATTCATTCATTTTTCTGAAAGTGGCCAAATGCTCTGTCTAACTTTTGTGGTATTTTGAGAATATATATATTTAAACATTATAAAAATTCATTAAAATGAGTGTTTTGACAAAGTTTGTATTTTATTTAAAGTCTTTTGAACTGTCTGTTTGCAGTAATGTTGCATAAATTTGCAAAAATGCCACAAGTTGCCACTAAAAAACGAGTCTGATTGTGTGTGTGTGTGCGCGCGCATGTGTGTCAGTGCAACGTCTCACCCCTTCATATCTGTATTCTGCTTTTATGGTTGATTTTATTCACCAAATTTTATATAAATGCTGTCTGTTGCATTCACACCCGTGTGAGTGTGTGCGCGCGCATGCATGTGTGTTAGGTCTCACCCCTTCATATGAATGTTCTCAATTTGTACCTTGTTTCATTTGCGAACATTTTTTGACTTTCCCTTTCATTTTTAATGTGGGGTCTGTTTGGACCCCGAAGACCATGAATGTGACTTTTTTTTTTCTTTTTTTTTTTTACATACCTTTAGAACAACCGAATCAAACCCAGTTTTTGTGTGTGTGTTTAGACAGATAATGTAACAAAAGTCACAAAAATTGCATGACACTGAGATAAAGGGAACATTGTTTTTTAATGGGGGAAACATCAAATGGGGTCCAAACGGACCCCGAGGGCAATAGGCTATATGTAACTTGACAGACAATAGATTATTAAAAAGGTCTAAGGCTCAAGCTTAAATTTTTGGATGGATGTTATAATGAGTTCGGAGGAAAAACATGGTTTTAATCATATAAACTACTGTGTTTTGATGTGCTAAACTAACATGCTAACTAAACCTTATGCACCTGTTATCAGGAGCTATTATGTTTTATGTCTTATTTTGAAAAAAGTTAAAGAACTTTTTTAAATCTTTCTTTTTAAAGAATATTAGAGCCATATCCCGGTCAGAGAGACTGAAACTAAACGGGGCCATGGGGACAATAATATTATTTTAAAAATTTACCAAAGAAAAAAAAAAAAAAAAATCATTCAACAGTATAAAACTGCACATTGAGAGAAATAAACAGCAGATGCTGGCTATTTCAGGAGTAGCCTCAAAGACTTTAACTGACCTCTAACTTGTTCTCTAACACTGGTAATACACATTTAGTTAACAAAACGAAACCATAAACATTTTAATGCTATAAAAGTTTGCACACTCACACTGAGAGAAAACAACAGCAGATGCTGGCAATTTCAGACAGTTTAAGTTAGCAATAGCAAGTAGCCTCAAAGACTAATAATAAACCACTTTAACTGATCTCTAACTTCTTTAACTTAAGCAAACGCTGGTAATACGCATTTAGTTAACAAAACGAAACCATAAACATTTTAATGCTATAAAAGTGTGCACACTGAGAGAAATAAACAGCAAATGCTGGCTATTTCAGATAGTTCACGTTAGCGAGTAGTCAATGGCTAATAATAAACACCACTTTAACACAATCTCTAACTTAAGCAAACGACATTTAGTTAACACAATTAAACCATGCACACATTATAATGCTAATAAAAGACAATTACAAAGAAACGATCCACCCACATTTCTCTCAGCCATAGTGCCTTCATCTGTGCTGATCTGCGTCTCGAGCAGATGACGTCACGAGAGGGAGGCGTGGCCATGCCCGCTGAACACGCCCCACGTCAAAACAGTGCCATAAAGAGAAACGCATAGAAAAGTGAAGCGCAAAGGGAAAACTTATTTTTTTTCTCTCAATACTTTATTTTTCTTTTGCAAATCTTTATTTTTGTTTGCAAAACAACTTTTTTTTGCTCAATACTTTATTTTCCTTTGCAATACTTTATTCTTTTGCAACGATATGTGGCTTTAAATTGACTCCATAGATATTTATTTAAAGAAAAATACATAAAAATATGATTTGTATTTTTTTTTAAATGTTTGTGTGTTTTGAATATCAGCAAATAGTCATGGCTGAATTCATCATCATTACATTTTAACTGCTTTTAGATTAAACAAATTTGAATTCTACCTAATTTTGCCTTATTTCTACCTTGTTTGCTTTTTATAACAATATCATGCTTTCACATAATGTTACTTTTTCTGAAATGCACTTTGCCCCTCATTTTAATTTCCAACCTCCTTGTACTGTTAAAATCTCTCCTCTTTAAAATAATGCTTTGATCTTTCTGACATAATATTGAAAGTGACATAATTTTCTTTACAAACAGAGGAAAGTTTCCTTTACATTAATTTTAAATTAATATTTCATTATCATCACACCTATATTTCCCTTTGCAAATTCTGTTTTGGGAAAAAAAAAACAATCTGATTTTTCACAGAAAAAGTAAAAATAAAATGTTCTTGGCAAAGAAGGTGATCAAAGGTCAAGGTTTTTAAATTTTGAGGTGAAAAACTGTCTAATAATGGCTTTAGCTGGAAAATAACATTGCATCAAACCACATTTACATTAAAAATTATTATTTATTTATTTATTTTTTATTTTTTTGCTGCCAAGAATTGATTAAAAGTTCAGTAACCTTATTAAATTAAATTATTAAAAAAGAAAATTCAGGTACAAATGGCACTATCTACTTAGAATGACCTAAATATTTACACCTTTCTTTTCTTTGACTCTTGAGACTTATCTGTCATGGCAATTACCCTTCAAATGAAACCATTAATATATGTAAAATATAAATTTTTGCATTCAGTATTGAAAGACTCAAAGTTATAACCAGTTGGTCACATATGGTTTCTTTCATGTGTACTCTAAAGCACTGCAAAACAAAGCACATATTTCAATCTCAGTATGCTCAGGGACATACAGGGCTTGAGGAAAACCAGAGCAATACTAGATTTCGCAATCTTTTCATTGTTCCCTGAGGTCTTCCTTTTCGCAGCTCTTACTGCTTTGAAAATGCTTGGTTGGTGCTCATTTCCCCATTTACAACTCAAGTTGTTTAATCTAGAAAGCATAGATAGCATCTCTTCAGAAGCATGTAAAAGATAAACATTTAATATAAGTAAAATGATTATTTAGGAGCCCAATATGTACAGTATCTATGCGCTTTACTGTACATGTTCCCAATGATTCCTTATTAGACTCCCACATGTTTGCCACCCTCCTGTCTGTTTCTTTTTACAGCACATGACCCTGCATGTACCCGCTGAGGCAGGAGACAAAGGGAAGAGACAGTGCAGGCAAGCAACTGATGGAGGTGAGGGGAGAATGGTCACCAAGGTGATTCTGAAATTTAAAAGCAGTGAAAACAAGTTGACCTTTGGGGGGTTGTGTTTGAATGTCTCTATTGTGGCACCCGGGGTGGGACCTCTGATGGCAAATGCCCTGCAATTTGCCTGTGTAGAAGTCTGAATTGCAATGTGGCTTTTCTGATGACAGAAACCGTCTTGTATTTTGCTGCATTAACAACATACTACTTGCCACACATTCAGTATCCACAAATTTTGCTATACTTTAAAGTACTTTTTCTCCACTCTTAAAATAAAGGCTCTTTATCAACATAGTTCCATGATAAACCTTTAACATCGAAGGAAACTTTCCATTACACAAAAGGTTCTGGAAAAAGGCTCTTTAGATTATTCAATTGTTCTTCACAGTAAAATAAAGTTTCCAAAAGGGAGGTTTTGCACTGATGCCATAGAAGGGATAGTTCTCCCAAAAATTAAAATTATCCCATGATTTTACCCTCAAGCTATCCTAGTTGTATATGACTATCTTCTTTCAGACGAACACAATCGGAGATGTATTTAAAAATATCCTGGCTCTTCCAAGCTTTATAATGGTAGTGAATGGGGATCAAGATTTTGAAGCCCCCCCAAAATGCATCCATCCATCATAAAAATAATCCTTACGGCTCCAGGGGGTTAATAAAGGCCTTCTGAAGCGAAGCGATGGGTTTTTGTAATAAAAAATATCCATTTAAAACTTTATAAACTAAAATAACTAGCTTCCGGCAGACGACTATATGCATACTGTGCAAGTAGACTTGTACCACAAGAGTAACCCCTGACTTGTATGGATATAGGAGTATCGTAAGTTTAGACACCTCTCGCGGTTTAAACAAATAGGGCTGGGCAACAAACTCAAGCTCCCAAAATATATATTGAAATCTTCTAGCGAAATCCTCCGATATTTCTCGTTTTAGACTTCTAATTCGTGACCAGTGTTTTGTTTTGCTTCTGCATTCGTCATTGCGTTGTGCGTCGGTTCAGGGGTTACTCTTCCAACACAAATTGATGTGTACGGCCATCTTCAGAAGGCCTTTATTAACCCCCTGGAGCTGTATGGATTATTTTTATGATGAATGGATACATTTTTGTGGGCTTTAAAATCTCAACCCCCATTCACTCCCATTATAAAGCTTGGAAAAGCCAGGATATTTTTAAATATATCTCTGATTGTGTTCGTCTGAAAGAAGATAGGCATATACACCTAGGATGGCTTGAGGGTGAGTAAATCATGGAATAATTTTCATTTTTGGGTGAACTATCCCTTTAAAAGAAGTGTTAGTGTGAATAACATGGATGTTAAAGGTTCTGTATGGAACCATATATTCCAATAAAGAACCTTTATAGTTAAGAATGGTTCTTTTAAGAACTGTTCATTGAAAGGTTCTTTGGAGAAGCAAAATTGGTTCTTCTATGGCATCGCTGCAAAAACCTCCTTTTGGAACCTTTATTTTTAAGAGTGTATGTGAAGAGCAGAGCTAATATATTGTTTATCTTTGAATTTTCTATGCGAGCGTTCATATTTCTATGCAACTGGCTACTTAAAGACGGGTCTAATAGTGGTGCACATGTGTGAGACCCCAGCGCTTTTCTGTTCTCATTGTGCAGACACTTGAAGAGGCGCTCTGAGTTGTTCCAGGCGCAATCTCAATATTTGCCCACTCTACCCAGCAGGAATGCTTTCTCCTCATTACTTGGTGACAAAGTGCTGGCTTTAACAAGCATCCTTCTGCCCCTCCTCGGCATTTAGAGCCCCCCCCACAAAAAAAGAACATCATTTTAATTATGCAGTCAATCACAATTAGAAGCAAATGTTTTCCCTGTTGGGCCTGCCCCTCTTTTCAGGGCTTTGTGCCTTGCCCCTTTGTGCTCCAGGAGAAAGGCCTCAGCGGTCAATGGGGTGGATGAGTGGTTGTGTGTGAGGTGGAGGCTCGCGTCCTTCAGCGCACCTCGGAACGTGCTTTGTCGGGGTAAGGGGAAGCAGGAGGCGAGGGGAGGAGGTAGAGTACATCCGTAGCACATTTGCTGAATTAAGAAGCACAGTGGGAAGACTTTGGAAGAGAGGCTGAGGGAACGAGGGGGGTGTTTGATGGAAGACTTGTTGCTAGGTGACTAACAACCGTTGCGTGTCCGTCTTTTTCTTCTCCTTTATGCGTTGTTCAATTCTCCGTTCTGCTCCCAGATAGTCAGATTGCTTTTTTCCCCCCCTCTTCCTTACCGTATCCTGTCCTTATACTGTGCCACTTACTCTGAAATAAAGACTTTCCAGAGAGGGGGAAAAATGTCTTGCGCTATTTGTGCCCTATAGAGTGATTCTCAAAAAGCTATTGAACAAAAACTCTGTCTATACAGCCAACTAACAGAACACTGTATTTCAGCACAATCAAGCACCAAACACTTGTAGTAGCTGTGTGTTTATTGTTTGCTAATGTTGTCATTATATATCCTACTGGTTATAGTTTTTGCGTTCATTATTGTCATCAGAAAATGACACAGTCACAATCTTTGTTTTATTTATTTTAAATCTTTAGTCTATATTAAAATATCACAGTTTAATGAATGGAAACGCTGCACAACACTGTATAACTTACATGTATGTACGCTCTAAAAAAAGATGCTTCTTTGAAGGTTCTTTTCATGTAGTAACAGTTCTATTTAGAACCGCACGACCCTGAAGAACCCTTTTCATGCTGAAATGGTTTGTGTTAAAGGTGCGGTCACACTGCACTTTTCGTTCCATTGACTTCCATTCAAACGCATGCGAATGCGTCAGACCGGAAACGCAAGCTTGTGCGAAAAGTTTCGCATTTCACTGCGTCAAAGCCACTGGAAGGCAAGCCTGCAACCTTTAGCCAAAAAAGCGTAACGGCTAATGCTAACGCTCCGCTTCTGGCGGTACGCAGGGAAGGAGACCAGAGGCCGTTTTTTGAATGGATGTCAATGGATGAGAGGCTTCACTATGCTGATTAAACAGCTTTTGTGGGGAAATAGCTAGGCCTAATCATTTAATTAATCGACAGCCTGTTCGCTAATCTTCAGCATGTTTTACACTAAACAATACTTTCGTTGGGAACTATATGTAGATTTTAGCTTGATAAAAATGTATTTTTTTTAAGAGAAGGCAGACTAGGGAATGTTGCGACAGGTAGGACTCATTTACGGCATTACCAACAGCAAACGTGCCGCATTACTGTTAAACAGATAGAACAATAGATGTTGTGTCAAAGTCACTGGAAGGCAAGCCTGCAACCCTTAAGCCAAAAAAAATGTAACGGTTAATGCTAAAGCCCCGTTCACACCGCCAGCGACACGCAGCGACAAAGTGACAGGATCCCATTCATTTCAATGGAGCGCTGGCGACTTCCGGCGACAAGAGCGACAGTGACCGTTGGCGACAGAATGTAGGCGTGTCAAGCGACGGGAGACACGCGACAAAAGTTCAGAAATTTCAACTTGATGCAAATGAGGAGCGAATTTCACAAGTGACAACCAATAGGAGTGAAGGCTCTCTGGAGCTCAAGTCACCATCTCGAGTGCAGGCAAGACAGACAGGACATAGTTCCGGAGCGATTTCACTGTTTTATATGATTTGACTGTACATACATGGATATAATTCGCTTGTTAAGTCTGACGTCACATTGCACTGCTTCCGGGTCCAAACGCACTCTCATACCACAAGAAAACAACAAACGGTGCTAATATACACACACGATGTGGTGTAATACTACCAAAAAATTATAATCATAACCTTTATCTCCATACCAAAATCCCAGATGGCCAGACAGTGACTCATCTTTTATAAATCATTAAAATATTAATGTTTGTGACGCTGTGAGCACGGATACTGCTGTGTACACTGTAAGTATTTTAAATGTTTAACTTTTTAAAATGTTAAATGTTTAATATGAATAAATAGCGCTGATAAACGACCGTCAAGATGGCATTCTCAAGTGAAACGAGTCGAGGCTTGGACCCAGAAACGGCGTTCCTTACGTCACGACTTAACAAGCGGATAAAATGATGCGTGGAAAAGAAACTGTAGGCAGTCTTGTGAGTTTGATTTATACATTGATAGTTTGTGTTGTTAATTATATGATGCTGGGAGCAGTTTAGCACTGCTGCAGTTCATATTACAGTTTCCCTGCATTATGTTGATTATTAGGGACAAGTAAATTGATTATTTGTCAAATTCGAATGACGTTTTAGTATTTTTTGACAGTATGAGCGAGTTTAATTTGTTGATTGAACGATCGTTAATCTAGTTAATGATTTAATGCACTGAGCTCTGCAGTCACAACACTCTACAACAGCAGAATGTTACTTTTAATTATTTTAAACCTAATTCCTAGTCAAATTAGAATGATTTCTTAGTTTTATATATCATTTGTGATTGCATTTTCTATAGCTATGATCAGACGTGCAGTCTACCAATGATATTAGAGCGACAGCACTAGGAACGCCTACAAGCGACTTCACAGTACAGAGACTAGCGACATGCAGCGAAAAAGTCGCTGGCGGTGTGAACGGGGCTTAAGGCTCCGGCTGTGGCGGTACGCAGGTGTAACCCTGTTGAAATATTTTCTTTAGTATAAGATATGCAAATTTGAATAAATAATTTTATAGTTTAATAAATAGAATTTAAGGTTAAAAAAGTTAAGATTCATTGACCAGCAAAGAAGTTATGATTTTGCTCAATGAGAGAAATGCCTATTGAGTAATGTTAATGGTTTACTGTATACAGCATTTAAAATGTTAAATATTTGTTGGGTAATAATATGTGTGAAAATGTTTTAAAGATGCCTGGAAGAATAGGAAGAAAGAGTTACACAAATGTTTTGTGAATTTATTTTATTTCTGAAAGTTTTGTGTATGAGCCAATCACAGTTGAGGTCAAGGTACAAGGAAGGAGAGACGAACGCGGGTTTTTTGCGGAAAAAAAAACCACGGTTACTGTTAATGTAATACACCAGATAAGGAAAGTGTTCAACAAGGACTCTTATATGCTGCTGACGCCTTTGATCCTGTGCGCGTGAGGTTACATTCACATTGAGTAAAGGTACCATTTTTTGTTTGGCCTGTGTGGTGAAGCAGCCATCTGGTTTAAGGCTACAGCGTACCCGAGCTACATTCAGGCCTGCATCATTTGAACATTTGAAGGGTATTTCACATTAAGCTAGGTTTTTGCCAGCTATTTTGTTGTCTTGGGCCCTTATGTGTTAAATGTGAATTTGAATGTCTTTGTGATCTGAAAAGTGAGTTTGACCAGACATATTTAATTTTTGACCTTCCTTTTCTAAGTAAATCTGGTATACTTTTTATAAAACCGTTGTGGTTACTGACTCATGATATTTTAAGTTAATTAAGAAAAAGAGTAAAATTTTGGTTTAAATGTTAAAGTGTTTATAGGATAAAAGTAATTCCAAGACATTTCATTTCCTGTTAAAGTGTAAATATTACTGCTTAAATAGTGATTTAACGGGGAAAAGCATTTCATTTAATAAGTTAGTAATTACACTCACACACACAAGTTAAACACTGATAAGTTTATTAATGAAACCTCACTTATTTGATTGGATAGATATTAAAAGAATTCAGGATAGCCACCTCTCATTATAGTCAAGCATGCTAGAGAGGCGCTACACAGGGAAGGAGTTTTGAACGGCGGGCTCTGATGTCACTGCCATTACACAATAGGCTGAGAGGTGCCGCACGTGATTAAGTTAGCCGTTACGCTTTCTCCAATAGTAAGAGATACAGACCCTCTCGTCTCCCTATAATATACAATCTCTGGCAGCGTTCCAAAGTTCAAAGTTTGGCGAACTCTGACCTGCGAATTCGCATCATGTGAAGATCGATTCGTCACGGCATGACCTCCTGGCTGAATCAAAATAATGATATTTTTGCAGTAAAGTCGATTAGGTTGTATATTTTTACATTTTTAATGTATTACTATATGTTATGTGAATTCATGTTTATAAAAAAAAAGACGCTGTAGACCGTGACGTCATATCACGACCGTTGCAGCATAAGATGAAATTTCGCAAGTTCAAAGTCTAGTGTGACCGCAGCTAGAGTTTAGGGTTCTTTTTTCACGCCTTTTTGTTTTTCAAATCTGTAACTGTCAAAGCCACATCATTACTGGTTTTCTGGAGCTTAGCCATTCAATTACATAGACTGTCAACACACTCTCAACAGGTAAATGATTTCTTTCTTAAAATGTCTACAAATTTTAACTTTCAAGTTATAACTGGTTTCCTACCAATCACCTTTATCACACTATTGAGGTCCTATAGCACTTTCAAAGCATGGTTCTTTATGAAACTTTATAAAAAAGGGTTCTATTTAAAGGGTTCTGCTATTGTTACAAGCCGAAGAACCCTAATTTGGTACTGTTTAGAACCATTTTTCTTTAGAGTGTATATTTGTAAAATCATTATTTCTATTTATTATAATATTATGCTTTTCACTCTGTGTAATATTTTCTAAAATATTTGGTCCATTTTCTGATTATTCTTAAATTATTCTAATTTTCATTCATTCACTTATTGATGAAAATGGCAAATTACCTCTGAATCATATGGTCCAACAAATGTATGATGATGATTTATGATGTCAGTTCCTTTAAATATGATATATATGAAAAAAATGAATGCATGAAAGAGTAAATAAATATTTTCTAAAATTCTTTGTCACAAATTGCAAGGTTTGTTTTTGTCCTAAGTTTTTCTTTTTGTTGTTTAACCACATAGTTCAGCGGTTTTCTCATGCATTTATTTCTATCAGTATTTTATTATTTTACTTGATTACTTGGCTTTATCAATAGTTGATCTCTGTTATAGAAAAAAGTGATTTTGCACAGAACTGAATAAAGTTGAATTTTTTTGAGTTGTAAAGATGTTAAGGTTTAATACAGATTAAACAAGGGTTCAAGGGGTCAAGTCTCTGCACGATTAAATATGAATGCTTGTCTTTTGCATGCTTTGATTGCAAATCTGTCATTGACTTCTGATTAAAGGTCAGACAATTACTAGCTCTCATTTTCCAGCACATTTCATTGAACATGATTTTTGACATCTGATTATAAGTCATCCCTCCTTACCCTGAAAAAAAAAAAAAAAAGAAACAGCTTCTGTTGTTGCTAGTTGGATGACTTCACGGTCTTCAGCGTGGAGCCGTCTCCGAGCTCATGGCATGATATCACAATCTTGAGGCTTGCATTGTTTGAGGTCTCAGAGCACCACTGTCATATACAGTGCACCAATTCTACCCAGTCCACCCAGTGCTTAAATCAGACATCATTTTAAGACAAATTACACTATAACATGCAATAGGATGTAACATCCTGGGGATACAAGGATAATGTGTGGGGTTACAGATTTAGTATGCAGGGCATGGATGATCACAGAGGTCAGAATGATTCCCCCTTAGGTCTTGCGTATCACAGTCTTCAAGTCTCCATATCTGCATGCGGACAGCAGTGCTTGCCACTGGCTCCACTTACTGTTACACATCCACGTTAAGACAGGTTCCAGAGGGATTCTAAGCTCCTCCACCCAGTCTGGTGACAGCAAGCATCTGACCAGCTAAATCAACCTTGACGTGCCAGCCAGCAACACAAGACTGGACCGGTGCCTATAAGTGACCTGATATGATGTAGACTGCTATGACATCTGTCCTTGCCATGCCCAGAAAATCCCTGTCCACTGTGAGAGGCGCTTTAACACATATTTCATCATTTTCCTGTACTGTTAAGCTTGTGAAATCTTACACAGTTCATCAACATGACCTCCTTGGCTCTTCTAACAATAACAAAATGCAGTGAATATTTTAATGAAAGAATTAATAAATCAATAATATAAAATAAAAAAAAATATATAAAAAATCTAAATAAATAAAAGGTTGCACTTTTTGGTTTAAATTCAACGAACAAATGCACAATCAAAAATAAATTAATTTAAAAAAATAATAGATTTTAAAGATTTTTTAACATACAATCATCACTCCTTCTTCCATTTTTTTTTTTTGTCTTACCCTGATTCACTATGGTAAGTCTATTGTATGTTTATATTTTAGACCTGTCAGGATGGTTTTCATGGGAAATTGCATACATGCGTCACTCGCCCATGTGTGTCTCATTATATCCGTAAATAGAGAAAATTTGCTCTGGCTACTGTGACGCTGTCACAGTCTCACTTAGGGGCTGTTTTCACAACACCGTTTTCAACTAAAAATTGAAAACTTTTTATGCGTTTTGGCCGTTCATTTACATGACAATGGCGTTTTGGTGGCCTGAAAATGCAAACTTTTGAAAACGGGTTTCAAAGTGCAAGTTTTTGAAAATGGTCTCCGTGTAAACAACAAAAACATAAATCTGTGAAAACAATGATGTCATGCATATGCGTATTACATTTTCAGTCTATAGTGTTTCATCACTATAATATAGTGTTTTGCTCCCTCAAAAAAAATTGCTCCCTCAAGGAACACTTGGTAAAATTCATTTTTTCTGGCCAACCTATCCAGCTTCCCGGACAATTACCTCTGCATGTTTCTGTATACCGTCCTGAACACTACCACCAAGGAGCAGTTGTCCAGGGAATGTCCTCAGGGGAGCTTCGCTGACTTTGTGAAGTGGGTGCTGGCGTCTTGTGGATCACTGCTTACCGTTGGACCCGTCAACAACAATGCCAGCCCCACTCGCATCCCAGTGCACAGCCAAAACCACCCAGACTGCAAGAATTGGCAACAAGACCCCACTGCAGGTAACATGAGCGACTCCGCCGCAACATTTGAGCCAGCAGCAACGGGAGCAACCGAGCTGAACATCGCTATGGAGCCTGAAAAATGTGCATCTGACCAGGTGTACGAGCCGGCTGCACCATCCATCACCGAGGGAGTACACGTGGAAATCGAGGGCATGGAATTGAGCCCTGCACACCCTTCCGCCACTGAGAGTGAGTTTTTGGTCTCTGCACCAGAGAACTATGGTTATGGTCGGTTATGTCCCAAACTCTCTGGTCCTGCTCAACCTCCCTCTCCCACCACCTCTCCATGAAGCTATTGAGACTGCTTTATTTTTTATTGGTTTTTGTATTGCCCTTCAAGCTCCTCTTTAGTCCCCAACCATTTCTGCCACCCAGTCATCGCTGCCTTACATCAGCCCCCTCAGTTCCAACTCAGCCTCCTCTCAGTGGTGCGGTTACACCTCGGAACTGCTGGGAGCCATCTCCTCCTGGGCGTGGGGAACCCGTAGCTCTGCCTCCCGTCTCTGTGCACTCCGCACTCCCGTCACCCTGGCTCCTACACATATGCTCCTTCCACCTTCAATGTCAGCAGTGACCATTGTGCATTTGGCCTCACCAGGCTCCCTCAGTACGTCAGTTCCACCTGGGTTGGACATCGCACCACCTTTGCCACGGACTTGCGTGCCATTCGATTTCCTCCGGCCCTCCACCCCTTCGGCTTTCGCTAGCTCCGTCCTCCCTCAGGCACCACCTCCACCCTCGGTCACTCCAGCTTAACCTCTGCCCTCCGGATCCCTGCTTCCACCACAAGAAGTTGTCGCTGTGTCTCCGTCGTGGTTGCCAAGGTCATCGGTGTCCTGATGCTTTATTAGCTCTCCGGGCACACGGTGAGCTCCACCTCCAGTGTCGCCATCGCCTCCTGTCGTCGCCATGGTGTCATCTGGCCATCTTCCTCCATGGCTCCTCCCTCCAGCAATGCCGCCGTGGAGCGCAGCCCTGGTTGTGTACTGGGGTACCATCTGCCTGCCCCTGTTCAAGGCCACCCGTTGGATCAATTCACCATCTACACCACCCTGGACTTTTTTGTTTGGCCCTCTCCCAGTTGTTTGTCCTCCAGCGAAGCCTCCTCCTGCCTGTTTGTGCCATGCCTTTTGCCAGCCCCTTTTTCCATCCCTTCACCTCATCATCATCATCCTCCTCCTCGCCTTCTCTTTGTTTTCAGTTTGCAGTTGTCATGGTTTCTGATTAGTTGTCATTTAGTTCAGGTGTGTGTATTTAATTAGCCTTGTTTGTATGTGTATTTAAGTCCTCTGTGTTTATTTATTTGTTGTTTGGTCTTGTCTGTGTTACATGTATGGTAAGGCGTTCTCTCTGTTTGGATTTATCTGCCTGTGGACTTATTAAAGCCTGCTTTATATCTTCATCATCGTGTTCGTGTATGTTCTAACAACACAGCGTTGTGACAAATGCATGTATGGTGTGGGAGTGGCAGAGGTTGTCGCAACGAGCATGAAAGGTTGATATGGGGAATGCTAAATCTCAAACCTCCGGGGAATCACCCCAACAGAGGAGAGTCTGCTGGCAAAAAGAGAACGTGACAGAGCTAGTAATAAAACGAGAATCAACATTGACTTTGTTCAGAGATGGTGAGATCTGAGGGATTTGAAATGTTGTAAAAGCGATGCGGAGATGGCATTTTCATTACTTAAAAGGGAGTAAGGTATTTTTTTTTGAACAGTTAAAATGGCTATATGTAGCTATCTAACAGAGATCATTGTTAAGCATTATGCTTGTTTGAGATTAGCAATATCTGTGCAGAATCAATCACCAGTGATCACAGTGAGTCTAGAAACTGAAGAGTTTCTAGAGTGGTTGAAGAGTGGTCCAACGTAAAGCCAATTCACACTGCACTGACAGACTGCAACAGACACTCCGTCGGGTTTTGTTGGATCAGTGTGTTACCCCTGTCGGAGTCTTTTGGCTTCTGTCAGAGCTTGTTTTCGCCGATTGAACATGCTGAATTGGAGTTAGAATGCCTGAGAAGTGAAGTGCTGTAATCTGGTGACTGTCGCCCTTGGTCTGCGTCTGTCGATGCAGTGTGAATTGGCCTTTAAATAGACAGTATGGGAACTCTCAACATACCAGGTATACCAGGGTTGGCTAGTCAACCTCCCTTTGCTTAGCACATATATTGCTCTCTCTGCAGATGTGTGTGCTAGGCTAACTTTTTGGAGAAAACTCACAAAATAAAAGTCTCTGATACTACTATATACAACACATTTACAATGAGGTTGTGAGTGATTTGCTTTTAGCCTCCTTGCCCAGGTATTTCAGAAGTGATTAGGCAATGATGCCCCGTTTATGGGCTTATGCTTCAAGCTACTTGTGCATCTGCTTAAGAACCACTGATCATATTAGCAAGCAAAGTCTCCACTCCCTCCTAACAATCAATCCTTAAGCCATGTTTCCCATGTACACACCATGTTAAAGTGACAGTTTCCAGTCCAATTTGAAGAAAGGCATATGTTTTGTGGATGTAATCCATTACAGCCATGTGCACAACAATTAAATCCACCACATAAATTGCAGGCTAAAAACAACTCTTATTTTTTATATTTCTTCTTAATGTGCAGATTTTATTTCAATTGTTTGTTTTGTTTATTTGTTGAACTGAATTGTGGGGTGATATAACTATGTCCAGGGTTTAAACCATATTTTTAAATGGTCATGGTGTGGATTACCAGTTTCCTTCCTGATTCCCTTCTCCCCATTGGATTGAACTTTATGAGTTTATAAGAGGCTCAGCAGTACTAAGATGGCATTACTCTAGGCTGCCTGGACATGTGTCACACATGAGGTCAATCTGTACAGCGTTAACAGAAGGGCAGCCAGCCACTCAAAACAACTGATTAAACACTTTCTCGGCCACTGCAAGAGTAGTGTTGATTTTTGATTTGTATTATTTTGTATTACATTTGTATTATAGATATGTAAGTAAAGGGTTAGTTCACCCAAAAATGAAATTTCTGTCATTAAGTACTCACCTATACAGGTGCTGGTCATATAATTAGAATATCATCAAAAAGTTGATTTATTTCACTAATTCCATTCAAAAAGTGAAACTTGTATATTATATTCATTCATTACACACAGACTGATATATTTCTAATGTTTATTTCTTTTAATTTTGATGATTATAACTGACAACTAAGGAAAATCCCAAATTCAGTATCTCAGAAAATTAGAATATTACTTAAGACCAATACAAAGAAAGGATTTTTAGAAATCTTGGCCAACTGAAAAGTATGAACATGGAAAGTATGAGCATGTACAGCACTCAATACTTAGTTGGGGCTCCTTTTGCCTGAATTACTGCAGCAATGCAGCGTGGCATGGAGTCGATCAGTCTGTGGCACTGCTGAGGTGTTATAAGAGCCCAGGTTGCTCTGATAGTGGCCTTCAGCTCTTCTGCATTGTTGGGTCTGGCATATCGCATCTTCCTCTTCACAATACCCCATAGATTTTTTTATGGGGTTAAGGTCAGGCGAGTTTGCTGGCCAATTAAGAACAGGGATACCATGGTCCTTAAACCAGGTACTGGTAGCTTTGGCACTGTGTGCAGGTGCCAAGTCCTGTTGGAAAATGAAATCTGCATCTCCATAAAGTTGGTCAGCAGCAGGAAGCATGAAGTGCTCTAAAACTTCCTGGTATACGGCTGCGTTGACCTTGGACCTCAGAAAACACAGTGGACCAACACCAGCAGATGACATGGCACCCCAAACCATCACTGATTGTGGAAACTTTACACTGGACCTCAAGCAACGTGGATTGTGTGCCTCTCCTCTCTTCCTCCAGACTCTGGGACCCTGATTTCCAAAGGAAATGCAAAATTTACTTTCATCAGAGAACATAACTTTGGACCACTCAGCAGCAGTCCAGTCCTTTTTGTCTTTAGCCCAGGCGAGACGCTTCTGACGCTGTCTGTTGTTCAAGAGTGGCTTGACACAAGGAATGCGACAGCTGAAACCCATGTCTTGCATACGTCTGTGCGTAGTGGTTCTTGAAGCACTGACTCCAGCTGCAGTCCACTCTTTGTGAATCTCCCCCACATTTTTTAATGGGTTTTGTTTCACAATCCTCTCCAGGGTGCGGTTATCCCTATTGCTTGTACACTTTTTTTCTACCACATCTTTTCCTTCCCTTCGCCTCTCTATTAATGTGCTTGGACACAGAGCTCTGTGAACAGCCAGCCTCTTTTGCAATGACCTTTTGTGTCTTGCCCTCCTTGTGCAAGGTGTCAATGGTCGTCTTTTGGACAACTGTCAAGTCAGCAGTCTTCCCCATGATTGTGTAGCCTACAGAACTAGACTGAGAGACCATTTAAAGGCCTTTGCAGGTGTTTTGAGTTAATTAGCTGATTAGAGTGTGGCACCAGGTGTCTTCAATATTGAACCTTTTCACAATATTCTAATTTTCTGAGATACTGAATTTGGGATTTTCCTTAGTTGTCAGTTATAATCATCAAAATTAAAAGAAATAAACATTTGAAATATATCAGTCTGTGTGTAATGAATGAATATAATATACAAGTTTCACTTTTTGAATGGAATTAGTGAAATAAATCAACTTTTTGATGATATTCTAATTATATGACCAGCACCTGTATGTCGTCCCAAACTCGTAAGACCTTCGTTTGTCTTCAGAACACAAATTAAGACATCTTTGATGAAATCCGAGGGTATCTGATCCACACATAGGCAGCAACGACATTGCACCTTTTAGGGCTGGGTAAAAAATATCGATTTCTCGATTTTAATCGATTCTCATTTTACGAACCAATATCGATTCTTAAATCCCAAGAATCGATTAGTCTAGTCTGTTTTCAGTTGATGAATGAACAGAACATGTAGCGCGCCTCTTACCAATAAATCGCAATAATTTTTGTGCTTTGTTACTTTTGATATGAAACAAAGTCTCAGATTTCAAATGATTCAAATGATGAACACGGGCTCAGTATTGGCCGGCTCCTGCGTCAGCATCACACGCATGCATCGTGCTGCTCACGTTACAAGAGTCAATACTGAGCCGCCGTTCGGACGTAAACACTGAAGCTCTGCAACGAAAATAGCGTAGGAGTATGACAGGGGACAGATGAATTTGTTGAATAACAAGTGTGGACAATAACAAGTGTGGGTAATAACAGGCACTTATTTATGGTAACTTGTAAGACACATTACTGTACTTACTAATTGTGTTAATATGCTTAAGCTTATTATTACAAAGGTTAAAGAGCTGGTAATTCCTATGTAATGTTTATGTACAAGGGTGCACTTTATTTTACAGTCCTATTTCCATGTACTTACTCTGAACGTACTAGTGAATATACCAGTTAGTTAATGCGTAAGTTACAACTGGTAAGAGCATACGTAACTTTCAAAGACACAAAACGTACATTTTTGTACGTTTAGAAAGGTGCTAAAACGTGCAATATTGACTTATTTATAGCACTAAAACGTAAAAATACTTAAGCTTTTACAGCGAAAAAATTTAAAATATTTACAAATCTTTCATGTCATAAAGATATATGTATAATTTCCCTTTTATCGTTTTGTAGATAAATGTAAGATCCCTAAACCCCACCCCGAACCTAAACCTACCCATTTTATACATAATGGACAGATGTGTAGGAAAATGACAATTTTAGTAAAAATATAACATTAAAACGATATTTTGAGCCGCTAATACTACACCTAAGTTACCTTTAAACCTACCCATAAACATTTCTTAAAACTCCGTACTGTTATAAATAAAAGAATAACAGACAAACAAGCGTAATCACAACAATTTATTTATTGCGAAAATGTCAAAAGTCGTACCAAAAGTAGTTCAAATGATGATGAGTTGCAGTCGCAGTTCGCTCTGGCGGTAAATAATAGTTTTTTACAGAGCAGAATATGATGAATCCGGCTTCTCTCCGTGAAGGCGCGCACTCATTCAAATGTCAATTCACTGAAACACGGCATGTCGCAATCTGTGACGAAGCAAGTGAGAGCCAATGAGCGTTCGATATCAGTGCCGTAAACCATGTCGTAACGCTTCTCGAGGGTGGCGCCAGAGATCGTATTATTATAGGGAGATAAGAGGGTCTGTATCTCTTACCATTGGAGAAAGCGTAACGGCTAACTTAATCACGTGCGGCACCTCTCAGCCTATCGTGTAATGGCAGTGACATCAGTCGCAACATTCCCTAGTCTACCTTCTCTTAAAAAAATAAATTTTTATCAAGCTAAAATCTACATATAGTTCCCAACGAAAGTATTGTTTAGTGTAAAACATGCTGAAGATTAGCAAACAGGCTGTAGATTAATTAAATTATTAGCTATTTCCCCACAAAAGCTGTTTAATCAGCATAGTGAAGCCTCTCATCCATTGACATCCATTCAAAAAACAGCCTCTGGTCTCATTCCCTGCGTACCGCCGGGGGCGGAGCGTTAGCATTAGCCGTTACGCTTTTTTGGCTAAAGGTTGCAGGCTTGCCTTCCAGTGGCTTTGGTGGCGCTACTTTCATATTTAAATTATAACGAGCGCGAGCTTTGACTGTGACGGTCGCTGCTGCTGAGAATGAAGATGAAGATTGATGGATAAAGGGCTGAATTTGGATCTGTTCCTTACAAACATATAGATTCTAAAGATATTGTAATGACCCAGCATTCAACACCAGCAGCTGGTTGCATTATGGGTATTTGTTTGTTTTGAGTTGATTTATGCATTATTTAAGCAAGATGGTTGGGTTTTTGCTTTAGCAAAGTTATGTGTGTTTATGTTCAAGTTAGTTTGGGTGGGTTTGGTTCATTTTCCACCTGGTTATAAAAAGTGTGGCTCTCACCGTCATGGAGAGAGATGTGTACAGGAGGGACTTGGCGATCTGGCCTTGCCTGTGTAGTTCTTATTCTGTGTTCAGAATAAAGAGGAGAAAAGACAGTACTGCCTCCTGCTGTTTTATTCTGCCTGTAGAGACACTCATGGTCGTGCGGTGTATGGGACACGAGTGCTCGTACTAGTATTTAGCATAGTACAAGTATACTAGCGTAGTATAGCTCCGGTTAGCCCCACGCTTTACTAAATAACTGTCAGTTATTACAGTGGTGTCAGATGTGAGATATTGTGGTCGTTTAGAAGACACCAGTATGGATCAAAGTATAGGCGAGTTAGAGCGTGCCATTCAAGAGAACCGCATCATGCTAGAACGTCTGACAAACGAGACGACACGGAGGAGCAGGGCTCCGCAACGGCCTGATGGCGCCAGCATTCCCCGGGCAGTGTACCACTCTCCTAGGCATGGGCAGAACGAACCACCGGCCGTCACACCAACACTCCAAATCCATGGCCGGCTGGGCTCCCTCGCACGATTGCCCGCTAAGCTGCCACGATACAATGGGTTGACACCCCTGGAGCCCTACCTGGCACAGGTCGATCTGGCTGCTCTCCACGATGGGTGGAGCCAAAAGGAGACAGCGACTCACTTGGCCCTCGCCTTGGAGGGTCCCGCGCTCCAGGTCCTCATCGATCTGTCTCTTGAAGAGCGGCGTGATCTCCAGGCCCTCACTGCTGCTCTCAACCGTCGCTTTGGGCAGAGAACCTCCGCAGAACAGAGCAGGGAGGAGCTGACTAACCGACGTCGACGTGAAGGAGAGAGTGTGGGTGCCTTCGCCGCCGACATCCGAGTTTACGCCCGAAAGGGCTACCCTACCTTCCCAGCCGCAGCGAGGGAAGAGCTGAGCCTCCACGCTTTCCTGCGGGGCCTTACACCTGAGTGGCTCCGCCAACATGTCCGCCTGTTGTCACCCCGTGATCTGAGTGAGGCGCTGAGAGAGGCTGAGCGAGCTGAGGAGGTGCTACAGGCTGGGCCGGCGACAGGTCGATCTCTGCTCCAGCGTCAGCTGACGAGAGCAGCCGAACAGGGGGTGGAAGGGGCCCGGTCGAAGGAGTAGGTCAGCCGGGTCCAACCAGCAGTGACCCCCCGACGAAGGACGAGACTAGACCACTGCTACCGCTGTGGAGAACCGGGGCATTTCGCCAGGGACTGCCCCGCCCCGAGCCCTCGCCCCCGAGCAACGTCACCCCTGGGAAACGACCTCGGAGTGAGGCAGTGAGCCACGCAAGGACTCATACCCGCTGCCGCGCATTGACGATGCATTGGATTATGTAGCTGGATCCTATTGGTTCAGCTCTTTGGACTTGCGCAGCGGGTATTGGCAGGTAGAGCTAGCGACAGGGGCCCAGCCTAAAACTGCGTTTACCATAGGTCAAGGACTGTGGCAGTTTAAAGTGATGCCCTTTGGACTGTGTAATGCCCCAGCCACCTTTGAGAGGTTGATGGAGAGGGTCCTTAAAGACATTCCCTGCACCCGCTGTGTGGTTTATTTGGACAATCTGTTGGTCCATGCCAGAGACTTTGACCAGGCTGTTCACAACTTACGAGAGGTTCTGACAACCATCCGTAGCGCCGGGTTGCGGTTGAACCCGGCCAAGTGTAACCTGCTCACCCGCCAGACACAGTTCCTGGGGCACGTGGTTAGCGAGAGCGGGGTGGCTACCGACCCAACAAAGGTGGCCGCGGTGAGGGACTGGCCCCCACCAACCAACATCACTGAGCTCCGGAGCTTCTTGGGCCTGGCCTCCTATTATAGGAGATTTGTTAGAGACTTTGCAACCATCGCCAGCCCCTTACATCAGTTGACAAACAAGGGCCGGCGGTTTGAGTGGTCTGAGGATTGTGCAGCGGCCTTCCGGCAGCTAAAAGCCGCTCTCATCGATGCTCCTCTCCTGGCCTACCCTGACCCCAACCAACCATTCCTTGTGGGCACTGATGCCAGTAACGTGGGGGTTGGGGCTGTACTCTCCCAGAGGGGGGAGAATGGAGAGCGAGTTGTGGCCTACTATAGCTGCAGCCTCAGTCGCCCAGAAAGAAACTACTGTGTCACTCGGCGGGAGTTGCTAGCGGTGGTCCTGGCGGTCCGTCACTTCAGACCCTACCTCCTGGGCACCAGGTTCACACTGAGGACCGACCACGCTAGCCTTACCTGGATGCTGAACTTCCGCCAGCCAGAGGGTCAGGTAGCAAGGTGGTTGGAGATCCTCCAGGAGTATGACTTCGAGGTTCAGCACCGACCGGGGCGGCAGCATGCTAACGCTGACGCCCTCTCCAGACGTCCATGCTTAGCTGACGAATGTCGGTACTGCAGTCGCCAGGAAGAAAGAGGTATGGGGCCCTCGTCGGCGGCAGTAAGGCCAGGTGACAGCAGTGGAGATGGAGAGCCATTTACCACTGAGCAGTTGAGGCAACAGCAGGCGAACGATCGAGTGCTGGCGAAGGTGAGGGGCTGGCTGAAGGCTCAAGCACGTCTTCCCAGGGGCCCGAGATCAAGACGCTTTATTCTCAGTGGGGCAGCCTGGAGCTCCACGACGGCGTGATCTACAGGCGGTGGCAGGCCCCTGGTGGGGGAATCGACCGTCTGCAACTCCTGGTTCCCCACGCTTTGCGGCCGGAGGTCCTCCATTGGGTTCATGGGGCAGCTGGAGCCGGCCACTTCGGAAACTCCAAGACAGCAGCGGTTCTACTGGCCTGCAGAGCTGCACGTTCACTGCTGCGATGTTTGCATGGCGCAGAAGGGACCCAGCCAACGCTCTCATGCGCCGTTGCAGCAGTACCTAGTCGGGGTGCCCATGGAGAGGATTGGTGTTCCCCATCACGGAGGCCGGCAACCGTTTTGTCCTGGTCGCAATGGACTATTTTACGAAGTGGCCAGAGGCGTATGCGGTGCCAGATCAGAGTACTTCCACATCGGCGCAGCGCCTAGTGGACGAAATGTTCGCCCGGTTTGGAGTGACCAGGGGCGGAACTTTGAGAGCCGATTGTTCAGTGAGGTGTGCCAGCGATTGGGGGTGAAGAAGACAAGAACCACTCTCCTCCACCCTCAAAGCGATGGACTGGTTGAGCAGTTCAACCGCACCCTGGCCATCCAACTTGCCATCTTGACCAGTCAGCACCAGAGAGACTGGGACCAGCATCTGCCCCTGGTCCTGTGGGCGTATAGGACAGCAGTGCAAGAGTTAAGCCAGTGCACACCGGCGGCGCTGATGTTTGGGAGGGAGCTCCGCACGCCGGTGGACTTGGTGTTCGGGTCACCCCCTGAGCTGGAGATTGCTGGTGGGCTAGAACTGGAGTACTTCAGGCGATTGAAGGAGCGCCTGAGCACGGTCCATCAACTGGCCAGGGATGCTCTAGTGGATGCTGGAGCCCACCAGAAGCGGGCATATGACACTCGGGCTCACGGGCCTACCCTTGGGCCAGGAGATAGAGTGTGGGTGTTCTGCCCCCAGAGTAAGCGGGGGTTGTCACCCAAACTGACTCATCATTGGCAGGGACCCGGAGAGATTCTGGACAAAATTTCTGAGGTGGTCTTCTGGGTCCGAATGCCTGGACTGGGTCGACGGGTGGTGCTATATAAGGATCGGTTGGCACCGTACCACCCGCTGGCCCCAGAGCAAGAGAATGGTGGGAGCCAGAGAGGCTCCCCAGAATCCACCCCCAGCACCGAAACAGACAATGATGGACTCAGGGCTGAGCCTGGCGCTGAGGGTAGAACACCAGGGAGGCCGAAGCGTGTTCGATGTCGGCCAGGACATTTGTTGGATTTTGTTGTGGGGGATTAGGGTTGTGGGGACACTAACCCTCTTGGGGGGGGGCTATTGTAATGACCCAGCATTCAACACCAGCAGCTGGTTGCATTATGGGTATTTGTTTGTTTTGAGTTGATTTATGCATTATTTAAGCAAGATGGTTGGGTTTTTGCTTTAGCAAAGTTATGTGTGTTTATGTTCAAGTTAGTTTGGGTGGGTTTGGTTCATTTACCACCTGGTTATAAAAAGTGTGGCTCTCACCGTCATGGAGAGAGATGTGTACAGGAGGGACTTGGCGATCTGGCCTTGCCTGTGTAGTTCTTATTCTGTGTTCAGAATAAAGAGGAGAAAAGACAGTACTGCCTCCTGCTGTTTTATTCTGCCTATAGAGACACTCATGGTCGTGCGGTGTATGGGACACGAGTGCTCGTACTAGTATTTAGCATAGTACAAGTATACTAGTGTAGTATAGCTGCGGTTAGCCCCACGCTTTACTAAATAACTGCCAGTTATTACAATATGGAGTACAGCAAACAAATAAAATGGGTGTGATTTGTGAATTTATGTTGTGTTTTGATGTATCTTATGGTTGTATTGTCAGTCGCTGCATAGGAGAAAACGCCTTCTGTGTCGCACAGCAAACAAACTAAATATTACAAGTCACGAACAGAAATGTTATTTCATATTAAGTAGATGAGTAAACTGTATTCAAAAAATGCGACTAAAAACATGTATTGATATGACAATTGAATACATACAACAGATTTAAAACATTAATCCCACTATTTTATTATTAATACAGGGGAATTCATTTACATTCAAACTTTACGTTACATGATTTACATTTTTATTGCTGTTAATACGTAAGTATTTTTACGTTTTAGTCCTCTACGTCAGTGTTGTACGTTTTTGTGTGTATGAAAACGTAAGTAAATGTACGTGTGGTAGAACCACACTTTACGTAAAAATACACACGTATTCTCATGAGATCACGTTAATTTCTATGTAATGTTTATGTACAAGGATGCACTTTATTTTACAGTCCTATTTCCGTGTACTTACTATGAACGTATTAGTGAATATACCAGTTAGTTAATGCGTAAGTTACACCTGGTAAGAGCTGGTAATTCCTATGTAATGTTTACCTACAAGGATGCACTTTATTTTACAGTCCTATTTCCATGTACTTATGAACGTACTAGTGAATATACCAGTTAGTTAATGCGTAAGTTACACATTACTTAGGTTGGGAGGTTGGGGGGGTATAAGCATGGTACAAGATACTTCTTGAGTACTGGATGATATACTTTTGCGGTTCAACTTGCCTAATCTTTACAGGACAATAATTCACTTAATAGGGGTATTTTGATGACATACATACATACAGATCAGTAACACTACAACTGTACTTGGTATACTCAGTTGTCATGTGTCAAAAGCCTTGCTTAAAAGGACTACTTGATAAGTATTAACACTATGAAGTGCTGTATAGTTAGGGCAGTGTATCATTTTGGTAAGCACATTTGTTTCACAGTAGTTAAGTAAGTGTCCATTATTTGTGTCCACACTTGTCCGTGAGTACAACATAGTTACCATGTATATACCACTAGTAAGTACAGTAATGTGTCTCACTAGTTACCACACATAAGTGCCTGTTATTACCCATACTTGTCTGTAAGTACTACATAGTTACTGTGTATATATAATTAGTAAGTACAGTAATGTGTCTTACAAGTTACCATAAATAAGTGCCTGTTATTACCCACACTTGTCTGTAAGTACAAAATATTTACCATGTACATACCATTAGTAAGTACAGTAATGTGTCTGTTAGTTACCATATACGGACACTATAAGTAAGTGCCTGTTATTACCCAACACTTGTCTATAGGTACAAAGTAGTTACCATGTATGTACCATTGGAAAGTACAGCAGTGTTTCTTATTAGTTTCCATGTACATACATGTCAGGTAAGTACCTTGTGTTACCACTCTTTTACCTGTATGTACAACATAATTACTATATATGTACCAGGAAAGTACGCGTACTGTAAAATAAAGTGCTACCTTTTCTTTAAATCTGCCAGTTACGGAGACTTCCGGGTAAGCTGATCTACAGCAGCTTTTGCGCCTTCGCGCTTTTGGCTGTTTCTCAATTCCAAGAACGCAGAGAACGGACTTGCGTTCTCGTGGAGTCCAGTCTTGCCAGGCGACCTTGAAAGAACGAACTCGGAAGGACACGAGGACACAGAACGCATCATTTGAGAATTGAGATGTGCTGCGATCTTGTTGCTCAACTGACCATCCCAGCATATTATAAGTAGTGGCTAATGCACAATAAATGCAATATTGCATCACAAACAAATGTAATAACCTATTAAAAGACTTCTATCATAATATTATAGACATTGTTTTCATATAATTTTATATCTGTTTATTTTACTGTGTGTATTTATGAAAATAAGTAGCCTTTGTGTTATATGCTTTGTCAATGTTAAGATTATTTTTTATAAGCCAATAAAAATACTGCAGGCTTTCTTCAGGTTATCACTTTATTAAAATTAAGCAAAACAAACTGACAAATGTTTACTTTCACGAGCCGTCACGTATTTGCGAGCTTGTAGGGAATCTCATAAGTGAGAACGAGAACTTTAAAGCTTGCAGGCTTCCTTATGTCGACCGCCCGCAGCGTCTTCTGGATTTTTAACGGTTCGATTCTCTCAAGTCTGCATTCGATGCATCCTCGTAGAACACATCCGGGTACTTTCATGCGTCCTCTGTTCTTGCGTTCTTAAGTATTGGAATTGAACTTCGACGGTTGATGATGACGTAGAGCAAGAACACAAGGACGCAAGATCGCTTAAGAACGCATATTGAGAAATAGCCTTTGTTATGGAATGTCATCACTGTCCCGCGGTCTCATTGGTTTGCTGGTCTATGGCGAATTTCATGGCAGGATAAACTGTGAGCATATTGCTCGCCCAAGAGGAAAAATGAGCTGCTGCCAGATCTCGATCACCGAAAATCACATTGTATTTGATACAAAACTAACTAGACTTAACAAAATGGGGGGAAAAAAACATAACTAAAACTATTTTCATAGTATTTCATTTTCTCCATAGGGATTTTTTTTTAATGAAAACTTGTTTAAATTGTTTAAGACAGTCCTACTGTAACTAGGCCTATCAGAGGTGTGTGTTTGTTAAAGTCATCAGTTTGCATAATTTCAACTTATTTTTCAAAGAATACTGATATTTTTTTTTATTTATTATAGCCTAAAGGTGAAGTATGTCGTTTCTGTGACAGTAGCGGCACCTAGCGGATTACAAAAATACAGCATATTTTGCAAACGCACCTTTCACATGTCGCGCCTCAGTCGAGTCAAACATCACAAAAGCTCTTATGGTTGCGTGTGAGGGCACGTCTCAACAGGTAAATGTAGGCTACTCTCAATAAAAGGTCCAACATATTAGAAATACTTTTCGCTGTGTTGCTATTTGTCACGAGCAAGCAAATGAGTAAACTAACATTGTCTAGAGAGAACGCGAGCGTACCTCAGGGATGACGTGTTTTTGTAGGCAAAACCCGGAAGCGAGTTAGCATTTTAGGACTTCCGGTTCCATTGCCCCAAAGTCAATGGGTTTTTTGAATGGGTTTTTGCTAAATCGCCTGAAATAAGGTCTGTGGTTAACAAAGCCTCTAAATATTTTCACGTTTTTATCTATGACATAAAACATACCAGTTATAACCCGCTTGTGATTTTTTTAAACCTTTTATTGTGTCTTAAAAACGGCGGATGCTAACAAATTGCTAAAAGGGACTACTTCCTTTGGCGGGAACTTTAGACGTCATCATGACAAACAGGACATTTGGACAGCATTTCTCATGAAAAAGTGGATAAGTATTCATACACAGCGCAGATCATAATCAGCGAGCATGTTTTTAAATAAAGTTGTTTTTTAAATAAAGTTTGAGGAAGCTTGGTGGTGGTGACGTTGATCCGCGACCATGGTGTGCTGTAGTCCGTTTATAGCCTACTGTTAGCTTTTTATATCTGATGACTTTATTTAGGCTTCAAAATGTATAAATGTTGTGTTAACTTGTAAAGATTATCTTGATAGACAAAACGTAAGTGTCATAACCCTTTGTTAAACACAGAGCTTATTTTTTGCAATTTTCCAAAAGTCTATGGGAAAAATGCATAGGCTTTCGATCGAGGGAACCTGTGCGCCGCTAACTTCTGGGTTGGCCTACAAAAACACGTCATCGCTGAGGTACTCTATTAGCTAAACCCATTCAACGTAACTGCATCGGCCACATTTTTTTTTTACATGACTCACCACCCAGCATACCCGGTTAAAAAAGTATATCGCCACTGATATACTGTATATTTAATAATTCCCTGAGAGACTCAAGACCTACTCCTAAAACACCTGGGTATACAGTGCAGATTACACAGATCAACAGTGGATTACTCATGTAAGTAAAACAAAGTTAAAACAACCTGACAAGGGGACTCTGGGATAAGGTCAGTATTGTTTAACATGCCATTGTCTGTATTTGTGACTGTATGTATATATACAGTACACACAGTATAGGGCTTCACATGTTTTGATTTTTGGAGGAATCACACATATAAAGATCTTTCTAGAATATTTGTCTACATTTTCAGGTCTACCACCCTTACATGCAAACTAACACATTTCAATAAATGAAAAAAACTTTATGTGCATCCTCTATGTGGAACTGAACCGTGTGTTTTCATGTGTTGCCTGTAAAAGATCCAGGTGACATCTTGCTAAATTCATAATAAGTCTGAGCTCATTAAGAGTATGACACACAGCAGAAAAGGAGCCAAGCAAGCACATATATAATGTGGAAACAGGTAGAATCCACAGTCAGTGGTGTGTGTTTGTGTGTGTGTGTGTGTGGGAGAGATTCTGTGGGGGCAGAAAGAGAGAGAGAGATTTGTTCATTCGGGCAGAAATGAAAGTTCACTTGTCCTCTCAGTCTGACAAGCTGACACCCGCGAGATGCTCTCGATGCTCCCTGTGCACGGACATGGAGAGCAGGCATCATGAAAGTTGCATGGGTGCCATTGGCCTTCTTCATTATTCACAAGCTTCATATCCACACACGGCACCTTGGTGACAGCACTTTCTTCTTTGTATTAAACATGCACACTAGATCACTGCATGGGAAGAGCTGAGACTATCACAGGACAACCACAGCTTTCAGCAATCCTGAAATTTATTGTGAAGATTTATTTTAACTCGTTGAAACCCTAAAATAAGAGAACACATTTGTTTGGATTTATTCCACAATGCCACAAACCCATGTTAATGTAGTGCAAGGATATCCTCTGTTATTTTAAAGTGTTATATAGTGTTTCAAAAATGTCCTGTGACTTATTTGTAGTGGGAAAGTTATTCCCTCCTAAAATAGATGACTTAAATCTTGCCGTGGCTCTTAAATCCTGACCTATACTTGGAAACTGGGCTGTTTTTTTTCTCCAGGTGATATTTTTGGTCGACCACAACAAACTGTTTCCACTATTTATACCACCTATCATCTTTCTTAGAATCCTCACAGGCTGGTTATAACCCTAATCCCGTCTGCTCACGGCGCTAAATAGATGTCAGTTCATCCACAGGCATCAGATTTGGAAACAAGGCCCTCTTCAGAACATGTACCTTAGGAGTTCAAAATAGATCATGATCTACTTTGGTGAACACCTCTCAGACTCAGGTTGCTTAAGGCTCCAATTGGATCAGCGGGCTGCGTGCGGAGTCTGAGGATGACACTGAGCTGTCTGTGTGGGTGTAAATCGCAGTGGTCTGTAAAGGTCCTGCGACCTTCAAGGTCAAGTGAGCGTGTCATTAATCTTGAGGGCAGCTTTGTACAGCTTGAGTGTATTAGACTTTTACAACTACAACATCAATTAAGTGCTGATCTGTGAGCAATGAGGTTGGGTGTAATAAAAGAGATTGTCGCTGAGCAGGTCATATTTGATTGGGATTCTGACTGTTTGAGGTGCTGTGCACAGTGCACTATACAAAAGAAACAGCTTTTTCCCCCACATAATATTCTAAAAATCTAAAGACATAAAACTAATAAAGTCGTACACCTTAATGCAGCTTGTTAAAGGGTTAGTTCATCCAAAAATGAAAATTCTGTCATTAATTACTCACCCTCCTGTCATTCCACACCCGTAAGACCTTCGTTCATCTTTGGAACACAAATTAAGATATTTTTGATGAAATCTGAGAGCTGTCTGACTCCTCCATAGACAGCAATTTAACCACCATTTTCAAGGTCCAGAAAGGTACTATAGACATCATTAAAATAGTCGACGTGACTGCAGTGGTTCAACCTTAATTTTATGAAGCGACAAGAATACTTTTTGTGCCCAAAAACAAAACAAAAATAAAGACTCTCTTCTGTGTCATTCTCATATGCTGTTTACCTCCAGCGCTTCCAGGTCCTATGTCAGAACGCCGGCTCAGTATTGGCCGATGCTGTTCACGTGAGCAGCACGACGTATGCGTGTGATGCTGACGCAGGAGCCAGCCAATTATGAACCGCGTTCTGACGTAGAACCTGGAAGCGCTGAACATAAACAGCGTAGGAGAATTATTACTTACTGGGTAGATTACTTACAAATTTTAGTTGGTTACCGATTCCAAATTACATTAAAAAAATTTTAGTTAGTAACATAATCCATTACATTACATGTTTAAGGTAATATAATTGGACTACTGATTACTTTTAGAGTACTTTTGACCTAACTCAATTATCACCTTGATTTGAATAGGATAATCTTGCAACATATTGATAAAAAAAATAAAAAGCTATCTCACGACCAATTCGTACGTATTTTACAAGGTGGCTAATTCGTACAAATTCGTACGACCTCGTACGAATTTATACGATTTGTCTAAACCCCAGTGGCAGGTAGGTTTAGGGGCGGGGTTAGGGGTAGGTCATTCGTAGGAATTCATACAAATTTGGCAACTCGTAAAATACGTATGATTTAGCAAAAAACGTACAAATTCATACAAGTGAGGTCATACGAATTAGCCACCTCATAAAATATGAACAAATTGCCGTGAGATGGGGTTGAAAAAAAAAAACATGACAAAAACACAACATAAAATGCATTACATCATTACGTCATTTACGTGCCAATAATTCTGACCACAACTGTATATATATATATATATATATATATACAGTTGTGGTCAGAATTATTGGCACCCTTGGTAAATATGATCAAAGATAACTATAAAAATAAATCTGCATTGTTTATCCTTTTGATCTTTAATTCATAAAATTAGAAAAAATCTAACCTTTCATTGAAGGAAAAGAATGGAAAGTGGGGGGAAAATCACATTATGAAATAAATGTTTTTCTCCAAAACACGTTGGCCACAATTATTGGCACCCCTAGAATATTTTGAGTAAAATATCTCTGAAGTATATTTCCATTCATATTTAAATTTTTTAGCACACCAGGGTGATCATGAACATGAAATTGTCCAGCCATGACTTCCTGTTCCACAGCAGTATAAACATGAGGAAACACAAAGGCCAAATTCCCTTAATCATTCATTACAATGAGTAAAACCAAAGAATATAGTTCTGATGTGCAGCAAAAGATTGTTGAGCTTCACAAAATAGAAAGTGGCTGTAAGAAAATAGCCGAAGCATTGAAAATACCCATTTCCACTATCAGGGCAATAATTAAGAAGTTCCAATCAACTAAAGATGTTACAAATCTGCCTGGAAGAGGACGTGTGTCTAAATCATCCTAATGCGTGGTGAGGAGGAAAGTTTGAGTGGCCAAAGACTCTCCAAGGATCACAGCTGGAGAATTGCAGAGATTAGTTGAGTCTTGAGACTCAGAAAGCCTAAAAAAAATTTATCAAACAGCACCTACATCCCCACAAGTTGTTCAGGAGGGTTTCAAGAAAAATCCCCTGCTCTCATCCAGAAACAATCTCCAGCATATTCAGTTGTCAGACAAGACTGGAACTTCAAACGGGGCCAGCTTCTATGGTCAGATGAAACTAAAAAAAGAGCTTTTTGGCAGCAAACCCACCAGATGGGTTTGGTGCTTACATGGATAAAAAGTACCCCATGCCCACGGTTAAATATACTGCTGGATCTTTAATGTTGTGGGCCTATTTTTCTGCTGGAGGTCCTGGACATCTTGTTCAGATACATGGTATCATGGGTTCTATCAAATACCAACAGATAAAAAATCAAAACCTGACCGCTTCTGCTATAAATCCAATAATGGGCTGTGGTTGGATCTTCCATCAGAACAATGATCCAGAACAAACATCAAAAAATGTGTCACTGAGCACCAAATGAAGCTTTTGCCATGGCCATCCCAGTCCCCTGACCTGAACCCTTAAGAAAATGAGTGGAGTGAACTGAAGAGACGAAGCACCAACATGGAGCTGGGAATCTGAAGGCTCTGGAGAGATTCTGTATGAAGGAATGGTCTCTGATCTCTTGTCAGGTGTTCTCCAAACTCATCAGGCATTATAGGTGAAGACTCAGAGCTGTTATCTTGGCAAAAGGAGGTTGCAAAAAGTATTGAATAAAAGGGTGCCAATAATTGTGGCCAACGTGTTTTGGAGAAAAACATTTATTTCATAATGTGATTTATATGTAATATACACTATATTGCCAAAAGTTTTGGGACGCCTGCCTTTACATGCACATGAACTTTAATGACATCCCATTCTTAATCCGTAGGGTTTAATATGGAGTTGGCCCTTTGCAGCTATAACAACCTCAACTCTTCTAGAAAGGCTTTCCACAAAGTTTAGGAGTGTGTTTATGGGAATTTTTGACCATTCTTCTAGAAGCGCATTTGTGAGGTCAGGCAGTGATGTTGGAGAGAAGGCCTGGCTTGCAGTCTCGGCTCTAATTCATCCCAAAGGTGTTCTATCGGGTTGAGGTCAGGACTCTGTGCAGGCCAGTCAAGTTCCTCCACACCAAACTCGCTTATCCATGTCTTTATGGACCTTGCTTTGTGCACTGGTGCGTAGTCATGTTGGAACAGGAAGGGGCCATCCCCAAACTGTTCCCACAAAGTTGGGAACATGAAATTGTCCAAAATGTCTTGGTATGCTGAAGCATTAAGAGTTCCTTTCACTGGAACTAAGGGGCCAAGCCCAACCCCTGAAAAACAACCCCACACCATAATCCCCCCTCCACCAAACTTTACACTTGGCACAATGCAGTCAGGCAAGTACCATTCTCCTGGCAACCGCCAAACCCAGACTCGTCCATCGGATTGCCTGACAGAGAAGCGTGATTTGTCACTCCAGAGAACACGTCTCCACTGCTCTAGAGTCCAGTGGCGGCGTGCTTTACACCACTGCATCCGACGCTTTGCATTGCACTTGGTGATGTGAGGCTTGGATGCTGCTGCTTGGCCATGGAAACCCATTCCATGAAGCTCTCTACACACTGTTCTTGAGCTAATCTGGAGGCCACACAAAGTTTGGAGGTCTGTAGCTATTGACTCTGCAGAAAGTTGGCGACTTCTGCGCACTGTGCGCCTCAGCATTCGCTGACCCCGTTCTGTGATTTTATGTGGCTTACCACTTCGTGGCTGAGTTGCTGTTGTTCCCAATTACTTCCACTTTGTTATGATACCACTAACAGTTGACCGTGGAATATTTAGTAGTGCGGAAATTTCGCGAATGGGCTTATTGCACAGGTGGCAACCTATCACGGTACCACGCTTGAATTCACTGAGCTCCTGAGAGCGACCCATTCTTTTACAAATGTTTGTAGAAGCAGTCTGCATGCCTAGGTGCTTGATTTTATACACCTGTGGCCATGGAAGTGATTGGAACACCTGAATTCAATTATTTGGAGGGGTGTCCCAATACTTTTGGCAATATAGTGTATATATATGTGAAGTTCCTAAACGTAATTTAGGGAAGAGCGAGCCCATCTAATCTTCCAATCAACAGCCAGAGTATATAAGCAGCTGCTTACCTCTCTTCAGTCTCAGCTGTTCCAGCATCCCTCCACCTCCCCAAACTCCACCTTCATCTCAGGTACCTATGTAATCATATCCTATATTTATTCACTGTGGGGGGTATATCATAGCTCGAGTTGAAGCTGGTTCATTGATCCCCTCATCAGTAGACAGCAAGCCAAATTAGCTAACCTAATACCCTAAAGATTATATGGGCAAACTAACTCGTTAAATATATATATACACACACACTGTATGTATACATATATACTGTATATACTGTATGTATGTGTGTGTGTGTGTGTATATATATATATATATAGTTAAAATCAGTGTTATTTACAATGTTTTTTTTTATTTTGTCACATTTAGTAATTTCTTATATTGCGTTGTGAGGATGTTTGTTCTTCTGCACAGAATTATCACTTGATTTTTGATGATAGGAAGACCATAATATTGAACATTGTAAATATGTAAATAAAAATAACAATTTGCTTAGAATTTAACTTAAGAAATAGCCTATTTTTAGATGTACTTAAATACAATTATAGCAAAATAATACAAAGCAATGGCAACTTCAATAATTTTACATTCCGTGAAAACGCAGTTCACATTTTCTATGTGAACACTTTTTTATTTTTACAGTGTATGAGTGACGTGTAATATCCATGAATCCATTAAGGCAACAAAAACAGGCAGACTAGGTGAAGCACTAGGTTATGCCTTGCACATCAAAACAACTTAACTGAATCGACTAACACACACGCAATCCTTGTGCTTGTCAGCTTTTGCCATGGTGGAATATGACTTAACTATGGCACAGAGTCAATACTAAGAATGAATGTACAAAAATACAAAGATGAATCATCAGAAACAGAGCATAAATAAAAACAGAGAAAAGGACATATTCTGATACCAAGAATTTCACAACACAGAACCATTATATATGCATAAGTAAGCCTTATGTAAAAGAACATTAGTCCCAACTAATCTAATCATCACTTCCTCAGAACCTCTACAAGAGAATTACAAAATCTCTTGCATAGAATGATAGCTTGACCCTCCAGGCAAACAAGTCAAATTTACAACCATGCCTTCTGAGCCGATTTACATTTGTTCCCATTCCCAATAAGCCAATTAGCCAGAGGAAGTTCTGAACTCTCTTGTGTCTTGTATCATAACGTTAAACATGGTTATGTAGTCATCATGCACAGACTGCAGGGAACTCCCGCTTCCTCGCCCACCTTCCTCCCACCCTCTGGGCTCCTCCAGCCTGCTATTCAACAGACTGAAAATTGCACTCACTTTCACCTTGGGCTGCTTATATGTGTGTGCAGATATCTAAGGTCATAACAATGTGTTCATGTGAAAAGATTTATGCAATATATGATGCCAAATCTAACAGTAAGATTTTAGCAGTGGCATAACCAAGATAACACAACCATCTCTCTACATTTTTGTACATTTACAGTTTGATAGCCTATCAATGTTTCAAAATTATTTTATTTTATGTGAAATCTATAGGATTATGAAATTGTAATAGCCTAATTTTATTTTCTTCTTTGGAAAAGAAATTATATAGAAGTCTCTATGGAGTGGATTTGATTTAAAATATTAAATTCAATAATCAGAATAGTTATTTGTCGTTGTGGCCCTGAAGGTCATTGACATAACCAACACAATCTCCTAGTACTGCGTATCGTGTTTATGTTTGTATTTGGCGTGCTATTTATACGCTGAACTTACTTTTTGCGTGCATATGATACGCAATGGGTAGGATTAGTAAACGCGAAGCGACAAGATTCCAGCGACAAGCAATTGGTCTGTCCACACCAGACGCGACACAATAACAACTTAAATCACAGCCAATCACAAGAGAGTGTGGGCGGGCTCTCTCTCTGTAAACGCCCTGCTGTTTAGCAACGAAATGAACAAGATACATCATCAATTTAATAAAAATAAATACTTTTTAACACTATTCAAAATACACACAGTGACTGATACAATCTTAGTCAAAGGAATACACTTGTTTGTTTACATAGTTCACAGTGGAAAGTTTGAGTTGTTTCCTTTAATTTAGCCTATTCATTGTTGCTTCATTAGCTATTAAAGTCATGCACAATGATATACGAACTCAAATTAAACGTTTATACAATTAAAACACAATTATAGACCTACCTGAGCTGTCAGCTGCTACAACCCAGAAAAACCATTCCAAAAATAAAATGGTAACACTTAATAATAAGGTTTCATTAGTTAACATTAGCTAACTAGTTAACATGAACTAAGAATAAACAATTCTTCTACACAGTTTATTAATCTTTGTTCATGTTAATTTCAACATTTACTAATACATTATTAAAATCAAAAGTTGTATTTGTTAACATTAATTAATGCCTTCTGAACTAACATAAACAATTAATGAACAACGGTATTTTTATTAACTAACATTAACAAAGATTAATAAATACAGTAACAAATGTACTGCTCATTGTTACTACATGATAGTTAATATATTAACTAATGTTAACAAATGAGACCATATTGTAAAGTGTTACCAATAAAATTCCTCTGTCTCTAGTCGCTTATCGAGGGTCCAGACTGTCTACGATAAAAAATATTTTACAAATCTTATAGTTTAAAACACTTTTGGCACTTTGTATTCATGTTGTTTTTTACACCTTTTTCAAAAACAGTTTAAATTGAATGACTCCAAAAATGTCATGCGGTGTAACCATATAGTAAAACACATTTTGGATACTTCTTGAATGTGAACATCTTAAACATTTTAAAAAGAAAGAAATATATTTTTAAGGTTAAAAGTACCTATTGTTTACAAACATCATGAATTATTCATTCAAATGATGTAAATTCTTTGGGAGTTGCACCACATGACATTTTACAAGTTTGTCATATCATGAAGAGGACAAATAATCTGATATTTCTGATCAAGTTTTTTTCTTCTTCTTCTTCATTTTGATATTGACATGTTGATTTCTTCATTTTGATTTTCACAGTTGTACCACCCTAACTTTTTAAATGCCCCCCAAACACACACACACACACACACACACGCACACACACGCACACACACAACAATACCCAAAATGAATGATAATACAGAAATTAGAAACATGGAAGAGGTGTAAGTAATTATGAGCTGAATTACATTTTACTGTATTTTATAGGTAAAAAAAAAAAAAAAAAAAAAAATTAGGGTAACCTCACTGACCTTTATAAAGGTCTGGGCAAGCAGGATGACCATAAATGTTGCTGTAAGTGTGAACCTTCGTGTTTGTCTGATGATGAATATGTGTCTGCTGGCCTGTGGATATTAGATATTCTCTGTTACTGTACATCCGTAGATTATGATTTATAAAAAGACAGAAGTCAGCTCTTCTAATGCTGTATGGCACCATCCAAAGCAGCAGCTTTATCCACTACATTATCCTCAACTGTCCAAATGATCCTGGGATCCCTGTCACTCTAAATGCCCATTTACAGCTTTACCATTGCATATTTAGATCACCAGAGGGGTTGTTAATATGACTGCTGGCATGATATCTTAATTACAAAATAATCCAGCCAAAGCAATATTGCTCTCTGGCCTCTGAGATTGTAGCCTGCTTTCTGAAAATTCTATGGTGCCGTGACAAAATTAGGCCTGTGTTTGCTTAATCTGCTCCCTTATGGATATTTCAAAATTCACAATCTAATGGTCACTGATCCAACATGTTTGATGAATGATAATCCTTAGTTTGACTAAACAAAGCCAGACGTGCACTGTAGGCCATTTGAACAAGAAAAGCATGATACTGTGACACTAGCTGGAGGCATGTAAAGGCAGGGTGGTGTGAACGAGTGTTAGCGAAAGGCATGTTTAGGATGGATTTAGAAAGAGGGAAACAGAGGTAGAGGAGACAGAGAGAGAGAGAGAGAGAGAGAGAGAATGAGCAGCCTGCTCTCATACAGTCTGCACTGCACATCCAGAGGAATCTGGGGCATCTAATGGCCCCTCACCCACTATTCCTGCTCTCTCACTCCTTCTCTCTCTCTCTTTTTTTTTTTTTTTTTTTGCTGTGGGGCATGCTGTGACCCCACACCGTGGGAATCTGTGGTCCACAACGGATGACTTTAACTGTCTCACAAGAAAAAGGTTGAAGAGATAGAGCAAGGATCTGCCTCTCCCTTATTAGACTTTTGTGGTAAAAAAAGAGCGGAGCAAAAATATGACTGCATTATAGCATTATAATAATGACCATGATATATATATATATATATATATATATATAATTATGTAATAATTTAGTAATTATAAACATGATAAATTAAATAGAAAATAAATTCAAAAGATACTGAGAGAGAGAGAACTGTTTATTAATGCCCATTAATAATGTCCACACTGTAAAAAAGAATTGTTGGTTTAACTTAAAAAAGTAAGTTACGTGGTTGCCTTAAAATTTAGAGTTCATTGAAATTAAAAATTTGAGTTAATACAATAAAAGTGACTGGTTTAATCAACAGAAACTCAAAATATTATGTTATCTGAACTACATTAATTATCTAAGTTGATTTGACAAAAGAAAAAAGGTTGTGATAACAAATTTAGAAAAATTATTTTTTACAGTGCATGTTGTTTGCATTTATCTTTATGCAAAACTCATCACACAAAAAAATCACGCTATCACTGACAAACAATCACCTTGCTCAACTCATGCATGCATGAAAGTATAGGCCTATGAAATCTTTTCCGTTAATTGGAATGATGCACTTGATAATAGAAATTTATACCCCGTACTATAAGCGATTTTAAATTATGAACTTATGAATCTGACTGTTGATTTTAATAATTTGCCAAATCTATCATCAAAATTTCAAAATAATATTAATAATAATGGATCAATCAGTCAAAATATATGTTGAAAATATAAAATTTGAAATGATTGCAGGAACGTCTGTAATTGTTCTTCTCTGAACGCCAGATAGGCCACAATGGCGCTTTTCTCATTCTTTTGAGCAACACAAAGACAATTGTTCGGCTATTTCAAACTTACAAGACAGAATATGAAATATTAAACGGCCTTTAAATGTTTGAAGCCTAAAACATGTCAAGCCACTAAAACAACGTTTTTCCTGTTTCATATGCTCGTACAGCCCGCAGTGTGGAGTACAGGGCAATAAGCCCACTGTAGTCAACATGTCTCCGATGAAATCCTAAATGTTTCCCAGACAATTATAGGCTATTGAAATGTTAAACGAACAGGCTTCTCTATTTTTTTCTCTATTTTCTTTTTTTTTTATAAAAGTTGAAATATTAATGAACCATCGAGTAATGAATAAATGCATCCGAAGACCACATGAGATTTGATCATCTTTTGGCCATATTAATCATACCTATTTTATTTTGAAATATCGCCCACATAAAGAAGTAAACGAATGCTTATATTGCACCTTGTAATGTGTAATAAATAGCATTGTTATTATTATTATTATTATTATTATTATGTTTCACAGATATTAGTTTCGAGTGTAACTTGTTGCTAATGTGCAGGGTGCAGGTTAATTTTTTGTCCGAGGTAATAGTGCAAATTTAGAAAGATCAGTCTCTGGGTTGACATGACTGCAGTGCATGAAAATGAGCAGCTTCCTGTAGTTCTATAATCGGAGCTACGGGCAGCTCATACATCATGCAAAATGGGCCCGAAGGGTTTTCTTCAAATGAACTGTCTGGGTATGTGGAAATAATATCAGGGGCTTTCCGTCAGAATGAACTTTTCCAATGTAGCCAGCCGTGAAATAATCTGACCCGACACTTTAAACCATCTGCGCTATCCATCCGCCTTCTTATTTATTGCGAGCTGTAGCTGATACTATACCACAGTTTTTTTGTTTTTTTAATATATGATATGGCATATCCACAAACCGCATGGTTGACAGGTTTGGCATTGATACCCGTCGCAAATCATTATCAATTTCCAAAAAGAACTCAAAATATTTCAGTGATGCAAATGATATGAGAACAGTTTAAAATCAAAATAAATATAAATAAAAAGTAATTAAAATACCTTGGACTAAAATATTTGCTTAAAATAGCCTACTTGTTTTCAGTGATTACATTTGAAATGATCTATTATAACTGATTAGTAAGCTGTTAATAGAGTCTTTAGCCTACTGGTAACCAAATATCAGCAAACTCATATCCACGTGCAGCTGGAAGGCGGAATGATTCGTCCAGTTAAGACTCGTTTCATTCTAAACAGCACGATATTAAATTTGACAGGCCAATGACTGTTGCGCTGAGTTGTCAGATGTCTACGAGCTCATTTCGTTGAATGCGTAACCGAACGAATCTTTCCTAATTTGTTTCCTTTTTGTGTCAGTGGTCGTTATTCTTCACAAGCGAGACTCCGGAGCTGACGAATGACTTCTTCACTGAAAATCCACACAACACACGGATGATCCTATTTAATGTCATTTGTCATTTTAATCCGAGCAATTCTCTTGTCGCACTACGCTGTGGAAACATTTGGAATGATAAAAAGCAAGTCATGTCCTCTCCTGTGTTAATATAAAAGGGCAGACGAATGACCGCTTAAATATTAGCCTATTTCGTTTTAAATGAGACAACACTGTACTTTCTATATTAGGCTTTAAAATGTTTAAAAAGTTACTTAAAATGTAAGTAAAACACGCAGTGGAGCACTCGCGGGGCTTCAGTAAAAGCAGAGGTCGCTGATGTTTACATTCTAAAAGGCGCTGTCGAGGTCTGGGAGGTGCTGAAATCTACTCAAGCTCCGTTCCGCGTGATTGGCACGCTTGACAGTGATTGACAGGCGTCCGTGGAAACCACGCAACCAATCTGCCAAGTCCAATAGAAAATCAGAAGAGGGCATCACGTCTTTTCCCTCCTCAAAAAATATCTTCATTCTTGTGCTATAATCTCGTGCCCTCGAACTCTCCAACGGAAGCAGCCTCAGACCGACAGAGCGACATCGCTATTTCTCTGCATCGTCAAACGTTCATCAGCTGACTCTGGAATTGCCTTTTCGCCTGGATTCGACTGGGGGAGAGAAAGAGAGAAAAGCCACATAAAGCAGGAAGCTTTGCTAGAGGTAGCAAGGACTCCGAGGGGGGGAACAGAAGCCTTCATGTTTCAGTTGCCAATCTTGAATTTTAGTCCCCAGCAGGTAGCGGGGGTATGCGAGACTTTGGAAGAGAGCGGAGACATCGAGCGTCTCGGCCGATTCCTTTGGTCGCTGCCCGTCGCGCCAGCCGCCTGCGAGGTGCTGAACAGAAATGAGTCTGTGCTGCGGGCTCGGGCCATCGTAGCCTTCCACACTGGGAATTTCCGTGAGCTTTACCACATTCTGGAGAACCACAAGTTCACCAAAGAGTCTCACTCCAAACTGCAAGCACTTTGGCTGGAGTCACACTACCAGGAAGCGGAGAAGCTCCGAGGCCGCCCGCTAGGGCCAGTGGACAAATACCGGGTACGGAAGAAGTTCCCTCTGCCTAAAACTATTTGGGATGGAGAACAAAAGACGCACTGCTTTAAAGAAAGAACCCGGCATTTACTTCGAGAATGGTACCTCCAGGACCCTTATCCGAACCCAAGTAAAAAGAGAGAGCTTGCACAAGCTACGGGACTCACTCCCACTCAAGTGGGGAATTGGTTTAAAAATCGAAGACAAAGGGACAGAGCCGCGGCCGCTAAAAACAGGTGTGTTTTCCTGATTTCAATCATGGGGCCTATATTGAGCAAATATTTAATATTTTGGCTATAAAATGGCTATAGACTAAGCTAAGATATGTCGATAAAATCAAAAGGAAAGTCTACATATTTAATAAAGGGAAGGCTAGGCTAAAGTAGCCTTTAACATAATCTGTCAGTGTTATTTGTCCTGTACAATTAATGTAACAAACAAATAAACAAAATGGAATATTTAAATGGAAAAAATTACAAATGGATTAATCAACAAATGTGAGCGGTTATTATTCGTAATTGTGCCCGATAACCTGAGCGATGCGTTTTTATGATTAAAGCCGAAATTTGAAATAATATTGGACATTTATTTTTAACTTTTAATTTGGGAAAGAAAAGAGAGTATTAACAGCGCAAAAAAAGAGTCTGTAAATGTTCAAAATACTGTTCTTTGTCCCTTTTGACCAAAATCAATGGCTTGCTTTTGTGTATGTTATGGTTTGGGCCTTGTCTGCATCACTGGGTAAAAGTCCTTACAGATGCACAATATAATTACTAACGAGAGCCTAAAATGTGTAACAAATATTAAATTATGATTAGGAGAACTAAGCCTTCTTTTCGACAGTTAAGCTGTGAACTGAAGAAATTCTACCGTGATGTTAATAGGCTTTTTATTTTGTTGCAAGCAGTTCGCTGGAGTGATGCAAACAAGGACAGTTTCTCACAGACAATAATTTACGTACTATATCAAATTGTGTTTATATTTTGTTCGACGTTTAAATTTAAACGCTGTAAGTAATAACTCTTAAAAATGACATCAATTCAAAACTGTTAAAAAAAACAATATTTTAAAATCCGCCTATTGCTGGTTAAAACTGTTTAGGCCAATACACCACGAACAATCTTTTTCTAAATTGCCATTTATTTGTATTAAACATAGACCAGATAATAAATACAGAGTATGCGCGAATTGGCTGCAGCCTACAGATGCTCTCCCATTTTGTGTTCTTCCGGGGCATTCCGTTAGTAGGCTAAACCTGAAGCCTGAGCGGAGCATAATTTCATAATATGTTCAGATTTCATACTTAGAATGTACAGTTTAATATCTTTAGCCTACATGTTTTATTTATTGCTCGTTCTTATTTAAAAATTAAGCAACACCTGAGAAACACTGATTTAATTTCAAATAGATTTTTATAGAAAACCCTTCATCTAAAACCCAGCCTTTTTCTTTTTTAAAGGTTACAACAGCAGGTGTTGTCTAATGGCTCGGTTCGGTCCTTAACTGGAGAGGATGGTGCTGTAGACCGACTGGGGAACGCGTCGAGCCCTGAAGCGAGCCTGTCGAGCAAAGCCGCTGCGTCGGCTATCTCCATCACTTCAAGTGACAGCGAATGTGACATCTAACATCGCACCACGAACCGACCCGCGGGCTATACGGGAAGACTATGAGAAAATTAACACATACGAAGGAAATCGAGACAGACAATCAGCAAGATAAACAAGCACATTAGTGCCTGCCTTAACGTATCAGAGGCCGTGTTTTTATTTTATTTTATTTTTTATTTGGAGGCTGTTATACCAGCCCGGAATCTTGGGATTCATGGAATGCTTTATCTTTAAAATGTATTTATCTTTTTGTGACAGCAAACACGAACAAAAATGACATTAGAGGGGGAAAAAAATACTATCTGTATTAAAACTACTTTTGTAAACAAATCGACTGCCTCAAGCAAACAGGCCCTACGGAAATGATATTTCACACTTTTTGTTAATTTTGAAAAGGACTTCATGGTGAAACATTTTACCTCCCAGGTTTTCTAAGGTGTTTACGCATTAAATTGTTGCTCTTATAGAATCTGATTTTCATTTGCTTGGTCATTTCAAGTCTGGTCATTTTCGGTGTTAAACAATCGACTTTTAGAGCATGTGCGCCGATAGTGAAGATGAATGAAAGACTCATACCGCTAATAAAATTTTGATGATCACAGTATCATTCAGACTTATTCTCATCCATTAAAATAGGCTATTAATTCAAATTCGTGTTTATTTCTGATATCAATTTTTTCTTGATAATTTATAATTATTATTATTATTAATAAAATGTGTCTCATATTCATAATCTCATATTTTAGAATGCCTCGGACAGCCTATTTTGTTAGCCACAATGGCATTAACATATGTGAATGCATTCACCCTTCATTTAGGCAGACAAACCACTTGAACTTTTGCCTCTGTATTCCTGGTATAAATGGTGTGAGGTTCATGCACAGCCAGTAATCGGTAAATGTAGGCTATAGTGGTGTGTTTAACCTGATAGCTTGCTGCGTGTCCAGACGCGTTAACCGCCCCGTGTGATTGGCTTTGCCGTCCTGTAATGCTTTCTGACAGGAGAAGGTCAACGAGAGGGCGAAGCGCATTGGTTTCAAAACGAGCAAGCTAGCGAGGAAAAGCATCTAAAAACTTGTAAAATATACAGCCGAATGCTATAATTTATTAATTTACTAATTTATTTAGCCTAAGCTAAATGCTTACAGAGATACTGCGAAACTGTGATCGTTTACTGAAGAAACTGCAAAATGTCTTCTTTTTTTTTTTTTTTTTTTTTTTTTCATTTTTCAAGTCTAATCTAAACTTCAAAACTCTTATTAAAGCATCTAAAATTATTTTATGTCTAATTATTTTTTAAATCATTATAATCATGAATATACTCATCTGGTGCTATTGCAATTGCGTTTATTTTTATTTTTATTTGTTTCGCATCACGGTTAAATTCCTTTAAGGTCACTTTTGTTCCGGGAAGGAAGGACAAACTGTGTGTTTAAAGTCTGTTAATAATGCTTGGCTAACAAACTGTTATTGAGGGAAAACGAGGCATAGATGTGGTAGGGGAAAGCAGAGCAGGCTATTGAGTTTGCAAAGGGACAAAAGCGGAAAGATTAGGTGAAAAGAGTGTTTCTGACAGTCAATAAGGTTGTCAAACTCTTCAGCGCTAATCAGCGCTAATGGCCGGTTCTCAAACCCAACTGGAACAATAGTGAGCTCTTCAAAGCTCTGTTGGGGTTAAGGGGTGCTTTCTCCCCAACGAGCTCCAAGAATCTTTGTTCAGTGCATATTTATTACAATATCGAAAAAATACTATAAATAAATGTGTGTGAATAAATAGCATGGTATTCTTTATATCACCAAGACACCACCGATAAAAGTCGTAAAAATTTTAAAATAGGCTAAATATGGTTAATTATTTTTTTTTTTACGAAAAACATTCGCTATGTGGACTGGCTCGAATACAATTTTAATTTTCTAAATATCACTATTAAAATTGAGCAGGGGGCTGCATTCACTGAAACAAAACGAGGTCTTGAAGGCTATACTAATGAATAGTGTATTCTGAATTCCTGGGTGCCTACAAAATTGCCGTGGGTTTTTGTGAACATGACACAATGCAAATTTGTCGTGTTCACGGTCACAGCACACGAAACTGATAGGCTACTAAAATAATGTTTGGAACAACAAAAGTATCTTTTATAACCATAACTTTTTCCGAAATTTTGAGTTCAATATTTTTATCTTATCTTGCAAAAAATACAAACAGAATAATTATCGTGGCAAGTATACCCAAACAATGGATTACCAACTGCAACTACTGAAATGGCTTAATTAGACGGAGTGATGTGATGCATAAAAGCAAGCATCCTATCCCATGGCCTGAGTAAGACAAGTAAAAACTGGTGTATACGACTGTTGAAGATCCTCATGTTGGCTACAAGTCATACTGCTGTATTCCACCGATCTTCCGACAGCCTGCATTACATGCAAATCACACACTCACGAACTGATGGGCCAAGAGATGGCACAGTGGGCACATCACTTTCACACAAAAATAGACTATACAAAAAAGTCCTTATTTTCTATTCTAGGTCAAACTGGAGGTTATAATAAATACCCTACATACAATTTGCTTTATTTTTATTTCAATGAACTAATTCAGGATAATTTTGTTGTTGGCGTGTTTGTTGCTCACGGAAAAGACGAAATTGTTCGTGAGATATTGGAAGACTGAATGCACAGTCCATCATTTTTTTTCTTTTAATAATGGTAATCGATTTAAACCACAATAGACGGTGTTATGGTGTTTTTAGGAAAAGTCGCTTGAGTGTTTTTCTGGAAAAACAATTACACCCACTCTTTGCAATATAATTTGATATGTCCTATGTTTGCCACTGGCGCTGAAAATGTAAACTGTTTTGTCCAACGAATTTGCACAGAATTCTTTTTTTCTGAACATTCTCTTCCTTTATGAAGAGTGGAACAGAACATAATCCAAATACAACAATATTGCAATAACATATTCTCAATTTTCATTACCGTGTTTACAATATCTAGTCCCCCCACCCCCCCCCACACACACACACACACATACATACACACAGGTTGTGTGCTGTGTGGTGTATATGACACATTTGTTTCCAACGGGTTAGATATTGGATACAGTAGGCTATGTCACTGTTGAAATGATCAATGTCTCCATTATTTATTTATTTATTTATTTATTTTTTAAAAGGACCAAGTCCTTTGTGAGAGAATGTAGACTACTGGAGACAGAAGGAAATATGCTTGGATTTGTTAGAGCTGAGCGCCCTCTGCTGTTAAGACTCGTCTGCTAATCTTCCTACACCACGGCTCGGATTCCTAAAAAAAAAAAAAAAAAAAAAAAATAATAATAATAATAATAATAGTTATAAGAAATTGGCTGGGCTTAAGAGCAGCTATCAATTAGAGCAGAGCCACTGCGAACACATTTTCGTTTTTGCTTATTTAGTTAGCCAAAAACTTTACATTTGTTTTAGAGCATCAGCATTGTCATTAATTTAATTGATCTTATATTATGTAAAACAGTTCATTTCTTGTAGTACGCTAATAGGCTATAATTATTTATATATAATCCATTCCAATTCATTCCAATTAGGCATGGCCTAACTACCTAGCCAATGTCTATCAAGTAGGCCTAACATCAAAATAAATAAAAAGCAAAACACACCTGATGCCCATTCTTTGTTCTTCATTCAGTAGAAGAGTTTAAAAACCTTGTGTAGTTATGCTGCCTTCACTTGCTATCGGAAATTTGATAATTCCCACTTCTTAAGTCGTGATTACGAGCTCATCGCATTCAAGTTTTCAATGGGAGGGCGTTCGTGTGCGATTTTTACCTAGAAAACTTGTATTTACGATAATTCAGAGAGCACGTGAAGGCAGCATTTATTAAGAGAAGGTACACCGCCATCTTGCTCCTACGAAAGTGACTTGAACGCACCTGACGTCGTAAACACTTCTCAACTTGTAAATACGAACTTCCCAGGAGGACTTGAAAGCACCATAAGAACCAGCTAAACAAACAAAAACTTACACTGTGCACGTGTAGAATTAGTGATTAGATTTTCATCAAAACACTTTAAAGACTCATTGTTTTGTTTATGACTAGTTTAAAAAATATGTTCTGGTGTTTAGGTATTTTTAGAGTGACCACACCTTTATATTTAAATGTTTTTTCCCCCAGTATTCGGATGACTGGATAACGATTTTTAAATAAATGTTAAATAGGTTACTGATTAATTTTAGTTGTGCAATTTCACTACAGCTGGCCGCTCAAAACTGTCATTGTTTTCTTTTTCCCTTTTGTCATTACTTGGTCAACTTTACGTACATTACTATGGGGAAAAGCGTGAGACGTGATTTCAACGAGATTGCATCATCCATTGCTGAGTGGAGATAGGTATATCACTCACTTTATTAACCCTTGTGTATTGTTCAAATTCACTACCCTTTCGTTATGTTCGGGATGAAAACATCCACTAAATTAAACTGCTGTAAAAATGTATCAGATAAATATTTTTTTCAAATTTTTTTGCATAAATCTGTTAATCAACCTCAGTCTTGATCAAAACTACTAAATGTTTAAAAAAAAAATCCAGGATTTTTACTCTTTTATTGCCAAGTTTATAAATGATGTCACTGATGTGAGGAAAAAAACACACAAAATGACTTATTTTCAATATTAAAAGTGATTGTGGACTGGATATTTTTTTTACCTTTTATCACAGTCTTGGACATGTGAAAGATTAGTAACAACATTGGCTTTGATGCATTGTTAGTTTTTGTGCAGCATCAGATTTTAATTTTTTCTCCCTCATTTACTGTTCGTGGCTGTTTCTGCCCCATTGACTTCCATTATAATGACATTTTTTGATTGCAAAGCCATGACACCATATAATCATGCATTCTGATTGTTGGTGGTTTTCCCTGTTGGGAAGAGGTAAAATTTGTAATTTTTACAGTTGATCACTAGGTGGCACCATTAACCCTTTAGATAGGCCTGTGCAAAAAAAAAGCTTAGTTTCTGGCTTTTCTATGGAGTTATATGGAGTATAACAGCATATTATAATGTGTGTGTGTGTGTGTGAGAGTGAGAGAGAGACCTTTGCGCACTTACCTTGATGCATCTGAGAAAATCAAAATATGCACATCAGCTCTCAGAACTACATGGAGAAAACAAAAACAAAGTAAGTGTATTTATGCACCTGCTGCCTTTTGATGGTGAGAAGTACGGACGGCCTATGTGTGAAATGCTTGTCTTTTCTTGATGGTAAAGCCAGTTTAAAACCTTAAAATCCTTCAGTGATACACTTTTCCATTTTTTTCTGTAAAAAAATCTACTCTGCATCAGATTTTTGAACATAATTTATTATGAACCAAAATGCAACAACTCCAGTTTCTCATTGTGCGGCGCCCATGGAGGTTGGTCATGCTGACAATGAGGTCAATCATCTCCTCCGTAAAAAACAGATTGAACACAGAATCCACGTTCTGGACCCTTGCGATGGCATAAAGGCAGGAACACACCAAGCCGACGGTTGGCCATCAGGCAGTTTTTGTTCGTCGGCTGACTAAGTTTTCTCAGTGTGTTCTGCACTGTCGGCTGAAGTTGGTCCTAGTCAGCTTTTTTTCGGCCGATTCGACATGTTGAATTGGCGTCGGAGCTCGTCGTCCGTCAGGCCATCTGATCATTCTGATTGGCTGTTCAGCTACTGCCACCTGCTGGTACGGCATTTCATCTTACGCAGGCGCAGAACGGACTTGCTACTTGGCCGTCAGCTGTCGAGCGTCGGTTTGGTGTGTCAGGGCAACTTTGGACCCAGACCCTGACGTGAGCCAACCCCGCAGTCTGCTTTTGTCGCCACTAGTTCGTCGGCGTTGGCTTGGTGTGTTCCTGCCTTAACATGTCGGCCCTGGAGTAACGCCTCTGGCAGGCTGAAGAAAGGGAGTTGTCTCCACGTTGGTGGAAAACCACACTTTACCGTTTCTCCCAGTCCACCCAGATCCAGGATCCTCTGAATCCTCCTCGCCTTCAGTGGAAGCTGGAGAGGACGATGAGGGTGCCACAACAAAATCAGGATCTGACTCTCCTGAGTCTGTGGTGTCAGAGGGAGAAGACAATACATCCTGCAGCTCGCTGGAGGGGTCAGGCTGCATAATCATTTCTAAAACTTCGGTACCCTTTCTCATGTTGCTTGCTGCTCTTCTCACCATCAAATGACCAGCAGGATGGCATGCAAGTGTTTAAATCCACTTACCTTGTTTTTGTTTAGTCTGTACTTCTCACCATCAAAAGGCAGCAGGTGCATAAATACACTTATTTTGTTTTTGTTTACTCCATGTAGTTCTGAGAGCTGAGGTGCATATTTTGATTTTCTCAGATACATCACGGTAAGTTGGTGTAAGGTCTCTCTCACACTCTCTCTCTCTCTCACACACACACACACACACTATAATATGCTGTTATACTCCATATAATTCCATTTAAAAGCCAGAAACTAAGCTTTTTTTTTTTTGCACAGGCCTGTCTAAAGGGTTAATGGTGCCACCTGGTGATCAACAGTAAAAATTACAAATTTTACCTCTTCCCAACAGGGAAAACCACCAACAATCAGAATGCATGATTATATGGTGTCATGGCTTTGCAATCAAAAAATGTCGTTATAATGGAAGTCAATGGGGCAAAAACAGCCACGAACAGTAAATGAGGGAGAAAAAATTAAAATCTGATGCTGCACAAAAACTAACAATGCATCAAAGCCAATGTTGTTACTAATCTTTCACATGTCCAAGACTGTGATAAAAGGTAAAAAAATATCCAGTCCACAATCACCTTTTATATTGAAAATAAGTCATTTTGTGTGTTTTTTTTTCCCCAAATCAGTGACATAATTTATGAACTTGGCAATTAAAGAGTAAAAATCCTGGATTTTTTTTAAACATTTAGTAGTTTTGATCAGGACTGAGGTTGATTAATAGATTTATGCAAAAAAATTTGGAAAAAATATTTATCTGATACATTTTTACAGCAGTTTAATTTAGTGGATGTTTTCATCCCGAACATAACGAAAGGGTAGTAAATTTGCCCACAGTGTATATTTGAGGTTTTGAAAATTTTCAAAGCATTTTCCCAAAATATGTATCAAAATAAGATTTGTCACCAAAAATCATTCCATTTGCTGAAACACAGAGAAAGTTGTGGCCAAATTAAGACTCAAAAAGTGGATGAAAATATCCCCAACAACACATAAGGGTTAATGTTTTTACTCTACATTTGTGCAGTGTTGAGAGGATTTAAGGCATTTTGTTAATTTCATATAAATAAATTAAAAATATATATATTTTAATTAGTTTTTATTTAAAAAACTACTTTTTATGTACAACTCACTTTAAAAGATCCACAATTCTCATTTTAATTCATGGACAATGTGCCATGGTTTAATAAAGGATTGCTGCCATCAGCTGGAGAACAAACACTTATAAAATTAAAATAACATTAAATTTCAACTACAGCCAGTATATGGCTTCAATGCATTTTACTCAATAGCTCATTTGCCATTTCCTCATGGATATACATCTTTTCACAAGTTTTTTATTATTATTATTTTTTATTTAGATTTATGATTAGACATTATAAAATAATTGTTATAACAACTCTTACAATAACTCTCTCAATAACAATGACTCTTTTGGGTGTTGTGTGTGTTTACACCATCAGGGATGTGTTATGGTATCGCTCCTTCATTTTTTTGTGTTTTCTGCATTGTAACTGATTTTTTTTTTTTTTTAACAAATTATGTAACAAGAAGTAATTTTCTTTATAGTATCCCATTGATGACTGTGGGTGATTTTTGGGGGGTGGAGCGGTGTATGTGTGTGTGAGCACAAGCGTTCCACATTGTGGATGTGCTATAGGGTTGCCACTTCACTTCTGTGTATTTGTGTTCTGTGTTGTGGCTGATTTAGTTTTTTTTTTTAATTTGACAAATATAAACAGTATCGATTTTTCCCCATTCATTTCAATGAGAAAATCCTGAGAGGAACTTTTTTTCACGCTAACATACAACCAGATATCATTCCAATTTATTTATTTATTTATTTATTTTATTTTTTTTTTTTTGTTTGTAGAGCTAGCAAGTGTCAACCACAACATCAAGTCTCATGCCATTTAGATGAAGGGAACATTTTTTTCAGCAAACGTCATTTGGGGTCAAAAAAAAACCCTGAATAGATTACAAGGGTTAAGTGCATATTCGTTGTATAATTTTGTTATACAACACCCCCTGGGGTTAGACGTCCTCTTCACGTTTAATTTTCCTCATGTGACCATAGATGGCACTAAATCTCAATAAGCAATTTTACTGAATGGCTTTGCTCCCCTTAATTTCAACTTTTCACCTGAGCAACAATTGTGAGATTTATTCCATTGGACACAGAAATTAATTTAGATTAATGATTTTTAAAAATGATTTTGAAATGAAAAGGTAAAGTTGTATGCTGCAGTTATTAATTTAATTATAATTCAGTGTATTTTATTATATTTTTCATCATTGTAAATGAAATTTGTAGTTTAGTATTTTACATTCGTAACAGTTTTTGTCCCAAAATGAAAATGGAACTTACTGCATTTATTTACTCTTATAATATATTTGATAACACATCATCATCACCAGAGGTGGGTAGAGTATCCAAAAATTGTACTCAAGTAAAAGTACAAGTACTTGTAGAAATATTTACTCAAAGTAAAAGTGAAAGTAATAATCTTTATAGTTACTTGAGTAAGAGTAAAAAAAGTATCCAATGAAAAAACTACTCAAGTAGCTAGTTACTTTATATATATATATATATATATATATATATATATACACAAACACACACACACAATAGTATGTATTTAGATAGATATTTAAATTATTATTATCATAATTAGATACCTTTGCAACAAACACAGAAGAGACAAGCATTATTTCTGGCATCTGTAACCTGAATATAATTGCATGTCCTTTGCTTTGTATAATAATAACGTATACAGCTACATTTGAGGAAGAGTGAAAACTCTTTACATGTGCTCGCGCTCATAACCGCTGAACATCTGAACACAAACAATGATCAAATGCACATTGACGGATCTTCATCGTCTGTTCTCCAAAACGTAATCAAATGTATTTCTACAGCCGCGTGTAAACTGGTTAACTGTGTCTACGCAAAGGCGTTCATTTTCAAGACGAACAGGTCGGCGGCGCCGCCACTGCACCCACAAATTACCGCGGGACGGCGGGTGTTCATTTCATACTCTCTGAACAGTAGCTTAATGTATAAATTAAGATATATGTCCAAAAAAACGGTAAAGAAATGCTACATACTTTGTAGTGGTGTTATCGTGGCGTAATAATCTGTTTGGTTGTAAAATGTAGGCTATTGGCTGTATGAATTGAAATCAAATGAAATCGATACCTGTGGAATTGTTCACAGACAGCATACGCAGTTCAACTAATCGCTGGCAAACAATAGGATGCATTTGCACATTTGCATTCAATTGACTGTAGGTCCACTGCCACTTCATCCAACGCTCCGAGTGAGAAACCGCTTCAGAGGATTCAGTGCGTGCAGGAACTGAACAAATCATTCAAATTAATTCGCGAACCAATTTAGACAGTTTTGCCAACTTGTTTGATCAAGTCTTTGAACAGAATCGATTCAAAAGAGTGATTCATTTGGGAATGGGGCATCGTTCATGAAAAAAGAGACAGCGCGCTTGGGATAACCTACGCATTTAACATGTACAGTATTGCATTAAAATAAAGTAACGAAGAGGAACGTCACCCAGCGTAGCGAAGTAAAAGTACAGATTTTTCATTAGAAATGTACTCGAGTTAAAGTAAATCTACTCTTAAAAGTACAAATTTTCCAAAAAATACTCAAGTAAATGTAACGAAGTAAATGTACTTCGTTACTACCCACCTCTGATCATCACCATCATCATCCTGTACATACCAAACTCAATGTCAGTATAAGTAAATGGACATTATTCTTAAGAGAATATTGTCCCTGCTACCTGTAGCCTACATTTACTTCTGAATGCAGTTGAGTGCTTTACTTGATAGGCGGACATATTGGTGGTTTTATTCCAGTTTTTCTTGAGCTGCTATTTCAGTACTTTTCACTTCTATGAGCTCCAAGTGGCACCTCAAGTCTTGCTCAATGATCTCTTTTCTGCAAGGTTGGCCTTGTCCTCGTTAAGTAATGTAAGAATAAAGTCAAGGTTATGTTAAGAATTATAGATATAGTTTTAGAACATTACTGATGGGACTTAAAAGTGACATTGGCTCCGTAGTTACAAATATATAACAAATATGAATTGATTATCCTTCTACTGCAATGTAAAGCCACATTTTTATTTTCTTTTTAATTTTTCCAAAGGCTATTTGTGAATGACTATCACCTTCCTGTCAGTCTGCTATCCCCACTGTTGTAATTCATTAGTCTTGTACAGTTTCAGCACCATGGCCAGTGCCTTGCAGTCTTCAAGTTCTTTTACAACTGTTTACATTTGTCTAACCGGGCATCACTTCTCTTTCTCTGAAGAAGAAATCCTTGCTCAGTCAGTGTTTTGACACTAAGGTTTTTAAAGACTTTTATTCTATTTTGGAGAGTGGTTTCCTCGTGATTAGGAATTTTTGCTGCTCACCAAAACAATGTGCTGTTTCATTCCCCACAAAGCTGAGGAGGAGAGGGATCGATTCAGTTGGAAAGTTACTGTCGCCCCCATTCATCTATATCAGAGACTTGTCTATTGTGGAAAAAAGTCCCTTAAAGGGTTAGTTAACCCAAAAATGAAAATTCTGTCATTAATTCTGTCACCCTCATGTTGTTCCACACACGTAAGACCTTCGTTCATCTTCAGAACACAAATTAAGATATTTTTGATGAAATCCGAGATGTATATGACTCGTCCGTAGTCACAGCAATATAATGAACACTTTCAAGGTCCAGAAAGGTACTAAAGACATCGTTAAAACAGTCGACGTGACTGCAGTGGTTCAACCTTAATTTTATGAAGTGACGAGAATACTTTTTGTGCACAAAAACAAAACAAAACTAACGACTCTGTTCAACAATGTCTTCTCTTCCCTGTCATTATCCTTGAGTAGTTGCCGCAGTAAGCACAGTGAAGGCTTCCGTGTTTACGTACGAATGCCGGCTCAGTATTGGCCAATGCGTATGATGCTGACGCAGGAGCCGGCCAATAATGAGTCGGCGTTCTGAGGTAGAACCTGGAAGCGCTGGACATAAACAACATATGAGAATGACACAGAAGAGAAGATATTGTTGAATAAAGTGGTTATTTTTGTTTTGTTTTTGCGCACAAAGAGTACTCTATTCGCTTCATAAAATTAAGGTTGAACCACTGCAGTCACGTTGACTTTTTTAACAATGTCTTAAGTACCTTTCTGGACCTTGAAAGTGTTGATTATATTGCTATCTTTGGACGAGCCGAGCCATATACCTCTTGGATTTTAATATCTTAATTTGTGTTTTCCGAAGATGAACGAAGGTCGTACGGGTGTGGAACGACATGAGGGTGAGTAATTAATTACAGAATTTTGGGGTGAACTAACCCTTTAACTGTTAACTCCCAACATTTCAGCTCAAATCCAGACATAGTCTGCTCTATATGTAACTTTTCAGTTACATATTACATATACAGTTATTAAGTAGGCTAGGTATAGGCTATGCTCTTTATCGAACAAAGAAGACATTATTTCTTTTCATTTTCATTTTTTTTTTTTTTTCATCTTTTCAGTTTTTTTTTAATTACCAATGCGGATAATCATAAATATAAAATGGACGTTCTTATGTTTATTTATTTATTTATTTATTTTTTAAATAACTGGAATTTGTTGTATCAGATCTGGTGTTGGTTGTATGATTTATTACTAATTACGTTTTCCCACAATTGCAAAGCGGTTAGGCAGATTATGTTGACTGGTATACAAACTCATTCCACTAGAGGGCGGCAAATATAGTAAAATGTAGCACTTTCACAATTTCTTCTCAAACCTGTTTTTTTTCCCCCATTGGCTTACGTTATTTCAGTTTCACATATTTAATTGAGTGCTCAGTCAGAATGCTTTATAAATTACATGGTTTTAGATAGCATCAAATTTAATGTTAACACTTTGATCATATCTAGAATTTTCGAATTTAACAAACTCTAAAAAGCTCTGACTCTTGTAATGCTCAGTAATAACCAAAAGATGGAGTTTTACCAATGATTTGGGAAACTAATACACTAACTCTTGACTTTTGAGAATTTATGGTGGGGGATGGGAAGCTCACAATCACTTTGGATCTGTACTGGTTACATTTTATGACATCTATTGATTTGCCAATGGTATCAGGCAAATACATGAGCTTTTTTTTTTTAACACATTGAGTGTACTGACTATCCACATAGCCTATGCACAGTCTGACAGATATGAAAATCACAAATGCCTGAATGAAAATAAACAAATGGCTAATGGAAAAAAAAAAAGAAAAAGGCTAGTTGTCACTGAATGCTTCATGAGAAACAAGTGATCCAGAGTAATCTCATCTATCAATTTCTATATTGTCCAATGATGTGACTCCCCTAAACAATCATTTGTATTCATGCATATTGACACTTTGCTCTTAATGAAAAGATGTAAAATGACTCTGGTCTTTTTTAAAGTGATGACCCAGGACACAAACATAGAGACCTACCTCAAACCTGCAGTCCAGATGGCATGTGGCTTTAATGCTCCTTGTTAATATGGCAGCACATGAATGATGCAGTGACCTGTCCTGAAAACAAAATTGATCCTACAACAGATGCACTGATGGGAAATAGAGAAATTAGCATGCTTATTTTCTTGCATGCTATTTTATTTTATCATTATAATGATATGTGTGTTTGGCAATATACCAATACTATACAAATTTTCATGCGAGCTCAAGATTTTTTGATGTCTAGATTCCTCACTTGATGAATGGCACCAGTTAATAAGTGCACTTGTCTGAGAAGGGATGCTGACTTGAAATGTTACAGTAGAGGTTTTATAAATAACTCTGGTCTCTGGTTTCTGCAGCTGTCACCATAGTTAATTCCTGTTCCTTGTATCTCTCTGAGGACGCTCTGTAAACCCTAACAAGTCCTGGTCCTCCGGATAGCTTGTATATTCATTCAAGACCAAAAAACATCCTGTTATAAAGGAAAGGCCACCGAGAGGCATAAAGACCCACAAGGACTGCGCATTAAGACAATTTGTTGTGGGTTTTGACTTTATATATATATATATATATATATATATATATATTCGATCTTTGAATATATTCAAAGATTCTTATCACTGGAATCTATTCTTTGAATAGTACACTTTTATATCATCCTGCTTTTAAATTTTGAATATATTCAAATGAGATTCAAATTAAGGCGATGAAATGTAAAGTGTAGAAAGGCCTGGACATCCTAAACATTGGGTTTGAACTTTTATTTTTTTCTGTTTTTCTTTGCAGTTTTTGTAAAGAATGGAATGGTACTCAACTATACCTTTCATTTCAGTTTCTTCCTGTATCCATAATTTGAAGCTTATCTTGCAGTGTGAAATAGATCCTGGTTAAGGTGTGTTAAACCCTCATGCAACCCAGTAATTCTGGTTGAGGAGCGACGGATGCAGACTGAGCCACTGAATCTCTGTCCCCGTCGGTCCGACGGTGCTTTAGATGAGACCAGGTGCTAATGAGGCTAAAGCGGCCTCTTTCGTGGGGATCTGAGTGAAGAACACTCACTAAGGCACCAGTAGCCTCGTCGCATTCTTCGGATATTACAGTGAAATAGCTTCCATAAATTCAGTCCCAATAATTTTAAAGTAGATGAGGACATTGGAGGAACTAAGAATCAGATAAGGAAGTTCAGTTTTTCAGACTGACATGTATTTAATCAAATTTGCACAAAAAAATGTTGAATTGAGCATATGTAATCCTGCAACATATTATAAATGACAATAAGATCAATATTGATATAAATTGGAGTCAATACAATGTGCAATGGGAGGGATGCAGGGGGTTTATAACAGACAAGGGTTGTGGTTGACATTGGATGACGTGTGGAGTTGATGGCAGGCCAGGGAATGGACAAAAGGAATGGTAAAACATCCTTTTAAGGAAAAAATGGTAACACTTTACAATAAGGTTCATTTGTTCACATTAGTTAATGTATTAACTAATATGAACTAACCATGAGCAATACAGTTGTTACTGTATTTGTTAATCTTTGTTAACGTTAGTTAATAAAAATACAGAAGTTCATTGTTTGTTCATGTTACTTCACAGTGCATTAACTAATGTTAACAAATACAAATCTTGATTTTAATAATGTATTAGTAAATGCTGAAATTAACATTAACAAAGATTAATAAAAGCTGTAGATGTGCAGTTCATTATTAGTTCATTTTATCTAATGTAGTTAACCAATGTTAACTAATGAACCTTATAGTACAAAAAACTACCGAAAAAAAAAAAAATAGAAATAATAGTGGAGGGGGAGACTTCAAAAATGAACTGATATTAAAATGCTATTATATACATATATACTCTCCACTGTTCAAAAGTTTGGGGTCAGTAAGATTATTTTTTTGTGAAATAAATTAATACTTAATACTTTTCAGCAAGGTTGCGTTGAATTGATCAAAAGTGACAGTAAAGTTTTTTTTATTTTAAATAAATGCTTTTCTTTTGAACTTTTTATTCATCTTAGAATGCTGAAAGAAATGTATCACCGTTTCCACAAAAATATTTATCAACACAACAGTTTTCAACATTGATAATAATGTTTTCTGAGCAGCAAATCAGCATATTAGAATGATTTCTGAAGGATCATGTGACACTGAAGACTGGAGTAATGATGCTGAAAATTCAGCTTCGCCACCGCAGGAATAAATTACTTTTTAAAATATATTAAAATATATATATATATATATATTTTTTTTTTTTTTTTTTGAACAGACCCCAAACTTTTGAACAGTAGTAAATATATTATTGTCACGGTCATGTTCTGTTTAGTTCTTGTCGTGTCTACATTAGTTCTTGTTGTTAGTTTCCATGGCTACACATTTGGTTTTCATTTGGTTCAGCTGTTCCTGTTTAGTTTCCTCTGTTTACCTGTGTATATACTGTACACTTCCTGTTCTGTTTGCTCACTGGCTGCATCCAAAAACCTAGGAAGCTGACTTGTTGTCCCGCTGTCTTATCAGGCAATGCCTTGTAAGGCAGCGTTTGTGCATGAAGGCACCTCACGAAACTGATTTCAAACAGACTCCTGAGGTAGCATAATGGTTTAATGATCTACAGCAAAATAACGCGAGCTTTGGTGAGAACTAAACAAATATTTAATCATAACAGTAGTAATTTTTCACCAGAAATGACATCAAAAATGGAAAATGTTGGTCAAAAACGTACACACAAACTGACCAGCAAACGCAAATTTTGGACGCCATCTTTATTTTTCTAGCTCAACTGTCACAGAATGGAAAGCACAGGATTGTGGGATATCAAAGGCAGCGAAGGATACATCTATGCTGCCTTCAAAAATCGATCAGATAAAGGTATCTCAGGAAACAGGAAGTGAAGCTAACATTGGATTCAGACGTGCCTTAATGCCTTCTTACCTTGAAATGTGTCCTCCGAAGGCAGCATTTTCCAGTTTTCGGATGCAGCCATTGTTCCGTGTTGTCGATGTGCAAGACTTGTATATTCTGTTTCCCTGAGTTTTCCCTTGCATTAAAATCTATTTGTATCATATTCTCCTGTGTCGTGTCAACGTGACAGTTGTGTTTGGTTTAAGTGTTTTAATTGATATAGAACAGGTAACCAATGTAACTGATAATATTGGACTCAATGGACTGAGATCATGTTTCTGCATCTAGTTTGAACTCTCACTGTTGTATTTTTAACCATATACAGCTTATTTATGGAGACTTTGGGGCATCAGGCCAAACGTTTTGTTATAAACTTCAAGTATTAAAAGTATGAATGCTTAAACTAAATTTTTGGCTTCTTGAATTGTTAGAATAATCCTTAACCATATTTGGATTAAGAACCAAGAGAGTTGCTTTTGAGCACAAGATGATAAACTCAGGTTAGTGACTGATCCTTTAAATTGTTTGTTATTTCTGTTAGTATACAATGCAGAGACGATGAAGGACTAGTGATGATTTTATTTCTTACATAGAGCTGTCCAGGCTTGCCTCGGCAAAAGAGACGCAGAGGACATCAAAGGTGTTTCCAGTTTGTCTCACCTTAAGAGTTTATGCTTTGTCACTCATTTAACTCTCACGATACGCTTCAATGAAGCATGACTAGCTCTGCAATGAGCAGTGACAGACGGCACTAAACATTCCAAGCAGTGGGGAACGGGACAGCTGCTTGAACTAGAACAGAAAAGAGAAAGAGAACCCGCATGGTTTTGCGATGTGACTGCTAAAGTATTTAAGTTATTACATGAAAACATCTAAATGCATCCTTTTTTTCCTCCTTCACTTTATCACCTTCTCCCTGAGTCACCTCTCCGGCATCCTTCTCTTTTTCCGCTCTCTCCTTCATTTCACTCTTCCCTCCATCATCTGTTAGGTGAACAGTATCCGCCAGGTTTGTGAGCCTCTTTTGTCTTGGAGCAGGAGATGTTGGTGCAGCCAGATCATGTTTCAAACTTTCATTTCCTGAAATGTTTGAGGGAACATCCAGGGTTTTATCAGTGCCCGTTACACTGAGTGAGAGGAGGGGAGGAAGGGGGAAGGAGCTCGAGTTACCTGGCAAGTCACTTAGCCATCAATGAACAAACGACTCTCTCTTTGAGCTCAGATCGGGGGGCTCATATACAGGCCCCCCTCCATTATGATTCATTTTTGCTCAGGGCTCATTCGGACACACACATGCACATGCAAAATGTATCATGCACCTACTGTAATAACGATAAATGTTAGACATTTCAGAGCAGCAGTCAAGGTCAGCAGCAGGTAAACAATAGTTTTAAGTACAGTGCACTTAATAGTTTTAAGTACAGTGCACTGTTTTTTTTTAGTTTGAATTAATGGTTATTTATAATTATTGTTTACTTTAAAAAATTGAGTTTCTTTACTTAAATTTTTTGAGGTAATCGGTGTCTACAGAAATTTTGAGTATTCTGAACTTATCGGGTTTTATGCTTAATATTGTGTGTGAACCCAACACAGACTAGCAAGAAGCTACACAGTATCTTAAAAGGATAAATCATCATCGTTACTCACTGTCATGTCATTCCAACCCTAACTTTCATTCTTCTGTGGAACATAAAAGATAATATTTTGAAGAATGTTTTAACTGTTTTTGTCCATATAATGTAAGTCAATGGGGTCTAAAAACAAACACTAAAACATTTTGCAAAATATATTTTTTTATGTTTCACAAAGGAAAGAACGTCATGGAGGTTAGGAGTTTCTAAGCAAAGACAATGCAAAGATTGACCTTCTCTCTTGGACACAGATCAAGATGTTATGACAGGGTGTCTGTCAGCACTGGTCACCTGTGAGTCTCCTCCCACAATGCCCCTCTTCACCTCTGTAATTGTGCATGTCTTCACCTCTGCACTCCACAGGAAGGATCTGTGTTTGTCAAGTCTACTTTAAAAAACCCTGTGTGGAAATGTCCAGTGTGAAAAAAACCACTAGGTTTGTTCAAATTTGCATACTTATGCACTATTCTATGACGTTTTTTAGTATAAATAGTGCAAGTAGTGTGTTCACACTGAAAATTACAAATAGAAAAGTGCACTTTAAATACCCGGATGACACACTTAATTAACTGAAAAAATGAAGTGTTGAATGTTGGACACTTCATGCACTCAACTGTAGCAGCTTTAATTATGTAGCGGAGAGGGAGGGGCTATCAGACTCTTGACAGTGAATGATAAAATAAATGTAAATGTAAATTTCATATACTACATGGGTGAATACATAGTGCATAAGTACATAGTGTATACGCAACTTCTGTCTTTGTGAGACTTTCTGAGATCATTATTGTTGTTATCACTTCTGACTGAACTAATACCTTACTTATAATTTCAACTAGGGATGCACAATATTTAAATTCTGTCCATGTTATGCTGATAACCGATAAATGGTCAATATTAAAAGTCTATACTATTTTAGTTAAATACATTAAAAATAAAACACTGAAAATTCAAGCATTTTAAATTCTACAAGTAAATTTAAGCATCACAATATTATAAAAAAAATTATATTCACTTGAGATTTAATTTTAGCAGTGTTGTACAGTGTTATGTATAAATCATGTAATGTTTCTAAGTCTAATGCTCACAAAGGCTTCATTTATTGATCAAAAATACAGTAAAATTGTATTGTGCTGATTAATATAATTAAGGAAATCTCAATACATTTTCAGGATTCTTTAATAAATAGAAAGTTCGAATGTATTTAAAAGAATTTTTAATAAATATCTTTACTGTCACTTTTGATCGTTTTACTGACCCCAGACTTTTGAGCAGTGGTGTATTGGTGTGTGTATATATTTTCTAGAATTTTCCTTCCATTCTGCCCATGCATGAATTGCCTGTGTGATAGTTTATCATCTATGTAATATATATATATATATATATACAGTACTGTACAAAAGTCTTAGGCCACTATTAGATGTTGTTTTAGCAATGGTATAATGACCATATATAATTATTTCTTAGTCTCTTTATTAGAATATAACCAGAAAATACAGGAAATTTATATGCAGTATTAAAAAACAGAATAAAATCAGGGGAAAAAGCGGCTTCTACAGGCTAAAGTGGCAAGTATTTATTGACCTCCCCTTACACTTGAGCAATAGCAGGAACCTGGCTCTCTTAAACCTAAATGGAATCTAAAAGAACTGGAAAGCCAAGAAAACTTTCAAAATCTGATGAGAAGTTTCTCAGATTTTCTTCTTTGAGAAACTGGAAGACGTCCAGGAGGTCACACTACTGATTTTTGCTTAAATAAGCCATTTTGTTCTGATTTTCTTTTTTACATTTTGTATACATTTCCTGCATTTTCTGTTTGTATCGTAATAAAGACCAGAAAATAAAAATGGATGGTCATTAAAACATTGCTAAAACAACAAAGCTGGTGGTGGTAAGACTTTTGCACAGTTCTGTATATATATATATATATATATATATATATAATATTTATTTATTTCAATTGTGCAGGACAGGCCTCCCATAACACTTTTGGAAGAGAATGAGAATGAGTGTGGTATGAATGTGTGAATGTGAGTGTGTACATATTAATGTCCATTTATATGAGCCTGTGCATTCTACACGTCGGCTCCTCCGTGGTCATCACCCTTAAATACCTGCTCTATGAACCCTGGAGCGACTGACGCCAGGCTCACAGCAAGTCTGTGAAAAACCCCTGCCCTCTTACTCTTCAGACACTGCTGATGGAGGACTCCCTGCCTGGGTGACAACTGCCTCCACTCGTTTATCAGTGGGGCTTGGCTTTGAAACCTGAGCCTCTGTGACCGTTTGGAAGTAATCCGTTACCCAGCGCTGCAGAACAGACCATGACCATCGAGGGTGCTGGGAAAGCGTGTGACCTTCGAGTTTTTACTGATAAAAGCATGAAGTCATGCCAAATTGACGGAGTAATATTGCTGTCTTTTTGACAAATCTATAAAAGTCAATAGCGTCCCCAGACAGGATGCTCATCTGAAATCAGCTGTACAGAGAGATGACGCACAGGCAGGTGTGCTGCACAGGTTTAGTCTGCCTTTTATGATGTGTGTTTGCTCGAGTGCAAGTGTTTGTCAATGCATAAGGGAACGTGGCATGTGTTTGTTCACAAGTGATGCGTTTTTTTGACCTCCTACAATAAGTTCCCCATATTGTACTGTGCAACACGCTTACTGTACCAAAATCTGAAGCTTTGATTATGTTTTTTTCCACACCTTCCTACATGAGATAATTACAACAATTATAATTGTATTGTTAATGTAAACGTTGATGTCATTGTAATGGAACACAATGCTGGTCGATTGTCAGTCTGAGAAACGCGCAGTCACTGTGGTGATGCCATTAGTCATGACTTCCTGTAAGGTGATACAGTGTACTGCACTATGCTCATTCACCTCGCTTCAGTCTTTTTTTTAGTTCAGGGGTGCAAAACTCAATTCCTGGAGGGCCACAGGCCTGGAGAGTTTAGCTTCAACTCTAATTGAACACTTCTGATTCTTCAGGCTTATTTGAAAACTACAGGTATGTGTATTGGAGCAGAGTTGGAACTAAACTCTCCAGGACTGTGGCCTCGAACTGAGTTTTGCACCCCTGGTTTATAGTTTGTTTGGGGGAGAATGAAAGGGGCTAATAAAATCTTTTAAAGCTGACAATTCATTTTTGAAATTTGCCAAGCAAGTTTTGATTTATGAAGTGACTGGTCATCCTTTCTTCTGTGGAACACAAAAGTAGATATTTGGTTGGTTGGTTGGTAGGTAGGTAGGTATTTTTTTGTTTGTTTGTTTGTTTGGGCAATTAAATTCAATGGGTCCAATGTTGTTTTAGACCCCAGTGACTTTCATTGTATGGACGAAAACAGCAAAAACATCTTCAAAATATCTTCTTTTGTGTTCCACAAATAAAAAGTCAGTCATACAGGATTGAAATGATGGTGAGTACATGATGACATCATTTTTTTCCTTCTTTTTTTAACTATTACTTTAATAATGAAATAAGAAAATAGAATAATATTTAATAATATTAATGTATCTTATGTTTCTTCTTTGATTTATGATTGTGTATTGTAATAAATGCTCCACTGGGATTACAGAGTCCACTACAGTTAATAAGGGATTCTCAGCATCTCTCCAAGGCCATATTCTTTGACACAAAACCATATGGAAAACCACTTTCACATTTTTTTTTTTAAATGCCTAACCATTCCTGAGCTTTCCAGTGATTTATTATAAGCTGTTAGCACAAACTAACATTTGCCTCCGACACAGAACCATCTTAATCTTCTAAATTCTAAGGTTTGTTTAAACAGTTTATGTCTATCTTTTCTCAACCATCTGTATGTTAATTTATCATATAGTTTCTGTAGTCACACAGTCTCCTTCATTTGATATTTCAAAACTTTTCGGTCTGTACAGCTTCCAAAAGTTTTGCCGTGTGTGTGTGTGTGTGTGTGTGTGTGTGTGTGCGTGCGTGTGTTGTTTGTTTGTCCCGTCCTGTAATCCCATGATGCCTCACTGAGCCGAACCTCGAGGCAAGGGATGACCTGAGCTCAGGTGACAAAAGGTAATACGGGGAAGGGCAGGGAGCCATGAAGCCCACCTGTTCTCCCTTACCCCCCTTAACAACTCCCAAAAGTCTCAACTATTATCTGTGAAGAAAATAGCACTCAGTCATTCCCCCTCCTAAACCCCACAAAGGCTGCTCACATTACAGCCGAACCCTTTTCTTCCCACATGAGAAACACTCTATTTGTCTCATTCACGTTCAGCACAGGCCTCTGCTTTGTGTGCTCACCTTGGTTTACAGTGCTGTAGAGCTTGTGCTCCGAGAGGGAATGAGGGAACTGGAAACCTGAACCCTTTAAAAAGCAGCCTTAGTCCTCTAGAGCTCCAAACACTCTTTTCCAACCTGCCCGCTTCTTGCGCAGTGACTATAACAGCAAACCTTGTTTTGAAAGTTCATACCTTTTGTTATTTTTCATGTACTATTATAATTATGTACTATTTTGCTGGACTAAAGCTTTACAGATTTACTCTTTCTGTTTGAGTTCAGTATTCAGTACTTAAAGTCATAGTTCTCCTAAAATGTAGAATTCTGTCATCGTTTACTCTCCCTCATGTCATATCAAACCTGCATGACTGACTTTCTTCTGTGGAACACAAAAGATGATTTTTTGAGGAATTTTGATATCATCTAAATTACATTGGACCCTGTTGGCTTTCACTGTATGGATAAAGAAGCACATTTTAAAATATCTTCTTTAATGTTCCTCAGGTTTGGGACAACATGAGGGCAAGTAAATAATAATAACAGAATTTAGTTTTTTGGAGTGAATTATCCTATGCAGCATTTTTAGATTATTTGAATTAGGCTGTATGTGACTGCATTTGTTAAGAGCACAGTAATAATGTTGTGTATATAGGCTATTTTCTACAAATAATATCATATTTTTAAATATCCACAAATATATTCTCATATAAACAATGTTTAAATTTGTTCAAATGATGTAACAGTAAAATACATGAGACTGTGGTTCCTAAGACATTGGTATTAGTTTGCTAAGGTGCTTTTTCAACCATATTTATAAGTACATATTTTTTTGTTTTTTTTCAATCACTCTTAACACTCATAATTGACATGAACAAGGTTAGATTGTCCATCAGTATTTATATCACTATTCCATTTTAGAGAGATCTCTGATCCGTTAACTCGATTAATTAATTTTAGAAATACATTTTATAAACAGGCCTACGAAATAATAAATTATTTTTTCATTTTAATCTTTATTTAATTTTTTAAATTTGGTCTGAGTAGCTTAGTTCCCTAATTTGATTATCTAATAATTAAAACAAAATAAAGAGAATGTAGATAAGAAACGGAAAAAAAAAAAATAAATGAAAATGGTACCCGCGGCTGTCAACAAATGTTGCATTCAGCGTCAAAATTGCACGTTTTGGTACCCTTGCGGCAGAATTGAAGTTGCCCCTCTATGGGCGGTTCTGGGCCTCCAGTGCTCTAATGCGAACCTAACGCAAGCAACTGGTTCCGATTAGCGACCGGAAATCCTCGGTACTCTCTGTTAAAAACAATTACCCTGACATGCGTGCGTGGAAGATGGGTGGGAGGCTGCCTGGCTACTCGACATTTCGCTGGGATAACGATCAGGGGTCCTTGTAAAGTCTTTCCTTCACTTTGACCACATTTTAAATGAGCCAACATTGGCCATTGACAGATAATGTAGTTATTCTGTAAGGGTTAAAGTTAGTGGAGGACATTATTATTATTATTATTATTATTATTATTATTGTCTGAATATTATTATGCCAATGAAACAACAAGAACATAGGTCAGCTGGCCCCGAAACCCATGTTTGCTTTTTTACTCAAAAGAAACTTATGAATGAAGCCACGTGAGTTTGCCTCCCGCAGCTGGTATGTCTTCTCTTTGGCCCAGAACCACCAGAACAAACATTGGGAGAGCGCAAAGTAAACACCCCACTACAAACCTAACGATGCACTGCGACCACAAAAGCAACACGCGCCTCCTGAGGCTAAAGGAAAATCAACAATTCCCCGCTTTTTGTTGACCCACATTATTAAGAGGACGTTTGTGACACGAGTATTATAGAGACGAGCTGGATGAATTAGCCTATCAGAAGAAGGGCTATTTTTATAAGATACATATTAGGGTCATCCAATAGGTATTTTATCTACTAATTTATTTATTCATTTACTTTACCATAGGCTACTTTTTATAATTCATTTTTTTTATTGTTCCCAATTGTAATTTCCATTGGTCCGTATGTCATTTCTTCTCAAACTATTTGGACACAGGAATTTTAAAACGAATTGTTTTGGTATTGGGTTTAACTTTAATATTTAAGTTAGATCTAGGATTAACATAAAGAGCGGGAAAAGGTTATTTACAATAATTTCCAAACACTAGTATTATTTTTTAAATGTAGCCTACTTTTGAAGAGTAGCTATAATGTCTAAGATGGATAGAATTTGGACCTTTGGTCTGATGCATGAAGTGAATATTCGAATGTGTGTTATTTTCACCCTTGATTTAAAATTTAACTTAATTAGCCATTTTTATTATTTAAATGTAATGGTGTATTACATTTTGAACTATTTAGGCTACATGTTGTGACATAAAGACCTGGCGCTTCATCTGTGAATATTTTTTTCACCATTTATGGTTTTCCACTTCATCTTCGTATTTTAATGGTGCAAAACAGTGTGATGAAATGCTATAAGAACGTCTTATGAGTTTGAAGAAAAGAATCGTTTTATTAACTGCTTTTGGTTTGTCTTCTGACCAGTTTAACGACTTGGCAAATGTCAGTCCGTAATAGTCTACCACGGTAAAGCGTACCACTGAGTATTTCTCTGAAAACCAGAGAAAAACTAAGGATTTTATTTAGATTTATACTGTTCATTTTTCCTTTATATATATATACAGTAAAAGTGGCAGATCTCAGTCTATATTTGGTACAAAATAAACAAAAATAAATAAAAGCTCAGTCGTAATCACTTAAGAACCGAGGTCCACTAGGCTTGAAGTTAAAGGTCCCAGTAATGAATCCTGGAGTTGATGTGGGTGTCCTTGCATGCCGTGTACCGACTGTGCGGCGCCGAGGCCGGTCATGGAATATGCGGACGCGCCGGGGTGGCTCATATTACCCTGGAGCAGGAGCACGGAGTTCTGGTCAGGACTCTGCGGGGGCGAGAATTCGTCCTCCGAGCTTGACATCAGGGACTTCCCGCCGTCCAGCGGTGACAGCTGGTTCTGTTTGTTAGCGCCCGTGTTGTTGTTTTCGCTGTTCTCTCTGTCAAAGATAAATGACATGAGGGTTACGACACATTTAACATTAGATACTGTAGATAAAATATGCTGTGTAAAATAGTATAAAGTCGTAGTCTTTTCAAATATAAATCTAATTCTGTCATTACGGATGACTATGCAAGAAGAAGAATAAATTCTCACACTAAAATTTAATATTTACTGAATGACCATCGAAATTAAACGAACAATTTCAATTTCATCTGAAAATATTGAGATTTTATAATTAAGTTTTTCTTTTATTCTAACTGAAAAAAATGCAAAAAAGAAATTGTCAAGTAACTCTCTAAAACGTTCTCCATCTGCTAACATATAAATTGTGGTTTTAACACAAAAAAGTGGTTTTATTCAAGTCAACAAATATTAGCTAGCCTATATAACATGACTATTTTTAAGTGTTATATCAATCAGAAAGAGGTCCATAATGTAACAACTGTAAGTTTTTACACTGATGTTACGACGTTAATATTTTGAGGACTGACCAAAAGCAGCGCTCTTGGAATCAAACTACATGTCAACAACAGCATCATCAGCGCTGCACCAACAGCAGTCAGCTGTGAACCAAGTGGTATGAGGGGCTGAATTGGCTGTATAAAACGCATTTTTATTTTGTTCTCGAGTGACTGAGCTTACCTTTCTTTTGCCTCCGCTGCACGATCCCTCTGCCGTCTGTTTTTAAACCAGTTGCTCACTTGGGTGGTGGTCAGCCCTGTGGCCTCAGCCAACTCCCTCTTTTCCCGAGGAGATGGATAGGGGTTGTGCGTGTACCACTCCCGCAGCACACCGCGGGATTTCTCCTTAAAACAGTAGCTGGTCTCCTCGCCGTCCCATATTGTGCGTGGCAGAGGAAATTTCCTCCGCACTCGGTATTTCCCCACCGCTCCCAGCGGTCGCCCCCTCAGCTTCTCAGCCTCAATGTAATGGGCCTTAAGCCACAGCTGCTGCAGCTTCGGGTGGTTGTGCGGAGAGAACTGGTGACTCTCTAGTATCTTATAAAGTTCCCTGAAGTTTCCACGATGGAAGGCGACCACAGCCTTGGCTTTGAGGACGCTCTCGTTCTTGTGGAGATGGTCGCAGGCCGGAAGAGACCACAGAAAACGGCCGAGACGCTCAAGGTTCCCCCCTTGTTGCAGCACCTCACACACACACGCGACTTGCTCCTGAGTAAACCCGAAAGAAGGCAACATTGACATGACGTCTGACTCCCGCTACCAAACCGCTCTCCTCTAGATGCTATAAAGGAAGCGGAATGGGTGACACCCCGTTTGCCTTCGTTCAATGGGAGCGATTAGGTCGCTTGACAAGATTTTTGGGGTTGGAGATGTCCTCTGCGCGCGCCGTGAAGTTTTGGGTGTTTGTTGAAGACAGTTTGTTCACTATCGACTCATGTCGCGCTAAAAGAGCACTGCGCGACTGCTGATTGGCTCTCCAGCTGCCCTATCCCCTGCAGCAGCAGTGCTGAGAGAACTCTGCTTCCATTTCCTCCCACGGGGACTCGGTGGTCTGAAACTGGATCCCCCGTCTCCAGTTCTACCTGAGGGAGCCGGGCACCTCGATACTAATCAATTATAGCAACTGTCTGAAGGCAACGTTCATTTGGCAACCAAAGCCATTACAGCGCTTATATTTTATCCTAACAGAATTTTAATGCACAATATTATATTAAGTAAACCGAGTCAAATTAACGGCATTATCTTCATTTATTAATGTATGAGGAAAAAGTCGTTCCTTGATTTCATATTAATATTAGTTATAGCTACAATTCTGATTCGCAACAAAGAATCATTGCAATCATCAGTTGATTGACTCTGCTTGGCTTGTGCCATTGTCAAGGGCACGCGCTCTGCGCACCGTCTAGATGCACGCGGAGATATTTGGAGTTCCATTAAAAACAATCAGTCTCTCGAGCTGGAGAGATAACATAATGCTAATCACTAGATAAGTAGCGCCCCCGGCTCTTCAAACTATTCGACAGAACGTGCAAGGCCAGTAAAATCCCTGAAATTGCGCACAAAATGCAAAATTGCATTTATTTACGAGGAAAAACGGAGCCAAATACGGTTAATATCGATAATTAACCGCTTCAAGTGCTGTTTATTTGAGTTCCACAAAATCGTTGTGAAACAAAAATTAGAGAAATTTAATAAAAAAAATTTTAAATCAAATTTTACTATGCTGTTTTTCTGTTTTGCTTTTACTTTTTTTTAACTTGAGATCAGAACATCAAACATAGCCTATAGCACTTAATGATTTGTATTCTTTAGGCTCAAAAAAAAAATGCATTCTTTCCATCTCTTTCTTTCTAGTCCTCTCCCCTCTCTCTGTACAGTGAAATCTAAAACCGATGCATTAGTAAATGAGTTTTGTGTTCGTCGAGGTCTTTGCCATCCAGACGCTGTTTTAAGGCATAGATCGCGTTTCTTTATCTTCGTAGAAATCTGCAACCTGACACCGCGGCGACGCGAAACTCACAATCACTCACCCAGAATGGAGCACCTCTTTTAATTTAATTTGAGACGCGGCGTTCATTTTTAAGTCGCGCATGGGCCCGTTAATGTAGACTATAGCTACTTAAGGAGCCTCCACTGTTCCCTCTATATGGGGCTTAAATGATCTTGCAAGCTTCAAGACACTGGGATAAAACGAGGACTTAATCGGTTTTAGCAGCCAATCCGTACACCTGTGAAAACAACTTTTTGCCCACTGTCTCTGAAGGGTCAGAGGAGCAGGCTAATGAAAGCTGCCCCATCCATCTGTCCTGAGGGATCACCCAAGGCACAAAAAACTTTGCAAAATGTAAACGCTTACAATTTTCTGGTTTTACAATTTGTTTTCAAATGCAAAACAAATCATCGTTGTATTACATTTTGTATTTTTAGAAGAAGAAGAAAAAAAACATGATTTTGTGTAAATTTGTTCACTTTAAGGTTTTAAAATAATTTTGTCTCCTTTTACAAAATTAAACAAGACCTTACCTACATAAACGTAGTGTTTTTAAATGCTTATTCATTTTTCAACTTTCATATGAATGTAAGGTCTTGTAAATTATTTTGACTTCTGTAGGCTATCACTTTATATCTCATTGGATTAAATGAAGTTTCATAAGTTTGTAACGGTGGTTTCCCAATTCGTAACCAATATTCCATTGCTGTATGTGACTGTAGACTTTATTGAATTTAACGACATTTAGGTCTATTCGTCAGCAGGGTCAAGTATCAGCTTCAGTGTAACAGCACACGGGCCTGTGATTGACGGCGCTCGGGTTGTCGTAATGTCTCCACCACATTGCCGCGCGCCCCCTCCTTAAACCTCAGAAATCGAAAGGCCGTGCCCGTTCTCAGGCCTTGATCATTTCAAGATGTGCTCTTTTATGGCCTAAAGGCGAGGGTTGGCAAGGTCGACGCGAACTCCGGCACACATACCAATGGTAAACACACCATAAACTGCTTCCCTCAAAAAAGTATTCACGGTAGGCTATACAATGAACAACAATGAGGTCATTCTCTTAAAGTAGACTAGCTACGTTTCAGTCATGTCCATAACTCTCCAGGCATATTAAATGGAATAGCTGAAATGTATATTAATATGTTATATCAGGTTGCTCGACGCAGAAATTTCGTTTGTAAACACGTTATTCTTAATTTTCAGCAGGTTTAGAGAATTAGTTCTAACACGCAGGCCTGTTCTAGTATAATACGATGTGAAAGGCTAACGTAAGTAGGCTAATCCAATATTAGACAAAGCCAACCCACGAATTAATTTAATAATAAGTTAATTTAAAAATAATAAAACAAGCAAATCTTAATGTTGGTCATTTGTTAGGAGAGAGAATCAAATATTTGAAATGTAAAGTGACATTTACATTTAATTATTGAAGTCGTAGGGTAAGTAGGCTAAAGGTATGCTGGGTAAAATGACATTGGGTAATGTGGGGCATATGCTCAATAATTTTATAACTGTATAAACATCTTCTTGGTTTATAAAAATGAAAACCTGATACAGAGATCCTTTAGCCTATATCATTTTATAAACAATGATCTTTGTAATTGTATTTTTTTATTTATTTATTTTTTTCAGATTGTTTCTTGAGTTTTTAAAGCTTAACTTACTGTAGAAAAAAGACATTGTTTTTTTTCCCTTGTGTACTCAGTAGAGGACATTATGAGAGATTGTCTGTGTGTGTGTGTGTGTGTGTGTGTGTTCATCTGCTGGGAGGCACAGCAGATTAATTACTATTTTTTTTATTCTTATGAAATTAGATATTTCTTTGATATTAGATATTTATACTTTTTTTAATAAAAGTGTTTTTGTCATCTGTTTATTATGCCCCAAACACTATTATGAAAAAAAGTGTTTTTTTAGGAAACATAATTTATGTCACATCAATGACAATGATAAATGCATGCAGTTATTTCAGAAAGCTTCACTTGCTGTCTGCACAGTAATGTGATAGAACAAGTTTTTTTCATTTCACTGGTATTTTAGAGTTGTATTTTAAAGCTTTTATGTGTGGTATCAAGTCTTTGGTTTCCTCAAACCTCATACCATTCTTATATTTTGCTACTGAGGTAAAGTTTGCAAAGTCACAGCAGACCCAGGCCAGAAAGCTCTCAATACAGCATTTAAAACTAGCTTATGAGCATCCCTTACGATTAATGGACTATAGATATTGAAGTAATTCTGCTGACCCCTGCTGGCTTGGATGTTCTAGTGATTTGCCAAAAGTTGATGATGATAATAATAATAATGATATATAATAAAATTATTATCATTCACTTTTGGCATTGATAACAATAGAAATATTTTAAATATTTATTTAATATATTTAAAAAATATTATTAAATATTTTTATAATCCCTTTACTTGGAACGATGGGGTTTTTTTGTGCGTATGAAAGTATTTGGAAGACCTCCATTCTCTAAAACACACAATGTTCACTCAGAGTTTTCATAAAACAAACATAGATTTTTGTTCTCAGATTTACAGAAGTGGTGGGTCTCAGACCCAGTTGCCCCTTGACCTCACATTAGCACAGTGTATAGTGCTGTGGTGCAGTGGGCACAAGGGTCCGGTTACATGTGCTTCACAGTCTGCTGTGCTTCACTAAATGCCATACTTTGAAACCTCCAGAAAAAGTCAGGGGTCAGGTTCTTTAATAAGCCCACTTCTGCAGGGTTTCTCACTTTTTTATGGCCTGTCCTTCCCAGGATTTATGAACATCTTCACTTTGTTTAAAAACATGACTACAGAAACATACTAAAAATTGCTGTCTTCTGGAGTGTGAATCTGTTATTACTTTCTTCATATCTGCTGAACATTAAAAAAAATATATGATTTTGATGTACAGTACTTTTCTCAAGATTTGTGGTTGACTTCATCCACACCTAGGGACCGTTCCTTGTACTTTACATTCTTTTGGTGAAACTGGAGATTGAATTAAAAGGAAGGTGTTTTTTGTTCTCTTCTGTGCCTTTTGTTATAAAAGATGAACCATCCCATTCACAGTACAAGGTGATGGAGTGACATATTTTCTATTTAAATAATACAGAAAAGCAACATAACACCGCTTCCCATGAAACGCATAGTCTGCCAAGGGGAAATTGGGGACATGAAACACACATGTCCCTCTTTCTTGCGCCCATCATTTCTTTGCTCAAAGCCCCAGACAATAGTGCTTTCTTACCCTTCAGTATTCCAGGAGGCGCCATCTGATACCTGGCAATCAGCTAATCTGGTGCCCTAGGCGACAGGGTCACCTTTGGGCAGGTAACAATAGATTCTTTACCCAATGTGCTTTTTTGTCTCCTTCTTTGTGCGAGGGAGCAAATCCTACCTGGGCGCCATTCAATTAGCGCTGACTCACACAGGCTGATGTAGACAACTGTGCGTCAAGAGAAGGAAATGTTCCCACGGCAGTAAACAGACTTTGGACATTCTGGCTCTTACTTTCATACTTTGTGGAACAATCAAAATTTGCATAAATACCAATCTCATTAATCGAAATATCTGCTGTCATATTCTGTTATGCGCCACCACTCTACAATGTGCGAGAACAGAGAATGTCCTTGTAAAATCTTGTTAATAGTATTAAGAACAGCGTATATTTCTCTTATTACCCTTTCATAATCTACTAAACGATGAGCCTGCATTTTTGCCCTGAAGTCTGGGCCAAAAATCTATTCCTGCTAGATCATGTGAGGACGGTTCAGGAAATCTAATAAGGATATGTAACTTCTCCTCATATACTCTGGCTTTTTGGATGACCTTTACTTTGAGTAATGTCATGACAGGTACCATATGACACTTTAAAAGTGAGCGGGGCTTATTCAGCTGCCAGGTTTTGGCTAGGGATCACAGAGGACGCCCCTGGTGAGAACACAAGCTTGATCTCCACCGTGCTGCATATGTGTACGTCCATGCATTAGTAATGTCTGAGATCACCACCAGCCATCCAGGGGGTCCAAGTTGTAGCCTGATCTGGTTAAATGGATAGTCTTGGATGACCGACATCATGCCTGCCATTGGTTAAAAACATATAGCCGACTTACCTGGTGCTTCCAATAAGAGATGATTCATTGAAAGTGATGTCATTCCCTTTACTTATTGAATTATCAGGCTTAGGACTCTAATGTGAAACACCGGTGTCAGTAACATAGACAACCCTTGGATCATTCATTATATATGTACAAATATAAATATTTAATAGGGTGCAAGGGTTTAGGAAAAAATAGGTTTTTCAAGCAGGACTGACGTTTTAGGTTTTCTCATGGTTCTTGAAGTATGTACAGAGCTCAAGTTTGGTGTAAAGGTGCGGTCACATTAGTGAAATCTTAGCAAATTTTTGAGACAGAAAGGGTCATTTGTCTATTTTCAATATTGTAGCGATATATGAAGTGCTGAAGTCTCTTTCAAACAAAGCAGCTTTCTTTTGGTCAATGTAACGAATTTGCGTGACTAATTTGAACCTGTTGTGAAATCTGTGTGGGGAAAACTTTCACCCTCATGCAAAATTCCCAATTGTGGATTCCAATTGAAATTACTGCATTTTGCCCATGAAAATTCGCTGAACAATAAATGTGACCGCACCTTAAGAATATTCATCTTGTCCTGCAAGGATCACAGAATTCAGCGCCGGGCATTTTTTAAAGATAAAGTAAATGACAACATATGCCCAAATCATTTTAAAACAGTCGGCAGACAAATCAAGAAAAACAAACACTCATACTTCAGTTATTTCTGATAAATTCTACCAAACAAATGTCTTGTTGTCTAGCCTAGCTTCCTAGTATATTGACAGTTTATGAGGAAGGCACATGTGACCAGTTAATGGTCAAGATTATATACTTTAAAAAAAACAAAAAAAAACAAAGAAACAAAGTCCACACTGGGATGCATAGAAAGAGGTGTATGTGTTTGAATCAAAAATTCTGTAACATAAAATTCCTCAAGTCAAACATAACAAAATACCTTTATCACATTTGCATCGTCACACTCAAAGAATTTAAATAAAAAAGTCCATAAACAACAACAAAAAAATCTGTGCTTCAGTAAAATCTTGTTAAATGAAAACAATCACTATAAAGCTGCAGGTTTTTTTTTTATTCAGAGCACATTTGTTTTGTGCTTTTTAATGGGTCTTTTCATTTTTTTTTGAGGTGCGAGTAAAGACACTGCAGCTAAATAATCTTCAAAAGGTCAGTGCATTGCCTGGTACATTCTGCAGTCCTCTTAGTGCAAGTTGGGATATCTGAGGACATGAAGGCACTGTTCATATTTTATATCCATCGTTAGGGTTTATTTGAGAATGATTTGTGCTTACAGAGTCCGTAAGAGCACAATGCGGTGCGACAAAACCGGTCCAGCACGAGTGAAATGCTGCTCTTAATTGCTAATGACATCATCAGAGGTCACTTCCATCATCGTCCATCTGCACAGTCTGCAACTTGGCCAGCTCTTTCCCTTCCATGTCCAGATCCCCACAAACAACCCTGACTGGGCCTTCTCCTGCCCTTGAAGCAACCTGCAGGCTGTTGGGCAGCTGGACATCTTGAGACCTGTAGTCTGAAGACAGGGCTACACTGTCCTCTTGGAGGCTACGTCCAGCTTGACTCAGAGCATGATGTACCTCGGTGCTGGAGAGGGCAGAGGTGACTGTGGCAGTTACGGTGGGATGAAGAGAACCACCAGTGGAGGAAGACGAAAGGAAAAGGGAGGCTGTGTAGCCCAAGTTGCTGCCTTGGTCCAAGGGTATATCAGAAGGATAAGTGTAGCTTCCAGACACATCCAAAGGCTCCTGTTTCACAGTCTGGGTGTAGAGCAGGGTTTGGCTCGAGTGCTGGGAAGAGTCACTGACCACATTGCCCAAAGGAGCAGAGCCTGTATGGAGGATAAAAGAGAAAATGAAATCCAGTTCAGTAAATGTAGTAAGCTTCATAAATTATCAAATAGCCTATATGTGACACGCACATTCTCTGTCAATTTGAGCCGGAAGTTGCAGTGAGTTGTTTGTGGAGAAATGCGATTATATATATTGTTTTTGGCGTTTATATTGTTTGTAATTCTAAATTGTAATAAATATCGTTTTGGCGCTCTTTAATGTGTCATGGCAGATTGCTGTAGCCACATCAGTTATAGCTGCAGTGCGAAGTGCACGTGAACTGATCATTTCTTCCGCTTTACCAGTTATATATGAAATAAACATGAATGAACATAAGAAGGTATGCTAAAAGATACAATACAACTTGATGAAATCTATAATCTAACGTGTAATTGCTCAATCAGTGGTTGAAACCTTGGAAATACATCAAAAAAAAAAAAAAAAACAGTTTGTGAACAACACGTCACTTGATGTTACATACCTTAAGGCAAGTCATTCAGTGTTCACAGCTCATTAGTTAGCAAGAAAAAAGAATTTTTGAGAAGAGCATACATAATCTCCGATTTCATAATTGTATGTATGTTTGAATAAATCTAATTCTGTCAAAAATGTCAGTTTGTAATCTTTAGAGACCATTTTCTCAAAAAGTGGACAGCTATGATTTTAATTATTATATTTTGTGTTATGTAGAATCATAATAATTACATCAGAAAATGCAGACTTTCCTTTTTCATTCAGTGCATAAAACTTTCAGGCTCAAAACGACTCCAAATGATGGAGTAGTTCACATTGTGCTGTGACTTCAAGGTAACCCCAAACACTTTGGCCGATTGGCCTGGACATCAACCCTCCCAGTTTAGTACAATGTTCTTTTCTTTTAGCTGGCAATAGCTACAGCTCATAACAACTCAACTGAGAATGGATGAGAGAGAAACGACAGAGCGTGAAGGTGTGATCTGTTTATCCAGATGAGACTCCTTTGTTGCTGTCTCAGGAGGTTTGCTTCTTTTTCTCTCTCTCTTTCTTTCTCGGTCATTCTTTCAGTACCTCTCTTCCTTATTTTCTTCAGAACTTTTCAAGTGAACTGTAAAATGAAACACCTTTTTCATTTTCTGTTTGCGGTTAGACTCGCTATGATTTCCTTGTAACTCTAGAATGTGGTTCTTGGCACATGTCTCTTGCAGTGACAGCCTCTGGCTTTCGGCCAGACACTTTTCTTCCATTAGGCTTGCACAAATGTCTGATAAATAATCACAGAGCCCAAACTCCTCCCCCCTCCCCCCAACTCGCTCACTTTATGAAAATAGAACCCAAGTTTTCTACAAATTTTCTTTAGCTTCCCGCAGACATTGCTTGCGAGGGTGGGTTGTTGTATAAAGGGGGTCAGGAACATATTTTTCTTCCTTCTGAAAATTTGCTTGTGAATTACTCAGTCCTCTTTTGACATCTTAAGCCACTATGGGACAGAAAATGATCTCACTAGTTTTGACTTCATAGACAAGAATGGCACTGCAAGGAATAATGTTTCTTTGTATTTGTGAGGCACTGGAGATCAAACTTTGTGTTTTTATGAATACATATTTTATTGAATTGCCTTGAAAATTATGGGCAGAAGGAAACAGGGTTTTGGCTAAACAATTTTAATATTGTCTTTTTCTTGCTTGATCGTTTGGGCTCAACTGTTTTTATTCTAAATCAAAAGTTCAGCCAGGGGTGGGTTTGTTTTTATGTGGCTCGTAAACTGCATATTAAAGGATAAAACAGACGAGCGAGAGAGGAGCAGAATGCAGCTAGCCTTGCTGTTATTGATGTGGCCATAAAATATTCATGGAAAGAACCATTAGTGAGTGGTTAGGGCCATGAAGGGGAGGTGGGGACCGTGTTGAGAGGCCTGCGTTTGGTACGATCCTCTAGCCAGTTGACCTGGACCCCACATGCCTCTCACAATTTTACCCACAATACACTCCAAGTGCCCGTGACCCACAAGGCTCTCTTACGAAACCTCTGCTCTTTCGCATCTAGCTCTGCGGTCACTTTTGGCAAGCTTAACCGCATAAATGTTCAGTCTTAGTATTCTCCAAAGCGATGATGTAATTACTTTGGCTCTTATGAGCTCACTAGAAGTGCTCCGACTACTTTAGGTATTGTTGTTATTGTATCTTCAAAGACATATGCATGAGACACAGAGGCGCAAATCAACCATTTTTAACTGGAAGAGGCAGGAAAACTTTATGTATATACACAATTAAAAGAGAGAAGTTACCCAAAAATAAAATTCTGCCATCAATTACTCTTTCATGTTGTTCCAATCCTGAATGACAACAAAAGATGATTGTTTTTTGCCCATACAATAAAAGTTAATGGGATCCAAAACAACATTGGAGCCCACTGACTTTCATTGAATGCACAAAAAGACACTGAGACATTTCAAAATATGTTCTTTTGTGGTCTGCAGAAGAAAGTCATACAGGTTTGTAATGACAGAATTTGTATTTTCGAGTGAAAACCCCTTTAAGCAATATATCTAATGAATAAGGTCCTCCTACCGTGAGTGGAGGATGTTGAGGATGGTGGCAGCATTAGAGGAGGAAGACCCATGGTGGTTTCACTTCCTGGGAGATTGACCACACTGTAACTGCTGAGATGAAGGGCTCCTGAGGTAGTGGATGGCGTGGAGGGGGCCGAAGCAAAGGAGACCACTGAAGAAATGACTCCATCTTCAGCATTGGAAACTAGAGTCTGCATGGCGTCTAGCTTTCCAGAGGCAGGTTCCATTGAGAACGGAGCATAAGACACAGAAGACCCACCTAATAGCCTCTCCTGACCGTGATGGGAGACCCTCTGGGGATCAAAGGTCAAGAAATGGCCACTTGTGGTGCCAAGTCCATTTAGGAGAGCATTGCTACTATGTGATTGAATGTAGCCTCCACCGTTGATGTAGTGAGCATTCACGCTCGCTAGGTCACTGTTAAAACTCATTCCTCCAGCTGCATGTGAGGGCATCTTGACATCTCCAATTTGTTGGATGACGGTTGTTCCTCCATCCGAGTAAACTGTAGGGGGGGCTGTTCCATGTGCGACTGAGCTAGAAGAGCCGCTGGAGAGGGGACGTGGTGACAAGTCCTCCTGGCCTTTACTGGACTCGTCTTCTGTACTGTGATTGCCATCTGACTCGCTGAAGAAAAAGAAAAAAGAAAAAGATTCATTGTTTAAGAAATAGACCTTTTGTTTTGTGTGAGTGTGTGTGTTTATCTGTTGCGTTGATGCTGAAAATTTTGCATGAGAAATTGCTTTTTTTTTTTTTCCTACATAGTCATCCACCATTTGCACTCTTTTGAATTTGGTCTTTTCATTTTGAATTGTTGTAGTATACTTCAAATTTTCCAGAAAATTTAATAACAATACATTTAAAATGTCCATAATCGTTTCATAATGCCTTATGTGTACTGTCAAAAAGGTATATAAGTGATCTCTTTGTTTCTCTATTAATCAGCAAATTAAAAAATTCTGTAAAATTTCAAAATGAAAAAGTGTGCTGCTTTATCAGTAGCTGTATATGCACTTGTGTAGATACTCTTTAGAAAATAGACTTATAAAACAATGGATCAACTTAAGCACATTGAAATCACAAATAGGCTATAAAAGTCGACCTCTCCTGCTCTTCTAAAAACAGATCGCTATAATAAAAATCATTTTCTGTAAATATCTCAGTCATTATTTCTAAAGTGGACTTCTTGCCCCCAGGGGTCAAAAATCAGATAAAAGGATCTGAGCTCTTGGAGGCATTTGGTGGGTCTCTTTACAGACTATGACAGCTGCGGGTGCTTCGTTCAGAGTGACTCGAGCAAGCCGCATCTATACAAAGATCTTATTGACACGACAAACCGTTGATCTTTTCTGATCCGAAAGGCTCACATAAGGAGTTCATGGCCATCTTCGTTCAAACAATGAATAATTATCTTTGTCAGGGTGACAGTGCAACATCAAAGAAACGCTCACTGCAGACGCATACGGAAAAGACTGACCTCCCTTATTTACGAGACTCAGGATTTATTATTTATGATAAAAGCAACATTTTGCGGGCGGAATTGTTGAGTTTTTTTCCACCGCAGCTTGAAACTCGGTGTCATACAATCAATGTGCAAGCAAAAGTTTACAAATACAGAGCTGCCTCTTATCTGCCTCAAGCTGTGAAGAGGATTTCGGCCACGTCAGGAGATTGAGTGCAGATTCCTCTGACTGATTATCAGGGTGGGACAATGGCTTTAAAATCCAGAAACAAACATAGACAATGACTATGGTAATGTAATGGCTGATCATATCTAAAGTAAACCGATGGTCTGTTTTGGTTGTATTTGAAAGAAACTACATGTCTGTTAAAATGTTTGTCAGCCCTTTGTTTTGCTTATCCAATTAATGTGACCCTTTTAATTAAATCTGACCATTTATAAAATGTCTACATCGTTAGCTGAACTGACTATACTCAAAATGTTGGTTTTACATGCCAAAGAAGAACTTTTAAACAATTCTTCAAATAACGTTTTATTCTCCAATTCAATCATACGTAGGCCTACTTCAAAAATGTACTTTAAAATTGCTTTCAAATGTTTCAGTGATGAATAGACTAATCTGAACAATTTATTATGCAGCATCAAGAACTTTTTAATCTCCACAGTACCATATAGCCAACTCAAGGACCATATATACAGCCAAAATGGCTTTGAATAAGAAAATGTTTCATTGATAAACCTATGTGACTTTAAAGAACCACTGAAGAACGTTTATTTTTAAGAGTGAACGCGTCACGGTACCCACGTTCTTTAAAACTACACCTCATAGAAGCGCTCAAAGCTTCGTATTTCAAAACATTGGTGAAACGTGTCCTCCATTCGGTCTCGCGCATTCCAGAGAGTTTCCCACTCTCTGTCAACGATTTAAATACTGCGTCCTACCTTTTTGACTGCGCCTCGGACGGATTTCTGTCTCTCTGCCTCCTGTTTTTGAACCAGTTGCTGACCTGCGTCAGAGAAAGTCCTGTCATTTTAGCCAGATTTCGTTTCTCGGCTGGAGACGGGTACCGGTTCCGCTTGTACATATCCTTCAGCGCGTTCCTAGACCTCTCTTTGAAACAATACACGGTCTCCTCTCCGTCCCAAATTGTCCGAGGCAGCGGATATTTCCTGCGTAAGCGATACTTGTCCACGGCACCCAGCGGTCTGCCCCGCGCCTTCTCCGCCTCGGTGTAGCGTGCCTTGTACCACATATCCTGCAGAGACGAGTGGTTTGACGGACTGAAACTGTGGTTCTCCAAAATGCAGTAGAGCTCTTGGTAGCGGGCCTGGTGGAACGCGACTATCGCTTGAGCTTTCAGGATGCTCTCGTTCCCCTGCAGCAGGTCACTCTGCGGCAGTGACCAGAGAAACCTGGCCAGGCGCTCCACGTTCCCTCCCTGCAGCAGCGCTTCGCAAACGCACGCGACCTGCTCGGGGGAAAAGGCCAGGGAGGCCGGCGAGCAGTCCAAAAGTTCGGCATTCTCCATCGGCAACTCCGCGGGGTCCAGCACTGACAGCTTGACACTCCCACGATTCTCCCTCTTGATCTCATCGGCACTAATGACTTCGCTTGAGGAAGAAGACATTTTGAACGCGTCCTGATAAGTCACTCCTCTGGGTTTCAGGCAGCACATCAGGCGATCGGGTTTCGCCCCTCCATCCAAGCACGATCAGGTATCTGGCCGCTGTGTGGTGTGGATAAGATCTGGCGTCCCCCGTTCCACTACAAGTTTAACTCCACAGCCCACGTTGGAAAGGAGTCCAAGTCCTGAGCGCATTTTGATTCGCCGCTCTGGCCCTGTGGGGTGGAGCGACTGGGATGTGAAGACAAATGTTTGCGCTGGGAACGTCCGTCAAGCGTGCCATTTAGAACGCGGGTACCTGCGCAAGGTAATGCCGGCTGCACTACGTCCACACGCACACAATGCACGAGTTTTCACATTTTCATATGTTCAAAATAGTTGATTCCTGTTCAGATTGTGTCATCAATGAATAGTTACTCTCAATAATTGCTATGAGGCCAAAACATGCCTTTTCTTGAAGAATGAGTAAAGTTGTAACAGCATGTTAGAAATTAGCTTAATATGCGTTATCATTAGCCTACCCTCCGGAGGTGAGACGTTATAAGACTTACAGTACAAAAAAAAGATAATATAGTATAATTTCATGTCATGATCTGTTAATGAATATTAAACCACTATCATCTGAACTTGTCTATATTTGCCACACACAAAGCACACACACACAAAGTTTTTTTTTTTTTTTATAATTGTTAGCCTGCTTTATGTATTTATATATTTTATTTGCTGTTAAATTAAAATATTTACTAAATATATACACTCTAAAAAAAGATGCTTCTTTAAAGGTTCTTTACACGTAGTAGCAGTTCTATTTAGAACCGTATGGCCCTGAAGAACCCTTTATATGCTGTAATGGTTCTTTGTGTTAGAGTTAAGGGTTCTTTATTCCCGCCTTTTTGTTTTTCAAATCTGTAACTGTCAAAGCCACCTCATTACTGATTTTCTGGAGCTCAACCATCAAAATACAAAGACTGTCAACACACTCTCAACAGGTAAATGATTTCTTTCTTAAGATGTCTGTAAATTTTAACTTTCAAATTGTAACTGGCTATTTTTAATCCAAATGTTAAAAATTGTTGTGAAAATTTTGATTACCACAATAAATTTATACACAAATTTTAAAACCCCGGTATTAGGTATATTAGGTATATTAGGTTGTAAACAAGATCACTCTTTGTACTTGACATCAATTTACACATTTTTAAGTTAATTTATATATTTACAAACTTGTTTAATTTATAGCAGATACATATGGGTATAGTAGGCTATATATCAAAGTTTGGGACACAGAAAGCAAAAAAATAAATAAATAAATAAATAAATCTAAGTTGCAGAAATTGAAGCAAAATGTGCTACAACACTCCTCTATTTGACTTTTAGACAAATCTCTGAGCCAATGCTTTGCTTTGTCATACTCTGAATATGTTTACATTTATTTTGGAGAGATAGTGTATACCATTATTGTCGCTTCACCTTTATGAAATATGAAAAATAACTAAATGCGATGCTATTTATTTATTTAGGTTGTGTAAGAAACAGGCATTTTCTAAGTCTCAAATATTGCACTGTAACTTCCAACTGTTTATGTCTGTCCGTTTGTCAGACAGGCACTTTTTTCTTTTCTTCTTTTTTCAGTTTGTCATGCTGTTTACTGGAAACTGAAGGTCTGTATGGGAGCCAACAACCGCAACAGCTGACAGGAGGCCCCAGAAGCCTCCCACAAAAGCAAAGGGAAGTTTGACGTGATTGCATCCCTAAAATTAAACCCAGCACAAACAGAATACCTGGCAGCAGCCCTGTGCACAACCCTGCATTCACATGCTCTTTGGTATGAAGGTGGCATGAAGGTACGTATAGGTACTAGACTTTACTCTGTCCAGTGCTTAGAAGCCCATGCACGGGAAAGGCAGCAAACTATGTCTGGGATGTTCAGCCATATCAGGAATGGACTATGTAATGAAGAGAGCTGTCATGAAGTTGTGTTATGGTGCATTACAAACATAAGATAAGACCTCTATATAACCTTGGGAGCATTCAGCTGTAAAATGGCCACAGTGCTACCTTTATCCCTTAGATTTCCAGTTTAGATTAGATGAAGTGTTGCCTGTTGTTGTGGGCATGGCTTTTGTTAGCAGATAATTGGTTTAAATTGTCTGTTAGAAACAATTAGAGACAACAGAGGATGATTTATAGTTTTTTCTTTGTTCTGCTGAATCATCGTCATATGCACTTTGTCAATCTCTACAAGGCTTGTTGATGGAAATATCAACTTTTTTTCCCCTCATTTCTCTTTACAAGGATGTTATCTCTAATCAGGGTATGATGAAATGTTGTGATGTGAAGTGTTTCTTTACAATCCATCGTCACTGGAGCTTATTGGCCTGCACACATGCACCTCCATATGTGCACACTCCTAAGTTTTATGTGTTTTATGTCTTGCGTGCTTTTTCACAGATTAAAATGCTCCATTCCCATTGTTAGTTTCTGTTCACTAGCTGCTTGGGTGGCTTGTGAAGATTTCCCTGGTTGAATCAATGTGTAAGAGTGGGATGATAAGTTTGGGTGTTGGAATTCAGCAGAGAATTTCCTGCCAGTTTAAATCCTCAATATACCTGGAGCTTCAGCAGATGATCCAAAACACATGCAACCAAATCCATCACAATGCTTCAGTCGACTGGCCAAAAGAGACCAAACACACACACAGTGAGAAAGAGAGAGAGAGACAAAAGGAATTAAGGACACCCAAGGCCTTTTCTCTGAAATGTTCATTCATCCATTCATTCATTCATTTTTGTTTGTTATTGTTTTGTATTTATTTTATATTTTTTATCCCAGATTGATCAAATTTCAAAGCACTCTGAGGTGGTTTAGACAAGTTCATAATTTACTGAATAACTTGTTATTCATTCATTCATTTAGATTCATTAATGTAGTTATTTGTAGATAGATTATCGTAGTTAGATATTTTTAAAAATATTTTTATACCAGAATAATCAAAATGTCAAGATATTTAGATATACTCATCATTCATCATTCATTGACTTTTTATGTCTTGATAGCAAGGTATAGAGAGTGGATCCCTATTCCTCCAAAATATGGTCACCACCCGCTGTCTGTTTCATTGCTTGTGGCATCTCCACATGTCCGACAACTATGGCCATGAATGAATCCTTTGTGGCACTGCAACTGCACAGAAGCAACCCACCCCAACCCTTTTGCAACCTCCATCCTTCCCTCCATATGTTCCCAATACATCTAAACCTGTGGCCTGGGGGGCTACCACTAAACACCTGCCCCTGCCCGGGCTACAATGGGGGCTATTCTTCATGATGGACAGACAAGCTAACATTGATGAAGTCTTAGGAACATCAGCAAGATAGGAGGGAGTGGGATATATGTCCTTTCATATAATGTTTCTGAAGGTGATGGTCTATGAGAGTGCTGATGTGTGCAATTGAATGAGCGTGTGTTTGTCTATGTGCTTTGTGCATCTGTTTGTGCACGTCTTTCTTTGGTTTCCCCCATGTCTGGTTTTACCAGTCTTACAAAGGGGATTTTTTTCAGTTTGTTCGCACCGCGCTCTGAGTTGTTATCTGTGAGATCAGCGCATGCTAAATGTAGGATAAAATGCCCTTGATTTGACTGTAATGCTGAGTTTCGGATGGAATGTAAGCAAAACGAGTCAGCGCAAGCATTTTTTTTATTTCTTTTGACAGAGGTTTGGCACAAACCTTTAGTCTTTAGTCATGCTTGTCTTTAAAAATGATCAATTTACCTTGGTTCACAGTTTGAATTGAGTTCAGCTTACTCACTTCACCAGAAATGACCTCATCATCCTGGCTGTAAGTTTACGGTTGAGCGTTCCGATGGTTTGAGGTTGAACAGCCTACGGTGCTGTGATGCGGTCGCTGGATGTTTTGCGTTCTTCACTCCAAGGAAGTTAACGATAATTATATCGTTTTAATAATTGTTGTAATTCTACGAGAATAGGGAAGTCCACACCACAGCTATAATAATAATTACACGGAGAAACTATATCGCTGGAATCACTTTAAGATTTTTTTTCCAGCTGATAAAGATAAAAACATTGACAGCCAATCAGAATCCACACAACTTTAAAGAGCTTGAGCACTTAAAGCAGCAGATGACATAACTGCAGCACGCTTATAATAAACAGAGCGTTATTGTGCGTTGGTGTGGACGCTAATATAGGCCTAGTTATCATTATAATTATCTTTACAATGATCATCCTGATATGAACGGGCCTTAAAGGGTTAGTTCACCCAATAATGAAATTTATGTCACAAACCCTCATGTCGTTCCACACCCGTAAGACCTTCGTTCATCTTCGGAACACAAATTAAGATATTTTTGATGCAATCCGAAAGGTTTTTTATCTCCCATAGAAAGCAACGAAATTAGGCTACCACATTCATGGTCCAGATAAGTAGCCTAGTAAAGACATCGTTAAAATAGTCAAGGTGACTGCAGTGGTTCAACTTTAATGTTATGAAGCGACGAGTATACTTGTTGTGTGCAAAAACAAAACAAAAATAACGACTTTATTCAACAATTTTGTCTCTACCCTGTCAGTCTCCTAGTTGACGCAGTGCAGCGCTTCCGTGTTTAAATCCGAACGCTGGCTCAGTACTGGCCAACGCTGTTCACGTGAGAACCATGAAGCATGTGTATGATGCTGACACAGGAGCCGGCCAATCCTGAACCGGCATTCTGACGTAGAACACGGAAGCTCTGCAATGTGTCTTCAATGTAAACTGCGTATGAGAATGACAGGGTAGAGAGGAAATTGTTGAATAAAGTCATTATTTTTGTTTTGTTTTTGCACACAAAAAGTATTCTCGTTGCTTCATAACATTAAGGTTGAACCACTGTAGTCACGTTGACTATTTTAACAATGTCTTTACGACTTTTCTGGACATTGAATGTGGTAATTTCACTGCTTTCTATGGGAGATAAAAAAAAAAAAAAAACTCTTGGATATCATCAAAAATATCTTAATTTGTGTTCTGAAGATGAACGAAGGTCTTACGGGTTTGAAACGACATGAGTAATTAATGACAAAAATTTCATTTTATCATTTTATCTAAACCTCTATGAACTTCTTTCTTCTGCTGAACACAAAAGACTGTATTTTGAAGAATATGGGTAGCCAAACAGTTGATGGGCCCCATTGACATCCACGGTATGGAAAAAAAATACTATGGAAGTCAGTGGGGCCCATCTTTGCTTACCGACATTCTTCAAAATATCTTCTTTTGTGTTCAGAAGAAGAAAGAAATTCATACAGGTTTGGAACAACTTTAGGGTGAGAAAATAATGACAGAATTTTCATTTTTGGGTGAACTATCCCTTTAAGAGTGTGCATGGTATGTGCATTAGCAGGATGTTTGCATTAGTGTGTGCCTATATGCTTAGGACCTGTTCAATGGGTAACTCTGACAGACAGGGAAATAAACAGAAACTTGGAATGCCACAGGGGTAAACACACTCATTTAAGATGAGAAACCCCACTACAGACACTTTCTTCACCTTTGTCTTGTTGTCAAGGTGATGATGGCCATTATTTTTGAAGACTGATTGCTCGGTATCAAATATATTGTGTAGGCGTTTATGTAGGTGTTACATTTTCCACTCCTTTAATTGAGTTCTAAAGAAAAGAAAAAGTGTCTTGTCAAATGCTGCAGGCACACTGTCATCTTAATGCTCTGACCTCTGGGCCTGTGCAACAGGCATACATGTGTTTAATCTAGTTGTCACTCTGCTGGAGGGAAAAAAAATGATTTTAGCCTTCTGAGAATGATTGACAGCGGGACAAACCATAGCCTTGAAGAATGTGCTTTTTGTTTCAGTCATATTACCTTTGAGGTTGTTGCAGTTTATCAACAGCTAATCTTGCATTATGTATAGGGTTAAGAGTCTCGCTACTGTCATCACTAATTGACCCTTAATATATAATTAAATGCATTTTCAGCTGCCTTATCTGCAGATAGATAGGTGTGAAGTTGGAGGTCAAACAAAAACCATTGTTGTGAGTTAGTGAAAAGGAAAAATCACTTTAATCAGTCCCATAGTGTTCAGCCATATCGTATTCCACCAATGAATATGAACTACTGCAGATGAGATGTTAAGATTATGCCTTTGGACACTGTAATGACATACATTGACATACGTTCATTGTTAAATTCAGTGATTTCCCCCCCCCCCCCCTGTTACTTATGGCAACAAATGAAGCTGAAATATTAAAATGACAAATATGACACTTGTATTGTAGTGTCTGTGTCATCTGTGATGACTGTGCAGTATTTTGTATTGCCAACAAATCTTCCATTCCCAGGCTTCTCTGTCCAGGGTGTGTCTTAACCTTGTGTACTGTCAACAACGGAGGAGGGTCACACACACACACACACACACACACACACACACACACACACACACACACACACACACACACATTGGGTTTTCACATTGAGTTTTCACTTTCCATAAACAAAATGATTTTTATACTGTACAATCTGTATATTCTATCCCCTACCCCTAAACCTACCCATCACAAAAAACTTTCTGCATTTTTACATTTTCAAAAAAAAAAACAAAAAAAACAACAACATAATTTTGTATGATTTATAAGACTTATTGTCCTCATGTGGACCACAAAAAATGTTCCCTCTAGGTCAAAAATTACTGATATTACTATCTTTGTGGGGATATTTGGTCTCCATAACATAGGGAATACCAGGACCACACACACACACACACACACACACACACACACACACACATATAAATCTATATCTATCAAAATATAAACTATTTCACTAGATGATCACTCTTATTTTTGCTCTACAGTGCTTGTTTTAATGTTAATGATATTAATTAGTGTAATATTATACTAATTAATATATTTATATTATTGCATTATTAATAGTAATTAATAGTAATTAAATTAATGTTTTTACTGAAATGTTTTGTGAATAAAAAATGAATACATTAATTAATCAATAATAATAATACATTTTAACAATAAAAATAATAAATGAAACTGGAATAAAGATTGATAAGGTACTTGGTTTTATGGTGATTATTATTGGATATGTGTCGAACCTATTCAATACTGCCCCTGCCACTCACACACACACACACACACACACACACATACACCTTTACACCTTCACAATGGATAACGGCCACTCTGAGGTTTTGTTGTTTTTTGTAATTACTTCTAAACAGTGTTGCTCAGTGAGGGAGCTTAAACACGTGGAGTGGACATTGTCTTAGTCTGTGTTTGAGAATCTAATGTTTTGCTGACGTACAGGCTTTAAAAAGACAGAATATTATAGATGAAGTGAATGAGGTGAGAAGAACCAAAAAAAAGTAAATAGTCAAGGTAAAAGTGCTCTTTCACTTTCATTATATTTATCAGGAAAGACCTCTGAAAATTCATTAAAGCAATAAGCTCAGACAGTAGTTTTCCTTCTAGCCCCATCAATGTGGGAAATGTCTTGTCTTATCTTATCAGCAGTTGACTATCTCTTTCTCCCTGAGCTTTGCAATGTTTGCATAGGGGCTGCTGTGGAGAGCTTGCAGGTGTGAAGTCTGCCCTGTCAGGGCTTTAGCTCCTGGCATAGTTGGTTCCCTTCGCTGTACTGTTTATGTGACCCACCCTCTGGCATCTTTCCACCTTTCACAGGTATTTCTCCCCATCAAGCATGTCATTATCAGGCATTATTACTAAAGAAATGCTTAAGAAAATGTGTTTTTCTTGGACTCTGTCTTCTCCCCTGAGGAGAGGAACTCAAATATAGAATAATAATCCATACCTCTTATTTTGCAACATTTTGACACTGAAAAGAGAGGCAAATTAGGTCTTCTGTCGTCATGATGTATAAGAAGATATAATTAAACAGGCACATCAATTTAAATAGCTTTAAATAACATAATATCAGACTTGTATTTCAGGTTGATCTTTAAAGGGAAGACAAACACTTCTGTCTTGACTCTAGTCAGTCACGTAGTGATCAAACCCACATTAAAAGGTAGTTATGGATGAGTGCCTGCATGCTCCCCATGAGGATGATTACTCTTCACCAGTCTGCTACATGTTTACATAAGCAAAGCAGGCCTGCTGTTTGACAGAGCCTCCTATGGTGATAATATTGACTAAAGGGGAGTTCTACTTAATTTGTTCCTCAGAGCACCTTTGGTTTGGTTCCAGTGTTACCAAGTCTGCGGTTTTCCTGTGGAATGGGCTACTTTTACACTGTTGCTGCGGGTTGCTTGTTAGTCCACGGGTTGAAGCGATTTTGAGTAGCAATTGGTCTGGTTTTGTTACGCAAACCTGGCAACCCTGTTTGGTACTAAACTATGTGCACCTGTGAACTCTACCATTGGGACCGAGATGGGTTTTGTGCATGTTGCCCAGTTAGGACCCACCTAGTGGCAAGTGCAATCCTGCATGAAATCCATGTGGGCAATTGGCATGGAGCCATTATGGAACCTGCGGACAATCCTATATAGGGCCCAGTTTTCCAGCCCATTTCATACCCATATGGGCCCCATACGGGCCCCACACACGTGTGGGCTGGGTAACAGCAAATCAGCAGCTGATTGATTGGGAGGTTTTTTTTTCAAACGTTTGGGATAGGTAAGATATTTTCATGTTTTTGAAAGAAGTTTCTTCTTACCAAGGTTGCATTTATTTAAGCAATACAGTAAAACAGTAATATTGTAAATATTAGAATTTAATTAATTTTATATATATATATATATATATATATATATATATATAAATATATATATATAATTTATTTATTATATTATTCTTTATTATTTATTTATTTATTTATTTTTATTTTAATATGTTTTAAAATGTTATTTATTCATTCTATAAATTGTTCAGCTGATTTGGTGCTCAAGAAGCATTTCTTATTATTATCAATGTTAAAAACAGCTGTGCTGCGTAATATTTTTTGTGGGAACATCACCCTTTTTTCAGGATTCTTTCATGAATAGAAAGTTCAAAATAACAGCACTTATCTGAAATAGATCTTTTGTAACATTATAAATTGAATGTATCCTAGCTAAATAAAAGTATTAATTTAAAAAAAAAAAAAAAAAAAATCTTACTGACCCCAAACTTTTGAATGGTTTATATATATATATATATATATATAATTATTATTATTATTATTATTATTATTACTATTACTCATACTTACGGTTAGGGATTGAAATAAACTTCTAAATCTAATTATTAAACTTTAATGCGTAACTCGTCCTGCTATTACTTTTTTAAGTTGTTAGATGTATAAATTTTGCCTGATTGATTATAAGCATTTAGAAACCACCAAGCACACCTTAGCAACACCCTGGTAACCACAGAGAAAACTCTAGTGACCACATAGCAACATTCTAGTAGTAACCACCACTGTAAAAAAATACAAAAACCGTAAAATAACAGAAAAGGTACTGGCAGCTCATTACCCGGACATTATCCAGTAATTTTTACGGACATTTCCATTAACCCTAAAACACAATGCAATGAAGTTCAAAATTCAAAATACAGGCGAAACACCTGTAAAAAATAAATATGGAAAATTCTGTCAAATTAATACAGTACATTGTGCCCCATTTTTAAGTTTTTTTTTTTTAGAGTGCAAAGTATCAAATATTAAAACAACAACAACCCCATAGAAACACCCTGGCAACCACCCACAACACCCTGATATTGCGGTATACATTTGCATTGGCATGCACCACTTGCATGTTCTTCAGAAGTTTTGAAAATCTAGTTATTTTTGCAGTGCCATTTGGTGTTGTTGTAATGATGTGGAAATTAGGCACTGCACCTTTAAGCTTTGCTTGTGTTTCTAGAAAGGGTCCATGTGGCATTGTTTTTGTAAAAATAGTTGCTGCAGCATTTAACGGATAATGCAGACAACCACAAACACACGCACGAACAGACTTACACAATAACCTACCTTAATAACCTCACCGAATTCCTCTTTTAAAGGCCATGTTATGTTCTCATGACAACCTTAATCTGGCCTGCTCATTTGTCTGTGATCAATATTATTCTCCAGAAGGATGAGAAATGGTCATTAGAGAACTGGGGAGTGAGTGCTCTCTTGCCATTACTATTGGCCATTATCTCTGCCTCCAGTACTTTAGCCTCTCTCTCTCTCTCTCTCTCTCTCTCACACACACACACACACACACACACACACGCACACACACTCACAGACTCACACTTTTCTTTACTTCGGCATGTTTTTTTCTGTCAGATTTTTATAAGCCAGCTGCAGGGGACCTACATCGGCTCATCATAAATCACCCAGCGTATTACAGTGTGAATATGGAACTTGAACCGTAGATGTGGCCAGTGCAGCTGCCATTACTCGGCTGTTTATTATACAGGGACAACACTTGTCCTTCGATAAGAGTCAAAAAGAATAGTTTGTTGTTTATGTTTTTTGTACGGATGTTATGAACAAGTGTGTGTGTGTGTGTGTGTGTGTGTGTGTGTCAGGATTTACCCTTGCCAAATCAATGCTGTAAGTTTTAAGCCTACATTATAGAAGTAGAAAGCCATTATGTTTATATAGTCATATGCAATTTATTCACATCAATAAGTGGTGCAAAATGTATTTATATTATGAGTGCCCTGACTCATATATTCTGATTTGCTGAGATCTGATTTTCGCTGTGTGAGTGAATGTTTTCCTTACACATATCTTGGCAGTAGGCACCATATGGTGTATTAAGGGAGAAACAAAAAACTCATGAGGATTGTGAGAGTTTGCAGTGCAGTTCCTCAAACCTGAGTTAAACCTCAAATTCTGACAGCGAGAGAGAGAGAGAGAGAGAGAGAGAGAAAAAACAGTGCGCGTTCTTGCTCTTGTTGCTGTTGGCACAACGTAAGAAAATGACTTCATCTCGGAGAGACGCAGATTTCTCAGCACTAACTGTCAATCAGGAAAACATTCCAAAGACATTTTCCCCTTTTCGGGTTAATTGGTGGGATACCCAGAAGATTTTCTGTTCATTTGTTTTACCAAGGAGCAGTTGTCGGGAAATCATCTCTCATCATCAGAGGAAGAAGAGAAGGACAGCAGTGATGAGTGTTTAGTGCGCTCCCACCCTCTCTCCAAGCAACAGCAACATGACGACAAAGCAGGAAGTTCAGCCTTCGCCCTCCCTTCTTATGGACCTTTGGGAATCTGAGTGGTTGGAAAAGGTCATGATTAATAATTTAATGTTTATTAGTTTAGCTAACGCCCTTGCTTCACTAACAGGGGGAGTCTCAAGTGGCTAAACTCTCTGTTTAGGACCCATATGATACATCGTTAGACCATGTTTTCATGAGTTTTTTTTTTTTTTAATATTAACAACTTTAGTCTACTGGGCTGTAAATGCTTACAGTATGTGTATGGGGAAACTACTCAACTAAGAGGGAACGTTATTAACAAAGTTATTTTTTATAACTTAATTAGCAAAACGTTCTTTGAACATATTTTTGTTAGCTGGGTAAGTGTTGTAACAGATATATCATACAAATTCATTTGACCTTTTTGCATGTTCTGAATCTGATTTTCTTCTTTTTTTTCAACCATTCAAACAGTTATCCTGAGTGCTTTCATCTGTTTCCTTCTAGAATAAAGCCCCTTTCAGTGTTTTCCCTCCTAGTATATTGCACTCAACACAGCTGGGAACTCCTAGATCAAGTTTCATACCAAAGCATCACGAGCTCAACACTACTGATTCTTAAAAGGGAGGTGTTCGCACTGACAGCAATTTGCATGACAAAGCAAACGATGAGGTCCGGTGATTTCTGGTGACATGATGTGGGTGTGTCCAGTGATGCGACAAAGTTAAGAAAAGTTTACCTTCATGTAAATAAAAACTTGATGCAGCGGCTACCAATGGGAGTGAATTCAGTGTTGCTCACACGATCTCTCAGTCATTACCTGCTCTTTATGATTTGTAGGATTACTGCACATCACATTCAGTGATATAACCCCCCCAAAAATCTGTAGAAAACCATGTCAAAAAACTCCATATAGACAAAAATACAAAACCAATGGGAATTGAAACTTGGTGGTTATCAACATTCTTCAAAATATCTTCTTGGTCTCAATCTTCTCAGTCATATCAGGTTGGGAACAACATTAGGGTGAGTAAATAATGAAGAATTTCCATTTTTGGGTGAACTATCCCTTTAATTTGTGCCTACAGGTTAACCAATCAAACTTCTGTCAGGACCACTATCGTCAAAGATGATTGTCCCATCTAGTGGGCTATATGGCATGAGGAGGATGCTGCCGGTGGCGAATCATTTATAGCCTTTTCTCACAGCAGCTGCAATAATTAAACTTATTTTGATGGCGGATTGTAATCCAGAAAGGTCCAAATGACAATCATCAGTGACAACTGGAGATTCACCCGTAGTCAAAAGCAAAAGACTTCGGACTGCGGAGTGGCTACAGAATTTGAAATCAACAGGTAACGCTAATACACACTAAATACACATAGTCACGCAGTGCTGATGTTGTTAACATTAACAATTTGAGAACAAAGTATAACAATAATAATAATTTGCACGGTTTGATGTGATCCGAGCTATGAGATTGTTAAATTTAATCACCATTGGCAGCGTGATTTATTGTAATGCTTTTTTTCTCAGTTGGTCAGAACAAAAGTGGCAGACATGTTACTGCAATTGCAGGTTTCAAACAGAGATGGCGACAAAGAGGCAAAACTTACGGACTGCAGTTTTAATGTAACAACATAATTCAAAAATAAGTCTGATTCGAGGAGGTATATCAGAATCCAAGTCCTGACTGGACGAGAGGAGGAGCTGGGGATGGAGGACTGTAATAAGCTCCTGAGCAATGTGATAAAGCTGCTGATAATACTGAATGGACCTTGTATATAGGGATGCTGTGAAAGGCATCGTATTCCTATAGGTAGACGTGGATCAGCTGAGAGTCAGCTGATGTGAGCTTATAACGTGACCTGCCAGAACTCACAATATCAGAAACATGGCCCCCTTACTTGAGCAAACTTTTTGTGTCTCAAAAGGCATAGAAAGTTATTTAATTTGTATCATCAAGTACCAAGTTTAAAAGTTACAAATTTCAAGGTTGTTTTAGGATAGCTGCTGGGTTTTGTCTATTTGTCTTGATGTAAAGACTATTATTCTCTCCATCTGTCAGTTGTCAAGTCAGTGCCTATAGGCACAGCAAACTTGAGCAGGCATGCAGTCCAGTCAGATAACGGTTTCATTTGCCTCATATGTTTCTGTCATCCATGTCACATTACACTATGATTTCAACCCTACAGCCAAATCTGAGGAAACTAATTTTTAATTATTTCATATATATTAACAATTAGAAAGAAAAGGTATAATCCTTCATATAGAATATATTGTACATATTTACATATTCCCTCATATATACAAGAATAATAAGCAGCACAACAGTTTTCAACATTGATTATAGTGAGAAATGTTTCTGAGCACAAAAATCAGCATATTAGAATGATTTCTGAAGGATCATGTAACACTGAAAAGTGGAATAATGGCTGCTAAAAAATTCATCTTTGCAATCACATGAATAAATTAAAATGTAATATATATTATAAAATATATTAAAAAACAGTTGTCTTAAATTCTAATAATATTTCATAATATTACTGTTTTTAACAAATATTATGTTTGTCTTGGTTTGTATTTCCATATGTGCATTGTCTTTATGCAATGTCAGCTCTCACATAAGTACCCAATCTAAATTAAACAGTCATACAAACAACAGGAAAGGACACTCTGTGTTGTGACACACACGTACACAGAGAGGTCTGAAAACAGAGCCGTGTAAGGAATGTTGGGGGTGTTGAGGGGTGGGCAGAGGAGAGGTTGATTGGTGTGGGCAGCTGAGATTTGTCCCCCAGCTGTAATGACAGATTACTCAGCAGGTGTGCCACTCATCCCTCACAGTAGAGCCAACACAAGTGCTGGACTACACAACTCAGCTTTCAGACACTTTTCCGGTTCTGCATGCAATATATGTACACAAACATATTGCACGCATACATATGTGTGTGTGTGTGTGTGTGTGTGTGAGCCCTGTGATGTACCACCTGTGGACCAAGACTCTGGGATAGACTCCAGCATCCCGACAACCCTGTAGAGGATAAGGCTGTTTGGAAAATGGGTGGATGGATATAATATATGTGAACCGTGCTGGCAAAATGAGTCACAATGAGCAAATTCTCAATGAGTTATTGTTATTTTTACAATCTCTATTAAAAAAACTTCAAAATGATGTATGATTTGTTGGAATCAGAGAACAAATGACTGAGCTACACCTGTTTGAAGTTGATAGAGTCAGCAAAGTCAATTTTGAGAAAAATCGAGTTAAAGTTTTCTGAAGGTTTCAAAACAAAATCACCTAACAAACCACACCTTAAAATCCCTGTTAATAACACCTAATTTGGCACATACCTCGTCAAAACCAAATGGTATCTACAGGAAAATATATATATTCAACTTTTTTTTTTAAATAGGCCTATTTTACTTCAATATTTTGAAGTACTGTAATTCTGTTTATATGTGTATATCGGGATCGCACGCTATCGTGCGTACACTTCGGATCTGTCAGTCCAAGACCGATTTGTTTACATCAGCGTGAGTTTGAAAATCACATTTCATTGGTTCAGACTCATGCCATCAAAAATTTGCTATGAATATTCACAAAGTTGGAATGCTGCGCTTTAAAACAATACCAAACTTGGACTAATGAGGAAGTTGCTGAGGTGAAGCACAAGTGGTGAAGTGAGCAGAGAAAAACTGCATTTTCATAGACAAAGGAATACGCCTCTCAGAAAACATACAAATAAAGATACTTTTAGATGTTTAATTGCTATTTGAAGCATTTGGATCGCTAGATGAGTGCTTAATGAACTCATTTTTGTGAAAACCTTAAATTGGACCAAAATCGTCATTTTTTACTTGTTTTGCCTGTAGCTCGTAATTAGCACGTGCGCACTCCGACTCATTTTGCCAGCATGAGTCACATATGTTTAATATGTATTTTTATAATATATATATACTTCAGATTTCAGACTTCTTCTGCAGGTTACATTGTTACACCAATATGTGGCAACACGTGACTGTCTTTATGAGTGAGTCACTGAATAATTTACTCAACCGATTCGGTCAAAATTATAGATTCTTTCAGAAACAAAACAAGTCTGGCCCTATCCCAAATGGCACCCTAAGCCCTCGCAGTCTTCCTCCGAAAAAAGGGTGGTTGTGAGCACCCTTCCGAAACTTAAAATGTCAGATGGGATACCCTTTACAGTCTTGTGGACTTAACGGAAACACAGCATCCATTTTAAGTCTGCAAGACCATGAGTTCATATGATCTGTTTCTTTTGCACAGGGCCTTAAACAGTGGGTTACTGAATCATTAATTTTTGTCATTCAGGAACAACAGTGTGTTGCTTGGAGCCATGTTTTTTCTTCCGTTGCATCATTTGAAACTATTTTTTGTTTGTGCAGCAAAAATAAATCTTAGCCATGGGTTCATCAGTTCATCAGTTTATCACCTGATATTTTAATTTCAGTCAAGCACCTTTACTGATTGTGGTTGTGGTTCTGCTTGAGACACAAGTATGCAATAGAGGGAAAACTCAAGCTTATTTCTTCATGCAGACCTACATTTGTGTATGTGTGTCTGGACTCTCTCCAGCCCCTCATATACCCATAACAGCCCCTTCAGTCTGTCACACTTTCGTTTGATGGCTCTTTACAGCAGGGCGGGCTTATGCCACAGGGGGGAACTCAGCCTTTGATAGTCTTTATGCAGAACACATGTGGGACAGAACCTGAAGCAGCCCTGCTGAGAAGACCTGGCCCCCAAAAGTCACTCTCGTGTTCATCACTTCCCATCAGTCACTCACAGGCCCCCATCTTTATTCTCAACACTTTCTTTTCAATCACAACCTAAATCCCTCTGTTTTAAGGCCATAAGGAATTTTTAAAAGGCATATAATTACATTTTTGCATGATGTTATGTGAAATAATTTGGAAAATAATCGTTTGTGGATCATATTGGCGGCGCTTTAAGAGTGAGGCAAGTGGTACTCAGAGCTGCGAATTGCTAATTATCTCAGCAAGAGATCTGTATTCCCTCAGCACGGCATTCCAGCAGGACTCAGCCTCACTGCAGTGGGATTATATGGATGAGTGGGAGGGAATGTCTCCACAATAGGATTAGATTGATTTGTATCTTCATTATGTCCCTAATGGAGCTTTAGAGTGTGTCTGCTAATGTGGGGCCAGCCTACATACTCTCTTTGTTTGAGTAAGACGGCTTCCTATAGAGTTGCTCATTCTCCCTTTAACAGTTTAAGCTGAAAGGCAACGTAATACACTTTAAATTACACTTTCGATGAAGTATATCAATAACTACCAAAATGTTTTGCTGCAAAAAGATTCTAAAAAGCTATAAACACTTTTCACTTTTCTCTATCCTCGAATCTTCTCTCCTCTAGTGCCCCCTGTAGAACAGATCGGTCATGGCAGGAGGCCCTGTATTTATCCAATAACAAGGCTCTGCTTGAGGGCCCAGATCAAGTTGCATCTAATGCTATAGCAAGGACCTGCTGCTGAGAGACATTGCTATTTGAAACAGCTAAGGTTTCAAGGTGCCTAACAAAGCCTGTGGAAAGGAAATTATATAGAGGGAGAGTTTGGAAATAAAAAGGGAGGGCAAACGTAGGGAGGGGGAAAAGAATATGAAAGACACTCGAGCAGGAGGGAATGGATAGGGAGGCGAAATGATTGTGCATGAAATAGTCTGTGAGAACTGAACAGTGAGAAGAATTAAATCTGAAAAATATAGGTGGATACAAGGAAAAATTGAACACTATTCATTTTACAATGGCTATAATCCAATATTCAATTTATGTGTGCACAAATGTGGATGTAAATATGGTGTTATGCTGCACAGAATAAAATAAATAGCATAATTTTGATGAATTTATGGAAATAATTCAAAGACAAAAAATGAGATAAAATTGTATATAAAATATTTTAAAAAATGTTATTATATTTAAATGTTAAATATTATATAAATAATTAAAATATGTAAATACTATTAATTTATGAATACTGATAAATGCCAAACATAAGATAATCTGTGTCCCCTTCTGCTAAAAAGCAAAATCTGACTTTCTTTTCCTTTTTCATCCAATATGTACACCTACCCACCCATACACACACACACACACACACACACACATATACACGCACTGGTTTTTCAGGGGCCCCTGTTGGTGTTTGGTTACACATTGCTCTCCATTTTCTGGAAGGAATGACCACATCGGTTGCCTAGGGGATCAAACCAGGAAGGACAGCCGCCTGTGTTGAGCTGGAAATAGCCTTGAAACTCTGACAGAGGGGAAAAAAAAACTTCTGAGCAAATCAATACGCTGATGGCCTCTCAGAGATAATCTCCTTTTAAGTTTTGCTTACCTTCATGGCAGCCTCTCCATATGTTCGATCATCGCCCTGGTATATTCATCTGTATGTGTTTAGCCCCCTCTGGCAGTATGTGTTTTGGAATTCCCTCACGTCAATCTGCGCTAGGAGTAACCAACACAGGAAGTATTAGTGTAATTTGAGGTCAAAGGTCAGCTGTTGTCTGGTTTGGATGAGGTGAACACTTGGTTTGATGTGAAGCATGTGGGGTCCCTTAGCAGCATTTGAGCATTATTCTTATTTGGACTAGTAGTATTCATTTTTATATACACTCACATTTAAAGGGTTAGTTCACCCAAAAATGAAAATTATGTAATTTATTATTCACCCTCATGTCGTTCTACACCCGTAAGACCTTTGTTCATCTTCAGAACACAAATTAAGATATTTTTGATAAAATCCGATGGCTCAGTGAGGCCTGCATTGCCAGCAAGATAATTAACACTTACAGATGCCCAGAAAGGTACTAAAAACATATTTAAAACAGTTCATGTGACTACAGTGGTTCAACCTTAATATTATAAAGCGACGAGAATACTTTTTGTGCACCAAAAAAACAAAATAACGTCTTTTAAACAATATCTAGGCCGATATGGCCGATTTCAAAACACTGCTTCATGAAGCTTTATGAATCTTTTGTTTCAAATCAGTGGTTCGGAGCACGTATCAAACTGCCAAAGTCACGTGAACTATTGAAATTTCGAAACACTTGTGACGTAACGAAGCCTCGTTTACTGAAACCATGTGACTTTGGTGCTCCGAACCACTGATTCGAAACAAAAGATTCGTAAAGCTACGAAGCAGTGTTTTGAAATCGGCCATCACTAGATATTGTTGACAAGTCATTATTTTGTTTTTTTGGCGCACAAAAAGTATTATCGTCGCTTTATAATATTAGGGTTGAACCACTGTACTCACATGAACTGTTTTAAATATGTTTTTAGTAGCTTTCTGGGCATCTGAAATTTATTTATTAATTATCTTGCTGGCAATAGAGCCCTCACTGAGGCATCGGATTTCATCAAAAATATCTTAATTTGTATACTGAAGATGAACGAAGGTCTTACGGGTTTGGAACAACATGAGGGTGAGTAACTAATGACAGAATTTTCATTTTTTGGTGAACTAACCCTTTAAGTTTATATGAATTTGGCAGCACTTTTAATATATGTTCTATAATGGTAACATTAGTTAAAGGGTTAGTTCACCCAAAAAATGATTTTTCTGTCATTAATAAGGTTTTTTTTAATACCCTGTAGAAAGCAACATTAACTTGATTAAAGATTTAACTGATGTTAATGAATTGAACTTTATTGTAAAATGTTGCCATGTTTTTACAATGCATGTCTGGGAACTCTTTATCTGGTAAAGCTTAATGTTCAAAGATCCCATTTCCAAGAAAATACTTATTAGATTTATTTAAACAATTAAACCCAGATTTCATATCCTGCTGAGCTATTTATTCTGTACTTTGTTTGCTTGTTGAGTCTAGTGAATAATGGAAAGATGTTTATTTCCCAAGGGACATTGTCCTACTTTGCTTATCCGTTGTCTATTTTCTTTTTATGCACTCACTATTTATTTCTTTCATCAGATTTTGTCACTAAATCACATTTGGACAGCTCTCAAGTGAGGCCATTGATATACAACAGGTAAGATATTAAATATTAGTTCCTCTGTATTTAACTTTTATTTAAAAATCATTTAATTAAATTGATATTTATTTTAATTTGATAAATGAACTATAAATTCTCAAATTATAAATAAGCAAAGTTATGATGTTTATTTGAGAGTTTGAGCATGTATTTAAGCTGTTCTGGATGCATTACTCCATAACTACTATCTTCTGCTGCAAAGCTGCATGGGCAAAAAGTGCCAGCTAGTTGGTCAGTTACTGTGAATCTCTTTGCTCTCTCTGTATGGTGCCAACTCCATTTACACTGTACCATGCTGTTCTCGTCTTACTGCATCACCCTGTCAGCATTTTCTTCTCCCCAGTATTCTTCTCTCTCTCTCTCCAAACTCTTTCAGTTGTCCTTCAGAAGGGCAGCAGTAGGCTATAGTAGCCACTCTATCCCCACATGTCAATAATCGTAAGCTTCAGAGGGCAATCCTCGTGAATGCTCTAAACACATACTTCCTCAAACTTGGCAAGGGTAGAATCCCAAAAAAGCCATTGCTAAGCCTCTTACTCCCTTGCGGATGGTAGCCATACAGAATATTTGTCTGTCAACGAGACTAATAACACTCTCCAAGGAGAGGTTGTGATAGACGTTCTTTGATTGTACAACCGCACACCCAATTGCCAATGACGGGTAGTTGCTACACACTTCAGATATGATTAGAACTCAAAGCCTTTCCTATCATTTTCACAACTTTTCATTGCAAGAAAGAAGTTCACTGCACAAGAAAATCGAGAAGGTGAATGGGGAAAAAAATTGTATTTCGGAGCTGGATGAAAGCCTATTGATTATACTTTGTACTTTGTCGACCCCAACAGAAGCCTAAAGGCCACAAGCTTTACAGATTATTCTGCTGACTCTACATAAAGAGGTCACCTACTTAAAAAACAACAACTCAGAAAGCTATCCCTTCTTATAGCAGATAATGGGACGCTGAGATGAATCAAGGTCATTTAGGTCAAGGAAAAAGATGGAAAAGAAATCCAATGGCCAAAGAACCTTTACTTCAAAGTCAATCCCTTTGGGCCTCTGAAAAAAGGGAAGGAAAAAAGACACTGGTTTGTTATTCTGCAATTTATAATATAATTCATTTGCTGACTAACAAAAACAGAAAAATACTGAACGTTGCAAATCCAGGAGCACAGAGGGCATTTCAGCCTATTGTTCTCTCCGCTCCCAGAATCCCCTTGTTCTTCCTCTTCTCTGCTCCTTATAAGCTCTGCCTGAAGAATCCCACATTTGCTTTCTATTTGAATAATGCAATAATGACACACAGATAAAGGTAATCAGATGTAATGTCCTGGAATCAACAAGACACCACAACCAGCCTATCCTGTGGAATTATTGCACAATAACCCCATACCAAGGTTGCCCTGCGTGTACTTTGCCAGAAAGAGCAGGTGTTGTGCTGGTCCGGATCTGTCCAGTTAGAGGAGGATCACGGAGTCATTCCACCCCAGGCACACAAGACAGCTGCAGGGGAGCTCGGGCCCACTGTTGGCCCCACAGCTGTCACTGTTCCCTGGGTGGATGGAAAAGAGCAACCCTGCCAACCAACTACAGTGATACTGAAATACATTGTTTAACAGCAGTCTGTTTACTATTGATGCCATTAGAGAGCTGTTCTAAATCACTACCAAACCCATACATACACACACATATATATATATATATATATATATATATATATATATGCTCAAGAAGTTAATGCTGGTTCTGATAGAAAGGTGTCAGAATACACAGTGCATCACAGTTTGTTGCTTATGGGGCTGCATAGCTGCAGACCAGTCAGGGTGCCCATCCTGACCCCTGTCCACCGCCGAAAGTGCCAACAGTGGGCACGTGAGCATCAGAACTGGACCATGGAGCAATGGAAGAAGGTGGCCTGGTCTGATGAATCACGTTTTCTTTTACATCACGTGGATGGCCGGGTGCGTGTGCGTCACTTACCTGGGGAACACATGGCACCAGGATGCACTATGGGAAGAAGGCAAGCTGGCGGAGGCAGTGTGATGCTTTGGGCAATGTTCTGCTGGGAATCCTTGGGTCCTGCCATCCATGTGGATGTTACTTTGACACGTACCACCTACCTAAGCATTGTTGCAGACCATGTACACCCTTTCATGGAAACGGTATTCCCTGGTGGCTGTGGCCTGTTTCATAATGCGCCCTGCCTCAAAGCAAAAATGGTTCAGGAATGGTTTGAGGAGCACAACAACGAGTTTGAGGTGTTGACTTGGCCTCCAAATTCCCCAGATCTTAATCCAATCGAGCATCTGTGGGATGTGCTGAACAAACAAGTCCGATCCATGGAGGAATATATATAAATACACACTATATTGCCAAAAATATTGGGACACCCCTCCAAATCATTGAATTCAGGTGTTCCAATCACTTCCATGGCCACAGATGTATAAAATCAAGCACCTAGGCATGCAGACTGCTTCTACAAACATTTGTGAAGAAGCATGGGTCGCTCTCAGGAGCTCAGTGAATTCAAGCGTGGTACCGTGATAGGTTGCCACCTGTGCAATAAGTCCATTCGTGAAATTTCCTCACTACTAAATATTCCACGGTCAACTGTTAGTAGTATCATAACAAAGTGGAAGCAATTGGGAACAACAGCAACTCAGCCACGAAGTGGTAGGCCACATAAAATCACAGAGCGGGGTCAGCGCATGCTGAGGTGCACAGTGCGCAGAAGTCGCCAACTTTCTGCAGAGTCAATAGCTACAGACCTCCAAACTTTGTGTGGCCTTCAGATTAGCTCAAGAACAGTGCATAGAGAGCTTCTTGGAATGGGTTTCCATGGCCGAGCAGCTGCATCCAAGCCTTACATCACCAAGTGCAATGCAAAGTGTCGGATGCAGTGGTGTAAAGCACGCCGTCACTGGACTCTAGAGCAGTGGAGACGTGTTCTCTGGAGTGACAAATCACGCTTCTCTGTCAGGCAATCCGATGGACGAGTCTGGGTACTTGAACGAGACACTTGCCAAGTGTAAAGTTTGGTGGAGGGGGGATTATGGTGTGGGGTTGTTTTTCAGGGTTTGGGCTTGGCCCCTTAGTTCCAGTGAAAGGAACTCTTAATGCTTCAGCATACCAAGACATTTTGGACAATTTCATGCTCCCAACTTTGTGGGAAGAGTTTGGGGATGGCCCCTTCCTGTTCCAACATGACTGAGTGAGTTTGGTGTGGAGGAACTTGACTGGCCTGCACAGAGTCCTGACCTCAACCCGATAGAACACCTTTGGGATGAATTAGAGCGGAGACTGCGAGCCAGGCCTTCTCGCCAACATCAGTGCCTGACCTCACAAATGCGCTTCTAGAAGAATGGTCAAAAATTCCCATAAACACACTCCTAAACCTTGTGGAAAGCCTTCCCACAAGAGTTGAAGCTGTAATAGCTGCAAAGGGTGGGCCAACTCCATATTAACCCCTACAGATTAAGAATGAGATGTCATTAAAGTTCATGTGCACATAAAGGCAGGCGTCCCAAAACTTTTGGCAATATAGCAGTGTTGTAGTACTCGAGACTTGGACTTGGTCTTGAACTCGGTCTCGAGACCATATTGTAATGGTCTTGGTCTTGTCATGGACTCGTGTGCATTTTGACTCGGAATTGACTCGTATTAGGAATTGGACTCATTTCCGAGTCCCATTCAAAATATTTCTTGATTATTACTGTATGTTATTATTTCTGTAAATTGATGTTTGACTGGCACGTCCAATGATTGGTGATTTTCTTGTGCGCAACTGTGCATGACTTGAGACTAACGTTAGTGCAAAGGCAGCAGGACTCAGGTAGTAGTGGGAAGTTCGGATCATTTTACTGACTCGGATCTTTGAATCTCGTTCAGCAAAATTAACAAATCTTTTTTCAAGTCATTTCGTTCATTTTAGCAGAATATAATTGAAATGTTACATTTTAAATTCCCCAACACATACTACTTGCGCAAACGTTTATCACACTTGTAAAAAAAAAAGGCTAATAGGCTAATACAGGCTAATACAGCCACGAAGGCCAAATTATGAGTAAAAAAATTATTGATTAATGAATTGCTTAGCAGGGTTTGAGGCTATGAAGCCTAAAAAATAGGACAATTGTCAAATAAAGATAAAGAAAATAAAAACAAATAATCTAACTACAAGAAACAGCACAAATAAATACATGAGAGCTAAGATACAAATAAAATAAACAATGCTTTACAGGTTTTTCAGGTATCTAACAGCTTTCAGGTACAGAAATTGAATAAAGTAATCAAATATAAAATAACACTTCATATAAACTTCTTTGAATAATTAAAGATGAAACATTTTTGAAGTTGCAGAAGCTATTCAGTCAAGAGTGATTTCTTTTGTCGTTTGATTAACATTAAAAAACATGAGTATGAGGTCTCTGTGGAACAAAAGTGGGCGTTTCTGTATTTGTGGGTGTTTTCAAACTGGTGGGTGTTTATATATCATGCAATGATCCCCTTCACCCGACCCCACCCCTAAACCCTACCCACACTCTGACGTGGGCAAATCAGGTAACGCTCTCAAAAACGCCCCTCTGTTTATGGCCTCGCCCACTGATCATTACTGTCCTGCAGAGACCTGTACTTGAAAAACACAGAGGCTGTGTCCGAAAACCTAGGTAGCTGACTTGCTGCCTCGCTGCCAATGACTTGTAAGGCAGCGTTTGTGCATGAAGGCACCTCATGAAACGGATTTCGAACAGACTTCTGAGGCAGCGTAACAGTTTAATGATCTACTGCAATATAGTGCGAGCTTTGGTGAGAACTAAACAAATATTTAATTACTACAGTAGTAATTTCTCGCTAGAAATGACATCAAAAGTGGAAAATGTTGGTCAAAAATGTACATTTACTCACAAACTGGCCAGCAAACACAACTTTCGGACGCCATCTTTATTTTTCTAGCTCAACTGTCACAGAATGGAAAGCACAGGATTGTGGGATATCAAAGGCAGCAAAGGACACATCTATGCTGCTTTGAAAAATCAATCAGATGAAGGTATCTCAGGAAACAGGAAGTGAAGCTAACATTGGATTCGGACGTGTCTTGATGCCTTCCTACCTTGAAATGTGTCCTCCGAAGGCAGCATTTTCCAGTTTTTGGACGCAGCCAGAGAGAAGGAATATTAGACTGCTGTCCCTTTAAGACATAATTCAAAGACTCAATACACTGATACTGATTCACATGCGTTGTCTGTCTTGTTTTTCTCCTAAGACATAACCTACTATGTTTGTTAGGATACTCGCTAAGAAAATTTGTGTGTGAATTTGTCCGTTTAGGTGCAAGACTTGAAAGTGAATTTGTGTACGCAGCTCTCTGTGTACGCGCTTCGGATGAGCGCACACACAAATCTCCTCACAGCGCGCGCAAGAGTTCTCTTTCGCGTCTTACGGATGAATGTTTAAATTGGCAAGGTTTAAATGAGTTTAGTTTAAACAGATAGCAAAGTGACATGTTCAGGTCTCACCTGCGCTCACGCGCCATCAACACCCGGGTGATGACAGCGTAAATGACTGGACATGGAGCATTCAGCACGTCATTAAACATTTGTTTACAACGAGTGACTGTTTTGTCCGTTCTTTTGATCATCGCTGTTGGAACGTATTGGGAAAACACAATGCATATCCATCGACTGAAACATACATTAGCCGAATCCGTCTGTCTGTTTTACACGTTGTTGTTTTCAACAAACCATATTATAGTTGCGTCGTCAGATTTGGGATGAACCGCTGTGCAAGCGCGTGCCGAACCGTGGGTGGAGAACCGAACGGTTCGATTTTTTACAGCGAACCGTCCCACCCCTAATATATACACACACAAATGTTGAGACCTTTTTAGTCAGTTCTCAAAAGGAAGAGAGCTTGAAGTCCCCTGCTGATTACAGGGAGGATTCAGAATTCTCAAACCTCATGTCCCCTCAGGGCCATCAGGACCGCCACCATCAGTCTGGGTAATCCGTAATAGCTTTAATGCAGACCTATCCCAAACTATCCAAAAACAAACTCACCTCTGCACTTCCATCTACCCAGCTTACCATATGCCATACAATTAGCCCTTGTTGAGTAAACATCACTTAACCCAGTTTAAAGCTGATGAGCTAATTGAGTTTAATTACAGTCCCACTGTTATGGCAAGACAGCCTGGAGGGAAGGCATTTGTTCTAATTAAGAGGCTGCTGTTTGAGGTGCTGGTGTGTCATGAATTCCACTGCTAGGGTGAGGACCCATACAGCACTCTGAGAGCTATTGTTTTATTCATTTGATATCACATCAGCATGTTGCAGTCATTTATAGCGGAATCAGAAACAGCTGAGACGTCCGAGCCAAACACTGAAACACATTTGTTTCTACGTTACTTGCTTTGTGCACATTACTTATTGTTCTTAAGCTCTAATAATCAGATCCAATGAAGGAAAAAGCTTGCATACTGTGTTCATGGGGAAAATCCTTAAAGGGTCAGTTCACCTAAAAATTAAAATTCTGTCTTTACAACTACATGTAATCTACCAGTCATTGGAGTATTAGACTGTCTGCTTAATATCTGCTAACACTTTATTTTGACACTCCCCCAATAGACATTCTGCTACTGACTATAAGTAACTTTGCAAGTACATGTCAACGTATTCTACTAATGCTAACCTAACAGTCTACTCTAATGAGAGTTAGTTGACAGGTACTTGCAAAGTAGTTAGTAAAATGTCTAAAGTGGACTATAGAAATACTGTGTAACTGAATTTTATACCTTTAATCTCTCACTCTTGTTGTTGTCTGCCAAGCTTGAACATTTTACATTTTCAACACACAAGTTTTTTTGACCTGATTCTACCACAAGTGTGTTAATGATGTCATTTAGGTCATTCTGCAATGGCCTTGAAACACAAACCAGGTCCAGATTGTCTATGCTGCATGGTCCCGTGGCTGATAAGATCCCGGGGCGGCAGCTGGGCAGAGGCTGAGCCGTTCGCGAGGGTCCGCCCGGCTCAGTTTACAGTGACAGCTGGCCTGCTGATGGTGGGGAAAAGGGAGAGGCCAGGGCGGGAGGGCTGTTTCTGAATGGGACTGTGTAAGAGGACTACTTGTTGTCTAAGGCTGGGGATTACCTTTGCCGAGACCTGGAGTAAAACATCCCTGAGGGATGCTGTGCTGTGTTGTGAAAGCTTAAGGCTCATGGATGATGTGTAGCTTATGGGGATAGAGTGGGGATTGCCGTGTAAATATGAAAATATGTGTACAGTCTCAGTAACAGCAAACAAAGTGAATTAATATATGTAAAACACTGCAAAAGAAGTGCTGCGAGATTTTTGTTTTATTTTAACTTGCTCATATTTTTTTTCTTTCTTTTCCTTGTCCTCAACTTCAGAAGAGGGAAGAATGGGAAGAAGCTTGAACCCTGAGCTTTGGGGCATCCGGTCGAGGCCTGGATACTAATACTCGAGGCTTTCCAAGAGATTTCCTGAACCTACTGGCCCACTCTGTGAATGATATGTGGAAAATGAGTCTTGGCTCAAATTCAGATTGTTTATTTTGAATTTTTTCAGATTATGTGTTCTCATTAGGTCTCGGAAGAGTATTTGTTTTGGAGCAAGCTCGTCAATAATTTTAGACATGTCCCTGTAGTGCTCAGTCTTCCCAGAAATAGCCATTCACCCTCAGGCTTGCCCTCTTGGCCAAATGTACTGACCACAAATCAACAGGCACCTTGCTTACCTGCCTTGACGGTGAAGAATTTGTCACTGGAATTTGCCTTTCCATCTGGGGTTCATAGTAAGCCACTGTTACTTTGTGAAGTTGATAGGGCTTGAGGCCTAGTATTATAAATTGTGGCTAAAGTTTGCTCTGCAATGTGACTGTGATTGGATGTGTTAGTTTTCACACACAGAATTCGGTTTTGCAAGGGTTTAATCAGAGCCAAACGGCTCAGGTTTAAAGCTGGTTGGTGCGTGATACAGTGTACAAAATCACAAAAAAATTCAGTATACAAAAAATATTAAATAATATAGGCCGACTTATTTCTGCTCTTTTGCTGGTAATGCAGCTTGTCTGTGTTTGTTCCAGACACTGTCCGTCTATGGATTAATGGTGGGGACTTTTCTGTGAATCTTTCTGCACGTTCCACTGTTACGCCAGTAGGTGGCGCCTGAGTCATTTAAATCATTTACACAATTGTTCTGCAGAAACTTTGATTGGAGCAATTTTTTAGTGGCGGAACAAAAAATCAAAGTAACTGTCAATGTTGTGTTTAAAATGTAAGATACTCAATTTTAACTTCTTATTAAACTGTTTTTAACTCAAGAGCGGGCACAGGCATTTTAAAATTGAATGTGCGTGGCTTCCGGTGTCAACCTTCAGTTATTTCAACTGTACAAAAATAGTCTGTTATGCTGCTTGATTTTGCAAACTGGTATATTTGTTATCATATTATTTTAATTTAGGCCTATTATCGTAATCATAAACACACTGGGTAGTAGTGCAAATGATTTTACCATTTACTGCATTTTGTTATTCTAGTTATTTACCTATAGCGGCTAATGAATTGGACGTCTCACACATTCACAGAAAATAGCTTATTTCCAAGTTAAAGTCACCATGAAGTCAAAATGGACAATTCTCGTTTTTTTGCTATTGCCACACTCTAAAAAAATGCTGGGTTAAAAACAACCCAAGTTGGGTTAAAAATGGACAAACCCAACAATTGGGTTGTTTTAACCCAGCAGTTGGGTTAAATGTTTGCCCAATCTACTGGGTAGTTTTATTTAACTTAACTATTGTTTAAAAATTACTGTATTGTTTGCTTAAAATGAACCAAAAGTATGTTGTAAATGAACATTTATTAGTAAGTTTAATGAATAATAATTAAACAATAAACATTTATTAAATTGCTTATTAATAAATGTTCACCTTTTGATTATTATTGTTGCCTCTAGTAATTATGTGTCTGATTTTTAATTTCCAACATATTTTGGGTTCATATTAAGCCAGCATATACAAATTTTTAAACAATAGTTGGGTCAAGTAAAACTGCCCAGCATGTTGGGCAAACATTAAACCCAACCGCTGGGTTCGTCCATTTTCAACCCAACTTGGGTTGTTTTTAACCCAGCATTTTTTAGAGTGTATGATCTCATCTCTCACATGAAATCAATAGCAAACAAAAACGATCCAATCAATTCCTGATGGACAAAATCAAGTCCCGCCCTAAATTTTTAGGAAGAAGAGGTTTCACTTGGATATATGTCACAATAGGGAATAAAAGACTATCGCAACTTAATGTCGAAACATTTGCAATTACTCTCTTCTGCTATTTCACTGCCCTAGATATTCAGAACAGCAAACTTACTTGTGTGATATTGCTTAATTAGCTATTGTGTTAACTACCTTATTGTAAAGTGTGTATTTATCAGACCATTAAGTCAATCACAGTACTGCAGTGAACTGCAGCTTAATTAATAACAAACCAAGAAACAGCACTAAACCAAGCACAATCTGTCACTGCGAGGCCCGACCAGGATTTTAGCCCAGATTGTGGGATGGGGAAAGGCTTATTGATATCCGGGGTTGAGAAAATTATGTTTTGCTCTCAGTTTCTCCCCTCTGGTGAGAATCAGTTCATGCAGTGGCTGAAGCCTCATCCTCAGAGTGGCGTGTCCATACAGCTGGGCTGAATTATACTTTAGTGGTCAAATGTTTCCCTCGTGTTCAACAGTTGCAGGCATACAGCTTCATCTCACAAGCATAGAAATTGTAGCCAACGGTAAAGAAACGCAACTTTGGCTTTTAAAAATATAACTTTGCATATCCACAGCTTTACATTTCTGCTCTGGAGTGTCCACATCAGTTATCAGTTTTACATTGTCTGGGCTGTTTGGTACTAAAACATAGGCTTTAAGTCATGTTAATACAGAGTTAAGCACTTGCTTTAGAAGTGAAAAAGTTGACTAAGATGGATAGTGATGATACAGAATTCACTACTAAAGTACATGTTTCCATTTCCAGTACGTGCCTATGTTTCTATGTTGGGGTTTATGTATGAGTGCTAAAAGCAGAAGTCCATGAGACATAAACCTCTTTCTTGGCGTCTGCAAAATATGTATATTGATTGAGCACAAACTCTCATAATAATTTCTAATTTAATCATACCTTTCTCTTTCTGCCTCTCTCTTTCACATATAGTACACACGCAAAAGCTTTTTTGCCCTTGAAGGAATAACCGAAGAAAATAGACGAAGCTTTTATTGGGCACTCTCAATCATCTGAAAGAGCAGCGGGGAGCTAGGGTTACACGTGTCCGCATTATTTCCTAAATCGGATCCTTAACATGCTGTTTTTCCTCCTTCAAAGGTGAATTGTGGTGACCTGATGGAGAGCTTATAGATGAGGTCGATAACTTTCAAATGGGACCACTTTGTATCAGAAGCTTCCTATTAATGTGATCAGCTGTGAATCATTGCCTAAAGGTTGCAGTGTGACAGAAATTACTGTCATGCTCCTTAAACAAATAGAAGGTGGTGAGTGTAAACATCATTGTCCACATAAGAATGGCAGGGTTAATTACAGGCCTGTTGCAATACAATAGACAATGCTACAAGTTTTTACATGTAGCTTGAGTTATTTAAAGGAAACCGACGGAAAATGAAAAGTTGCGATTTTCTAGGCTGATATGGCTAGGAACTATACTCTCATCCGGCGTAATAATCAAGGAACTTTGCTGCCGTACCATGGGTGCAGCAGGCGCAATGATATTACCAGCGCCTGTGACCCCCTGCTTGCACAGGGAGCGTGCCTTGCAACCATGGAAACATTTGTGAGAGACGCTGCGTAATATCATTGCGCCTGCTGCACCCATGGTACGGCAGCAAAGTTCCTTGATTATTACGCCAGAATGAGAGTATAGTTCTTAACCATATCAGCCTAGAAAATTGCAACTTTTCATTTTCCGTCGGTCTTAGTACACGATGTAACTACAGAAGAGTCAAGTTTTAAATAGGAAAAATATCGAAACTCTTTGGTCATTTTTGAGCGAGATGCTAACGGTCTAATCAGATTCAATGAACTATGCTAAGCTATGCTAAAAGTGGTACCGCCAGACCCGGAGATCGGCTGAATGGATTCGAAAACGATAAAACTCAACTGTTTAACTCTAGTGGAGTTGGAAAATGAGCCTATTTTCAAAAAAAGTGGAGTGTTCCTTTAAGGCCACTCTAGACACAGCTATCTAAAGTCAATTGTGTTATATACGTATATTTGTAATGTGCTGTCATTGTGGTGGAGAAAATGAGCAGCATCAGTACTGCTGTTATACACTGAAAAAAAATGTAAAAAGCTAACATGGTGCTCCTCATGTGGTGGTCAAAAAAAACAGATTTTTTATTTCAATGAAATGAATGTACAATATTTTGGCTTGATAATGTTTTTTATTTAATATTTTGTATTTTTAGGGGATTTTATGGTAATAAAGTATATTTTTGCAGTAGTTATGATCACTTTTTGAGCATAGACCTGAAACAAAAATTTCCAACTTAAACTGTTATAAATCTTGAAAGCTTACAGAAAAGTTTGGTCTCTTTTTAAAGAAGATTATTGCTGAAGTGAATAAAATAAAAATAAATAAATAAATAATCTTGAAGTTATAGAAGTTTAAATTTATTGTTATGAAAAATGCACAGAAATATTCAATTTTTTTATATGAGATATATATTTTTTAAAACGTGTTTATAAAACTAAACAAGTTGTGTTCCAAATTTGAGGTTGAAAAGAAAAAAAAAAAAAGAAAAAAAAGAGCTTTCAGTAAGATTTTGTTTGGGCGCAGTACCAAACGTTTCCACTAGATGAAATTCATTTCCCATTCATTTCCAATGCAGCCATTTTTGACCTTGAAGAATACAAGTGTGACTGTTTTTTTCAGGACCTTTTTAAGTCATGTCCATGATTTTTTTTTTCACATAGCAAGTGCCAAAACCTTTTACCAAGTTTCATACCATTCCAAAGACGTAAAAAAAAATTCTAAAAAAAAAAAAAATACGTAATTTTTTTTTTTAGTCAAAAATGACCAAAGAGCACTAGAGGGTTAAATTAACTGGTTTTAAGTCAAAAACATTATTTAAAGGGTTAGTTCACCCAAAAATGAAATTTCTGTCATTAATTACTCATCCTCATGTTGTTCCAAACTCATAAGACCTTCGTTCATCTTCGGAACACAAATCAAGATATTTTTGATGAAATTCAAGAGGTTTTTTTATCCCCCATAGAAAGCAAAATAATTACCACATTCAAGCTCCAGTAAAGTAGTAAAGACATCGTTAAAATAGTCAACGTGACTATAGTGGTCCAACCTTAATCTTATGAAGTGACGAGAATACTTTTTGTGCGCAAAAACAAAACAAAAATAACTTTATTCAATAATTTCGTCTCTCCCCTGTCAGTCTCCTACGCTGTTTACGTTGTATAGATAGTGCAGGCTTCCATGTTCTACGCCAGAACGCCGACTCAGTATTGGCAAAGGCTGTTCACATGAGCAGCACGACACTTGCATGTGATGCTGACGCAGGAGCCGGCCAATAATAAGTCGGCGTCAGGCCTTGAATGTGGTAATTATGTCGCTTTCTATGGGGGATAAAAAAAAACTCTCGGATTTCATCAAAAATATCTTAATTTCTGTTCTGAAGATGAACAAAGGTCTTACAGGTTTGGAACAACGTGAGGGTGAGTAATTAATGACAGAAATTTCCTTTTTTGGTGAACTAACCCTTTAACATCACTGAACCATACACATTTTTACCAACAAAACAAATTTTTATGGGTGAAATCAGGTAGAAATAGTTCTTTAAGGTAACAATTGCAGGTTACCACTTTTTACAGTGTAGTTTTATGTAGGCAAACCAGGTAGCAGCTTGCAGGTGGATAAACTGGAAAATTCCTCTTGTAACTAGTATAGAAGTACCAGCAAAAGCCTGGGTTTGGTTTCAAACACCATATGGCACAATTAAGACAAAAGAACATGCATGAGCAGTCTGCTCTCATGCCACTTAAGAAACATATAGTCAATTCTTCAAATCAATATACCCAGACAAGTATATGAAGGTGTTTGAGAGAGGCTTTGTAAATCTGCAGTGTCTATTTTTATGCATGTGGTTATAGTGCACGTGTTCCCTGGGGTTCTTTATGGAGGATGATGAATGAGGTGCTATTCACAGTTTGAGGCCTGACTTGTTCGGCTGCCAATATAGAAACTCAGTAGCCCACTTGCTGACATTCACATTGCAGGGCTGTGATGGCAAAGCAGGTGTTGTGTTTTCAGATATTTTATTTTCGTTTTTTTGTTTGTTTAATGTCACATATCAGCAGTGTTGGGGAAAGTTACTTTTAAAAGTAATGCATTACAATATTTACTCTCTAAAAAAGTAACCAATTGCATACTTTTTAAGTAAGGTTATGCATTGTTATTTTTGCATTACTTTTTCTCAGCTGGGCTGGTTTTGCTTTTTTGTTTTTTAATAACTATTTTCGGCAAATGTAAAGGCCCTTTCACACCAAAGTGAAATGAATAAGCCTCAGGCTGAAGGAAATGCAAATTCACGGCTGTACAGTAGAGGGCGCGGCTCAAACAAACCTTTCAGCTGTGCTGCCATTCTGGATCGTAGAAGAATAGGACAGAAGAAAGTTTAACACTCTGGGTGCGTCCAAAATCTCATAGTCTCTTGAATAGGTACTTATTTTGAATAAGTAATTACATCACAACTGCTAAAAAGGTATGTTCTATATAGTACGAACGTGGGTAGTATGAATGTAATTCAGACGTACTACACCTGCCAAGGTCATAATCATGTGACCTACCAGCGTCAGTTATGTTGCCTAATGCTGCGTTCACGCCACCTCGTATTCACTGGAATCTTGAGATGACAACACGTGATGTTATATTCGGAGCTGTTCACGTCCATTGACTGGGAATTATGCGCTTCTCTGGCACCACTATCAACGCCTAAATGAATCTACAGCTGTCAGGTGGTACAGCGGCCACGTGGTACATGTGGGAGCTTTCAGAAAACTCCCAGCTTACAAGCTGTAATTACGAGCTCTACGAGTACGTGAACGCCTTTTACGAGCCAGAATCTCGTAGTTACAGGAATTACGATATGGCGTGAACGCAGCTTTACTGCCATTCACAAATCCTCTCCCGTGGCCTCATGGGATCGTAAAGTGTATGCATACTTCAGAATCTCGCCAGAATTAGTAGGTCATCCGGGTACTTTTTGCCTACTCTACTGTGAATTCAAGACATACTTCTTTTGTCACATACTGTTTTTCGCCTACTATATAGTGAGGAAGTATGCGATTTCAAATGCAGCCTCTTCAGAAAAAAAAAAAAAAAATGAAACACAAATGTGAATACTGTATATCTAAAGTCATTTTTGCTTATTATTGCAGTGGAACTGTCGATGGTCAGCAGTAAAGACATTGGTTAATAAATGAGATTAAATATATATATTTATATTATTTAACATTTAATTATTGTAAGTTTGCGTAATATTCTGAGTTTGCATTTCACAGTTTTTATTCATTTTGAGGAATACTGTGCAAGTTTATTGTGCATGTTCACATTTAGTCTAGAACTACAATAACCATCATGTTTACACAGCACACACTCTGCACCTGATTTCTTTCAACAATGGGACAGGAGAGCTGTCAGTAAATACATGGGAAAACAAAGTAAATTGTGTTACTGATTCCAAAAATTAACTCAGATATTTTGTTATAAATTTAAAAATAATGCGTTACTTAAAAAAAGTAATCTGATTACGTAACTCACACTATAGCATATCACTCTTTCTCTGCCCAGTTTCCCCAATGCATTCTCTGTGAAAAAAAAGAAAGAGTTAATGGTCTGAAGCTTCATAGCTTTTTAAATTCTAATATATATATATATATATATATATATTTACAGTCAAATATAAAAAATTATTCAGACGTTTTTGATATTTTTGGTATATTTTTACTAGTAGGTGCAGGACATTATAGTTCATTTATGTAAGTGAGGATAGCAAAATAAAGTGAACTGTGACATATTATACCCAAAAATTCTTCATACAGTGGACTACCAGTAAAATTGATAAAAATTTGGAACCAAAAATTATTCAGACACTTTGACCTGACCATGTTTTGCTTAAGTGTTATCTGACATAATTAAGATTATTTTTTTCTGACAGTTTAACTCTGAGATCTTGTCATATTTTATTACCATTTTTTTTTAAACTATAGTGAATAAACTGTATTAATGAATGAAATGTTCAAGGTGTCTGAATAAATTTTGATTTGACTGTATATATATATATATATATATACACATACATAGAGCATGCAACACAAGTTCTCATACAGGCCCTGGTCATTTCCAGGCTTGATTACTACAATGCTCTTCTGGCTGGACTTCCATCATGTGCAATCAAACCTCTGCAAATGATTCAGAACACTGCAGCATGTCACACCTCTCTTCATCTCTCTGCACTACTACTTGCTGCATCAAGTTCAAGGCGTTGACGCTTACTTACAGATCTACCACAGACTCAGCACCCTCCTACTAAATGAGCGACGGCTCGTGGTACCGTCACAGAGAGGCACAAAATCACTCACCAGAACATTTTCGTTCACTGTTCCTTGGTGGTGGAATCATCTCCCTGCCTTCATCCGGAATGCAGAATCCCTGGCAATATTCAAAAGACAGTTGAAAACTCATCTCTTTCGTGAGCACTTAACCTCATCATAAAAAAAAAACAACTATGCTTTCACTTCCTTTAATCCCTCCCTATTCTAGCTTAATCTACTCTAAGCAATGTCTGAAACTTTGTATTGTTTTTAGTGGTGTATAATAAAATTGACTCATTTTAATATTCTTCTTTTCACACTTTTTTTACTCACTCTCTATAATTCCTATGTAAAGCACTTCCACTGTGTAATGAATTTAATGAATTTCCATTGTGTAATTTCACAAGGTGGGCCATATGACTTTCAGGGTGGGCCAGATGGTTAGGAGAGGATGTACGAAGGTGTTTGCCAGACTGGACCAAACTCTTGATGGTCCAGACCCACCCATGCCCCCCTGGAGCTGGACCTGTGAAGGTCATTTCATGGATTAGATGTATGATTGCCCATAGTAATTATTATAATTTTCCCTGGTCAATTATGTTAAATACATGTAATAATAGCTGTGACTCAGTATGACTAAAATATCCTTTTTATCTTGCCAAATAGTCCACCTGTGTGCTCACAACTATATAAGCTAGCAAGTTTAACTTACATAAATCACACAGATGATGGGGGCGACATGTCTTATTTCTCATAGGGCGCCAGAACCGCTACTGCCCGGATTGGAAGAGCGTTTTAGAAACTTGGAAACTTAAAGTGGTAAAGGTGACGTTTGATGCTCCAATGCAGCGTTATGCAACACTGCCCTCTTCTGGACAACTGTGCATACACTACTGCATAACTGCTATAGCCTACATTAAAGGGGTCAAGTGCTGTTATTGTTAACTAAAACAATTTAAAATTTTAGTTAATTGAAATAAAGATGATATGAAATATAAATATCGAATCTGCCTGATTCTGATCTTCTCTGATGAGTTTCATCTTTGCCCAACACCTTGTCCTCTAATGGACCTGGAGAGGCCTACAACCCACAGTATCTCATACCCACTGTGAAGTTTGGTGGAGGATTGGTGATGATCTGGGGGTTCTTCAGTAAGGCTGGAATGAGGCAGATCCATCTTTGTGAAGGATGTGTGACTCAAGCCATGCACAAGGTTATCCTGGAAGAAAAAATGCTTCCTTTTGCTTTGACAATGTTCCCCAACTCGAAGGATTGTTTTTTTCCCGCAGGACAATGCTCCGTGCCACACAGCCAGGCCAATATAGGTGGATGGAGGGCCACCAGATCAAAATCCTGTCATGGCCAGGCCAAACTCCAGGCCTGAACCCCACTGAAAACCTCTGGAATGTGATCAAGAGGAAGATAGAAGGTCACAAGCCATCAAACAGCTGAGCTGCTTGAATTTTTTGCTCCAGGAGTGGCACACCCAACAGTGTGTGTGTGTGTGTGCGCGCGTTTTTGTGATTTACATTTGTATAATGACATGGGTAGTACACTGGTATTACGACGTAAACATGAAATATGAGGACATTTCATGAGTCCATTAAAAATTTAAAAATGCAGACAGTTTTCTGTGATGGGTAGGTTTAGTGTAGGGGGATAGAATGTACAGTTTGTACAGTATAAAAACCATTACGCCTATGGAATGTCCTCACTTTGATAGCAAAACAAACCTGTGTGTGTGTGTGTACAGTATATCGACCCTGTTAAGATTCAGATATTAGATTCAGTTGCTGACATTCACATTTAATATATTTTTGTGTCAAAAATTATAAAAATCTCTCTTTCACTTTCACTTTCCTCTAGTGCCAGCACACATCTTAAAAGAAGCTCTGCTCTGTTTTCTTGGGAAAGTTGGTGTTGGCCTATGTCACACAGTCCTGTTAATGTACTGTTACATATCGAGAGAAATTGAATGTTTTGAAGCTTCATAGTTACTTATAGACAGTCTTTGATTGACAGTATTTAAACTAGTTGTGCACTGCACATTAGCTGGAAAAAAACTGTAGTCTAGTCGTAATTGTGATTAATTCTAAATGAATGGATTTCCATATCGTCTGTTGGTGAGGGAAGCACAGAGTCAGGTGTGTCTAATCGTTCGCTTTGTCTTTGTTGTGCTCGCATTGTCTGCATAGTTTCTATACTAGATGACGGTACAAACACGGAATGAGGCATGTAGCCTACTCATGACACTCTACTTCGCATAGCTCAAACTACACAGAGAGAGAGAGAGAGAGAGAGAGAGAGGTATATTCTGCTGACAACAAGAAGGACGAGAGCTCAGCACTCATCTGTGGTTTACTCTTTTAGTTTTTATTGACTATGTGACAACGTGACTATGTAGTTTTATCAGAACGTATTGTTTTGTAGTTTATTATGATGTCGTGTTGATTTAAAGGTGAATTCTTTCTATTTATTGCATATTCGGTTTATTGCATCGAATATTAAACATTGGAGTTACGACTATGAAATTCAACGGATATTTGAGGCTGCGTATCGGGGAGGCGGTGGATTTAAAACCAACAACTTTTTCAACTCGCCACACCTTTCATAAGAAAATCCACCTGGATCCTTACATCGTTATTAAAGTAGATAATCTGAAAGTTGGACAAACCGCCACAAAATCGAAGACCAACAAGCCGACCTTCAATGAAGACATCTGTGAATACATCTCGAACGGCAAAGAGTTGGAACTGGCTGTTTTCCATAACACCCCTATAGGATACGACGATTTTGTCGCCAATTACAGAATCCAGCTTGACGAACTGATAGTGCCATCAAACACAAGACAAACTTTTGAAGGATGGGTGAGTTTTCACTGCATAACAGAGTTTTGTCTTGCCTATACATGATAACTAATAGAGGAGTTTTACAATATGCTATATATATATATATATATATTGATGTAGGCCTATACAATTGTAACATGATAAATTATTTGTTTTATCGATGTAAAGTATGAAACATCGATCGAGCAGCTGTTGCTATGGTTACCTCATCTAGCATATGCGATTTTTTTTTGTCTTTTTTTTTTGTATCTATCGTTGTGAATCTTGTTACTTAAAGGGATAGTTCACGCAAATTCTGTCATCATTTACTCACCCTCAAACTTGTATACATTTCTTTCTTCTGCTGAGCACAAACCCATTTAAAAAAAAAAATACTATGGAAGTCAATGGGGTCCATCAACTGTTTGGTTTCCGACATTCTTCAAAATATCTTCTTTTGTGTTCAGCAGAAGAAAGAAATTCATACAGGTTTGGAACAACTTGAGGGTGAGCAAACTGACAGATTTTACCTATCCCTTTAAAATGAACATGATTTTGTCTTTTGATACTCTGATATAAATATTCTGATAAAAATTTGCATACAAAATGCAGTGAAATACAAAGAGAGATGTGGAAACCATCAGCCTGTTTTCTTTGTAGTTTTAGTCTTTCCTGACAACAGACCTATCAGTGCTTTTGTCAGAGGGTCCTGTCGCTTTCATTTGTGCAATAACTAGGTCGTGCTCAAAACCACATGTTGCACCCCTCCAAGCATCACGGAAACTCTCAGAGCGTTACCTTCTCTTACATCTTTTGGGTAAACGGTGGTATGTGGTTTGACATACTCGTCTGCTGCTTTTCCTTTAGTCCAAGTGATAAAATGTGGTCAAATGAGCCATTGTAAACAGTTTTTCTCGTTGTATTTTGAAATCTGATTATGACTTTTTTTTTTGTGGGAGTTAAAGATTATGTTTCATACTAAAACGTCTTAAATTTACACATTTTCAAGGTTACAAATTTGGCACAGAACATGAAGTCATTACTTTTATTATATACAGTATTTTCTCTAGGCTTCATTTGGATGGTATAAGAGTTCCAAAATGATAACACTTTATTTCGATGGTCCACTTTAGACATTCTACTAACTATAACTAACTTTGCAAGTACATGTCAACGTATTCTACTTACTCGAACCGTAACACCTAACAGTTAACTACAGCCTGTTAATACTCAAATTTTAGTTAATTGACATGTAGTTGCAAAGTTACTTATAGTAAGTAGAATGTCTAAAAATTGGACCATCTAAATAAAGTAACCTAAAATATTCCCCATGGTCACAGTTTCATGTCCTATTTTTTACTGATCATTTTAAAGTTACAATCATGACAATATAGGTTGCAGAAAATGTGCTGGGTATTTTGCAAATGTGGTTCTCTCACTCAGTGTTTGCGGGGGACGTGCTTGCAAACTCACGTACCACCAGTGCAGACATGCTGCTCAACCAAACTAGCCAGATTCCTCTCTTTGCCCCATTTTACCCTCCCATATGTTGTAAATCTTAAGCTACCCACATGTAGGCCTACAACTTGCACTTGTGTTTTTACCAGAACTTAAGTTGACATTTTGTAATGATTTCTATTTGGCTGTGTGGTTTGAAGTGTAATTTTAAAGCCAGCTGCCAAACATAACTGAGTTAGTGGGTAAGTTAAACCTCTGCTTCTGCTTCACAGCTGAGAGTTTGTTAAGGAAATACTTGTTATCTTTGCATCTGTTATGCAGTCTGCTGGCAACCAAATTTTAACTATGTGCCTTATGCAGTGCTGAGTTTGTCTCTTTACATTTCATACTTTTTAAATACTATTTAATTGTCTTGGGTCAATGGTTAAACCTTTCAATCCCTAAGCACTTGTTGTGCTTTGCGGTGCGTGCTATGGACTTGACTCCCTGAACCAGCTTGTCCTGCTTTCCTTGTCTTGCCTTGCATTACAGGAATTCCTCCCACATTGCAGGGCAAGCTAAATGATAGTAAGTGAAAGAATGACTTAGATGGCAAGATTGAATGACTAAAACTCTGATAGAAGGTCAGTGTGAAGAGAGAGACGACTGCTAATATGCTGCAGTGAAATATAATTTTTGAACAACCTTGACTCATACAGGCATTGAAGAGCATTTTCGTCTTATTCCATGTGGTCTGTTGTGACCTGTCATGGTCTTATCCACATCAAACATAGCCACCTCCTTCACTCTAAAAAACATTTCCATTTACCTTTAACATCAGTGCTATCAGCTTAGTGGAAAGTCTGGTGGTGCTTTTTTTAAGTTTAAGTTTTTCAGTTTAAGTGTGCAGGCTATCATGATATTTTTACAGGTGAAATATCGCATTGTGAATTAAAAAATTATTTTGTGTTTAGTTTGTTCTAGTGCTAACTATTGGACACGAATGTTATGAAGCTCTACAGGATATTATATTTTATATAAAAGTGATATTTTATCATAGTGTCAGCACTTACAGTAGTTTTAGTGTGCTTTTAAAGTGTAATGTATAGTATCTCACTGGTTATCTCCTCTTCCAGGTGAATCTGGAGCCAGAGGGAAGCGTGTATATATCCATCTCTCTCACCGGCTCCTTTACAGATGGTTAGCTGTTTTCATTAACTATAGATATGTTTAATGTTTTAAATATAAATCTTTATTTTAATTCTTATTCTTATATAATTATATAAATCAGCTGTTGTAATTATAATGTGTTTAAGTGTATATGTCTGACAAATCTGCTATGAACATTTTCTAATTATTAATTAGACAATAGAGCTATAAATAGAACTTGGTGTGCTGTTTTTCTCTTAGACACTGATGAAAATGTTTCTTTCACCATTTTTTGTCTCTTAATAAAGATCTTGTATTTGTGTCTTTAAACATAGCATACTAGCACATTTTTTTAAGTTTTATTCTAAAATTTTTGTCAGGATCATAACCAGCATTACATTAATTCTTTGCAAATGTCCTACTTACATGTCTATTTTCCCACAACACTTATAGATTTAGCTTTACACTTAATTTCGTTAGCATTTTAATTGTACTGACTGAGTTTTGCCATAAATTTCAGACGAAGCTGTGAATGGATCGAGAATGAGACCCCATAAAAAGTTAACAAGAAAGAGGCAAAAAGCTTTAAAGAAAAGAAAGGTCCACCAAGTCTATGGACATAAGTTTATGGCAACCTTCCTTCCCCAGCCTACCTTTTGCTGCCATTGCAAAAACTTCATTTGGTGAGACTTACATAGAAAATGCATTCATGCACATACAACCAGAATTAGCAAGTCAGCCTCATTCAATGTATAGAATGCCATGTGGTTATAAATACTGTATATAATCTTTCCCCAGGGGTGTTTTTGGAAAGCAAGGTTATCAGTGTCAAGGTGAGTGTTGTTACTAATATTAGTGGAATAATAATTTTCCCATATGCATACTCCAGGAATAGCAACATTCACTTTTCTTGCCTTACTATTCTAGTGTGCGCGTGTGTGGTCCATAAGAGGTGTCATAACTTGGTTGTAAGTGAGTGTCCACGTATGAAGAAAGAGTCAAATGAGGTAAGAGAGTTTGTGTAAATGCATGTGTGATGACAAAATTATGTCTTGTGGATCCATTTCACATGCATATTATTCTGTGTACAGGACCAAAGGCAGGGCTTCAGCATCAACTTACCCCACCAGTTCAGAGAGCACAACTACAAAGTTCCCACATACTGTAACCACTGCGGATCTCTCCTTTACGGCCTGATAAAACAGGGTCTTCAATGCAAGAGTAAGCACATATTTACTCGACTTATTGGAATACATGGATGGCTGCTTTGTAGTCAAAGATTGTTGTTGTCATCTGTGTGGTGTGGATTTGTTCAGGTTGTAAAATGAACATCCACAAACGCTGTGAGCAGAATGTCGCACCCAACTGCGGGGTGAACAGTTCTGAACTTGCCAGCAAATTGTCGGAGATTGGATTGCTCAACGCGCTCTCCAAGCGAAAGTCTCAGGTATCTTCATTAAGGAGCCATCTCAAAAATCCTCCTTTATCAAGGAATATTTGCTTTTGGCTATATGCTATTTCTTCAAATTTGTGTACATTGGGTACATTTCTCTATTTTTTATTTTTTTTCACAGAGTTCTCTGTACATGACAGGAGTAAAGGGTCAGAATTCCGTTAAAAACATACCAGCAGCACTTGAGGAGCAAGAGGATGAGACTGTTAAAGTTGGTCTGGAAGACTTTAGTTTCTTGCAAGTGCTGGGAAAAGGCAGCTTTGGCAAGGTAGACACACTTGTATCGCACATGCAACTATTCCTCATTACCAAGATTACATTTACTTGCATTTGATCATTATCAATTCTCACTATGTCTTAAAGGGATAGTTATAGGTGTATATTACTATCTTCTTTCAGGCGAACACAATCTATAGATATATTTAAAAGTATCCTGGCTCTTCCAAGCTTTATAATAGTAGTGAATGGGGGGGGAGATTTTGTAGCCCAAAAAATCACATCCATCCATCATAAAAATAATCCACTGCTCCAGGGGGTTAATAAAAGCCTTCTGAAGTGAAGCGATAGGTTTTTGTAAGAAAAAAATATCCATATTTACAACTTTATTAACTATAATAGCTAGCTTTCGGCAGACGGCTGTACGCATTGATTTGCGGCGGAAGAGTAACCCCTGACCCGACGCATGACGCAATGATGAACGCAAAAGTGCAGAGGATAGAGCAAAACAAAACACCAGTCATGAATTAGAAGTCTAAAATTAGAAATTTTAAAGAGAAATGTAGGAGGAGATTTTGATATAATAGAAGAGGAGCTTGAGTTTGTTGCCTAGCCCTATTTGTTTGAACCGCAAGAGGTGTCTAAGCTACGCTACTCCTACTGTACATCCTACAATCGCATCAGGGGTTTCTCTTGTGGTGCAAGTCGACTTGCGCATTATGCGTCCGGTTGTCTACCAGAAAAAACAGGCCAGCACTTCACTTCAGAAGGCCTTTATTAACCCCCTGGAGCTGTATGGATTATTTTTATGATGGATAGATTCGTTTTTTGTGGCTTCAAAATCTCGCCCCACATTCACTACAATTATAATGCTTGGAAGAGCCAGGATATTTTTAAATACATCTCCGATTGTGTTAGTCTGAAAGAAGATAGTCATATAAACCTAGGATGCATAATTTGAGGGTGAGTTAATTATGGAATAATTTTAATTTTTGGGTGAACTATCCCTTTAAGAACATCCATAGCAGTTGATGGCACTTTTTAACCACAGATGTGTATATGTGTATATCTGTAGGTGATGTTGGCTCGTCTAAAAAGTGATCACAGGGTCTTTGCCGTGAAAATGCTGAAGAAGGATGTCATACTGCAAGACGATGATGTCGAGGCAACCATGATTGAGAAGAGAGTGCTGACTCTGGCCCACCAACATCCATTTCTTACACAGCTCTACTACTGCTTTCAGACTGCGGTAAGAGTCCACAAATTGATTCAAGGATTCAATATAGCCATATTTTGAATTACGGATTATGTTGTGTTGTGTTTTAGGGTTAAAGGAAATGTCCTTAAACTTAAAGGGTTAGTTCACCCAAAAATGAAAATTATGTCATTAATTACTTACACTCATGTCGTTTCAAACCTGTAAGACTTTCGTTCATCTTCGGAACACATATAAAGAACTTTTTGATGAAATCCGAGAGCTTTCTGTCCCTCTATAGACAGCTACGCAACTGACACTGATGCTTCAAAAAGTTAATAAAGAGATCGTAAAACTACAGTTTTGAACAATTTGAATTTAGGCTTTTATTCACATATAAACACTGATCAGCGAACATAAACAGAAGCTCAACTGAACCTGCTTGATGCGTGAGAACAAACCTCTTCCAGAAGCTCAAATGTGTACATGAGAATGAATCTCACTGGCTCTCGCACACGTCAAGCAAGCATGCTTGAGCTTCCGTTTACCACAACTGATGTGTGAGTTGATGAATGTTTACATGTGAATAAAAGCCTAAATTCAAACTGTTCATCATATAAAGCAATCGTGTCTCTTCAGAAAATTTGGACTTAACAGCTCAATTAATATGGATTAGTTTTACGATCTCTTTATGAACTTTTTGAAGTGTCAAAATGTCATTTGCGTAGCTGTCTATGTATGGAGGGACAGAAAGCACTTGGATTTCATCAAAAACATCTTCATTTGTGTTCTAAAGATGAACGAAAGTCTTACGGGTTTGGAACGACATGAGAGTGAGTAATTAATGACAAAATTTTCATCTTTTAGTGAACTATACCTTTAACAGATAATGTCCTCACAGAAAATTACTAGTACCCATTTTTTTTACAGTGTACATTGAACTCTAAACAAGGAGAGTTTGATTCCTTGTTATATAAATTCATTCTTAGAAGGCACATTCTCGGACAATAAGAATCTAGAAATGCTTCTCAAACAGCTTTCGGTAAACCAGAGTAAATGCCGTAATCCAGTCAGAGGTGAATTCTCTTCAGTGTTTGATTGGTTGACATGTTATCGGGTAGATAATCTGTAACACGAGCCTTGAAAAAATCATGCTAGACGTAGCAGTAGAGATTAACTTATGTCACAATGGTTCCCACATTGACAAGTGTTGTTGAATGTAGACACTCCGTTTCCCTCACTGAACCAGGAAACACAATGCATTTTGGCAAAACCCCCTTGACATAATATCAACAATTTGTGTTTGCATTACTGAAATGCCTTGGTTTTAGCATCAATCTCTTGAAACATCTTCAATCTCCTGAAACTTCATGAGAATGTTTCCTGGGGTTAAAATCTGACAGCTGAATAGCAGTAGGTTCATTTAATGGTATCAAATGCTACTTAATCACTATTTGATACTTGATATACACTACATAAGATTACTGCTCTTTCTGGGAGCATAATTTAAAATAAAAGCCACCCAAAAACCCATCTTAGAAATAATCTAAATGAGTGATGACCGTTGCAGTACCAAATGTAAACAGTAGATGGAGCGTCTTGGTTAGTAATGTGAGGTACGGTATTCACTTCCTGCTCTGCATACCGAAAGTGTGGGAGGAACGTTAACGGGAAGTGATGGAATTTTTTTGTTGACTTACACATTTTATCTCACCCGACTCAGACACTACATATTTTCATATATATATATATATATATATATATAGATATATAGATATATATATAGATAAATTGATAAAAAGTGACAGTATATAAACTTTTGAACTGTAGTGTATATTAAATAAATGTTTTATAATTGCAATAGATATATATGTATAATAATAATATATAAATCGTTGTTTATAGTCATTTGTACGTTAATAGCGTCAATGTGCTATAGAACACAAGTTCAAATACTGTACATATTACAGGTTTACATGTTTATTAATGCTGGAAGAAGTAATAGAATGAATAGTATATTACATGTATTCCTTTGTATTTGACTCTTTTATACATTTATATAGGTTTTTCCGCATCATTTTTCGATGTATATGCTAACCTGTGCTCTTCATTTCCCAGGAGCGGTTATTCTTTGTCATGGAGTTTGTGAATGGTGGTGACCTCATGTTCCACATCCAGAAGTGCAGGCGCTTTGATGAGCCACGAGCACAGTTTTATTCCGCGGAAATCATTTCAGCCCTGATGTTCCTTCACTCCAAAGGCATCATTTACAGGTGAGGAATACTGTGGATCATGTTAACGTCACATATTTCCCGATATTATTTTGTCTTTGTATTTATAAGTATCCTTACTCTCTGGTTTAAAGTTTGCTACATTATTTTTGAGCTAGCTGTCCAAGTTAGCTTATCTTTCCTCACGGTTTTAATGTACTAAACATGTGATTCCTTTGTCAGAAGGAAAGAATATTTGAAATTCATAATGTTCATTCGAAATTATTGTAGATTTTCACACCCCATTGCAACTGCCTTTCAGTTGTTTGCTTTGACATGCATGTGTTCAACCCAAAATCTCATCTGCGCATGTCCTGACACACTTAGTCTGATTTTACAGACAGTCTCCGCCCCGGCTTAGCCTTCCCTTTCCTTGTCGGGACATTGTGCTCTTCCTGGCTGTAATCACATGACCTTTGTCTACCTGAATAAGCTTTCCTATCACCCTTGTAATAGAGCCAAGCCCAAATATAAACAGATCTGACAAACTGCTTTCCCATTAAAATGAGGCTCGCAGCATTTACGAGATTCCCTGCTGGGCCTTTTCTGGAATTCCAGCGAACTTTGCTGACCCCCTTTTGTCTTCACAGTCATATGGGCCTCTTTATGGCCACTCTCACCTTTCCTTTCGATTTTATTGGGCTTTAAAGCAAATTATTTTAGGGTAATTATAACGCTTCTGTGAAGTGAAGCTTATGGGGAGAAGGGTATAGAGTCCTGGTAGAGATGGCAGTGTTGTAGTGCAAGAGGACTATGGGGACATTTTGAGTGTAGACTTGAGCTGACATCACAGGCCTGCCCAGCATGCAATGGAGTATTTATTACATAAGCTGTTTACTCAGAAAGACAGTGAGAGCAAGGGAGGGAGGCCTGTGCACTGCTCTGATTTTATCACATGACTCTGTTTCTGTTACAAAGTGCAATATAGCATAACATGCACATAGATTATTCTGAATAAAATCCCATCACAATATTTCAGCATTGATGTTGCAGGACCACTTATAACACACCTTTAATCCAGCAATACAACGATTCGTTGACCTCTGAGTCATCAAGCTGTTCCTCTCCACTTTACCTTACTTAACCCTGATCTTATATTAGATGCGACTGTAATGCTGTGTAATCTGGCTCTGCTCTAATCCGAGGACTGGACTACACTGGATTTATACTGACAGTGCATGACGGAAACGAAGAGTCCATTAATGACTTTGGTGTTTTAGTCTCACTACAGCCTGTTGTACCCGGAGGCGTGGATAAACTGCAAATGCAAAGTGTTTATTGACCTTTCAAGCTGTTCCACTGTTGCTAAATTATATCTGATTTCCAAAAGGCCATCAGAAATGACGCACTTTCCATTGTTGTTTTATTCTTTTTTAAATTAAATGATAAACCTTTTTATTTTTTATCAGAATACTTGGTGTTTCAAGACTTTTGTTGCAACATTGCAAGAGTCTTGGGTTGTTTTACGTAGAGAAGAAAGCATTCGTTGCATTAGTGATGGTCGGGCAGAAGAGAGATTTGCCCATTTTGTAGACTCTGCAATAGTTCTGCCAGTTCTCCAGCTGCAGATTCGGGCTGTGGCCGGTGGCCGGTGGCCAGGCTGGTGAGTTTGCCATGCTGTCACTTTTGCCAGCGTCAGCCCTCTGAAACTGTGAGCGTGAGACTCTGCATGTCTCTGTGCTTGTTCACTAGGCATTAAATAAAGAAAGTTAAAGGGTTAGTTCACCAAAAAATGAAAATAATGTAATTTATTACTCACCCTCATGCCGTTCCACACCCGTAAGACCTTTGTTCATCTTCGGAACGCAAATTAAGATATTTTTGCTGAAATCCGATGGCTCAGTGAGGCCTGCATAGCCAGCAATGACATTTCCTTATAACGACTTATATAGTGATGGCCGATTTCAAAACACTGCTTCATTAAGCTTCGGAGCGTTATGAATCTTTTGTGTCGAATCATGATTCGGATCGCGTGTCAAACTGCCAAACTGCTGAAATCGCGTGACTTTGGCACTCCAAACTGCTGATTCGACACAAAAGATTCATAACGCTCCGAAGCTTAATGAAGCAGTGTTTTGAAATCGGCCATCACTATATAAGTCGTTATTTTGTTTTTTTGGCGCACCAAAAATAATCTCGTCGCTTTATAATATTAATATTGAACCACTGTACTCACATGAACTGATTTAAATATGTTTTTAGTACATTAATGGATCTTGAGAGAGGAAATGTCATTGCTGGCTATGCAGGCCTCACTGAGCCATCGGATTTCAACAAAAATTTCTTAATTTACGTTCCGAAGATTAACGAAGGTCTTATGGGTGTGGAATGGCATGAGGGTGAGTAATAAATGACATTATTTTCATTTTTGGGTGAACTAACCCTTTAAGATATATTTTTGATTTTGTAGGAGTCTCTGTCTTTCTCCCTCTCTTCAATTTGTGTATATTGCCTGATTCATAACACTTGAGAATAATATTTGTATACATCATTTGAGAAGAAACTAGAAAACACAAATTGCAAGACACACACACACACACACACACACAAATATATACTACCATTCAAAATTTCGGTAAGATTTTTAAAATGTTTTAGAAAGATGTTTCTTATGCTCACCAAGGCTGCATTTATTTGTTAATAAAATGTAGTAAATACAGTGAAATATTATTAGAATTTGAAATAATTAATTTCTATTTTCATATATTTTAAAATGTAATTTATTCCTATAATGGCAAAGCAGAGTTTTCAGCATCATTACTCCAGTCTTCAGTGTCACATGATCCTTCAGAAATCATTCTAATATGCTGATTTGGTGTGCAAGAAACCTGTATTATTATTATCAGTATTGAAAACAGTTGCTGCTTAAAGGGTTAGTTCAAAGGGTTAGTTAGAACCTTTTTGGATTTCATCAAAAATAACTTAATTTGTGTTCCAAAGTGTTCCAACGACATGAGGGTGCACATTTAATGACATTTTTCATTTTTGGGTGAACTAACCCTTTAATATTCTTGTGGAAACCATGATACAGTCTTTCAGGATTCTTTGATAAATAGAAAAAGAACAGCATATAAGCCTGCAAATATATACAGTATACACTCTCTGGCACTCTCTCTTTGATGATTCTCTGTGATTCTAAATGACTGATGAAACTGAAGATATGACAGAAACATAACATATAATTATTAATTTTCCAAGATATGGTCAAGTATTTATACAGGATTTATTTATATAGCACTTTATACAATACGGATTGTTTCAAAGCAGCTTTACAATGATAACAGGAGCTGTACAGCAGCTCTAAAAGAAAGTAAGTTCAGTGTTGATGCAGGTCCATTGTAAAGATCATCAATTAGTAAATTTGTTAATTTCATCTATAAAGCAGTTCTGCAGAAAAACAGTGTTGTTGTCATCCAGCTCAGTTCAGTTTTCATCCAACAGTCTCAGTACAGTCAAGTCAATAATGTTGAATATTAAGTGTCCCCAACTAAGCAAGCCAAAAGGCAACAGTGGCAAGAAACACAAACTCCATCGGTGACAGAATGGAGAAAAAAGCCTTGGGAAAAACCAGGCTCAGTTGGGGGTTCAGTTCTCCTCTGGCCAACGACCAAACACAGTGTGATTATGATTCAGGCTGCATCACAAGAAGTCAGATTGTGGATCGGTAGCATTCAGATATTTCATCCAGTTCCTTTTACTTAAAGATCGGATTCATCATGCCAGTATGGAAACAAAGCTGGTCATAGGTCTGTGCAGAGGACTTGTCTGATTCTTGTGGTCTATGTTATTAAACAACGGTATTTATATTTTATAACATCTTTAAAGATGTGAGGTGAATTCTTTTATTAGTTTTTTAGTTAGTTTGTTGAACTATTCTCAAGTATTCTCAAGAGAATGATTTTATGAATGATTCACACAGAAATGCTCCTGTGTTACCCATACATTGAAGTAATTGTACCCTGACTGAATGAAGTAATGAGAGATGGAACAACACGTGCACATAGTGTTGTACAACACTCTGTTATTTGTTGTTTACCGGGTAATGTGGCACAGTCACGCACTTTTAACAACACAGTAAAGAGGTAATCTCTCAATGTGTTCTCTGTTAATTGTGTTCTAATGAAATTAGACCAGATTTCCTTGGGAACCTTTGACAACAAGATGCTGTTAATCCAATTTACATTCCGTAATTCCCTTTTCCACTGGATCAATATGGCCTCTCCTTCTCTGATGACAGGTGACTGAATGCTCCTTCTCATGCTGATTACTCTACACCCTTGTGTCAAACATGCAAGCACTGCAGTACACGCTCACTTTGTCATTGTGCGTCAATACCATTTGAACTCTGTGAACCCCATTTGTTATTCACTATATGTTTGCGATATTTTGTTTACATTTTTTGTGCTACCGCAGGCTGTCTTTCAGCTTGTTATTGATGACTTATGCGTATGCACACATGTATTAGAGTTGTAACGCCTGTCATTCATAAAATTATACTAATCCTTTAGCTGTTTAATAAAATATTTTGGCTATTTAAAGCATTTAATAATGCTTTTAACTTACAGTAAAATTGTATTACTTTTTGCTGCATTTAATGCATTTTAACATGTTTAAATCAATTCAGCAGAATTGCAAAGATTTTGGCCCAAAATAATTGAAGAAAATGCAGAAAATATCTGTAATTAACCAAAGTAAAAAAAAAAGTAAATGATTAATTATTGATATTGGTAATAATAACTTTTACCTTATTGCCAATTACTTGATGGTCACACCCAGTATTATTTTATTTTTATTAATATTTTTGAGTTAGATTTCGTTTTTAGATTTTTAGTTTTCATTTTAATTTTAGTTTAAGTTTTAGTAATTTATGTGCTTTTATCATTTTTTTTTTATATTTCTATTTAGATTTAATGTATTTTTTTTACTTATTTATTGTATTTACTTATTGTTTTTTTACTTATTTATTGTGTTTTTTTACTTATTTTTTTTTTACTATTTAATGTATTTTTTATGTATTTTTGTTAGTTTTAGTAATTTTAGTACTTTAACTTAAACTTATTTTATTTCAAATAGTACATTTCTTATAACAAAGGATCACTTAATACAACGTGGTAATAATGTCATTCTGTTTTGTGTTTTAAAGGGACTTGAAACTGGACAATATTCTCCTGGACAGACATGGCCACTGCAAACTGGCAGATTTTGGCATGTGCAAAGAGGAAATCTTTAATGGAAAACTTACCAGCACCTTCTGTGGGACTCCAGATTATATTGCACCTGAGGTGAGTATCACTAAAAGAAGATGTATATAAGAAGATGATGGTTATGTGGGTGTGTGTTCTCTTCCCATGTAGATGTTTTATGCTGTGTGTCTCTCTCAGATCATCCTGGAGGAGCCGTATGGCGTATCAGTGGACTGGTGGGCTCTGGGCGTGCTGCTTTATGAGATGCTGTCGGGTCATGCTCCATTTGAAGCGGAGACTGAGGACGAGCTGTTTGAGTGCATTCTAAGAGATGAGATCATTTATTCATCCTGGCTCAGCAACGAAGCAGAGGACATCCTTAGAGGAGTGAGTCTATATCTGCAGTCAAAAAATCGGATTGATTACACACGATGGCTAAAAATCAGACTAAAATAATTTGTTTTTATAAAATGTCTTGTAAACGCGGCTGTAGCTCGGCTTCGTCCAGTATGTTTACACGTTAATTGGAATACAATTGGCCTAAGCACATGCTCCAAACAGAGGTGACACACAACATACATTTAATCATTCAGACATTTGATTATGCCTGTCACAATTGTGAATCTTGTGCTGATGATTTATTGTGAATTTTTCCAGTGGCTTTTGGCTTATTGCAGAAAATAAGGTCTGTGACTAACAAAAGCTTATGATTCTTACACGTTTTGTTCATAATGATAATACTCACCAATGAACACAACTTTTATTAATTTCAAAGTGTTAATACAATCGTCAGAAGTTAAAAGCTAAATGTAGGCTATAAATGAACTAACTACACTACGGTAGCATGACTTCAATGTCACCATCACTAAGCTTCCTTCAATTCTTTAAGTCTTTGTTTAAAAACATTTTCCCTGAAAGTTTGAGCTATAATAGTTTGCAAGTGCACATTTATAAACACAATGAGGCTTAGTGATTAGGTGAGTTTTCCTGTTTGGCTGATGACGTTTAATGTCCTTGACAGCCTATGTAGTCCCATTTAGCCACTTGTTAGCAACTACCTTTTACAAGACTATTAAAAGCTTTAAAAATCACAAGGAGGTATTACTGGTGTATTTTATATCGTAGAATTTGAAAATATGAAAATATCTTGAGATTGTGTTCACCATTGACCTTATTTTAATCATTTAACCAAAAACCCATTGACTTCAGGACGATGAAACGGGAAATGCTAAAATGCTAGCTCGTTTACAGGTTTTGGCCTACAAAAATATGTCCTCCCTGCACCACTCTATATGATTTTTATATGAATTGTCTATGCTGTGAAAATTAATAATATATTAAAAGTTAAAATATTTCTCTTTTTGTTCAAATTTAATCTTGGTCCACTTTACATTGACACTGGAGCCCAGCAAACCTGAATATAATACGAGGTGTGTCCAGAAAGTAATGAGAATGAAGTTCCTATGCTTGAGAAGGGTTCTGTGAAGAGAGAAGCTGGCCAAGGTCACTTGGGGTGGGGTGCCAGGTATACGTTAGAACACTGATCAGTTGCATTCCAGCCCTGTCAGAGTCGAGACATTCTTTTTTGTGACACCCTGTTCAAGTGCTTTGTATTAAGAAAAATGCAAGCGAGTTTGGAACAGCGGTATGTGATCAAATTTTGTGTGAAATTGTGTGAAAGTGCATCAGAAACTTTGGAAATGGTGAGGAAAGCTTATGGAGAAGCGGAGCTATCTTCTGCATAAGTGTAACGATGGCACAAGGCCTTCAAGAAAGAACGAGAAGGATCAGGACACCCCTCTTTGTCAAAAACGCCTCACTATCAGAATGACTGCAGAGGAAACGGAAATTACCAAGTCAGTTGTTCATGACTCAGGATATGAACATGGGAAAAGTGTGTGCAGAACTTCCAAAGAACTTGTCATCTGATCAGAAGGAACACCGTCAACTCATTTGCCATGACCTGTTGGCCCGTTTGGAAAGAGAGCCTGATTTTTTTGAGTCGAGTGATCACAGGAGATGAATCCTGGGTATTTGAGTACGATCTCGAGATGAAGAAACAAAGTTTAGAATGGCACACACCCACGTCACCTTGCTCCAAGAAAGCTCGAATGATCAAATCAAAAGTCAAATCAATGGTCATTGTTTTTTTGTTTTTTTGATTCACGTGGAATTGTCACTACGCAGGCTCTGAACTCCATCCCACATGAAGACTTCCAGGGATGCTACGAAGAATGGAAAAATCGCTGCGAGTTTTGGGCACACTCACAAGGTGCATACTTTGAAGGAGACAATGTTCAATTGTTACATTTTTCAATAAAAGAATTTTTAAAATATCATTCTCATTACTTTCTGGACACACCTTGACTGTTTGGCATTGTGCAAATGTTAAATGAATTTAAACCTGGAGCGATGAAGACTGAAGCTTCAATGTAAGCGTATTCAAAGACACCACTTAAATGAAATCCATTGTTTTGTACAACAAGTACATTTATCTGACTTTTACTAGACCAGATTCTTTACATTTACTCAAAGGACACAACCAGTGGCATGCACAGACCTCCGCGAGGGCAGGGGCACAATCGCGTTCTGGCGGGGGTGGGGTGTTGTAGGTGTTGTGGGTTCCTCCCTCGGCCGAAATCGCGTTCAGGGGGGGAGAAGTGGGAACGTGGGGGCACCGCGATGCGACCACAAAGGGCACTTTCACTTTCGTGATCAAAGGGGCAGGAGCTCAAGCGCCCCCCCGTGCACGCCACTGGACACAACCCAGAGTCTTGACTTACATCTCAGGCAGCTATGTTGGGAAATCTGTGGCTTTCCTGGCAGTGACGTCTTATGATTAAACCACTCGCTTCCTCTTCCATTGTAATCATTCATTACCAAAACATTTATATAAAACAGAGTGTTAACTTAAGGCCTTCATGCTGAAACATGATTCTGTTCTAATCTTCAACAAGCTCTTATTCTCACCAGAATAACCTCAAATCTGGCTTCAGTTAAGAGCTCCGAGTGAACATGTTTCTTGGCTAATGCAGTCGAGAGGCTGTTCTGAGGGTCTTGGCCAACTGTTCCTATGTAAGCACCAGTAAATATGAGACTAATAAGGAGCAGAGAGCCTGTGGGCAGACCCTCCATTGCTGCTGTTTTATCCTTTTAAAGACCTGAGATGTCTCTATCACAGGCTATCCCTGCCCTTTGTGCCGTTGCATAAGCTCCATTGTGCCCCATGAAGGGTTAAAGAGCTGTGTCATGGTAGAAGGATTAACATCATGTGCCTAAGTAGAGGTCTTCTCGCATTAGTAGAGTAAAATCCCTAATATCTCTGTCTCCTTTCCAAGGGCTCAAGTCGATGATCTGATCAGTGCAGTATTGTGGACAGTAAACTTTGCAGACCAGTATGACAGAGAGAATTGTGGAAGTGTAAAAAGACAAAGTTGTATTTTTCCAGTGATTCTTTAGTATTTGGACTTGAAACTATGTTCTTGCATTAGATAACAAAATGTTAAACCAAGTACACTGAAAAAAGTGGTAATCTAAATTAACTGGTTTTATTCAAAAATATTATTTAACATCACTGAACCAACCTATATACATTAATTTGTAGCAAAAAAAAAAGGGTTGAATCAGGTAGAAAATGCACTTTAAGGTAACAATTGCAGGTTACCACCTTTTACAGTGTGGCACTTATTTGAAAGATTGAACTAGTGTACTTTTCAAGCACTGTGTTCAAAAGCTTAATAATGAAGATTTGTGTTTGCTTTTGCTATTTACCCAGTTACTCACCAGAGACCCGGCGTGTCGGTTGGGCTGCATGGATAGAGATGGAGGAGAAGAGGCCATCACTGCACACCCGTTTTTCACAGGACTGGACTGGGAGAAGCTGAACAGACGAGAGATCACACCACCGTTCACACCTCGAATAGTAAGCCTACCTCTTCTTCACTTCTACTGTTTAATTCTCTTCTGTATATTGTACAGAAGAGAATTAAATTCAGTTATGGACTTTCTTTATATTGAATAATCAGAACCAATTTTTAATTATTGATTTATTTTAATTCATTTCATTTTAATTTATTTAATAAAACACTGGCAACACATTCCAACAAGGTTTCATTTGTTGACATTAGTTAACGACATTAGTTACCATGAGCTAACAATGAACAATACTTTTACATCATTTATTGATCTTAGTTAATGTTAATCTCAACATTAGTGAGACAACAACAAACCACCACTTGCTCCACACACACGTCTTCGTTTTTTTTTTTTTTTTTTCAGTTTTCTTTTCAAGAAAATGCTAGACATTGTTTTTGTTTGCTAGCCACCATTTCTGTCCCATATGTAAATGCAGCTCACAGTCACTGAACGTGTCACGGATTTATGATGTAAAACTCTGGATGAGTCTTCTTGTGTGTTTTTAAGGCGTAAACATAGTATTAACTTAGTATGAATAATGACTAATTTAATAATTATAATTATAGTAATAGTGTTAGGTGTTATGTTCACCTTGTATTCCTGTGTTCTGTTCCTGTTTCTTTTGTTCCCCACTTTGCCTCTCTTCATTTGTTACCATGGTTACTGATTTAGTTGCACACCTGTTTCTAGTCTGCTTTGTTATCCTGTGTATTTAAGCTCTTAGTTTTCCTCAGTTCCTTTCATGTATTGTCTTTGTGTTTGTAAGGGTACGTGTACACGACAGCGATATGCTTAAAACTGAGAAGTTTTTCCTTTGAGTTTTCCGCGCACAGACAACACCATTGTCAAAACGATCTCCATTCATACAAATCCATGAAAACGACTAAAAACACTGTATTCTGCTGGCAGGCCATTAGATGGCGATGAAACACTATAGACTGAACATGTAATACGCATGTGCATGACATCGTTGTTTTCACAGATTCGCATTTTTGTTGTTTACACGGAGACCGTTTTCGAAACCTTGCACTTTGAAACCCGTTTTCAAAAGTTTGCTTTTCAGGCACCCAAAACGCCGTTGTCATGCAAATGAACGGCCAAAACACATAAAAAGTTTTACATTTTTAGTTGTGTAAACAGTGTCGTGTAAACAGCCCCTAAAGCTGTTGCATTCTATCTTTGGAATCCTGGCTTCTTCTTTTTTTGTTGTTGTTGTTAAAAACACTTTTTGCTGCTTTTGGATCCAACTTTCCTTCTCCTTGCTTGCTCACACTATAACAAATAGCCTTGATGATGATTATATTTATCCAAAATTGTTTGATCTGATTGGTTGAAGACATTTTACAATACTTATATTAATATATTTAATGACATTTAATTATAATATAAAGTAACTAAAATGACTTTAGCTACTTTACCTGTGAAATACTGTTGTCGAGTGCTATTCTTCATAGACGCACCAAATGAATCCATTTATCAGTAGACTTGGCATTAATGAACCAATTAATTTGAAAAGGGTGAATATAATGTTTTTGTTTTGTTTTGTAGGAATCTATTGAGGATGTGGCCAATTTTGACCCTGACTTCACCCAAGAGGAACCCTGTCTTACACCCATAGAGGACAGCCTTTTCCATTTGCACCAGGATGATTTTAAAGACTTCACCTATACAGCTCCAGAGCTGCGACTGAACTAACATTCACGGCTTATTTAGATTGATACTTTCCCTAATTAACTCCCTCTGGCAAACTTCTTGTAATACACTCGGTTGACAAACTTGGCGCCAAGACAAAAATTTGGACATATTTCAAACCGTAGAAGCGTTTTGTGCATATGATTTTTACAAGTGTATCTGTTTTTTTTATTTGTTTCTAGCATGATAACATGCATATTCATGCAGCTGCCAAGTGCTTCGTCTTGCAGCTTAATAGTAAGCATGGGAACAGATTCTCAGCAAGTTACTTGCAATGAGCACTTGTTAGTTGAGTTGTTAACTGAGTCATTGTAATGAGTTAAGTTATGTTATGTGTTGTAAAGTATTGCTAACTAATAAACTTGAAAAATCCTTTTGTAACAGATTGTAAAGGACCATTTTGGTTTACCTTAACTGCATTTGACACAAAGTTTAGTTCATTGAATAATGAAGCAGGGACCTGTGGCGTGAGATAGAAACATTAAATTTTCATGAGAAAAACAAAAAAACATATCCTTTACACCTCACAGGAAAAACAGAGGTGCGGTCATGTCACATTTCTCTGTAGACGTGCAAATCCTCCATGAATAATTTATTAGCCTCAATTTATTTGTTGTTCTCACAAGTTCACCCTGTATTTGAAGCAGCGATGATGCACTGATAATGCACTGCGTACACTAGTGCTGCACACCGCTAATGGGATTAATGATGCCATTATGAACATAAAATATTATTTTTTTCCCCTTTTGATTGTTCATTGCATGTCTGGACATTTGGTTGAAGGGATTAATTTTTTTTTCTATTCAAGCATTCTATTGTTTGAAAGGTGACTTGGTGAATTACCCAATATGGGGTTTTACACACTTGCCCTAAACCAGTTTTAACTGGAAACTCTGTGGCTCTGACACAAATTTTTTTTTTTTTTTTTTTTTTTTGGCATCATGTTCTGGCAGACAATATCAGTGACAGTGAGTAAGTGACAAACATGTTTGCAAGTGACAAACATGTTTGCACTTCTGAGACAGTGAGGAAGATTTATTGGTCTACTTTATTTTTGGTACTAGTTATAAATGTATATGCCAGATTTAAGGAATATTGCGGGTTAAGTAGAGGTTAAGACAGTCAACAGCATTTGTGGCATAATGCTAATTGCCAGAGAAAATAATTTTTACTCATTTTCTGTAATAAAAAAAAAAAAAGGTTACAATGAGACACAATGAAAGTGAATGGGGACAATTTTTTTTACAGTACTGTGCAAAAGTCTTAGGCACGTCAGTATTTTCACCCCCCCAAAAAAAGGTTTTAAGCCAGTTATTTATATCTTTTGCTGTAGTGTGTCAGTAGGAAATATCAGTTCACATTTCCAAACATTCATTTTTCCATTAATTTTAAAAATCCAGTGAGATTTTTGAATACACAAGGAGTCTGACAACAGCCGGTGCTCCACACGGAGATCTGATCTGATCTCTGTGAGATCTCCGTGTGGAGCACCGGCTGTTGTCAGACTCCTTGTGTATTCAAAAATCTCTCTGGATTTTGCAAAATGAATGTTTGGTAAACCAGTATTTCCTACTGACACACTACAGCAAAAGATATAAATAACTGGCTTAAAACCATTTTTTGGGCCTAAGACTTTTGCACAGTAGTGTATAAGAAAAAATGTAAAGCTCATAATTTTATAAAAGCACAATTCTTTTCAAATTTGTGTATTATTTGAGCTGTAAAGTTCAATTTTATGATCATTTTAGGGTTTTGCTATTATGTTGTCAGGGCAATAAAGTTGTAAAATTGAATATAACTTTACACCGAATATATTAGTAGATATATCTTAACACTAACATCATGTAAACATGTATATCATTTACTTCTTGTGGCTCTACTATTGAAACAATGAGTATTTTAACATTTACAGATTGGCCCCATTCACTTCCACTGTTTCATTGTTACCAAGTTATGTAAAAAATATTTTTTACTCATTTTCTGTAATAAAAAAAAAAAAAAGGTTACAATGAGACACAATGAAAGTGAATGGGGACAATTTTTTGGAGGATTTACAGTACTGTGCAAAAGTCTTAGGCACGTCAGTATTTTCACCCCCCCCCCACCCCCCCAAAAAAGGTTTTAAGCCAGTTATTTATATCTTTTGCTGTAGTGTGTCAGTAGGAAATATCAGTTCACATTTCCAAACAATCATTTTTCCATTAATTTTAAAAATCCAGTGAGATTTTTGAATACACAAGGAGTCTGACAATAGCCGGTGCGCCACACAGAGATCTGATCTGATCTCTGTGAGATCTCCGTGTGGAGCACCGGCTGTTGTCAGACTGCTTGTGTATTCAAAAATCTCACTGGATTTTGCAAAATGAATGTTTGGTAAACCAGTATTTCCTACTGACACACTACAGCAAAAGATATAAATAACTGGCTTAAAACCATTTTCTGGGCCTAAGACTTTTGCACAGTAGTGTACAAGAAAAAATGTAAAGCTCATAATTTTATAAAAGCACAATTCTTTTCAAATTTGTGTATTATTTGAGCTGTAAAGTTCAATTTTATGATCATTTTAGGGTTTTGCTTTTATGTTGTCATGGCAATAAAGTTGTAAAATTGGATACAACTTTACACCTAATATATTAGTAGATATATCTTAACACTAACATCATGTAAACATGTATATCATTTACTTCTTGTGGCTCTACTATTGAAACAATAAGTATTTTAACATTTACAGATTGGCCCCATTCACTTCCACTGTGTTTCATTGTTACCAAGTTATGTTGTTGATAATATTGTTTCCAAGACCATTTTTCGGCAGGTCATATGATGAAATCCTCACCATACTGAATCCTCTGAAATGTTTTGACTTGTAGTCAGGTGCTCTGGTGATTTTCCCAGTTGTGCTTATGGTGTTAAACTGCCAAAACCCAGCCATGTCTGGTTGGGAGAATGCTTCATGACTCAAACCATTCATTGAGTCAGCACTGCTGAGAAGTTCAGTGGGTTCCTCTTGCGAAAATGTGCCAAAGGTATTGCATTTATTCTTAAGCAGTTCAAATTTAAAAGGAATGGTTTTGGCAAGCAGACTTAGCTCTTAACTGGAATTGAAATGTTTCTCTGAGTCTCAGCTAATTCTATCCAGGGGCTCCACTGTATTCTGCAGTCTTAAGTGGAGTTTGGCTGATTACTTTTCCACCTTCATAAATAATGTTCACATGCTTAACTATTAAAAACAAACATTTTGGTCCCTTTGGCTTGTTGATAACATGTAAGTTTATAGTAGAAATCAGCAGAAGTCCTGCTCTATGATATCAGCTGCCATCTCTCCCTGGTTCCAACTGGATAAGAACTTATTTTTTAAGTATTGTTAGATCTCAGAGATGGGCATACTGTGCTATTATTTTTAGAACTGGAGCAGCACTGTTCATATATGGTGTTTTATCTTATATCATTATTTCCTGTTTCCTCTCATGCTATATTTGACTCAAACTCTGATAGTCTGTAATTTGGGTTTTGGGCTTCATGTTACAAGAGATGACATGGGAAAACAGTGTTTACAGTGTTATTTTGCAGTAAATGATGAGTTGATTGCTTTTGCTGAAACATTTCCCAACAGCAACCTGGTAATTCCTCTAATCTTTCCTGAGAGAAAGCAACTGCTTATTTTTAGAGCCTTAAAGCCCTTCACAACCCACTTTGACAGGTGAAAGAGTTTAACACCTGCTAAAACAATTCCTTTGCTTGAAGGTATGATCAAAGCTGTGCTGGTAGACCGAAACTTAGTTAAAACAGATGACAACCATCAACGTCGGCTAACTGATACAAAAGCTCTAATCTTCTCTTTCATATATCTGGATTAAAAACATGTATCACTCTTTATACAGTCAGGCTTGTGTATGACACAATATAATTGTGCAATGTTTTTTTTCCCTCCAACATCTGACCTCCATGAAAGTCAACTGACTGTCAATGAAGAATTACTTCAATCTTATTGTTACAGTTTCATCAGCTAATTTTCATAGGACTTCATGGATATTAACTCACTGTGTGTTTTCGGCCATATACTTACCGCTAGATCATTTCAGTTTCACTGGTTTCAGCCTTGTTATCCATCTATTGGAGTTATGTCTCTCAGTGATCATAAGTCAATAACAGTCACTGCCTCCACATCAGTAGGAACCTTCCATATGGCCTTGGCTGCATGTGACAGGTAACCCTTATAATGCTGTATCCACTGGCAAACAGCAGCTTACAACTATTTTCATGGAATACTTGAGCAATTTTATCTTTATGATAATTTGACAGAATTGTGGGTCAAATATGTGCATTTACATATGAATAATATAAACTACCACTTATAAATGACTATTAGAGACCTGCATATATAATTTAGATTGGTGATGCTGATAGCAAATATTTATAAACTGCAGAATGAGGTCTTACCAGCAGGAAGAAATATAATACCAACACATTTGAGGAAACTGCTGAAATTTTCTGCCAAATATTTCACCATCAACATCAGTACTTCCCTATACGAACAAATTTGCCCAAAGTTTAGGCCCGCTCAAACCTAGAGGAGTAACTATAAAGTAACTATAACAAGTTGGCAATATTAGCATCCACACCAACGTTCTGTTTAATATATGTTATGTTGTCTACCCATTTAAATGATCGGGTGGATTCTGATTGGCTGTCAATGTTTTTATCATTCATCAGCTGGAAAAAAACATTCTGAAAATGATTTTTGTCAGTGTTCATAGGATTTATTTAAAACATGTAATGAATGTAACCTGCCTTAACTGTGTGTGTGTGTGTGTTTTACAGTGTTGTACAGTCAGATAGAATTACCAGGGTGTTGTTGTTAATCAGATGCTAGGGTTATTAGATGGTTGGTGTTTTGGCAGGTCACTAGGTCATTCTAACTGGTTGTTAGAGTCTAGTTGCAGGTTGTTTCTTGGGTGGCTGATGTATTTTGAAAAATAATTATTTTCAGTTACCTAATCATTATTATAATCAAAAATAATAATAAAAGATTAAACTCTTTATATTATAACACTAATTAGGCTACTGGTTGTCAACACCATTCTCTGGACGAGAAAGAAAAAACTTAGAGGGATGGTTGCAGGACAAGCAAAAAAAATTAATTTACTCGGATCTGTGGTCAAATCAATAGTGATGATTACATCACACCGTGGGGGTCGATTGAATTGCAAGCTGGCTTGATGTCCCATCGGTTCTGAGAAAGAGTTTTTGAGTGCGACACTGCCACCTAAATACATACGGCTGTGCTCGCTCCCGTCAGCGCCTCGTGAACGCGCGGGCCACATAGTAGTAGGAGCGTATGCACTGTTAACTCTTTGTACCGACTAGAAGCTGCACCGATCGGGTGCCAGACAAACGATTTGACCTTCAGCGAACCGGAGGGTTGATCTCAACTGTTCTGACGTTTTTAATACACCACACCGGACTCGAATCGAATCATTTTATCGCGTTTGCTCGGTTTCTTTTAGAAACATTTTTATTTGTTAGCAAGAAGTGGCCACGTCCTTGATTTTCTGGCCTCGCGGTTTGGAAAAACCTAACACATACTGAGTGGTTTCACCCAGGAATGGATACTGGAGTTGTCACTGAAAAGAAAAGGTAGGGATTCCAGTTTCTGTTTTAAAGAAAGTGGTTGTTGAGCGGATTTTGTTATGTCTATGTAGTAAACAGACTGAAAGATCTTCATCCCCGTCACACCGACAGAACGTGTCGCCATTTTGTGTTGGATGGCAAACCAAACAATTAAGAGCAAGTTTACGCGCTCGTGCCGGCTATTTGTTTCTAAATTCCCATTAAATGTTGTTACAAACAATAAAAAGAGTGATATTTGTTGCTTTGTAACGCAATATTTGGCTTTATATGAGGTAGCAGAGTGTCTGTTCAAATAGGCTAAGAAATTAGCAGCATGCTAACTTAAACTTCCACTGATTTATTGCTTCAACAGCTTTAAACAGTTTATACTAGTATAGACATATATCAGTTCCAATGGGAGTGTATAAACAAACTGTTTATATAGGCATAGACATCTTTGAGCATAAATGTCAAATGAATGCTTATAATAAACACAAAATACATGCTCTCTTTTCCCGTAGTGCAATGATCAGAACGCTGTACGTCTATTATACTAGAGAAGAAGGTAAATGGAATAATCTTTGTTCTTAGTTCAGTGGGTTGTACTCGGTATTCTGCTATTGTGCACTTACAGCTCTGAATGTTTTGATGCAGTTTAATTTGTGAGATAAAAGAGCCATGTTCTAGTAATATGACTGAACCCTTCTTCACCCCTCAGACCACTTGACCCCACAGGTCACATTAACTCGTTGCCCTTGTTCAGACAGCTTGTCTGGCATATTTGTAGATATAGGACTGGAAGGAGGAATTCTTGGATTTTGCTGACTTTGTCTTATTCTTTGTCAGGCCTGTCATCAGTGTGGGCTCAAATGAGATGACATGGAAAGAAATGTTGTTATTGCTAAGACTGGAAAATGTTGCTTGGTTTCTTCTGTATTAGTGAATTTACAGGAAGCATAAGTCTGGCATTGTAGTTAAGCTAAGATCCAGTGTGTCACCATTTATATTATGTTATGGTGTCAGTTTGACCCATTTTGATTTTTTTTTTTTTTTTAAAGAAGTACTGATTGATGAACCTATGATGTTTTATTTTAAATATGTTTTGTGACTTTTTCTCATTTCGGTTCATTAACATGCCTGCAAAGTGTCAATACTTTGATGTGTTGTGAAATGTGTGTACAAAATTTCTTTTACAATATGAGATTTTTTAACAACCTCATTTTATTTTTAGTTATAACAATACTCTGTGATAGGCCCCATATAAAGTGAATAATACCTTGTTTTCAGTGGCAATATTTTCTTGACATAAATTTGGTTGGCATCCAAGTTCAAGCAGCTACATGCATTTCTCTCAAATCTTAATCACTCTCAGAATTGACGTCAAAGCAACTTCCTGCCCAGTCTTGTGGCAAGACAGCTGCAAAACCTCTATCAGTTTGAAATGTGAAAATGTGTCCCTCTTATATTTTCTTGTTTTGGAGTGTTTGTTTGTTTTTTGTTTTTTTTTGTTTTTTTTTAATCCTCGGGTCAAAGGGATGCCTATTGATTCTGTCATTGTGTCTCAAGGTCTTGTATGTGATCTATATGAATCCAATTAGACTGGGAATCATGCCATATAACAGAGCACCTTTTAGACTGGCGTCAATTTTGGTTTACCGATCAACTGTCAACAAGGTATTTTTAGGAGCTCAAAAGGAGCCTTGTTCTTAGATGGTAGGATTAGGCTGTGACAAATCTTATATCATAGTGTGAGTAATTTTGAGTCACTAATATAAAGGTATATCATAATGTAGATTACAGACTGTAATGTTTCTGAAAATTTGCTGAAAAAATGTTTTATTTAAAGTGTAAATAGCATGAAGCAGTCTTGCTTTAGCTGTGCAAATGTCAAATGATACTATAAATGATGTCAACCACTAAAGATTTTGCTACATTTCTGCCTTTGCACATCATATACATGCATACTGAGCAGTTAGGGCATGCAAAACTGTATATCTTCCATATCGACTAGTCAGTAATTTGCGTAAATGATTAGTTGACTAATCTGTCTTGTATAATTAGGCTGGTTTTGGCTTCACTTGACCCCGATCAGATGCATTTCTTTGGGGGTTTACATTAAATGCGCACTTGCACTTAAGTGTATCAGATTGGAACAAAAAAGAAAGCATTTTTAAAAGTTGGACTTTTTAAACTTGTCATGGCATCTTAAAATGCAGTATTTGTGGTGAGATGCTCAAACAGAGAGGAAAGATAGTTTAAAAAATGAAATTAAATGCACCACCACTCTAAATATCACTAAAATATCTATATAAGCAGAATAAATCTATATAAATTAGATGGCCTCACTAATTGACTAGTCAGAGCTGCCCAGTTTTGCTATCTGTTACTATTCAAAATTGATTATAAATAGACAGGGATGGTTTCAGTGTTTTTCCTGCATTGAAAATATTTTGGTGGCCTCCAGAATGACTCTTTGCCACTCTTGTGAGTATTTGTGTAAGCACTCTCTGAAGAGCGCCAAGGGTTTCTATTTGCAATCTGGTTTGCTGTGTTGAGAATTGTAGCTAATCACAGGCATATCTGTTGAGCGTGTAAACTCATTGGCCAATCAGATGTTTAAATTAGTCAGAATCCACTCCAAATGGCAGAGCTTTTGTTCATTGTGAGTTCCATAACCAACAAAGTATAAACATGATGTCAATAAGAGATTGATTGTACAGCATAGACAGCTTTATTGATTATAATGGGAGTTTTCGCAAGAGTGCAGCTTTGTGTACCTATGTGTAATGCGTTGTAATTGACTGCTTCAGTGATTATAATGGCAGCGATCTTTGCTAGCTTTCTGTAGGCCTATATAATCTATATTTTTAATGCTGCTAAATACACATTGCAAAGTTTCTGGATTGACAACTGTATTTAAATGCGTGATTGAATACGATTGAAAGTGATGACCATAGCAATGGACGGAACAAAAAATCAGATGATCTGTGCATCAAGTCTTGGAGCGTAAAAGCACAATGAGGCCTAGTCCACACGTACAAGGGTATTTTTTATAAATGGAGTTTTTCCTCCTCCGTTTAAAAAAAAAAAAAAAAAAAAAATGCGTCCACATGAAAACGCAAAATTTTTATTTCACATATAAATAGGATGTGATGAGTTAATATTACAAATGGTTTCTTTGCATTTGTTTTGGATTTATTGTCAGTACTGGGCTTGCAGTTCACATGGGTAGGGTACTTTGTACTATGTGTGTGTGTGTGTGTGTGTGTGTGTGTGGATGATCATTTTCATCCGCCACCACCGAAAACCCTGGGTTTATTATTATAACACAAAGTTAAATAATTAAAATCAAATAGGCAGTTATGTTTTACCAGTCAAGATAAACACGAGAAGCTGGTGATTGCTTTGGCAAATGGACCGAGAGAATACAGCAAATTAAATTTGCATCAACAGATGTGGTATCAGAACATGATGTAAGGTTATCAGCTTGCTTTATTAGCCATCTTGTCATCATTGAGAAACACCCATTTCAAAGGAAGCTCATGTTTTGAAACCATACAATGCAACCTCATACTTGGGCTTTTACCTCTTTGACAATGTGGTCTTTCAGGTACCCTGAAATCAGTCAGAAATGTAGACATATATTATTAAGCAGTCCATATATGGCGCTTACATAAGACAACAATGTACAGCGCTCAGACACAAACAGGTTGAAAACTGTAATGAAATGCGCATATGAACATCCCCTGTGCACAAGGGTTTTCCTCAGTTTCTGGCCAGATGATTTCCGTTTTACTTGAGAGAATGCTTTGATAGGGAGAATGGGAGCAGTTAGGATGCCTTCTGTCTGAAGATGCTGTTTTTTCCTGCTAGGGCACTAGGCCATCTTAACCGTTTTCCTTCCTTTTGTCTTGCATGGCTTTGACGGTTGACACAATGCCTGCACATTGTTTTTCATTGCTGCTTTGACCTTGACCATGGAGCTCTTATGGGGAATATGTAGATTTGCTGCCAGTTGCACGGAGACATCATTGGTCATTTAAATTAGAAAAGGACAAAATAATGGAATCTACATCACTTCATACATTTATTGTGGGTGTGAGTTGACAGTAGTCAATTAGAATCACTATTTGCTTGTCTTCAGTTAGATTCAGAAGCCATTTTTGCAAATTCAGAACAATCAATTTTAATTCAGTACTTAAAATACTCAGACGTGTCCAATAAAAAAGACAAACTACTGTTTATTGCAGTAAAGTAATCCACGGTTTTTCCTGCACAGGTCCCCCTAGAGGGACCAAGGTCCACCCATAACCGTCTTACAAAATCCTGTGGGAAACACACTATATGATAGTGTTCTCCAAATAAAAACCTAATTATTAAAATACCTAAAATACGTGCTTGTAAAAAGTGTTTTTTTCAGCCAGGTCAAGGTGCAGTACGTACACTTGCATGTGTGCACAAGATCAGGATTTTACCACCTCAACCTCATTTTGAGATAGGAAAAACCCTTTAGCCTAATCCAAATATCTTAATATGAAAGTGACAGGATCAGTATATTTTTACTTTTGCTTTTATTATGTGTATGTCTTTGCTTTTTTTTTTTAATACTTAAAGGGATAGTTCACCCAAAAATGAATATTTTGTCATTTACTTACCCTCAAGTTGTTCCAAATCTGTATGAGTTTGTTTCTTCTGTTGAACACAAAAGGAAGATATTTTAAAGAATGTTGGTAACCAGACAGTTGACTTCCATAATATTTTTTTTTTTTTCCCTACTATGGAAGTCACTGGCTACCGTCAACCGTTAAGTGTTCGCTTAAGGAACATTAACCATTATAAAAATATGTATTCAAATAAACTAAATCAGTAGGCAGCGCAGGACCAATAAGTTCAACCCTAATAGCCTATTATAAACAGGTTTCATCAAATAATAGTTAGTTCACATAAGTCAGCACTAAGGTGTCACTGTCTGGGTTTGAACATGCTTTACGTGTATGAAAAGTATCTGTGTACACATGACGAGTGGCAAAATCGCATGAAAAGCTTGATGTGTACTGACAACTATACATTATCTAACTCTATTCTCTTTGTTAGGATGTTGATATAGCAATTGATCAAGTGTGAAGTTTCATTCATAATGTTTCTCTTTCAATCCGATATAAAATCTCATACTGTATTGTCCCTCATAACCGGTAGTTTAACGAGCAAGCTTTATTGTTATATACTAGTTTGACATGACAGAGAAGAAAACGAAAAAGTTTTAGGCTTTCAAAATACTCCCTCACCTTGCTCACCTTCCGAGTGGACATTTCTCTGAACCCGCCGCAAGTGCATGCAAAATCTGAGGTAAAATGAAATGATTTTGTTTTCTGCTCCACATAGACACTTTTCAAAATATGTTAATTTTAAAATGTAACATTAAAATGACAGTAATTTAATAAAGCAAAACATTAAATGTGGGAAAAAAAAAAAAAAGAAGAGTCCGTACATTACACCCTCTGCCCCCCAACTGCTGACAATGCATTACGAAATTTCATGTTGTTGCAATAGAACTGTCCAATGCAACATTATTTCTCAGATGCTTCTGGTCCAATTAAACAGAACAACAACCATTGACTCACTGTGCTGCTTTTCAGACATTGACATGTTTCTGCCGTTATTGCAATTTCAAATATCAGCCAAATCCTTAACAAATCCAGCTTTTGTTAACAATGGACAACTTTCTACAACGGTACATCGTGAATGAACACCTGAGGGTATTGGTGTGTAAGGGGACTTTTGTTAAAAGGTGTGCATTACATTGTTGCTCTTTGTTGCCCATAGTTTTTTGTTTTTTTTGGGCCCTCCATTTTTGCAAATAACTTAAACACTTAGTTAAATGTGTGGGAGTTGGCCTTGGAGGTCCCAAGGGTAATAGATATGCTTCTTTAGAAATCATGATGAGACTCATTTTAGCAGAAAGCATGGTGACCTGTTTATTGGGAAAGAGGTTATTTTCTGGAACTGTTTATTGTCCTGATCCTGACCTTGCTTGTTTGTAAGACCATGTGTGTTATGGCTTGTTTGTGTGTAAAAGTTTATTGCTTGTAGTGCATTGAAAAGTTTATATTGAGAAGTCTGAAAACTGTCTGACACTGTTGGCTGAGCTCCAAAGGCTGTAACTGTCTTTCACACTGTCCACACCCCTTTCACCAGCTAGTCACATTGAGACTATCTTTCGGTCCTTTGACGTTGACACCATGCAAATGAGAGATTTTAAAAAAAAAAAAAAAAAAAAAAAAAAAAAAAAGTAGACCTTGCTGCTATCCTGAAGCACTAGTGCAAGTTGTCTCTTGTCACAGACACAGAGCCAGATTAACGCTGAAATCTCCTCCCTTATATTTCCAGGGTGAGCTCGGAGCGCAGGAAGGAGAAGTCCAGGGATGCAGCGCGATCTCGCAGGGGAAAGGAGTCCGAGGTGTTCTACGAGTTAGCGCACCAGCTTCCCCTGCCACACAATGTCACTTCCCACCTGGACAAAGCCTCCATCATGAGGCTGACCATCAGCTATCTGCGCATGAGGAAGCTGCTCAGCTCTGGTCAGTTCGATGATACGAATATTTGTATCTAGAATTACATAAAAGTTACACCATATGCAAAACTGATTCAAAACCTTGTCACCAGTAATTAGAGATACTGTAAACAAGCACGGAGGGAAATATGTACGATCTGTCACTGGGGCAGTCCTCAGAGGGTGCATATTAGTACTAATTTGTACATTTTAGATACTATGTACTAGGGCTGCATCTACATTAAGCCAAAATCATGATTGTGGCTAAGCACAATTATTATGAAACCACAAAGACGTAATTAAATATACACGTTGCATGTTTCAGAGTGAAGCGTGGCACCGTTTTCCTTTACACACGAGCAGTTCATCGTCATCTCAGAGCGACTGTGTTCACAGTAAAAGCTTTTGAAGAAATTATGACAGCCATTAATATTAGTATTGTAATTTCACAGTTGTACTGTAAAAATAAAGAAGTTATTATTACTATTATTATTACTATTAACTTTATTAATATTATTTAAATGCTTAATTATTTTAAATTACAATAGTAGTATTTCTTATTTTGTCTAATATGTTTTAGTAGTAGTAATAATTATAATAATAATAATATTATTATTACTATTATTATTACCAAATTTTGTTTGTTCAGCCCAACAAACAAGCACCTTTTGCAGTTTTTCCCACAAATTGTGTGGCCCTACTGTGTGCCTTATGTACCACTAAAGCGTGCCTATTAGTACCAGTATGCACCCTTCAGATTCTGTGTAACTTATCTACCTCTCAAGGACTCATATTAATGCTAGGTACTATAGTGCCCCCTTTAGGTATTAACATGTACCTTATCTTCCCCTCAAGGGTGCATTAAAGTACTGGTATGTACCTTATATGTACTAATATGTAGGACAGGGCGACCTTTTTTTTTTTTTTTCTCGGAACGATTTACCGATTCACAATTTCTTTTCTTTTTTTTTTTTTTCTTTTTCTTTTTTTAATGATTCAAGCAACATTCTCTTTATTAACAATCTGGTTAAATGTTCTTTTTCAAGTGCACCACACCTGAAGTGATCAACATGGTGTAAATGTAAAACAAATGACTTAAATATTTTCCCAGAAAATATGCATGAAATATGAAGGCAAATATTGTACAAACTTATCTTAATCATATCCTCTATACTCAGAAATAATATAAAATAAAAAATGCTAAATATTTCTTAGCCAAAAAGTAATAGCAATAAATAACACCAGTAATAGGCTATTATTAACAGAAAATGCTTTGTAAAAACAGAAAGTAACAGCACCTTTCAGCCTGTCACCATCATGCAAACATGAAATATCAAACATACAGTAGTAGCTCTTTACAGGTTTTTGCATTCCATTGTGCTATTTTTTCCTATTGTTTTTGTTTGGCGGATGTCTTTTACAGTGTCTCACCCATGAAACGGCATTCTAAAAATGTGAAGCTTAAGTAAAAAAAAAAACTCGTCTAAAAAAAGTCTCACGTCTAACTCATGTCTAATATTTTTGCTTTTTCCTATTCCACTGCACACGTCTCGTTTTATTTTCAACGCAATAACACATTTCTGAGTGAACAGCCGCTTAAGATTAGCGACGTGTTCTGCGTCACACGAGAGTGGTTAATCAGGCGCGCCATCATGTATTCGGATTTAAAAATAATATAACCGTGGCAAAACATTAAATTCTAATTAATTGAAAACATTGAAAAAATCGCCTAGCCCTTTGTACTGGTGTAGTGACAAGCTGTTATAACTCTAAAGGTACCGTATTTTCTGAAAGTGTGGATAAGGCATAATGTACCACTAGGACTTTACATTTGTTAGATTGCTGTTGTTTGACTGTGCAGATGACACTGACAAAGAGAATGAGCTGGAGAGTCAGTTGAATGGCTTTTATCTGAAGGCCCTGGAGGGTTTCCTCATGGTCCTGTCTGAGGATGGAGACATGGTTTATCTCTCTGAGAATGTCAGTAAGAGCATGGGCCTCACACAGGTAGCCAGATGTTTACAGTTTATTCTCTGCTGCTTAGATTTAAAGCTTATTATGGTGTAGCTAACTATCTCTGCACTCTTTTCTCTCAGTTTGATCTGACTGGTCACAGCGTCTTTGAATTCTCACACCCATGTGACCATGAGGAGTTGAGAGAGATGCTGGTCCATAGGACAGGTGAGTCACGTATGATAAACTGCTAAATTTTTTTCTGCAGATAAATGCATCAGCAATTAATAACAAATGCATTAATTGAATTTTTTGTCCATGTTTAGTATCCAAAAAGACCAAGGAACAAAACACAGAGCGCAGCTTCTTCCTGCGGATGAAGTGCACACTCACTAGTAGAGGACGCACTGTCAATATCAAGTCTGCTACATGGAAGGTGAGATGTCTGAATTGTGATGCAGTTTTCTCAGACTGTCACTAAACTGTTGGTATCCACACAGCTTATATATGGCTTTCCCCTTAGCTTTACCTTTTCCTGGTACATTTTTAGGTATTTGTTTTAGAAGATAACATGCATGTATTTCCTTGATTTACATGCACTTGATTTTAAATGGTTCATATATTTTTATATATGTCTGACTTGATATAAATAGACTGAGATAGTTTTGCCCTTCTCTCTCCTGCTACAGGTTCTTCACTGCGCTGGTCATGTCCGTGTGCAGGAGCGCAGCGAGGGTTCGGGAGACTCTGGCTTTAAAGAACCCCCTCTGACCTACCTTGTGCTCATCTGTGACCCCATTCCTCATCCCTCAAACATCGAGGTGCCTCTGGACAGCAAGACCTTCCTTAGCCGTCACACTCTGGACATGAAGTTCTCGTACTGTGATGAAAGGTTAGCAGAAAGATGTAATTCTCTCATATACACAAAACAACAAACAGATTTCCCCCAGATTAGATAGTAGACAGTTTGGCACACATTGTCTTTTCTTTCTTCCCTTTGTTTCAGTGTAAATGGTTTGCCCTTCCCCACTTCATTTCCCCATTTCACATTTGTCTTTTCTTCTTGTTTTGGTTAACCTTAATGGTATCTATACCTAGCAACGAATGGTTTCAATCTCTTTGAATAAAATCAATGCTGCAGAACTGGTCTAGCATGCCAAAGAACAAAAGCCTGTATTCTGTACTTTTGATGAATGTTATTAACGCCACCTAGTGGCAGAAGCCAGTGGTGTTTTTTTAAGTCTCTGCTATCCATGAAGCCATTACAGGGTCTCAGCTTCGGAGTAGCCAGAAATGCAGAACTGTTTCTATTATTCTTAACTAAAACTATTAACAGACCATTAAATTAAAGTGTTAGTTCACCCAAAAATGAAAATTATGTCATTTATTACTCACCCTCATGTCGTTCTACACCCGTAAAATGGCTCAGTGAGGCCTCTATTGCCAGCAATGTCACCGAACTTCTCAAGATCCAGAAAGGTACTCAAAACATATTTAAAACAGTTCATGTGAGTACAGTGGTTCTACCTTAATATTATAAAGAGATGAGAATACTTTTTGTGTGCCAAAAAAACAAAATAACGACTTTTCAACAATATCTAGTGATGGCCGATTTCAAAACACTGCTTCATGAGGCTTCAAAGCTTTACGAATCTTTTGTTTCGAATCAGTTGTTCGGAGCGCCAAAGTCACGTGATTTCAGCAGTTTGTTACGCGATCCGAATCACTGATTCGAAACAAAAGATTCGCAAAGCTTCGAAGCAGTGTTATGAAATTGGCCATCACTAGATATTGCTGAAAAGTCATTATTTTGTTTTTTTGGCACACAAAAAGTATTCTCGTCTCTTTATAAAATTAAGGTAGAACCACTGAACTCACATGAACTGTTTTAAATATGTTTTGAGTACCTTTCTGCATCTTGAGAGGTTCGGTGACATTGCTGCCAATAGAGGCCTCACTGAGCCATCGGATTTCATCAAAAATATATTAATTTGTGTTCCGAAGATGAATGAAGGTCTTACAGGTGTAGAACGACATGAGGGTGGGTAATAAATGACATTATTTTTATTTTTGTGTGAACAAACCCTTTAAATAAATGTTTCAGCATGTAGCTACTAAATGCACACACAATCCTCTCATTCTCACTCTGTCCCAAAGGATCACCGAGCTGATGGGATATGAGCCGGATGATCTGCTGAACAGGTCGGTGTACGAATACTATCATGCCCTGGATTCAGATCACCTCACCAAGACACATCACAACCGTGAGTATCTGGATTTAGATAATCGTTGGGCATAGTTTACTAATTTAGTACAGGTGTCAGTGTCTACCTGATCATGATAGAGGTTTTACTTCAACATACAAAACTGCTACAAAAGATGGCTTGTGGAATACTTCTAATTGGAGAATGTTATTGTTCCCAGTGTTTGCAAAGGGCCAGGCTACCACAGGCCAGTACCGCATGATGGCTAAGAAAGGTGGTTTTGTGTGGGTAGAGACTCAGGCCACCGTTATCTACAATCCCAAGAATTCACAGCCACAGTGCATTGTGTGCGTCAACTACGTTCTCAGGTACGGATCTGAATGTTTGTGAAAAGTTCTCTGGTGTATTTAGTTTGCATGTGTGTAAATATAATCACAAATGCACCTGTGATCAAATTTGTAACTTAACTGTTCTGTCCTGTACAGTGGCATTGTGGAGGGGGACATTGTCCTGTCCCTGCAGCAGACCATGACAGAGCCCAAGGCTGTTGAGAAAGAGAGCCAGAAAATGGAAGATGAGGCCTCTGAGGTGGACATGCTCAAACTCTTCAAGCCAGAAAACCTGAAGTGTCCCATGGAGTGCTCTGACCTTTATGAGCAGCTGAAAGAGGAACCTGAGGCCCTCACTGTGTTGGCACCTGCAGCAGGAGACACCATCATCTCTCTGGACTTCAACAACTCAGGTGGATTTCTGGTGGAAGGTTACATTTTTAAATTTTTCAACTTGAAACAAACGGAAGTCAATTGCTTTCAATAAGAGCTGGCGGTTTCAGTCAACATGACCAAAGAGCATGTGTTTATTATTATATTTATTCTCATTCTCATTATTCTCATCTCATTTAGTCATAGATGACATTCCTGCAACTTGTATAAATGCTTCCCCTCCTCAATGTTAGTTTTTAGAGTTAAAAAAAGTGTAATTGTCAAAATAAAATAAAATGGCGTTAACTGGGGCAATATACGATTTGTGGCCTGAAGTTATGCTACGTTGTGCAGCCCACAAGTACTGTAAGGCAATCAGAATTTGAAGAACGCCTACTAGTGACCGACAGCTAGTTGGTGACCGGCAGTGTCTGACACGGTCATGTTTGAGAAATATGGATTCATAATTTTAGTTTAGTAAGAAATGAAATCATAAACATACACACAATTACTTAGTGTGCTGCCAATCATAATTAACCATATTAATTTTCCTCCAGACTCTGACATGCAGCTGGTGAAGGATGTGCCCCTCTACAATGATGTCATGCTGCCCTCCAGCAGTGAGAAGCTGCCCATCAGTCTGTCTGCTCTGACACCCAGTGACCCCACCCCAGCTCTGTCCAAACTTGAGACCGGAGCAGAAGACTTCCCTTTCAGCTCTGCCTCTGATCGTGTTCCAGACTCCGCAAACACACCCTCCACATCCGGACTCGGCTCCTCAGGGGTAAAGACAAATTAAACGCTTGCTTTTTTAAAGCTGGTATTGTAGTTCATTTTAGAATGAATGCCTCTTTTTAATGGCTAATGAGATCCTGTGTCTCAAAGACTTTTTTTTTTGGTTCTTAGCCCAACAGCCCCATGGATTACTGTTTCCAAGTGGACTCAGACATCAGTTCTGAATTCAAACTGGACCTGGTTGAAAAACTTTTTGCTATTGATACCGAAGCAAAGACCCCCTTTACCAACCAGGTAACCCTTTATCTGCCATATATCTCTTCTCTATGGTCGTTTATGCATTTGCATAAACTTCAGAACATGTATTTCTGTGACCTCTAGGCCATAGAGGATCTCGACCTAGAGATGCTGGCTCCATACATCCCAATGGATGACGACTTCCAGCTGCGCGTCCCCTCTCCACTGGATCCGCTCCCCTCCAGCTCTCTCTCTGTTTCTGCCATGAGCTCCCTGTTCCAGCCCTTACCCTCCCCTGCATCTCCAGCCTCTTCCTCCAGCAGCGCAGTGAAGAAGGAGCCATCGTCACGGTCCCCTTCACCTTTGCATCTTCTGCAGGAGGTGTGCAGTGCTCCTGTCTCGCCCTTCAGCGGCAGTCGGGACACTTCCCCCGCTCGATCCCCCACCCCACAGAGCAGCAATCAGCTCAATAACAGGTAAAGCTCTCACTGGCACAACTTCCTGCTGGCATCATTAATAATACAGTCAGTCTCATTCAGATCAATTTGCACAGGGATCGGATAGCTGATCCGTATTAAACTGCAAGTAGATTGGAGTCGAGCCAAAACAGTTTTGTCATGAGCATAAGAGCTTTGATTTGGAATTCCTTTTAGATGACATTATCTGATTATCTGATATTCTGTTTGTTGCTCCATTTTCCCAGAGAGCTGTCTCCAAAGATGTTAGCCATCCAGAATGTCCAACGTAAGAGAAAGCTGGAGGAAGTGACATCACTTTCTGAGGCTGTTGGACTGGTCAGTATGTTTTTAGATTTTATACAAAGATTTTATGTAAAGATGCATATATAAAAGTACACTTTATTTTGTTAAATATTATTTTTAATGCTAATATTTTATGTTCAATTGCACTATATATTCAAGTTTTTTTTTTTTTTTTTTTTTGTGTACATTTGTAACTTAGGGAAACATGGCTGATAAATATGTGATCTTTTTGAGATCTGTTTTCCATGTAACACCAATGCTAATGGCCACTTTACTATTTCCTGCAGGGTGCTTTGCTTCAGAGTGTGGACAGTGCTATAGAGCCTGGAAAAAGGGCAAAGGTTTTAGAAGTTAAAGGATCGAGTGTGCTCGGGGGAAACAGAACCATTCTTATACTGCCCTCTGGTGAGTGACGAGACCATCACTGTACCATGTATTTTATGATTTTTAAATTCGGCATGAAACGGAAGTGCACATGCATTAAAAAAAAAAAGATGCACAGATAAATAATTTGTAATAAACACTGCAACTAGGGCTGGGCGATCACGAAAAATGATCACGATATAATGTTTCATATTGATCGGTATCGATAATTATTGAAAAAACTTTAGCAGAAAAAAATGTTTGAATTTAACCAATGCATTTTTAATTAAGGCAAACAACAAATAATTTTTAAAACAAAGCAAAATAAAATTTAAACAAATCTTTCTAATATTTTATATGAAGATTAAATAAATAAGTGTTAAAGAAACTTAGAGCTGCACAATTCTGTATAAATTGAGAAACGTTTTTGTTTGTTTCAGACCAAGATCACAATTATGAATGAGAACTAAACGAAAAAAAACATGTAATTTACTAGAGGTTCTGACAAAATATTAATTGCTGTGGTCTATTTTAAAATTTTAAATAATATTTGAATTATTTTAAAAAAAAATCAGTTTGGATGTATGATTCAGTGACTCACACATAAATACTCTTGTTTCATTACTGGATGAATCAGTGTATTTGAAAGAATCTGTTGAATGAAGATTCAACGTCAAATACATTTTTTAACAGTCACTTGTCGCTACCTGGTGGTGAAACAATGTAATCGATAAATGCGTCGTTTTCAGCGCGTTCAAGTTTCTTTCTAAAGCTGATTTGCTCAATTTTGATCGATAACATAGACATTAGTGTTTTATATGAACTATAAACTTTTATCTCAGTACTTCTGTGATAATTTGAATATTTGTAGCACAGAAATAATGATACTGTGTGATTGAAAGCACTGTTTGTGCAGCTGTTAATACCTACATGACAACTCTCTTTGAAGCACTTTGAAGATCAACTGTAAGACGTAAGGAAACCATGAAACTGGCACACTGACGAGCTGATATGTCCTTTTTTTTATTCACAATCTCCTCGTCACCGGCAGGTACAGCACTCGTTTTCATATGTTTGTGTGTTCTGATCTCACGTGGCGATTGCTCAACTGAACTCCACAGCAGCTTGTTTGCATGTCACTCGTAGCGTGTCTGTGATCCAGGGACGGAGCGAGAGTTGTTCATGCAGCCGAACTTCATGTCTGTTTACATTTTAATGCATGAAGTGAAACTATATCGAGAGTTATATCGAACATTTTTTATATCGTTATCGATTAAGACGTACCGTCGATAAATATCGATACCGTTTTATCGCCCAGGCCTAACTGCAACATTCTGTAAAAAAAAAAAAATTGTCAATTTTGATTTCATGGTGACTTTTAATGCACTTAACAAATCAAAGCCAATACTATTTCAGCATGTATATACTGGAATGATTCTGGATTGATTATGAGAATTTCCGAATGCATTCCATTCTCTCTCAAATCGATTCTGAGCTTAGTTTTTAACAGCAGATGGCACTGCGTGCTTTAGAAACAGGCGTACTCTTCTTGCTTCCAATTCCTCACACACCATTTGAACCTTTTATAAAATAATCATTCATAAAGTTTGAAAAGGTTGAAGTGAATTACAAGGGGGTTTGCAGTGGTGGGCTGTTTACATTAAAGGGGTCCTATAATGCTCCTTTTACAGGATGTAATATAAGCATCTGGTGTCCCCAGAATGTGTCTGTTTCAGCTCAAAATACCCCACAGATCATTTATTATAGCTTGTCAAATTTGCCCCTATTTGGGTGTGAGCAAAAACATGCCGTTTTTGTGTGTGTCCCATTAAACGCAAATAAGCTGCTGCTCCTGGCTGCTTTCCAGAAGAAGGGGGAGCTTTAACAGCTCGTGCTTTGGTTGCTCAGCAACAGCAAAGCTGGAGAATCTCACACAGCCAAAATGACGATTGTCAGTAACGGTGTTCAGCCTTACATTGTTTAAACCGGAGTCGGACACTGATGGAGAGACTCAGGAAGAAATTACAACTTATAGAATGCATCTGGACATTTCTGAACAGTTAGTGGATAAATTTATGTAGTTTCTGTGGAGTTAATTCAACTCCTCTACAAGCATGTGCCGTCATGTTATCTTAATCTTTTGTGCAAATCCAGCGTTAAATGAATTAACCCTTGTTTGGGAAGCAGTCTGTGGTAAAATGATGGCATAGTAACAACACTCTACTATAACAACTCTTACTCTTCTCTAAAGCAGCCCAACATGGCCTCACCCCCCTTTGTTGCGTGTTCTTGGGGGCAGGGTTTATGTAGATTTTAGGGTTAGTGATGTCACTAACCCTTGAAGAAGCTCGTTGTAGTCCCTACCAGCCATTTGTTGTAGTCCTTAAACAGCAATTTCTTTAAAAGAAAATATCTCCCTTTGCATTGAACTTTGAGTGTCATCACTTTGTAGATGTTGTTTATACTCTAACAGCAACATTACACACTAAAGTTAAAAAAGTGAAATCATAATCAACCACCCCTTGAACTAGCCTAGAGCGCCACTGCTGTTAAAAACTAATCTCAGAATCGAGTGATGCATTAATTTATTGTCCCAACCCTAGTATGTACAGTTGTAAGTAAATCAGTTTATATAATTTTCCCATGATCTTCTCCTTTATTCTCACTGTCTTAAAATGGTTAATTGTATAAATGGTTAAGTGTCTAAATGGTTAATTGCGTAATCTAATGATTATTTAATTATCAGTAAAAGACAATTGTGGACCAGAATTTTGTTTTTCAATTGACCTGGCACTTTCTTTCTTTTTTCTTTTTTTTTTTAATCTGAATCGATTAAGTTATTCAAAAGTACATTAAAATGCAATTTATACATGTAGTGACTTGAATACACTTCTATGATGAACATTCATAAAAAAATAATTGTGTGGAGCTTAAAGTAAAAATGTATATGTTGTTATACTGGACATTGTAAAGAAGGGGCGAAATTTTGAGTTGTCAGTAAATGTTTATATTCTTTCCCCTCTGACTCTGTAGATGTGGCCAGTCGTCTGTTGTGCAGTTCTTTAGAGAGCAGCGGTGGGCTGCCTCAGCTAACACGTTACGACTGCGAAGTCAACGCTCCCGTGCAGGACCGCCATCATCTGCTCCAGGGAGAGGAGCTCCTGCGTGCTCTGGACCAAGTCAACTGAACTCCGCTGTGTTTAGCGATTCTGGACATTGCATCCCTCACTTGCCCCTTGACCCCCACGATTCCTTAAATCTGCCTCCACTTGTCTCCTTTTATTCCATGCCCTAATATTCTCTATAAACCCCCAGTGTTTTAAAAATGTAATAGATGACCTGCACCTTCTATTGATTCCGTCAGTGATTACAAAGAGGAGCCTAGAGGGAGTCCATCCATGCCAGTGTGTAGAGGGCCTGAAGACAGAGGAGCGTTATGTAACTTAACAGTGGCATCAACCAGACAAGAGTTAAGAGCCTTAATGCGAAATACACAACTTGCCCAGACATGCAGATGCGTACAATCTCCCACACTCCCTCTGGATTCCCTACTTTCACCTAAAAACCTCCCGTTGTGTTTTATCCCCCCCAAAGTGTGTGTATTGTAGCTACAGTCGCACAATAATCTATTTTCTTAAGACAGAATACCAGCAGTCCATGCAATATACAAAACCATTTTTACGAATATGTACTTTTAATGAAAGATTGAACAATTTATTTTTTCTCTTCTCTCGGTTTTGTTGTGTAGCGGTTATGTAAGAGCTCTGTGTGTGCACTCATAGGCTCAATGGTTAAATGCTGTTGGATGTTTGTGAGTGTTGCTTTTCATTGCATTGATATTTGCTTGCATCACTTTCAGTTTTCTCTTGAACAGCACAGATGAATTGTAAAAGCCATTGAAAGTAATGGAGAATGTGCAAAAAAGGGAATTCTAAATCATGTTATGATGTTCTCATGATGGTTTTTGTCTCAAAGAGGTTAAAAAACAGATTTATAGTTTAATTATGCAATAGATTTTTATATTTTTAGTGGTCATTTTGTTTCGGTTTAGTTCTCTATGTGGTAGATGCTTACGGTAATTCATGCTTGTACGAAGTCATAGCTGGTAACCATTTTTCTGCTTCATGAGCGATTTTAGATCACGCAAAGCTGATGTATCATTTATCCCAGTTTTACAAGTATTTATAATGGCATTAGAACATAAATGCTTAGTTTTAAGTAAGACAATATTTGTTTTCTTTATGCTTTCAGATGAATGTCCTGCAAGTATTTTATGACCTTTATCATGTTTTTCAGTAGGAAAGACATTTTCTTTTTGTTATTGTAATCTTCTGTTCATTTATCTCTGCAGTCTCCAGTCTTCTCCTTTATTCTCTTAACACTAAATGTATTGTTTATTGCAAAAATCAGTAAAAGACAATTGTGGACCAGAATTTTGTGACGTATGTTTCAATTGACATGACACTTTATATATATATATATATATATAATTTTTTTTTTTTTTTTTTTTTAAATCTGGATCTATTAAGTTATTCAGAAGTACATTAAAATGCAATTCATACATAAAGTGACTTGAATAGACTTCTATGATGAACAATCTTTTATTTTCTGATTTTTTTTTTTTTTTTTTAAGTAAAAAAAAAATGGTGTGGTTTCACTGTCTGGACATTATAAAGAACTGCTGAAATTCTTGGCAGTAAACTTAAGGGAACTGTAGTTTGGTGTAATTTTAATTAAAATTTAGTTACATTAAGCAGTAAAGCAGCTTTCTTTAAAATGTTACTGTTTTTCTTTTTGTTTTTGTTTTTTTTAAATCTTATTATTGTAAACAATATATGCTGGAAGCCATTGTAAGAAGCACTGGAAACCTTAAGAAAACTCAATTATAGTCATGATTTAAATGTATTTGTTGTCAAAAAAAAAAAAAAAAAAGTCATGTCTATCCAAAGTGTAAGGGAAATATTTTTAGTTGATGGCAACACCATTTTCTCGTTTCACTGCAAAGCACTACTTCGGACTGCATGATGGGACATCCAACTTATTCCTGCGACCTGTTTTCTTTTACGATTCGTTTCAGTGAACAAATATCACTCAAACACATCATGAAAGCATATGCAACTTTTTCTAGTGGTTTATTGTCACTACATGTAATGACTTTCCTGCATGTTGAATGACTTATAACCTAAAATAACCTAATAATAACCTAAAATAATTGACATGCAGAAAAAGTACATGTATTAAAACTAAATGAACCCTTTCATGCATGAATTATGACAACCTCAGTTTGTTTCCATGTGTTTTTATTGCTCTTAGGGCATGAAAAACAAGATTTGAACTTTGAACATTTCAAAGAGATTTTCAGATGTGAGACAGTATTCGTTTTTGGTTTTAACTGAAGACATACTGTATTAAAAATAATACAGTAATAACAGCAATACTGTGTATTTAATAAACCAATTAATAAAATTATATAAAACCATGTGAAAACTATAAAATATTTGCAAAAAATATAATACAGCTTCAATTCTTGCAAATGCAATTTTAGTTTGTTCACGTTCGACCAGTAGACGAAGAACTTCATACAAGCTGAACTTTGCGTGTCTTTGATATCAAAACATGAGGATGTGATTCCATCAAAGATCTCTGCAACCGGTGAAGGTACAACTCTGTGGAAACCCAACTATGTAGAAAATGCTCACACTTGTTGATTTACCCTTATTAGTTGATAATTCTGATTGTTATATTGCTACCATAGCTCTCTGGAAAAAAAAAAAAAAAACTCAGACTGAAATCTACTTTGATCTATTGATGTTTTCAGATTGGAAAAACTAGCGATCAGGTGTTTTCAATCTCATCTGAAATGAGCAGTGTTGGGAGTAACGCATTACCCCAGTTTCACAGACAAGGCTTAAGCCTAGTCTCAGACTAAAATGCATGTTTGAGCTGTTATAACTGAAAGCAACTTGCACTGACATATCTTAAAATATGTCAGTGCCATTGTTTTGTCTCAAGATGCACACCAGTAATGTTTTTTTTTTACTAAGGCATATTTATAAAATCTACTTAAATGTCCTAATTGTACCAAGGCCTAATCCTGGCTTAATCTAAACCCAGTCTGTGAAACCAGGCCTACAAGTAACATACATAACGTAATCAGATTAGGCCTACTTTTTTGATGTAACTGCAAATTACATTATAATAACACAAATACATTTATTTACAGCCAAAAAAAGGTACTGCAGATAAAGTATTTTCAAGAACAACAGTCACAGTAATAGTATGAATTGTAGCTGAAATATAGCTAGTGATGCATGATGTCCAATTTAGTGGACAGATGATTAATCAGAATTCCCTCCCAATCTAAAATCAAACAATGATATGACTACTTAGATGTTACAATCCTAGGATAGAAGGAATGGATTGATATTCTGGAGCAACTTGGCGTTTCTGACTGGACGTCGGCCATCTTGGTTTGGAGAAAAAAAAATTCCACATACATCGACTTGCCACTTGGTGGCAATGTATAGGATGATGTGCAACTCTCCATAGGTGTAATGGTTTTTATACTGTACTAAATGTATATTCTAACCATCACAGAAAATGTTCTGCATTTTTACATTAACATACATTACATTAGTATTATTTATAAGCTGTTTTCCTTATGGGCACCAAAAAATGCCCCCACAAGGACAGGGATTTCGGATATTGTCATCTTTGTGGGGACATTTTGTCCCCTTAACATAGGGTTTACCAGGACCACACACACACATTGGGTTTCCATGTTTTATGAGCACTTTCCATTGACATAATGATTTTTATAGAACAGCAGGTACTTGAAAGCCATCTTCAGCTATAATATAGAGTACTGCTTACTGTGCAGTGTACACTGCCTACTATGTTTTTTAATAGAATGTGGAACAGTATGCATTATGCAGCAATAAACGTTTCATACAGTAGTATGCTACAGTGCTGTCACGTGACCTTATGTGCAACAATAGGCTACATTATTATAAAATATTGCTAATGTATATTGTATAATGAAACGTGTATTCGTATGAATATATTTTGATTATATTTTAGTTGTATTTATTTTCCAGGTTTTGGCCATATTCAAGCTATATGCCAGAACGCGCCCACAGCGTCACCTGCTCGGTTGTTAAATCAACGCGCGCACACACAGGTGCACTCACCTAATCACAATTCAAAGTGTGATAGAACACTGTAAACAGAAAAGTTCGAGGACGTGAGGTGATGGCGCGGAGTAAGTTACTGTAAAGATGGTTTCAGATATGGTTGCTTATATCAGTGCTTTGTTCTCATGTGAATGTGTGTGGTTGGGTAGAGAAACCGTGCGAGTACTACTGGGCGCCTTTCAAAAGCGACTGCGAGGAGCTTCTGGGCCGCTTCCAGCAAACCGAGACGGTTCGGTATGAGGAGTTTTCTGCTATCTGGAGGGAGATGGACTTCTCTAGTGTGTTTTTGTAAGTCACACATTTACAGCGTTGCACTACGACATTTTTTGTACTTAACGTTAATGGTTAAGTGGTTTTACAGAGAATTAAATTGACTTTTTTGCTTCTAAATATCAGCTTATCAGGCGTGCAAATAAATGGTGTTTGAGGCTCACTGTATGTCATTTCCATGTACAGAACTCTTATTATTCAACTATGCTAAGGTAAATTCAATTTTCAATTCTAGGGCACCTTTAATTTATTCAATGCTATGGAATACTAAAAGGTCATCCGTACAGGTACTATGATTTTTTAAGATGTTTGCCACACTTAAACTATTTATTTAACGTTACCTCAAAATGAAAATTGTCATTCACTCATACATTCCAAACACTTATCTTCTTCTTGTCTGTGGAAGAAAAAATTAACACATAATAATTACATTTCATAGAGAACCCGAGTGTGTGTGAGGAACCGACATCACCCAAAAATGAAAATTGTAATATTTACTCGCATTAATATCATTCCAAATCTGTATGACTTACTTTTCCGTCGAACACAAAATAAGATAATATTATAAAGAATGTTGGTAACCAAAATTGTGGTTACCATTGACTTCCATGTAATGGAAAAACACTGAGGCATATCTAAAAAAAAAATTTCTTTTAATGTTCCCCAGAAGAAGGAAAGTCATACAGCTTTAGAATGAAATGGGGGTGAGTAAATGACAGAATTTTCTTTTTTGACTGAACTATCCTTTTAAGTCAGGAAGCTGAATTCAAACACTGGATCAAATTGATTCTGTCAGAATTAATGAAGCTTTAGTTCATTAACTCATTAATGAACTCTTGATGTCAGTGAAGTCAGCTGTCATTGGTTCTTTTATCTCATGACTGATCATAAGTGGTCAGAACTGATGACCCATATTTTAATGTGTGCAAGCACATTAAATTGGAAACCCAAATGAATACATGAATAAATGTTTTCAAAATCAGAAAACCTGGAAAATTGTCACAGACAGTCTATTTTTATAGGTCTTTTTTTTTTTTTTTCTTCCCATTTCTGCAGCTTGAAAGTTTGTGTTTCCATTCACTGTATGCAAAAAAAAAGCCAGGACATTCTGCACAATGTCTTTTATTTTGGAAGAAAAAGAGATATAATACAGTTTTTAAACATGAGAGTGAATAAATGACTTTCATTTTTACTGTTTTCTCACATGTATTCAAGTAAATGTAAAACAAGTAATGTATTTCGGTCACTCTCCTGTCTTTTCCCATCAGTGGGACTCATTCCGACCATGAGAGCAGATCCTTCACGCGGCTCACTTTCACCATAGCCCACAGCTACGTTCTGCCCCCATACAGCTTTCAAATTCGGGTGGGGGGCCTGTACATGATCTATGGCCTTTACAATACACAGCTTGTTTGGCCAAAGGAAAAGGTAATCCGTGTCTAAATTATAAGACTGATGATTCAGCATTACCTGTAAATTTTCTCTGAATATGAGAAACGTATAGTTGATTATGTGTCTGTTTTTCTCAGATCAGGATTGCTTTGAAGGACTGGTACAATGTGCAGAAGCTTATCACGCAGGCAAAAAGTTGCCAGCATCTGGATGTTGTTTACATCTTTAAAAGGCTTTTGTCAGCTAAGGCCTTTTGTTTCACTGCCATGCCCAAGAAGGTCAGCAGGTTCTACCACTGCTTTTGTGTTTTGGGTCGAAGGGGTGTATCTTCCAACAGTGTCTGAAAACTTCCCAAATGTGACTGACTCACAGCTGACATTTGAAGCAAGTGATCGTGTTCAACATGATGTGAATGAAGAGTTTCGGGCCCGCAAGGACAGAGTGGCCGAACTTGCTTCCTTTGAAATGCTAGGAGTGAGTATTTAGTGTAGTGTGTGTTTTTATTGTAATACCAATACCAATACCAATAATTTGAAATTAAGTATTTTTTGATATGCAGGAAATTGCAAACGTGCAAGGTCATTATAATAGATTGAAGAAATCATCAATGCCCGCATCATCTGGAGTGACGCTGCTTAACCTGACAGATTTACTTCGGAAATGTACTTCTGAGTACCAGCAGTGGCAGGACAAAATCGTAGTGAGTTGGTGGACTTCTAATACTATGCATTGACTAGTTTTCATTTCTGAATGTCCTTGATGTTTTTTGTTTTTGAATAAGAGCTTTTTTCAGTTCAGTTTATATAACTGTCTTACTAGTGTGCATCATTACATTTGTACTCAGGCTGCAAAGGATAAAGACTCTAAAAAGGAAACTACTCAGAAATCAGAGGCGAGTTAAACCCTACTAAGAACTTTCCATAGTAAAGACCTTTCATATGGATAGAAAAAAAAGAGTCTGAATTTATGAAAGACCCTGTGGCGTTGTTTCTGCAGTCCTCCAGTAGAGCTGATCTGCTTGCCGCCATCAAGTCCAAATCATATGGTCATCTGCCAAAGGTTTGAGATTTTCTTGTTGCTACAAATGCTGCTTTGCTTGTTCCTTCAGTTGAGGATGGTACTCAAAAAACATTGCATCATTAATGTCATTGCTCAGTTTAAATGGGTCACGAGTTTTTGTTTTTCACGCTTTTTAAACGCCAGGACTTGAAACAAGGTAGTGTGCTCTGTCCATCAATCACAAGAGTGATACTGCTGTCAAGGTTAAAGGGTTCACCCAGTTCACCCAAAAATTCTGTTATTAATTACTCATCCTCATGTCGTTCCACACCCGTAAGACCTTCGTTCATCTTCAGAACACAAATTAAGATATTTTTTATAAAATCTGATGGCTCAGTGAGGCCTGCATTGACAGCAAGACAATTAACACTTTCAATGCCCAGAAAGCTACTAAAGACATATTTAAAACAGTTCATGTGAGTACAGTGGTGTTATGAAGCGACAAGAATACTTTTTGTGTGCGCCAAAAAAAAAAACAACAAAATAACGACTTTATTCAACAATGTCTAGTGATGGGCGATTTCAAAACACTGCTTCATGAAGCCTTACGAATCTTTTGTTTCGAATCAGTGGTTCGGAGTGCGTATCAAACTGCCAAAGTCATGTGATTTCAGTAAACGAGTCTTCTTTATGTCATAAGTGTTTTGAAATGGCAGTGGTTCACCACTGGGGGGCGTGACTTCGGCAGTTTGATACATGCTCCAAACTAATGATTCGAAACAAAACATTTGTTAAGCTTCGAAGCTTCATGAAGCGGTGTTTTGAAATCGCCCATCACTAGATATTGTTGAATAAAGTCATTATTTAGTTTTTTTGGCGCACAAAAAGTATTCTTGTCACTTCATAACATTAAGGTTGAACCACTGTAGTCACATGAACTGTTTTATATATGTCTTTAGTAGCTTTCTGGGCATTGAAAGTGTTAATTGTCTTGCTGGCAATGCAGGCCTCACTGAGCCATCGGATTTTATGAAAAATATCTTAATTTGTGTTCTGAAGATGAACGAAAGTCTTACGGGTGTGGAACGACATGAGGGTGAGTAATTAATGACAGAATTTTCATTTTTGGGTCAACTAACCCTTTAAGTGTGACAGAGTGAAGACGTGGATGGGGAAATTGTTTTTACAATTATTTTAACTTTAAAATGCTTGTTTTTTTTTTTGTTTTTGTTTTTTTTCTCTCTTCACATGGCTTTGGCACATGGTTTGAAGGGGACAAAATCCAGGCGTCACAGAAAGGTTAAGATGGTAACATCAGGCTCTGAAACTGATCAGGCCCTGTTTAGTCGTAAAAGGAGACCCCCATCCCTCAAGACCAGAACCTATCAAAACTTTGGCAAACCAGGTCAGAACTGGCTAAGGCACCCTTTTAGACATAAAACATTTTTTGAGAACAATGGTAGTTTAAATTTTGGGTCAGAAGTTGATGTTCACTTTTGTCTGAAAAAGGGGAGCCAGAACAGACACAGGATTGGCTTCTGAGTGTGATGGAGGAAGACAAGAATGCATGTAAGTGTAGTTTCAATAAACAGAACATTTTACTGGGATACATTTAACTTGTATATTATATATAACTTGTGCATATATGACCTGATTTTTTTTTTTTTTTTTTTTTTTTTTAATATAAAAAAAATATTTATATATATATTTTTTTTTCTCTCTCTTTCAGTGAAACGCAAAGACCGCAGAAGATTCAAGTGGTGAAATGACCATATTGCACTGGACAGTCATGTGTCAGTTAAACTGCACAAAACAGCACATTTTTCATCCAAGCATCTATAAATAAATTTGAGAAGTTGCATTATGTAATCCAGTGTTTTATTTCATAATATGAATACTTGAGCATCTTATTTCTTTTGTTTTGGTTTGCACAAAAAAATAAAATAACTAAAATATATATAATTAAGAGATCTTACCATCCTCCTATTGCATTTCTGGTATGATTCAGCTTACAAATCTCCTGCTTTCTTGCTTAGCTGGATGCATTGTTCATATTAGGAAAGCACAAGTGTTTAAAATGAAATTCACCAAATTTAGGTGAGCGTTTATATTTTCAGAAAGCCTTGATGTTTTTCATGATGTTAAATTGCTTTGGCCAGATCATTTTAAATTATTTAAAAAAACAAACAAAAAAAAAACTCTTAAGGTAAATGAACAGCTGTCACGAACAGAACGGAAGTCTCCCTCTAGTGGAGAAATGTTCAAAACGTCACTGCACCTGAGTGTTTTTTTTCTGAAGCATCATTTACACCACTCTTTTACACAGTGGCCACAAGTGTGACGTAACCTATGATAGTCCCACAGGGTAAATGAAACGCTTCAGTTAGGGGAACCTTTTCATCTGACCACAAAGATCCCTCTGTGTCTGGTGTGCTCCACATTGTCATACCACTATCTGAATCCAGTTTTGGTGTAGTGCTGCTCTTTGTGGGCTCTGTCAAGTCTATTTAAACCCATGAGATGCAGTTTTACCAGTGTCATCAGAACTTCACACATATCCTCGAGATGCGTACACAAGAAACCTTATTTACTAAATGAGGAATCTGACTAATTCTGCATATCTAAAAACTTTTTCACAAATTTGACCTGCAGGTAGTTACAGCAATGTACTCAGATTCTCCAGTTTTGTCCACATTTTCCTTTCCCTTTTCCTATTCTTAAGATAATAATTGATAATTAAATTCAAAATTATTATAAGGCGTTTCATGAGCCAAATTAACCTATTTAATCATTAACTATAAGGTTGAACTCGTTTTTTAAATGCTATTTTGTTTATGCACTAGTTCCTTGCTTTTGGTTCCCTACATTGTTACAGGAAAGTGGCACAGTAATCACATGATGTTTTCAAGAAGTTTTATGTGTGTAAAAATCTGAAGCACATGCCCAGAAAGCTGCCTCTCAGACAGAGTGCGAATAACCTAATTGAGGTCACTTTCACTTTGTCTTGCACTTGAATGAACAAATTCACACATAATTATATCAAAATGACCGTTAAGGCGAGTATTCTTGTGAAACATAAGCTATGTTTCCATCAAAAGTTGTGAATTTAACAAATTTGGAATAGCCTATCGCATAAAATATCTGCGAATAAAGCAGCGTTTCATCGCATAAAATATCTGCGAATAAAGCAGCGTTTCCATCCAGTGAGTCGAAGAGAACAAAATCTTTACTTCCTGATAAACTGGCATTAAATATCACTAAGAAAAATGGAAGTTGCTGCAGTAGAAGCCACTGTATATAATATTTTTCATATATAATAAATTACTTGCGCCTCAGAGCGTGCAGACGAACCGCAATAAACGCTGTCATGTTATCTTGCATTCAGATGCCTGGTGTTTGTGAACTCAGTCATGTGAAGTGCTTCTGGGAGGGAATTATACTGAACCACTTTAACGACAGACTTTGCTCAGGCATTACAGAATGACCAAAACAGCATTTCAGTCCAAGATCAGTCCGCTGGTTGGTCCAGCTATGCTGTTCCATCGCAATGTCACATCTTTTTTGATTCGCATCAAGGAATTTATTTGGTAAAAGTGTTTCCATTGTAGTTTACGTGCATGTTTTCATATCGCATAAAAAATGATCTGATTCAGTTGAGCGCATACGTTTTATGCGCATTTTTAGAATTGTTGCGCATCTTGGCGTTTCCATCTAACATTATTTTATGCAATATCCCAAAACGCGCATAAAAATAGGTGGATGGAAACAGCTATAGTCAGTTATGTCAGTCTTAAGAACGTAAACAGTTGAGAAAGAAAACACGTGTGTAACAGTATGTTGGACACGTGCAGCTCTTAAAGTGACAGCAGCCTAATAAACATACTGCTGTCTTTGCTCATGTTCATCTAACAACAAAAGACAAAAAGAAAATCGCCCATTGCTCTTGACTGAATAACTTTTGTAGCTTTGGTAAGGATTAATCTATATTTAATTTATACAGTGAAGACTATACATTTTTATTTCACATTTGATTACTTTATTTAATTTCTGTACCTGAAAATTATGGTGTTTCTCTGTATCTAAATATTTGATTTTAAAAGCTGGGCCAATAGAAGTGTTGGAGCAGCTCAAATATTCACTGTGCTATTAAATGAAAGATAAAATATGATATTTCAGAATGAACAGTGAAAGTAATTCTTCTACAATACATTTTAACAGGGATAATTAGGTGTGAAAATAACTGAAGGAAATGTCCATTTGCTAAATGAATTAAGCCAACTAATTTGAGTCATATTCTTTTAGTTTCTTTACCCAATATTTGAAAAAATTACAAATGCAATGAATATACCTATCGATACTCAATAAAAAAAGTATTGGTGTAATATTTTGGCAATAATAAAAATGTAGTCCTATAAGAAAATAATAATTTGAAAATTGTGAGGCATTTCATTAGCCAAATTAAACTATTTACTATAGGTTGAAATCTTTTTCTTTTTTATGCTATATCCCTGTTCTGTTTATGGAAGACAAAAATGATATTTACAAAAAAAATATTTATTCTTCCTTCGGGGGGCGCTTGACTGCTTACAAAGCCGAAAACTCAAAGGCCGCAATTAAATCTCATGATGTTTTTGTCTTTGAGACATCTGCTCAGAACGAATGTTTTTAAGTGAGTTATTTCTGAGCATTTTTTCCGCCATTCGTATAAATAGAAATCCTCTGCAAACCCTACAAAATCTGATTTTAGTAATACTTCTAAACGAGTGTGATTGGTGAAGCCTGAACAGCGAGGAGAAAAGTAACAGGTACCACGTGAAAATGCAATTAAAACGAGCTGCTTCAGAAGCGTCCTGTACGATAATTTACACTTGAAAATGACACCAAAAACGTTAATACCAGTTGAATATATTATGCACAGTTAATAACAGGAAGATTTATAATTCGGACTCATCGTTCCTGACTAAGTGTTGAGCGCCGCCCATTTTCAGATCCTCCTGTTTCGTGCTAGTTATTATAATTTATTAGTGAATAAATATTGTCTGCAACATAACTGAGAATGACCGGGACCTACTGTGCGTCATTACTAGCGCGCGTCTCCGCCTTCAACTACGTACATCTGTCGCGGTGTCGCCCTCCCTGCTTAATAACGGACGGGTACTTCCTAGCTCCTAGTCAAATAGCCACTCTATTTTACTAATGTCTCTTGTGGTTTGAAGACTCGAGGATTATATAGCTATGCGACGTACAATATAATCTGCCATTGTTTAGCACAGCTTTGCACGCGCTTGTGTTTACAGCATCACACGAGCAGCGCGTGTGATATTGATTCAGTGTGAGAGCTCTTTCGGTTTCACCATGGCAAGCGAGGCGCTCCACAAATTCGTTTGCCTTTGTCGATACCTACAGGATCCCTGCCATGTCGCCAGATTCCAGCAGTTTTGCGGCGTCCGCGGGACGTTTTCTAAAAAAACAGCCGAGGCTGACGAGAGTGACGCGAAGCTTGCGGTCAACGGTGCTTGCGTGGGGCAATGTCAGGAAGACTGCGCGGCTAGTGGGGATTCAGCACACGGACTCGCGGGCCAAAGGTTGAGAAAAAGTTTAAATGCCGCTGGAAATGATGAACAGGACGAAAGTCCGGCTGATTTTCTCAGCGGACCCTCGGGGCGAGAGGCAGAGAGAGACTCCAAAGGCAGAGTGAAGCCTTTACGCAGGAACTCATTGACTGGTGAGGTTGGCCAGGAGTTCATCATCGAGAACAAGTTTCTCTTCTATCTCTTCACCATTGGTACCGAGCTGGGCAATGAGATGTTTTTCATCGTGTTCTTCCCTTTCTTGATGTGGAACGTCGATCCCTATGTGAGCCGGCAGCTCATCGTGGTGTGGGCTTGGGTACTGTTCTTCGGCCAGTCCACTAAAGATCTGATCCGGTGGACCCGTCCTGCCTCTCCTCCTGTGATTAAAGTGGAGGTGTTCTACAACACGGAGTACAGCATGCCCTCCACACATGCCATGACCGGCACCGCGATGCCCTTCTGTCTGTTCATGCTCACATGCAGCCGCTGGGAGGTACAGTATACTTGTACACAAAACCAAGCGATAATCTTACCCACGCGAAGCAAGTAGTTGACCATTTCTGTTTATGGGAATGTGTTGAACTAACTAGCATTTTTGTTTTACGAAATATGCATTAGCACTTATTCCTATTCACCTGTACTTCATTCATTACATAGGTTAATAGTACTGTTCCATTGTTACTGCCACTGGCCACAAATAGCAAATTTTGGGTATCACTCCCATTAGTTATTAGTAGTTAAAAGAATAGTTCACCCAAAAAGGAAAATTATCCCATAATTTACTCACCCTCAAGCCATCCTGAGTGTATATGACTTTCTTCTGTCAGCCGAACACAATCAGACTTATATTAAATAAAATCCTGGCTCTTCCCAGCTTTGTAATGGCATTGAATAGTGCCCAAGTTTTTGAAGCTCCAAAAATGCATCCATCCATCATAAAAGTAATCCATATGACACCCGTGGGTTAATAAATGTTTTCTGAAGTGAAGCGAAGAAGAATATCCATATTTAAAACTTTATAAACTAAAATCACTGGCTTCCGGCAACAGCCGTGCGCACAATCACGAGAGAATCGAGTTCTGGCGGAAGTGTGACCTCTGATCCTATGACCTCTGACAAACTATGAAGTAGCCATACTGGCTTGACTATATATGGCAAGTAAAAACTAATTGTATTTAATGACATAATGCAGTTCAACAAGGTCGTTTACACCACCCTCTCTTGTCTCTTATATGAACTCGTTTTGGAGCGTTAAAACATTTTTAATTACTTTAAAAATTCGCACTCAGAATTCAGTGTTTTTTGTTGTTGTTTTATTTTTTTTTACACAAGCAGAAAAGTACACTTTTCGGCTTTCAGGCCTTCTTCAGTGTGTGTGTGTTTAATGACATAAATATTTTTAATATAGGATTTGGGATATAAGTGCAGTGGTGTCAAGCCTAGAAGGCACCATCATGCAGACTTCAGGTGTACCAATGTCTCATAAATGCGTATTATTATCTAATAAGCTGAAGCACTAATACAACTGAAATACATCCTTGTAAATATTGCGAAAATTACTAGGAGAGCCACAGTTCTTTGGCCCGGTACAAAACCTTCATCACGGCACATTCACTCGGTCGAAATTGTGACCGTTTTCCAGGCCTGGGACAAAAGGTACAATTGGCCCTGATTACTTAATTAATAGCTGCTAGTAAAGCTGGACTATGTAGCAGCAAAAATTTGAATGCTTACATGCATGATATTTGAACCACAGATTCCCATAGAATTCACTAGCAGACATGTTCAATTTGCTACTAGTAAGAATGGAATAGTTACTAGTAGCAAAAGAAGCAGTACCAGTGACTAACTGAATGGATAGTAGTATTGGAAAGTGCTAGTATCTAATGAATAGTTATCTGTGAATTTGAAAAAGATACTTTCTAGTAATAAAATATATGCTAATAAATGAAAACAAATGCAAGTTAGGTGTATGGAGTACATGTTAAAATGACTTGCCGTACTGTGAACATCTGTCCTCATTATCAAAACAACCTGCCTTTAGCAAGCATGTCGGTTATCATGCATACACCAGCTAATAATATCCAGATGCCCAGCCTTTTAAGAGTTTTAATTTATCATTTGTCTGAAGCTAATTCCTTTAGAAAATGTTATTGAAGAATTAATGAAATGCTCCAAAATGCACTATTTTTTTACTGTATTAAAGAACGTATTGCATAGTCCCTGAATGCAGTGCATTAAGTTGTGAACCTTGTGTGAACCCAGTAAAAGGGGCTGATAAGGATGTGTTCTCACATCATACCTCAGCTGTTGATGTAGCATCAAGAGAGTTGTGTAATGCTCTCAAAACAAGTCATATTATGTGTATTGCCATGAATTGCCCTTTAGTTCTCATGAATTGCCCTTTAATTGTATTGCCCTTTAGTTCTCATTAATTGCCAATAGTTCTCATTAATCACCCTTAACCCTTTAAAGGGCAGGAACATAAAGGTTTTGCAGTCTCTATATACATACATACTCTACATACATTCGATCCCAGCCTCTCATCATCCTTAGGGTAAATTAGCTATTAAAAATGTGTAAGTTACCCTTAGTTTCTCTCCATCCCTATATTAAGAAGTGCTGTAACTTGCATGTGTCATATTTATTCAAGCATAAAATTTAAGGTGTAAGGCCAGTTTACACCAAGAATGATAACTATAAAGATAATGATAAAGATATAGTTTTAAAAATCGTTCTAAATATAAAAGAAAAGCACTGTCAGTGTCCACACCTCAGCTATAACAATAACGATATAGAGAAACGATATCGTTGGGATCACTTTCAGAACGATTTTTTTCCAGTTGTTGAACGATAAAACACTGACAGCCAATCAGAATCCATTTTAATTTAAGGGCTCGCGCATTTAAAATGTCAGACGACATTGCAGAGAAGTTAATCGCCGTGGTCCAGAAAAAGCTACCACTGTTTGACAAGTCAAACCCCCTTTTTAAGGATACTTTAAAGAAAATAGATATATGAAAAACAATCGGTCATATCCTCGGAATAAATGCTGAGAAGTATTAACGATAATATCATTATGCCAGGCTAGCAAACAGTGTAACATAATATTACCTCAGGTATCCAGCGCTAGTTTGAAGCTTGCTTCCTTTGAAGTTGCAGTGAAAAAGACTAGGCGTTGTTTTTATTCCACTATTTTGACTTCGTCAGCTAAATTCACTGTTAGATCGATTACACTAGCTATTCACTCGAAACATAGCATGCTGAGGACATTGCTGGTTAAAGCTGTGTAAATGCAACAAGAACAGTAAAAAAACGTTGAACATACTTCAAAACTGCACGCGTGAGCTTAGAACAAACAGGCCGTTATCGTTCCTTGGTGTGGATGCAAATATAGTTATCATTATAGTTATCTTTGTAGTTATCATTCTTGTTGTGAATGGGCCTTCAGGCCAAAAATCATTCTAAGTATAAAAGAATAGCAAAGTCCACACCCCAACTATTACAGAGAAACAGTATCGTTTGAATAACTTTCAGAATGATTTTTTTCAGTTGATGAACAATAAAAACAGCCAGTCAGAATCCTTCTTGCTTTAATGAGCTCGAGCATTTAAAGTGGCAGACGACAAAACTGCAGTACGTGCTTAGAATAAACAGTGCTTTGGTGTGGTGTGGACACTAATATAGCTGTTGTTATAGTTATCGTTCTTGGTGTGAACAGGCCTTTATTCTTAATGCTTTGTTCTCAAAACATGCCACAAATTGCAGCATCAAAAACACTGAAATAAGCTGTTTCTCTTGAGGGGAAGTTATATGTTTTTACTTTCTATATTAGTTAAGTTCATTTGCCCATGCTTTGGGAAGTTCATGCAGTTTAATGTTGACATGCTAGAATGATTGTTTTCCTCAAACGTTGTTCCTCAAACATTGATTTACAAATCACAGAAGTTGTCTGTCCTTACTCCTTAGTCTATTGCATTCAGTGGAAAATTTTTTACTTTTCCATATTATTGTAGAACTGACTCATCTGGCAAATCGAGGTTCTCAGTGAATGCATTTCCAGACAGGACATTAATCTCCATCTTTTTACAAAATATGCAGGCTTTGTTACTTAACCACTAAAGGTCTGTGTAGTGCACAGTATTATTCATAAATATGGATTTCTCTGCTGGGTTGTCTGAATCATATGCTTATTGGTGTCAAAGAAATCATTACATTCAACAATAATTAGCATACAGTCAGAAGAGGTTGTGCTATTGCTTATGATAACTCTTTTTATATACACCAGGGATTTGATCTTGTTCTGTAGAAAGCTTTTCTCAGTCTCTTGCTTTTGATAGATTCTTATGGATGATTTTTGTTTTCCCAACACTTTCTCTGAAGTCAGCAGAAACTGACTGATAATGTGCTGTGTACCCACTGAAGGCTGAAGTCTTATCTATCTGTTTGAGCACAAAACGGAACAGTCTCTATAGTTTACTTTCTTGCTTTCATATCCTCTTAAATTTAGCAGGAAACTAGAAACAATAGCCTGTTGGTTTTCTGCAGATGATTGATTCAAGTATTTGGCCAATGCCAAACTAGAAGTTTTGTATTCATGTTTGTACTTTAACAACCATTGTACTTAAATGGTAAAAGAGGTTTCTTCATTTTTCAGGGAAACTGAAGATTAAACTTTAATTCGGAAGTTGCAGATGAGAACCAGTGAGGACAAGTCAGATCAAATTTTTAACATATACACAGGGTAGTCAATGTTGATGGGTTTGTGGGAGGTACTGGTATATTGCCCAGACTACTGGAGCGAATAAATGCATGAGCACAGAAAGAAAGTTCAGTCGAATGCCAAAAACAAATAGATTTTTTTGTCTGAATGATGAGAAATCCAGCATTTCTGCAGATCAGCAGCTACTTCGATCCACTTCTCTTCCAACTGCGCTTGGTCTGCCTCTAAAGTATTAAGGTGATGATACATGTTGCTTGGACACTTTCCCATTGAGAATGGGCAACACATTTCGATCTAAAGTATCCAGATAGAAATTTGTTGCCCATTCTCAATGGGAAAGTGCCCAAACAACATCGCTCGGCAACATTGCTCAAAAAGTTGCCCCGTGTAACATCACCTTCAGAGTATGTTTAGGAATTCATCAAACATATGAGCTTACATTAACAGTGTGCCTTCTGGTCCCCATCCTTGATGGACTCTTAAGGGCCCACTCTGTCCTGATACTGTTGCTTAATTTGTGGTTGATCATCATAGGTACTGTAAGTTATAAGCTTTTAGTCCTTTACTAAGGCATTGTTTCACAGTAGGTGCGTAAGCAGAGTGCAAGCTGCGAATGTTTTTTTTTGCTGACCATGTTAACAGATTAGAGCATTTATTTCACACTGCATGCCAAAGCTTGAGCAGAGCAGAAGCAGCAGTGCCGATCGTTTCGGTGCCAAGTATTTTTGCTGTGCCACTCACACTGACTTAAAACCACAGTGCATTGTTCTTGGTCAAAATAGACCTGAGTTAACATTAAAACAAAAACATTTTACCATAAAAATGTATAAGTGAGGTGGTGTTTAACAGTTACCATATGACATTCAGCGCTGTGAAAAAATAAATAAATAAACTGCAGGAAAACATATCAATGCCAGGAGTTTTTGCCCAAACATCAAAGGCCTGTTTAAATTATTAAGACTACAGGCAAAATGTCTTTTGACTGTCACAATATGAGGTAAATCTGGCCCTGTACATACAGTATATATAGCATGTTATATGCATATGTGTGGGACAGTAGGAGGGGAACACGTGTTCAAAAGTTAGGGGTCAGTAAGATTTATTTTTTTAAATTTCTTAAGCTTGCTAAGGATACATTTATTTGCTTAAAAAAAAAAACAGTAATATTGTAATATTATTACAATTTAAAACAACCCTTTCTCTTTTAAATGCATTTTAAAATGTCATTTATTCCTGTGATGTCCTTTTTATAAAGTCTTACTGACTCCAACCTTTTGAACAGTAGTGTACACTATGCACTGTTTAAATTGGATCATTTATATTTGTATAAATTGGATCATTTGTATTTTATTGCTAGCCTAGAATATAATTTTTATACCCTGTAAACAATTTCGATCATGGTTTTTTTTTTAACATTGATGAAATTACCTTATTGCCTATTGAACTGCAGTTCGCTCATGAGTCTTTCGTCTCTGTGTGTTCAACAGTACCCGTTCATGATTGGATTGAGCGCAGCTCTGTTCTGGAGTGTCCTCGTGTGCATCAGCAGGGTTTATATGGGTATGCACTCTGTCCTGGTGAGTAATCTTTTCATCACATTTAATCATTCTGTCAAGTAAATGAGGAGTTCATTTACAAAAACAGATAAAATTGTTAATTTTCATAAATCATGCATTCCAAGTAATATCAATCAAACTGCAGTTGGGTTGTTTTGATTAAGTAATAATAACTAGGGCTGGGTATTGACACAATTTTCACGATTCGATTCGATTTCTGTTCACATGCTTACGATTCGATTCGATTACGATTTCGATTCTATATCGATTATTTTGGATGTAGTATATCAGTTAAAGTACATGGCAAATTTTCTAGAGGAAAAAAATCTCTCAACTAATGCTGTAAACTACACATGGGAGTCAGTTGGTACTACTTTACTATAATATTGAAGGTTAAAATGAATGTATTTATATACAAACACTTAAATTACACTCAATTATGGTTTTTTTTATAATAAATAAAGTTTAGAATTACATAATCATATTTCTACTCCAATTAGTTTTTTTGAAATATAAACATTTAAATCGTGGCTGTCATAACTGATTTATTCAAACATGCATTAAATATTGAAGAACATTATAATGAATATGTAACGGTGCATAGCTATATTTATCAGAATGCTACTTTCTAGAGTTCACTTTTCTAGCTGACTAATGAGTTTATGGTCACTGAATATGTTTTTCTGAGGTAAATGTGACGTTACGTGACATTGTTTACAAGCTGTTTTATTGACGTCTTTCCGAGGTTGAAACACTGATTGAGCTATTACACGAGACATGATACGTATTTCGGTAAGTTGTACTGTATATTTTAACATACCTTCAGATGTTTATTAATGTTTATTTCGCGTTGTAACTGGTATTAAAGCGGAGGAGAGGATGTTCACATGCGCTCTGTGCTGCTGCTTCTCTTTAACTGAGGCGCTAAAGCGATCTGTCACGACACATTAAACAGCACCAAAACGGTATTTATTTTTTGAATCTCATAATAAGATGGACGTCATTTGAAATCTGAGCCTTTGCTTCATATCAAAAGTAACAAAGCACAAAGATTATTGCGATTTATTGGATGGGAGGCGCGCTACATGTTCTGTTCATTCATCAACTGAAAACAGACTAGACTAATCAATTCTTGGGATTTAAGAATCGATATCGGTTCGTAAAAATGAGAATTGATTAAAATCGAGAAATCGATATTTTTTTTACCCAGCCCTAATAATAACTAAAAAAAAATACAGGTAACTTACAAAATTTAAGTTCATTGCAAGTATGTTTTTTTTTATATATTAAAAGTTTTTTTTTTTTTTTTTGCAAAAGCAGATAACTCCACATTTCATGTTTCAGAGTTAAACAAAACCAAGTAATTGCTTTGTAATTGCATTTAAAACACTCAAACACTTGTGCACATATACGTACACACACACACGTACACACAGAGAGAGCAGTGTTGGGGGTAACGCATTACAAGTAACTTGAGTTACGTAATCAGATTACTTTTTTAAGTAACTAGTAAAGTTACGCATTACTTTTAAGTTTACAACAAAATATCTGAGTTACTTTTTCAAATAAGTAACGCAAGTTACTTTGTTTTCCCATTTATTGACTGACATCTCTGCTTTCCTCATGTTGAGAGAAATCGTAAGTGCATAGGTGTTGTGTGTAAACATGATGGTTATTGTAGTTCTCGACTAAATGTGAGCATTTACTCATCTCACTTGCACAAAAAGTGTGATAAGGAGTCAGTATTACTCAAAATTAATAAAAACAGAGAAATGCAATCTCAGAATATTGCACAGACCTGCAATGATTAAATATATTAAATTAAAAATATACTTTATGTATTTAATCTCACTTTATTACCAATGTCTTTGTTGCTGACCTTTGATGATCCAATTCAACCATACTAATAAGCAAAAATGACTTTAGATAATCATCACATTTGTGATCAGCCTGAAGTTTATTCATTTCACTTTTGGTGTGAAAGGGCCTTTACATTAGCCAAAAATAGAACTTTTTTGTTATAAAAAAACAAACAAACAAGCAAGCCCAGGTGAGAAAAAGTAACGTAAAAGTAATGCAACACATTACTTTCCATAAAATGTAACTAAGTAATGCAATTAGTTACTTTCTTTAGGGAGTAACGCAATGTTGTAATGCATTACTTTTAAAAGTAACTTTCCCCAACACTGACAGAGAGAGACACACACACGCATGAGCGCGCGCTCACACACACAAACGCAAAAGGACAACCAAGTGTTCAGCATGTAAGACGTGTATGGTGTACAAGGAGTTGCAGGAGTCAAAATTATAAATCCTCGATCACTTTTAGTCAGCTTTGACAAAACTCCCCTCAGCTAGCACGTCTTTTCGAAGTGAATAGCAGCCTTGTCACCTGACCTGAATACTGCGTGCTGATTCGCTAAAACGGACTTATTGGGTTGTGTTCACACACAGCAGGGTTGCTTGTCGGTTTCTGATGCCTTGACAGTGGACAATACTGCTTTTGTGACAAAACGGATTTAGGGTTCAGAACTTGCTATATGTAGAGAAAAAGCACGGCAGTCAGTTCATTTTTTTAAAACTTGGTGTTTATCGGTTTTTGCAAATGAACTCGTCAAATGATGACAGAATTTTCATTTTTGGATGAACAAACCTTTTAAAGACTATGACCATGTCAGACAGTTGCACTAGTAAGTGTGCACGATGGTTATTCTGAGCATCTTAATATGTTTTTATGTAGTTCAGGCACCTTCAGCTGTCCGCTATAATTTGCTCTCTCCACAGCTTTTGAGGTTGAGGAACTTTCCAGTAGCTTCGTGACTAAGGTTTTGGTATCAGTTCAAGAAGAAGCCTAATATATGCTGCTTTAGTCTTTGCAACCCTTTCCTGTCAGTAGAGCTCCTGAAACGAAGCAAATCAGTGAGTCATCACGGCTGACTCAGTATCCTCTGATCTTCTAATGCTCATCTTTTTTCCGCTCTTTTCCTCACAGAAGATCTCTGATTGCATAATTGCTTCCCTTGGGCTTGGATGAGCCAGTGGTGATCATTTACATTTTGATGTGTAGACGGCTCGAAAAATAAGCTTTGCTTTAGTCATCAAGATTGACATGCTGTGTATTAGTCATCAGTTCTGCAGGTTTCACATGCAGTAACGATTACGACCAACTTCACACACCTGTTATTTTTATAAAGGCTGTGTGTCTTTATGTGTTTAAATACTCTTGGTGCGAGCGGACAGATTTAGAAAGCAGATGCTGGTTGCCTAGGTGATGGGAACCTTGTTATTTTAATGCCGTGCTCTCGATGAAGGTGGCTGAATCATCTTTGCGGAAATCTGCACACCCAATGATTTAGGAAGTCTAGATCGTGCACTGTGTGAATATTGTAGGAACCGTTTAATCCACTGAAGTCTGTGACTTTAAGGATGTTTCGATGACCCGTGGCCAGTGTGAGAGTGGACGTTAGACAGAACTGTCACTTGCCCTATTGGGCCGGTCCACGGTCCACTATATCTTATGTTGATTGATCACACACATTTTTTTTTTTTTTAATGTTATGTGAACATTGTAAATTGTGCTGATTTATGTATGCCAAGTCAAAGTTATCCAGCTAACATCAATGGGATTTTTTTGAAATTGCGAGAATAACTTGGAAACAAACTGTAGTTACAAGTTATATTATCAACAAATCATTCATGTTTTGCACCATTTGTTTTCAGACAAAGTAGGTTTATTAATGGCCATCTGTTTAATTGAATTAATTTAATAGCAATTAATTGCATATATCAACTTTTTTTTTTTGGTTGTACACATTGATGTCTTTGGCTGTTGCATCATATCTCACTTTTTTCAGCATCTTGCCTTCATGTCGTTTCAAACCCATAAGACTTTTGTTCATCTTTGAAACACAAATTAAGACATTTTTATTGAAGCCTGAGGGATCTCTGTCCCTCCACTGAAAGTCTATGCAACCAGAACTTTGACATTTTAAAAAGTTCATTGTAAAAGTAATCCGTATGAATTGACAGGATTCATATGTAAAACATTGATCAACGCACATAGAGCTCATCAAATATGGTAAACAGAAGCTCAGCCGTACATTGGTTCTTATGGAAGCTCAAATGTACTTTCTTGATGCGGGAGAACCAATGTGTGTAACAGAATCCCTTTAAGTATAAATGTCTATAGTTAATAAAAAAAAAAAATCAAATAAATGATCAAATATTTTAAACACTGAACAATTAGTGTATTAACAATTTACACTAAATTGAAACATGAAATTGATCGTCCAAAAAGTATTCTCGTCGCTTCATAACATTAAAATTGAACCACTATAGTCACATGGACTATTTTAACAATGTCTTTACTACCTTTCTGGGCTTTGAAAGTCGTAATTGCATTGCAGTCTGTCGGACGCCAGAAAGCTCATGGATTTCATCAAAAATATCTTAATTTGTGTTCTGAAGATGAACAAAGGTCTTATGGGTTTGGAACGATATGAGGGTGAGTAATTAATGACAGAATTTTTGGGTGAACTAACCCATTAAATATGTTGCTAACAATATTTATTTTATTTGTGTCAAAATGTTGGCAAGGCATATAAAAATCTGAACTAGTGGACCAACCAAGCCAGGATTGAAAAATCCTTATTGTTGAGCCCCTGATGGGCTGTTTGACAGCTTAGAACTGAAAAGCCTGTGATCAAAGAGCTTTGGTAGAAAGGATTACGAAAAAAAAATGTCTCAAAGAGTGCTTAGATCTTTCCAGCACCCGTTCAGCCCTGTAACTTAAAAAGAGTGATAGAGGGAAGGACTAGAGCAGGAGTACAGTGGGAACATGTAAAATGAGAGACTGTGCTAGAAAGAATTAGTCTTTTGGCCTGCAGTATATGGAGAAGCGTGTGTGTACATGTACGTATAAAGTATGCATGGACAAGTCAAACAGGCTACACATCTGTCAGATCTAGGTGTCTGCAATCTCTAAAGAGAGAGTTCCTTCTGCAGATTCTGCAGGTTTCTTTGACCTTTGACCCATTTTAAGTACATATCAGCATGAGTGTATCGCATAAAGACGATCAGATCGTAATGTTATCACGAGGCGTCCAAAGTCAGTCTCTAATCTTCTGTTAACCTTGAACATGCACCACTTCAGATCAGGCGACTAGGGGGAAATAGATAATTTACTGAACTACCTAATGTCTTTCCAAACCCTTTTGACTTACTGTCTTCTGTGGAAGACAAAAAATTGTGCAGAACTCTGTATCATTTCTTTATAATGAAACTGGGGCTGTCATGCAAATATGAGGCAAAAAGTATCATAAAAATGCTGTATGCTTTGTGTAACAAAAAGACTGACATTTAAATCATCATACTGTGACCGGATCGTTGAGTCTAGACCAACTGATTCACTGAAAAGATCTGATTTAAAAGGTACTGGTACACTACTGTTTAAAAGTTTGTGATCGGTAAGAATGTTTTAAATAAATAAGAGTTTAACACATTTATTAAAAAATGACTGTCCTTGGTTTGCAAAGAAATTACAAGATCAGAATTGACTTAAAATATCTAAATGCAGAAAGTCTGAAGGAAGAATGTTACAAGACCAGTTCCCAATGTTCAGGCTGCAGTGCAGTGTAAGAAACAGTGAGCTGGAAGACACTAGGGAAGACTAGGGAAGAGAGTAGACGTCTACTCTCTGTGAAATCTCACACAAAGTGGAGAAGTGCCCTGAACATGGGCTTTAAAGGATTAGTTCACCCAAAAATGAAAATTCTGTCATTAAGTACTCACCCTCATGTTGTTCCACACCCGTAAGACCTTCGTTCATCTTCGGAACACAAATTAAGATATTTTTCATAAAATCCGATGGCTCAGTGAGGCCTCTGTTGCCAGCAAGATAATTAACACTTTCAGATGCCCAGAAAGGTACTAAAAACATATTTAAAACAGTTCATGTGAGTACAGTGGTTCAACCTTAATATTATAAAGCGATGAGAATAGTTTTTGTGCGCCAAAAAAACAAAATAATGACTTTTCAACAATATCTAGTGATGGCCGATTTCAAAACACTGCTTCAAAGCTTTATGAATCTTTTGTTTTGAATCAGTGGTTCGGATCGCGTATCAAACTGCCAAAGTCATGTGAACTATTGAAATTTTTAAACACTTATGACGTAACGAAGCCTCATTTACTAAAATCACGTGACTTTGGCACTCCGAACCACTGATTCGAAACAAAAAATTCGTAAAGCTTCGAAGCTTCATGAAGCAGTGTTTTGAAATCGCCCATCAGTAGATATTCTTGAAAAGTCGTTATTGTGTTTTTTTTTTTTTTTTTTTGTCACACAAAAAGTATTCTCGTCACTTTATAATATTAAGGTTAAACCACTGTAGTCACATGAACTGTTTTAAATATGTTTTTAGTACCTTTCTGGGCATCTGAAAGTGTTAATTATCTTGCTGGCAATAGAGCCCTCACTGAGCCATCGGATTTAATCAAAAATATCTTAATTTGTGTTCCGAAGATGAATGAAGGTCTTACGGGTGTGGAACAACATGAGGGTGAGTAATAAATGACATTATTTTCATTTTTGGGTGAACTAACCCTAACTTTTTTGCCACCCACAAAATAAAGCAGCTGACGTTAGTGTAAAACCTAAATAAATGGTACCTCTTTATCAGATCTACAATATATGCCATATTCTTTCAGCTTGTTCTCAGGTCTGTTTCGGCTCACTGTAGAGTTAATAAATTCACTGCAATTTTTCATTTTGGGATTAATGTTCTTGTAAGCTATGGATGTTTTAGTTAATTCTGCACACAACTGAGTCCTGTTCCGTAATGACTGTTTATATACAGTTCAAGCAATACCACACCTGTTTTCACTAACCTTCATGTGTTTGCCTGGCCAGTAGCAATAAACAATGAGAAATGCTAGTTTGTCTAAAAATGGCACCATGTATAAACAAAATCAGCATAACGTTTGACTTAATGTCTAATAAGTTTGTGCCTGCATCTTTTCAGGAGGTGATCACAGGCTTCCTCTACAGTGTGCTCATCCTGGCGGTCCTTCACCCCATGCTGGCTGACATCGACATGTTCTACCTGTCCCACAGCTACGCCCCTCTGGTCGTCCTGCTTGTGCACGTGGGCTTCAGCTTGGTGGCCTTCTCGCTGGACTCATGGAGCACCTCCCGCGGCGACACGGCCCAGGCTTTGGCCACAGCTGCCGGAGCCGCGTTGGCATGCCGTCTGAACCACCAACTGGGTCTGCAGCCAGATCCTCCTGAAGAAGCTCTACCGCTCACCCTGCCACTGATCGACGGGGCCCTATTGACCCGCTCAATCATGCGGCTCCTGGTGGGAGTGGCGGTGCTTCTGGCTGTCAGGGCTGCCATGAAGGTGGTGGCGATCCCGTTGGCGTGCAAGATCTTCGGCGTGCCTTCGGATGACGTGAGGAAGGCTAGACAACACGCACAAGTGGAACTCGCGTATCGGTTTATTGTCTATGGCACAGTGGCCTACTGCTGCGCATTCCTAGTCCCACTTCTCTTTAGCTTCCTTGGCTTATCCTGAAGAAAATCCCCCCTGTTATTATCCATTTTTTTTATCCTAGCTAAAACCTATACATTACCTGGACTAGTCAGGGTCCACAGTTGTAGTCAAAACCAACAAACTTGGAAAAGCCGTTTGGGTGCAAACATGTATGATGTTCATGATGTTGATAATTTCACTAGCTCCATTTCCATGCTAATTTGTTTGTTAGTGGATTTTATTAATCTGATAAATTTAAGCAGGGTTTTTAGGCACATTTGTTGCCGTCTTTGGGAGATCAGTCCGCTGTTTTTCATGAAAGTGAGTGCATGTGATCATCAAAGGACCTTTTCAAAGCTCAGTGATGTTTAAAGCCATTCTCTGAAAGTTCTCAAGTGTTTCCTGCATTTGTCTTCAGTGGTTTCTCCTCAGCAGACTGACACCCACCCATCCTGAACCAAATACGCAGGAATGTTTCTCGCTATATACAGACTTTGTCTTAAGTCTGCAGTCCTTTCCATCTGTTTTCAGTCTTCGGAAAGGAACTAACCTGAGCGACCACCCTTGTCAGACATTTGTATCCATGGTTTTCCCTCAAGGGCTTGCTCTCATAACAATTTGTAATTTTTCATTTATCCCAGGGCTTGTTTCTTCTCCTGTGAAGAAATGCTGTGGCCCCAATGGTTCATTCAACGGTTCAGGAAAGACACTCCAAATTCTGAGAGCTGTAGAAAGTTCTGTTCTTATCTAAAAACGGGTTGAACTCAGGCCTCACAATAAGCGGTAATGCATTGAGAGAATGAGGGGAGGAAACTTCCTGTCAGTATGAAGGCTGTATACATGAACTTCCTGTGGATGTGTTGCTCTGAAACCCAAGCCTGGAAAAGACCGCTCTGAATATGAATACCACATATCTTTCTTAATATTCTGCCATTGTCAATATATTATCTATACACGTCTGATATGTTTTTAAGTATTACTACAGAGAGTAAGATTATTTAAGCAGTGAGTGAATAGCTCTGTACTCTCAAGCAAATTGTACTATTTTAATTTTAACATAATTACAAGTAGACTTTTGTAACATTTCTGTTGTTGTTTTTCTCTTTTTTTTTTTTTTTTCCAGTTCTGCATAAAGGGATAGCTCACCCAAACATGAAAATACATGTAATGATTTATTCACTGTCAAACCTGTAAAACATTGTCTTCTGTGGAACATAGTCCAGTTTTTGGACCCCATTGACTGAAATTATGTGGACGACAAAAAAAAAAAAAAAAAAAACCTGGATCCCATTCACTATAATTATATGTTTAAATATATGTTTATATATATTTCATTTTTGACTTAACGTGTCCCTTTTTAGTAACGGTAGGCTAAATTAAGTCATTAAAATTCAGAGCTTTCAAGTGTTGTCAGATTGTGCTGCAGATGTTCTGCATGTCTCCGTTTGACTGTTTTAAAGGGTTAGTTCACCCAAAAATGAAAATTCTGTCATTAATTACTCACCCTCATGTTGTTCCACACCCGTAAGACATTCATTCATCTTCGGAACACAAATTAAGATATTTTTCATAAAATCCGATGGCTCAGTGAGGCCTGCATTGCCAGCAAGACAATTAACACTTTCAACGCCCAGAAAGCTACTAAAGACGTATATAAAACAGTTCATGTGACTACAGTCAAAGTCCCTTTAAGATAAGTCATTTCACTCGGCGGCCATCTTTAAAACGCCTCTCGGGCATTCAAGTGCAGCTCCTATCTCTTTTAATGTGGAAACATCAAATTCTCCAAAGCTGTTTGCCAAGCTTTTGATTAAATTTCATATTTGAAATCACCAATGAAATCTGACAACTGTCTAATAAATTTTGTTTCTAAACGCTCAAATCATGACAAAAAAAAAAATTCTTCAGGCTGGATCAAGGTAATGCACATGCGCAGTCCTAAATGTGCATCTCTTGTGCCTCATTTCGGAGGCGCGCGTCTGACTGTTTCTATAGGAACCGGAGCTTCTTACGGCCGCTGCAGTGACGCGATGACTTTACCAATCGGCGATTAGCTCTTATTTAGAAGGCGGGACTTATTCCGCCATATTGCACGTTGTGCTTTCTCCCATTCAAAACAATACGAGTGACACGTCTTGTGTTATTATATAGTCTTTGCTACAGTGGTTCAACCTTAATGTTATGAAGCGCCGAGAATAATTTTTGTGCGCCAAAAAACAAAATAACGACTTCATTCAACAATATCTAGTGATGGCTGATTTCAAAACACTGCTTCATGAAGCTTCACGAATCTTTTGATTCGAATCAGTGGTTCGGAGTGCCAAAGTCACGTGATTTCAGTAAACGAGGCTTCGTTACATCATAAGTGTTTCGAAATGTCAATAGTTCACGTAACTTTGGCAATTTGATACGCGATCTGAATCACTGATTCGAAACAAAAGATTCGTAAAGCTTTGAAGCTCAATGAAGCAGTGTTTTGAAATCGGCCATCACTAGATATTGTTGAAAAGTCATTATTTTGTTTTTTTTGGCGCACAAAAAGTATTCTCGTTGCTTTATAATATTAAGGTTGAACCACTGTAGTCACATGAACCGTTTTAAATGTTTTTAGTACCTTTCTGGGCATTGAAAGTGTAAATTGTCTTGATGGCAATGGAGGCCTCACTGAGCCATCAGATTTTATCAAAAAATATCTTAGATGAACGAAGGTCTTACGGGTGTAGAACGACATGAGGGTGAGTAATTAATGACAGAATTTTAATTTTTGGGTGAACAAACCCATCCAAGACATCCAGGTTGTCCCATACTGTCAGCAGTTTGGAGAAGATACATTGAAATCCTTGTTCCTCCAGAAATGCACTTAGTGTGGCTTTATTTAATGGATCGACTGAACTTCCCTGCTTTCTTCACCTCTGCAGTTTAAATATGAATATGGGCATGGCAACGTGTATTTTCAGATTCCAAGAAGTTGTCAGTATTAACCTAGGTAGTTGATAGGTTTGTCTGTCATTGAACTAGTGCCCTGTACTTGCAGTATATTTTATTAGTGTGTTCAGTTTTGCAAGAAAATGTTGTAAAGCCATAGAGGACAGATCTCTGATATACATCCATTGCTCACTGCTCAGAAACCCCAGTGCCTTGCATCCTTGTTTTCAGGGCAACTTTATCCTCCAACTAGGCACAAGACACCACAGCTGTCTCTCTGTGAACAGTTTTAATGGTGCAAGTGACAGAAATATCATTACACATCCTTAATGTTTATTTGCAATACTTTTTTTTATTATTTTTTTTATTTTTTTTTATGTGCATTATGTGGAACTTATTATCAGGTTTCTGGTAACACATTTTAATGGTCACAGATTAGTTTGAAACAATTTATCTGTGCACCAGTATAATTAAATTAATGAAAAAGGTGTGCATATATTCAATTGTAATCAGTTATACATATAGTAAATGTGCCATAACTGAATGATAAGCTGTTTTCAACAGTCATTTTACAGTGCACTGAGCTGAAGTGGGTATCAAAGATGGCTAGATGATACAAGGAAATGCATTATGAATGAAGCAGGTACACCCTACCTGTACTGAGCTTTGAGCCCGTTCATGGTCATCTAAACTCACAAATGTTCTGTATCTGTAATCTATGGCTTCTCTGCAATGCTCTTACCATTTTCTGTATTGGCAGTGAATAGAAACTAGTATAAATTAACACTGTATTTGTGTTTTTGTCATCTGAAATGAGTATTTTTATTTAATAACTCCATTACAAAGCGATCACTGAGCAGTATGAACATTTTGTGTGGTTAATTACAGCATGATGTTTGTGAAAAATGGCTGTTTGATTAGGACCAACTAAATGCACTTACAACAGTGTTTTCCTCTTATCAGTGTAAGTGTGAGTGCTTGAGTACTCTATATCCAGCAAGGCTCAGAGGCACACGTACTCGTTTCTCAGTTTGTCAGTTCTTTGGACAAAGGTCTACTTTCTACATGATGTATTGATTTTAACCTACAGTGTTAGCGCTAGGGGACCTTGCTTATTTCCTACTGCACATTTCCACATAGTCATCGTCCTCCTACAATACACATATATTTAGGCTCTGTGACTGTACTAACTCAGGTTGTATTTTTCCACATTCAGTATTAATGCTGCCTTCACGCGCGATCGGAATTATCGTAAATACTAGTTTCCTAGTTAAAAAATTGGACATGAACTCCATCTCAAGTCAAAATTTTAATGCGATGAGCTCGTAATCACGACTTCCGAAGTGGGAAGTACGAAATTTCCGAAAGCACGTGAAGGCAGCATTACTGAGGTTGTTTTTTTCACATTCACTGCAGAATAAAACCCTATTTATTGGGAGGGTAGTTGGCATGAAATTTCAAGCAGCGACATCAGTAGTGTGACATGACATAAATGGCATTTTTCCAATTCTAAAAAAAATGTTTTTATGGCCTTATAAGACTACAATATAGAATATTTATACTTTTAAAACAGGACAAAGTAAACATAAATATCGTAAACACTTTATTTGTCATCTACCAGGGAAGAATTTTGAACGGTTTTCATATTTTATCAAACTGTTCATTGGGTTCATCTCATACTGAACCTTCACACAGAATGCCAGGCACAGAGTTAAGGTACCTTATCGCCATCTTGTGGTTGTAAGTACAAAGTGCATCGTGGGGAACAGTGGAATGAATTCTTGAACTTTCCTCCAGTTCTAAAAAAACGAAATGTTAATGTAATTATCATGTAATGGTGTAGTTAACCGCTAAAACAATTAAAGAACTAATCTTCATAAGAATTGGTGGTGAGGATTTTGACACTTAAATGACTTAAATCCATTCACCAAAAGATTTGTTTGCTGATTTGTGAACTGTATAATTACAACATAGGCGGCGACTAGTGAGAATCTTTTGAATGGATTCCTTAACCCTCTGGTATTGTTCATTTGGGGGTCACACTTGTGTTGTTTGCAGTCAGAAGTGACCGAACACCTGAAATAACTTTTTTTTTTCTCAGTAAAATCAATGTAATATATTTTTGTTCAATAATGTTTTCTTTTTTGTTTTGTATTTTGAGAGAATTTAATGGTACTAATTAATATTTATGCAATAATTATGATAATTTTTTCCCCATTGAAAATAAAACAAATTTAGTGCCAAGATTAGTGCCATCTGGTGGGAGTAAACATCTGTAATGCCATGGTTTAACCACTAGATTCCTATATAGCGCTACATAAAAAGGCTTATAAATTCTCTAGTTGTTTTTAGACATAAATACTTATTTTTTATTAAGTTGTGGATTTGGATATACATTTATACATTTCAAAAACAACTTTTTGTAAAGGTTTTTTTTTTTTTTTTTTGTCTGAAATGTTGGTTTGAAGTGTCAGTTTTTGCATTATTTTTACAACAGTCAAATCTGAACACAGAGAAAGACATTTTGTTACACATATAACATTAAAATTCAACAGAAATGACCAGGAATGCTTTATCAGAGGTTAATCAATCTGACCTCATCCTCTTATCTGAGTCTTCTGGCTCAATTTTGCCATATTGTTACAGCCACACCAGTTCATTTGTGTGTGTATAATAGTGTGTTTTGTGTTTGTGTGTCAGTGAGTGGGTGTCTATTTAGTAGGCTACTCTTGATATTTTAGAGTATCACCCTTCATTATGTGCACTTTTTTCTGCATCGTGGATGATTTGTAGATGTACACACTAAAAAGTCTCTGTATTTTCGTATTTTTACGTATTTCCCATTCATTTCTAATGCGGTGGTCATTTTTGACCGCGAACAGCACAAGTGTGACCATTTAGCTTTTTCGAATCAAGTCTACGATTTTTTGTGTGGTCACATAGCGACTGCCATAAAAGTTACAGTTTCGCACCAAGTAGCGATTTTTAAAATTTCAAAACATTTTTTTTTCGGTCTAAAATGACCGAACAACACCAGAGGGTTAATATACCGAGTCGTTCAGGACCAAAATAAGTCGTATTATACTTTATTAAAAATTGTCTGTCTACGAATCTACTAAGAAAATCCAGGAAAAGTAAATCGCTTTCAAAAAAGGTGCTCAACAGAGCGACACATTTCTGTCCTGTGTTGGCCACTGTAGCTTCTCTATATTGCAATTCGCAATCTCACCGCTAGATGCCGCTAAAATTTACACACTGCACCCTTAAAGCACCAATTTGTACGAAACACCATAGGCTACTGAATAGCGAGAGTTGTATTCTTAAAACTCTCGTCCCAGATCTAAACCTATTGAAGATACAGCTCAATTCAAAAAGTTGAGAGACTACAACTATTTATTAACTCTCTTAATGACATTTTAGTAAAAAAAAAAAAAAAAAAAGTAATTGCAATAGCTATATAAAATAACGTGGCAATGGAAGCATTAAATTTTCTCAGTTGACAGAAGAAACGAGAACGAAAAGATGGAGATAAATAAAATGAACGAGGAGAAATATCATCACTGGTCAATGTCATTCATGTTATGTAACATCGTGTTCGAAGTGAGGACTCAGTAATTGAAGCGGGGAAAAATCCCCCAAATCCTTTTCTAAGAATAAGAAACGTTAGTGGAACCGTCGTCTCTCTTGTTGTCTGCGGCTTTATAAGCGTAATTAATTTGTTGTAATGTAACTCATTTGAGATAAACAGAGCATGCGGAGACCGAGCAGACCACAGCTCGGGTGACATTTCTTGCCATACGGGCATTTCTGGTCCTTGTCTTCATCCAATCTCCATCTCAGACATTTACGCCGCAACCTATCTCCATAGCTCCTCGACATCAATGACGTTTGACTTTCGAGGCGTAACTAAAACCGTTTTGATTGACAGCTCCTGGGACCAATCCACTCGTTCTTTGTGCAGAAACTGGCCAATCATTGGCTGAATAGCATAACCCAGCGTTCCATCATACTAGGTTTACCGGTCTGTTTTGAGCCAGGAAAAAATTGGCACAGAGCACTAGCACAGCCTGCTAACATTTACTTGTGATAACAGGTTAGCAATTAGTCGCTATTTGAGTGAGTTTAGCAGTAAGGAGAAGGACAATCTGACCTTAGTGACCAACATCTGGGTATGTAGTCGGTCAGCGAATGTGTATGAATGTGGCTTTTGGTGCAGGCTGGGACGGCAGCTACAGGGATTAGCTGTACGGGGAGCTCCTGCTAGCAGTGCAATGCTGACATACCTTCAGGCGGCTTGCTAATTATCTCATAAACGGGGATTCTGGTTTGTCTTCAGTCGGAAAAATCCTCACCATTCATACGCGGATTGTATTCCAAAGCCGAGACCGGTTTAAATAGTCCGCAAGTGAAGCGTTTGAGTTAGCTGGCTAGCTGGGTCGCCTGCAAGTACAAGGTTAGCTGTTTAAAACGAGCCACCTGGACCCGAGAACCATCGAAAGAGGTAAGAAGCCCAATTGAACACTACTTTACTAAATTAATAGTGATTTTAGAGTGATAATTAACAAGTGTCCGATCATTTAAAGAGGTGTGACAAGCTAGTTATTTATAACCAGACGACTATGCACTCTAAAAAAAAAAATCTAAACCTCTGAGATAAACACGAATCGACCTCAGAAATTTAGATTAAAGGTTATAATCTTGTCATTCAGCTTTTTACATATCTGCTCACTTGAGGTATTCAGCAACGCCTTCTTCATTCTGGTTTGGGTCACTGCTGTGAAATGAGCACCAGTTGTTCACTGTGCAGTGATGATTGTATTTTCTTCACAAATGTTGAGGTATATTCTCAGGCACTTGTGTTGTGAGTCTGATCAGCCTTTGATAGGATGAGAACATCATCTCACTTTCTAAATCTGCTGTAATCTTGTTTTGATTCTCCCCCCTCCCCCTTTTTTTAGTAGCTTGTATAAGACATTTTTGAAGTGTCCATTTAATATGTTGTCCAGAATGTCCACTGAGTTCATCTTTGAACATAATTCCAAATAACCTAGGTTGTCTCCTTCAGGTTTTCTTGTGCTTTTGCCCGCTTTAACAAGTCAACAGTCTTGTTTATTGGCCTTGTCTTTCAGGCTCTTGGGAATGCAATATACTCCACACCTGTTTTTGTTCCACAGCTGCGGTCATGCGTTTCACGGACTGACAATTGAGACTTTTCAGGCACACTGATTCAAACTCTCCTGACCTCCTGGTATTCTGTCTGATAGTGCTTATATTGAGGCAGGAGACATTTTTATCTTTCAAGGGTGTGCGTTTCATCAGAAAGTGCAGTGCAAGATCGTACCCTCACTTTTGCTGAGATTCAGAAAATGCACTTTGTGTATGAGAATAAAAATAGTTAAATCTTGAGCAATATGAGTGACTTGTCAGAACTGTCCGTATAAGCTCTTGATTTAGATTGGGTAGTCCTATACTCTAACATATAGAAGGAAAGTTTGCTTTATAAAATTGATCCAGTGTTTGCTTTGTCAAAAATAGTGTCTTAATCTAAAGGAAAACCATCTATATAATGCTTGTAATTTGAGTCAGAAGTTCCAATCACCGAGATGAGTCAATTGTACAGGGCCCTTCCTTATAAAACAAACACAGACTCTAGTTGTTGTCTCTCTGTATGCTCTTTAAATTTGAAGTTTGTAAAGTTTGAAATTTATTAGTGAAAGTGTTTCTTTGGGGCAAAAAAAAAAGAAAAAAAAGTTGCTATTCCTGAAGTTGGAAAGGGTTACTACAGTACAGTCAGATTTGTCAGGTCACTTAAGATTTTGAGACAAAATAGTATCTTTAATAATTTAATTGCATGATTATTAAAGGTAAAAAAGGTGTCTACAACATTGTAGCTAAAATTGTGCATTAGGGTTGTAACGGTATGAGATTTTCATGGTGTAACGGTCTCAGAAAATATCACGGTATCATTGTATATCATCAGTTAAAATGACTAATAAATGAATGAAAACATTTTTTTTGGTTGGTCAAATGCTTTATTATAACAAGCTTTTGTTTGTTTTGTTTATTTAAATTTCAATAACCAAAAACGTATAATCAATTACATTTAATAACTGATTATTGATTACATTAATAACTAACAAGAATTAATAAGAACAGAGTTACTAAATTAAAACATGGACAAATTATATTCCTTAAATAATTAAATAAATTGTCTTATTATTATTATTATTATTATTATTATTTTGAGAAGTACATTCTATTGTACAATCGTAATGTATTTCTGTCAATTTCTTCGAGTTAAAAATCTGACTTTTATTTTGACGGGTTGTAATAATAATTCGTTTTATTTATATAGCGCCTTTCTAGGGCTCAAGGACGCTTTACAATGTACATTTAACAAGGAAGAGATAATACGAGTAGACAGTGATGAAAAACAATAGTTGTATTGAAGAGCTTCTGAGTTTCAGAGTGTATTTGACAATGGTTTTTCTCAAATAAAATGATGAAATGCTCATTAAGTTTTCTCTCAATTTTAACTTATTTTTCGACGTGGGATTAGAGATAACAGCCTCTGTCTCTGACATTTTCTCCATTGTATGTATGTGGCTGGAGGAAGTTTAGAGTCTATTGAAGTGGAAAGTTGTTGCCTATGCGCAGGTGAGATTCTACGTCAGATTTTTTTTTTTCAATACCGTAGATGAGCAAATGTACACAATATGATAATCGTACGTGTTCATACGTGATATACCGTCATACCGCTATATAGTTACAACCCTATTGTGCATTTGCATGTCTAAATTTGGTCAGTCCAATTAGAACTATACCATTATCATGTTTTAAGCCTATACAATTGTCGCATTTCACCCGCGGATGCATGGAACCTACAAATCACTCATGAAGCAGCCATTTATTCGCCATGGTATGACTAAAGCCACACCAATACGTTTGAAAGCAAAATGTAACTTGTGAGCCTGGACCACAAAACCAGTCCGCAGGGGTATATTTGTAGCAATAGCCAACAATACATTGTATGGGTCAAAATTATCGATTTTTCTTTTATGCCAAAAATCATTAGGATGTTAAGTAAAGATCATGTTCCATGAAGATATTTTGTAAATTTCCTACCGTAAATGTATCAATTTATTTTTGTGAGAGGATATGCATTGCTAAGGACTTAATTTGGACATCTTTAAAGGCGATTTTCTCAATATTTTGAGTTTTTTGCACCCTCAGATTCCAGATTTTTAGTTATAGTTGTATCTCGGCTAAATATTGTCTTATCCTAACAGACCATACATCAATGGAAAGCTTATTTATTCAGCTTTCAGATGATATATATATGGTTTTGTGGTTCAGGGTCACATTTTTAAAAACGTTTTTAGGGCTAATCGATGCAAATACTTTAAATATCAGTAAATAATTTTTTTTTGGTAATTCTCACTAAATATTTGTGTTCTTCGCTAATCTTATAGTTTTGATTAGATCATATCATTTGTTACTCTCCATTGGAAATAAATTGACTTTCAGTCTGTTGTTTTTCAGAGATTTACACTTTACAAACTGCTAAGTTGTTGCTGCTGTTTTTTCTCCCCTTTCTCCCTTATCTCCCTTTTTTGTTTACGTCATGTCTATCAGTACCATCAGTTTGTGTAGCGAATCAACCACCTAGAAAACACTGAATGCTCTTGATTGGAGGACTTCGAGAAAGACATTGGTGGCCGCGTCCTGTTCATGATGTAAGGGGGTGTAATATTTTGGGTCTGATTTTTTCCATCTCAGGAACGGGATACCTTTAAAATTGTCTCAGCGAAACAACAAATTCAGTATTTTGCCTGGGTGTTTTACAGGAGATTGTAAGAGAGTCAAGGTGTCCGTTTGTGAGCCGAAGCTTAACCAAATCTGGGTCATGCTGTACAACAATGATCCTACACTCTTAAGTAAATGTATAACCAAGCAGTTTCAGGCGAAGACATTTTATGCTTTAGAACAGCCAAGTCAAAGTCCTGACTCTCCAGTTGACATTTCCTTGCTTGACATGACGTGAGAAGTTCAGTAGTTCAGTCTATGAACTCTGAAGAAGGTGAGCTTACATTTTGTGTTAAATTAAGTGACTTAAATGTTATCACAATCCTTCTCTTACCAATGTATGCAAAGGCCTTGTGTATGAAACCTTGAACATCTAATAAACAACTTGGTATCTTGAGCGTTGATTTATAATACTGTTAGGTGAATGAATAAATCTTGGGCCGCCGTTAAATGTGCGGTGCTTTGTTTCTCTGTGCTTTAAATCCCAGGCTCGTATTGGCAGGCCGTTTAGGGCCATATTACAGCCACCATAATGTAAACACATTCGCATAATGGAAAAGCAGTCGGCTGTTCTTCAAAGTTCACTTTTACATAAGGGTCTCGTGGTCTTTAGTTCATCTCTGTTTTGGTAAGGCATCCATGGGCTACATGCAGTTCATCATATGAAAAACAGATCACTGAAACCATGTCAGTATCTAAGGTTGTGTTGTGTTTAGTTGCTTCTTGCTGAAGAGTTAGAAATATAAACATTAGATTGGTGACCTTTTATGTTACAGTTTGGGTTAACGGCAGGATAACTGTTAAATGTAACTTACTTTTCTATAGGGCTCAGAGGAAAGGATTTTTTTCTACTGTGCCAGTGGTTCAAATTTTTACTTACCCTGCCAAAATTATCAATGGCCCCACCAAAAAAAAAAGAAAGAAAAAGGTTTTGTTGTCATTGTTTTGACCCATGCAACACTATTTGAATAAATGAAGTGTTCAGATGCAAAAACCGCTAAATGCCACCTTCGTCAAAAATGTGATATTGAGCGAATGCTTTCCCCACATAGTATACGTTCATCAAATACTTTCGCTTCAAATCCACTAAATCCCAGCCTCAGCCCATTCAGAAATACCAGTTCGTTGGCAGAAACCGCTAAACGCCACTTCCCTTTGTCAGCAAAAGCCTCTAAGTCCACAGAAGAACCAATTGGAAGACGCAAATCGAATCCTATGATTTCAAGATGAATGACAGTGTGCGTATGAGCCGGCTTTCAATTGTCGAGCTGTAAGTTTTTACCATGTTTTGTCCATCGTTACAGTGGCAATGACAGGATTTCACGAGTAACAAGTAAACACAACAGTGTTCCTTTTGCTGTTGTAAAACTGACAGAAATGGACATTTTACTATGTCATGTTGTCCAAAGAGGTGTACTTAGAAGTTTTTGCAAAAAAAAAAAAAAAAGCACACATGGACTTAGCTGGTTTTGCAGCAAAAGACAGTCAAATTTGTTAAATATCAGTGAATTGACCTAAAGTGACATTTTTGAAAATAAGGCATTTCAATAACTGACTTATTGACAGTCCTTATTGTCGAGCCCTTTTATATGGCTTGTTCTTTTTTTTTCAATACACAAGCAGCTTCAGGGATGGCAGAAACACTTCCCTACATGGCATGGCTTTGCCTCCAAAGTCCTTTTAGTTTATGACTAGTGTTATGACAGCCTCACATTTATCAGCCTGATAACTGACAGTTACACACTCTGTTAGTTGTGAAATTTATAAGCAAAGAGTATTTATTAAGCATGAGAGCTTGCTTAAACTTGACATTGCCTTTCATTTGGGAGGCTTTTCCCTTTTGCTTTGTGGATTACACACAATTAGTCTTTTTTTTTATTTATTTATTTTTTTTTATAAATGCCAAGGGCATTTGACTTTCTTACAAGAACTTCAGTTTACATTGGATTGCATAAGTAGTTTTTGACTTAAATAAAAAAGGTATGCTTTTGTTACTTTAAATTAAACACTTTAAATTGGACCTATTTCACTGTATTAAGCTTTATGGTTGCCTACCAGATAAAATCAGTAAACCCATATAAGAAATCAAATGTACACCCAGCAGCAATGCTCATCATAGCAAATGGCTGTGCAAAACATCAAAACTTTTTTTTGTTTCATTTTTAGTGCAAATGCCTTTTATTTCGACAAGTTCAAGGAAGCCAAGTATGGAGATTCAACACAAGTAGGGTAAGAAACAGAGATATCAGGCCAAGGCAGAGCAGCTGTGATGGTGTGAACTTTCAACCTGCCAGATACGTAGACTTTACATTAACTTTCAGATGAGTCTTGCTCCTTCCTTGTCAGCAGATAAAATGTTTTTAATTGGTATATGATTGCTGGTCATTGTTGGAGGACTCTGGTGATAATGATGTGAGTTGTCATAATGAGAGCACTTTGATTTGCACAGTAACCGTAACTGTGAGGACTCTGTTAGCCAACACCCTGTAGACGAATCCAGATGAAAGCAAAAGGCCCTAGATCATTAACTTTGAATCCATAAAGGTTCAGGTCAGTAGTACAGTAATATTCTGTACAGTATCTTGAAGAGTCTGTAAAAAAAGTGAAAAACCTTTGCAGTGTAATGGATTTGTGTTTATTGTAATATGTGTAGAAAAATCCTAGTGTGTGCAGAAACACTTGGTTTCTGTGAATGAATTGTTATTACTAGAGCTGGGACAATACATCGATGCATTGCGAATTGAGAAATGATTCTGGATCGATTCTGATATTTTCTGTATGTATCGTGATTCTCTCTCGAATCGATTCTGAGCTTAGTTTTCAACAGCAGATGGCACTGCGTGCTTTACAAACAGCCGTACCTTCTTTGAACCTTCTATAAAATAATCATTGATAAAGTTTGAAAAGGTTGAAGCGAATTACAAGGGTGTTTGTAGTGGGCTGTTTACATTAATCTCAAATACATTCTCAGACTCAGCCGAACGCACGAGTGGTCTTCTTCACGAGCATTTAAGTGTGCGGTTAAAAAATAGCCTAGATCGCCATCTGCTGTTAAATCAATTCTGAGCTTCGTTTTTTCGATGCATTTGGAAAGTATCAGAAACGATCCACGAATCGCGAGGCATCGATATACTGTCCCAACCCTAGTTATTACACTGGTTAGTGATGGTAATGTGTGTTTAAAAATTAATGTTTAATGCTAATAGCTGATTTGTTTTCTCTGGTCTTTAGTTAGGTTTCGTTTTGGTAAGCTGGACCTGAAATTCACATGAACCAAATGTAGGACATGGGGCAGAACAGAAGGTCACATCCATAGACCCCCTGTAGATTCTCTCTGGAAAACAAAGTATCTGTGCCTGCTGTGAAATTAATCAGCTGTCTGTTATTCTCATCCAGCTCCTACCATAGCAGTGTGTCAGGATGTTAACATTTTAGCTGAAAAGACAAGTGGGGTTAGGAACCAAGAACTGGTTCTTAGTTGGGAAGAATGATTTTCATTATTCTACATTATGGTCTTTTTAAGGACTTCAAACACAAACTTGAACTCTTGAGTTATCGGTTTGAATAAGTCTGTCTCAAAAGGTCCTTGACTTAAACGGATAGTCCACCCAAAAATGAAAATTCTGTCATCATTTACTTGTATGAACTTATTTCTTCTGCTGAACACTAGGGCTGGTCCGAATACCATTTTTTTTTTTTTTTTTGAGCTTCAAAGCTCGGTAGTAATCAGCACCGAATATTCGAAGCTTCGGCGGGAGGGGGCTGAAGATATTCTTCTCTCTAATAAAGGCATGTTTAACGAGTAGAAATATGGTGTGGCCCCTTTAAGAGCTGCGCGTTCCCGGTTGAACTGTGTCGAACGACTTGAGCACCGCATGTATGTGGGTTATTTCTGTTTTTCTGTTGCTCATTTAAAGTTATTTTCTTTATTAAGTAACGCTGTGGACGGTATAACATTTGCGACAGACAGTTACACGTGTTTCATGGGGAATAAAGCGCCAGTTGTGAAATGTCAATCGCCTCTGTGAAGTCTGGTATCAATAACTCAAGCTAAGTGAGCTAACGTTATCCCTATTTGCTCTGTAGACAACGCGTTACAGCAGGAATCTCTGTGTGTCTGTCTGCCTGTTTGCATTTTGATTATGTCGAGAACACGTTCAGAATTAATAAACTTTTAATAAACTTCAGAACAGCGCGAGCCGGGAGCGGCGCGCCTCACGCGGGCAGGGCTTAAATGCTACGAGAACGGACACTGCACTAGTGATATAAAACAGGTCTGTTAAAAGCAATACTTTTAAAAAGGTAGCCTAACATTTTTCTGTAAAAACAAATCGCTCCCAAATAAGAAATTAGCAGCACAGTAATTACTGACACAGTAAAGGGTAGGCTATTTAAATAAAAGACGAACGAAAAATAAATGAACGAATAAATAAAGAACACGCCGTCCCAGTAAAATCCCGTTTGAATTTTAACAAGCTCCTATATTTCGCAGTAGATTCATTTAGTCTGATAATAACGGGTAAAAAGGCTATTACATTTTGTTTCTATTCTATTTTCCACAATGTCAAAGCAGCGCAGCTTAACCCAAAATACAAGCTCATGCAGTTGTGCGCTTCAGACAGAGAATACTCCAGTTGCAGGGAACACATTAGAGGGCTAAGAAGACAATTTATATTTATTAAGTATAACAAGGTTGGGTTCCTTAACTGTCCATCATATTAAAAACGGCTAGGCTATACAAGATAATTGTAAAAAAGAGTATTGTATTTCGCCATATTTTGTAGTGTAAACATATGTAAACATATTCAAGCGCGAATGAGAACCGTTTCGCGAGGGGTATGCCAGATGTGCAAAACAAAAAACGAATATTCGAATCCCAAAATTGAAAATCGAATACCAACCTACCAAACGAATGTTCGAATATTCTGGTCCAGCCCTACACAAAAGAAGATATTTTGAAGTATGTGGGCAACCAAACAGTTGATGGGCCCCATTTTGAAGAATGTTGGTAACCAAACAGCCAAACAGACCCCATTGACTTCCACAGGATGGAGAAGAAAAATTCTATGGGAGTCAATGGGGTCCATCAACTGTTTGGCTGTTTGGTTATCAACATTCTTCAAAATATCTTCTTTTGTGTTCAGGAGAGTATATTATTATTATTTTTTTTTTTTTTTTTTTTTTATATATAAATATACAGGTTTGGAACAACTTGAGGGTGATTAAATGATGACAGAATTTTATTTTTATTTCTATAAATGAATTAACTGTTAGCCTACTGTGTTTTGTCCACATGAGGCATGTGAGAACCAGTCTAATTTCTGTCTGGTTGTTCAGTAGATTTAGAAGAGAAAATTGTACTAAAAAGTAGTTTTGTTTTTGTATATTTAAGTACATAGTTATTAATGGTTACACAAATTAATAAAATAATTGTTAATGAAATTTAGGAATTTTACTGGAATCGGGAAAAATAATGATTTAAATCTTTATTTCAATGTGTAAATACAGCCAAATTGTTTTTTTTTTTTTTTTTTTTTTTTTTTTTCGGTTTCATTTTTGCTTTGGGTTTTTTGTTTTGTTTTGTCACTCATCATGTCCAACACGCCACTCCTCCCCTTTCTAGTGAAGATATGGCCTATAATGCTAAACACGTGTACAGTGTGAAGTCCTCACCTCCTCCTGCCACTCCGCTACTTCCTGCTTTGCCTGGGAGGAGTGCTAAAGCCTGAGCACTTCCTGTCCCATCCAGCCCACGGTAATCCCAGTGCACAGCAGTCCTGTGGGTGTGTTTTGAGCCCTTATGTAAGGCTGAGAAGCCTCAGGGACACCAGCCCCTCAAGTCAATCTAAGTACAATTTAACCTATGATAGCTCTTTGCTGTTTACTAACTTTGCATTTGAAAAGCTGAAACAGGTACAGGTCAAGGGCTCGAGTACACGTCTGTCCTGATCATGACTGGGTGAGGATTTTAATTTGGAACAGACTCTGGAGCGTGTCCTTAAAATGCCTCCTCTGTAGGCAGCTTGCTTGCATTTGTCCCTTAGATTAGTGTTGTCACAATACCAAAATTATGACTTTGATATGGGACTAAAATATCTCGATACTAATACTCCAGCAAAAACCTAAAACAAGAAAAGTAATTGAAAAATAAATGACAGAACATGGAACTTTAAAATGAATTGTTTTATTTATTAATTTAAACAAGCTGAGGTAGAGATGTTTGCAACTTTGATAAAAGGATCAAGCCAAATTAAAGTATTACTGCCCTCAACTGCCTCATGAAGCTCCAATGATGAAAAGTTTGCTTGTCACAAAATAAATCACACTTGTTTGACATTGAAGGCATGAGCATCATGTAGGTTAATTTTATTATCAATCACATTCATTAAACTGTTGTTTAGGGTTGAGCGAATTATCAAATGTGAAAATAAAACACTACATAGTCTTCACTGCATGAATTAAACATTATTTTTAAATAATCATATTATTATTAAACATTTTTTTTAATGACATAAGACAGCAGTAGGCATGTGATGGTATCATTTTCATATAACAATATTTGGTGAAGCTTTTATCAAGGCATATTGGATTTTCACGGTACTGAATTGTTACCAAAAAGTGTTGTCCTCCAAACAAGTTTATTAAAAAAAAAAGTATTTAAATGTTCTTTTTGATTGTATGTATGAAAAAAAACTTTTTTTTCATCTAACAAAAAGTACATTTAAATACAATAAAACCATACACAAAAATGTATGAAGTGAACAAATTTTCAAACAGATTAAAGTGCAGTAGTGTTTATAGAGAACAATAGGTAGCACTTAATAATGAGGCCCATTAGTTTAATCTTAATCCATTAACTAATAATGAGCAATATCTAGGCTAGATTTGTTACAGTAGTTATTATTCTTTGTTATTGTTAATAAAAATACTGTTAATAAAAATAATTGTTCATTGTAGGTTCGGGTCCATTACGTATAATATCAACAGATACAACTTTTACTGAAATACTGTAATACTGAATATAACATAATACTGAATTTAACATTAACTAAGATTAATAAATGATTTGGAAGTATTTTTATTGTTAATGTTAAATAATGAATTAACTAATGTTAACAAATGAAACCTTGTAAAGTGTTACCGAACAATAATAAAGAATTATTGAAAATATGAAGCATTTTCAATCAACATCTAGGGCATGGTTTAATCCAGATTAAAATGTAAAAATGTAAGTAAAATGTAAGTTTGAAAATACATAGCTTATTATATCTTTATTAGTATTGAGTATTGAGTATTTGATGCTGTGATGAGCAACATAGTGAATACAAAAATATGAATGTCTGTTTGAAACATTTAAATACTGTTCAGAAACATATGCTGCATCTCAATTCGCCTACTTATACTATGCCCTAAAAGTATGTACTGTTTTTGTGAAGAAAAAGTACTTTTGAGTGTGTAGCAGAAGAGTATGCAAGCTTCGAGACATACTACTTCGTCATAATTGCGTCTTTAACGGACGCTCTGTCGCTTAATTACGTGCATCCTGTCACCGTTTAAACTGCCCTGTCAATCATCTTGTCACAGTTAAAATCCTCCACATTCAATTAAATTTAATTTCCTACCGTTTCGGAGAGAAATGTATTGCGTTGATCTGCCAGTCATGGAGAACTCTCTTCATGTTTGCATAATGATGCATTTAAAAGTTAATGACCAAACGCATCGTTATAAAAGTTCACAATCCTGTTGTAGATGAAATATAATGTGGATAACATTTAATCAATATATTTTTTTTTTTCATCAGGTTAGATACTGATTATTAATCACTCAAACCCCTTTATCTATGCTTAACCGTCGGTTTCGCACATCCGTCATGTTTGTAGTTTTTTAACACTTTTTATTCGTGTTTGTAGTTCTAATCGAATCCTCGTCCACAGCGCAATGGGTTGTGGGCAATATTAGCCGTTAAGAGTGTGCACGGATCTGCACTTCTGATTCTTACCGGAAAAAGTAGACCATCCGGGTATGTTTGGAATAATCATTTCAACATTCTACGATTTGGGACATACTAATTCTATTTTCGAATACTATTTAGGACGGATAGTATGCGAATTGGGACGCAGCAATAAAGTAGTGCAGCCTGCTTTGTTTACGGGGTTACCATGGTAATGGCTGCATTTCTGCTGTTCCATAAGCGTCTACTGTCGGAGTGAATGTGCACCTTCATTCAGCGCCCTCGTTCCTCCATGCTTGTTTTTACATCAGAGTGCCTCTTTGACGCAGCATACAGGCAGTGTTGTAAATTTTAACCGGTTGATTCTTAAAATGCATTCTAAAAATCTGAGTAATTCATAATAAGGAATTATTCACTGTATTTTGAAGTGCCTACGATAACAATATCATGCATGTTCATTATTGTGATGTATATCGTATTACTGTATATCGGCACATGTCTAGACAGCAGCAGGCATATTAGGCTTCTGTCACTTTAAGATCTAATGTAGGGCTGCAACTAACAATTATTTTGATAATCGATTAGTTGGCCTATTATTATTTTCGATTAATCGGATAAAAATCCTAATTTTCTTTATTTTTATTTTATTGACCAAAAAAAAAAAAAAAAACAGTATTGCACATCTTGCCCAATGCACTTAAAAACAAATGTGCCAATTGAATGCTATGAAAACATACAGTGCTTAATTTATTAGACTACCTGTCATAATAAAGAGAGAACACAAATATTTTATGAATCTATCAAAACTTGTTTAAAGCTAAAAATGCTATTGACATTTATTAGGAAAATAAACTGAAACAACTAATTAGTTTCTAAATAATATTCACACATAATATCCAAAAAAACTTAACAGTCTCTGTTCTTGTTGACTGTAATTTGGGCATCTGGGGGAAAAAAAAAAAAAACTATGAAGTGTTTTACTTTTTCCTGCCTTTCTTGTAAAACAGTAAAATCAAAAATTCATGGATAACAACAAATAAATATATTGTAGCTTTAGAAATACTGCTGTGACTAAAGAGCCTACACATACTGGTGGATTAATCACCAATACTGATAGTTTAGGCTGCCCTGACCTGTGGCACAAACCATACATTGGTTATCAGATGTCTAATAACTTTAGCGCTGTATAAAGTGAATATAGTTTAAATCTCTACTCTATATTAAAAATGAAGATAGGAATAAAGATAATAAAGAATAACACAAACTCATTGTTAACCAACAGGCAAGATAAATGTTCTGCAGGAACACACATTCACTCTGGACACAATCATCTCTTACTGTCATTTATTTGTAAATAGGCTATAAGAAACGTCTTACATTTATATTCAGTTGCATGTTGTTATCCCTTTACAGTTACTACTCTCATAAAATACTTGAATGATTTTTAAATCTAAATTTAACTTTAAACAACAGATATTTCAGCAAAATGAATATTTTTTTGCGCTGAATATCCCTCTCTACCGCGTTCCATCTGTCTGACGCGGGTGCGCGCGCCAGCGCTCATTCAGTAAAGTTTGAAGTTTAACGCAGACTGTCAAGACGAGCCTTTATGCAAAATGTAAATGCTCGCGTGAATTTGTAACATTTACAGATAAGGATATAGCCGTAGAATGAACATTTTGCGCTCAGGACGCACAAGCATCTGTAGAAGCGCCTGACAGGGCAAACCATTACGCTAATGCATTAGCTTGAAGCTTAAAATAAAGAATTCTCATGTTTTGATCAGCTTTGATCACGTACCTTTCCCGCAGCTGCTCAGTCTGTTCCCTTCACTATTTTTTAGATGTATTTTGTCCATAGAAATGCGTTATTCAATGCTGTAAATTGACGCGACTGGCGGAAGTCTCCCGTGCACGGTGGGCAGACCCAACTAATCGATAATGAGAATCGTTGTCGATGATTTTCATTATTGATTATTATCGATTTTTATCGAATAGTTGTTGCAGCCCTAATCTAATGCACAGATTCAATATACTGATTCACATCTAATGTTTTCCCAACTGTTTACGTTCACTGAAGACATAACCGACTATGTTTACGTAAATAATCATCAGTCGTAAATCATAGCCATGGTGGGCATTTTGACGAGAGCTAAATTCACAATCGCATGCTTCTTTTTTTTGAATAAGTTCTTCACAACCATTAAAAAAGTATTTTCGATATAGTATCAGTGTAATTCGGACGTAATGTAAACCTACATTGTCATTTGTGTCGCTTCATTGCCATTCATAAATCCGCTCCCGTGGCCTCATTGGATAGTTAAGTGTCCATTTGATGTGCACTTCAGACTCTACTGTGAATATATACTAGGGCTGCACGATTTATCGCACGATACGAAAAATAACATTGAACTTAAATGCGATTATCACTTAAACGCGATTCTTAGTGTGATTATGAATTCGCAAAGGCTGCGTTTTTTTTTTTTTTTAAATCTGTGCCGCTTGTCAATGAAGTATGGCTCTAAATGCTAATCCATCTGAAAGCACTGCGAGTTTGAATCGCTTATAATGTACATTTGAAAAAGCAACACGCATCAAACATCTTTCCAGACATGAGAAGCATTTATTAACATCTTGTCCAACAAAAGACAACATTTAATAACATGTTTTTACTCCAAACTCACTTCATAACAACAGTTGAGCATCCTTCTGTGAGATGATGTGGCTTCTTACACAGAATAAGGCAGTTGTGTGTTTATTAGTCATGTTTAATCAATCAAAGCGTTTCAATCTTCTGTTTATTCAGCTACAGCGATATGATGCATGTTATCTTCTTCTGCGGCAGGGCATATTTTGAGTTTCTGCGCAAGAGCGCCCTCTGGCTTTCAGATGGAGAAACATTTACTACTGATCACAGAGCCGTACAGCTCTGACAAGCTGCGCATTAAATAATCGCAGCCTTTGCCAAATCGCGTGCGATTTAATCGCGATAAATCGTGCAGTCCTAAATATACTACTCTTTTCACATACTATATAGTAGGGAAGTATGCATATTCAGTACTCGTATTCTATTGAGTACTATGGATTTTCATCATGGTAGGTGCCATATTTAATTTAACAAATGAAAATGTGTGAGGTTGTACAGTCCGCTCAGTTAGTTGCATAAAAATATAGGTCTTACTGTCTTTTTTTTCCACATCTAATTTTTTTTACACTTTTTTTTTTTTTTTTTTTTTTTTTTTTTTTTTTTGTCCAGATAAATTAAATATCAAGTACATGTTGACCATGATTTTCTCTCATTTTAATATCATTTTGTGCAAGATTTTACATTCATTCTGCACATTATAACTGACTGTTCTCTGTTTTCCTCTCTGTTTCTCCGGCACAGGGCTATGTCTTCAGCAGCCACCACAGCCCCGTCGGTGGACAAGGTGGACGGCTTCTCCAGGAAGTCTGTCAGAAAAGCCAGGCAGAAACGAGCACAGAGCTCATCCCAGTTCAGATCTCAGGACAAGCCCATAGAGCTGGTGCAGCTGCCCTTGCTGAAAGGTAAGCTCTGTTTATGTGGTCATATGAAGATAATGGTTAGTGATGTCACAGTGGCTTTGAGCTATTTTAATTGGTCAGATAGAGCTGATAAAGATGGTTGTACTATAATAGCAAAAAAGGAAAGTGAAACGGAATGCAGTCAAACCTGTCACAGTGTGACCCATGTGAAATGTTCTGTCAAGTCTGTCATGTTGTCCCAGATTTAATGTCTGTATTTGGGGTTGGACTTTTTTTTGACAGTAGTCTCTTATGCTCACCAAGGCTGCATTTATTTAATCAACACAGAGTAAAACCCATAATATTGTGAAATATTATTATAATTTAAAATGTTTTATTACAATTTTCAGGTTTTTTTTTTTTTTTGTTTATATATTTTAAAGTATAATTTATACCTGTGAATTACTCTAGTCTTCAATGTCACATGATCCTTCAGAAATTATTCTAATATGCTGCTTTGCTGATCAAGTAGCGTTTTTTTTATTAATGTTTAAAAATTGTGATGCTTAAATTTTTTGTAGAAACCATGAAATTTCTTTCATGATTCTTTGATGAATTGAATAGAAAATATTAAGAACTACAATTTTTTGGAAATATTAATCTTTTATAATATTGTAAACTTTCCAAAAAACAACAACAACAAAACATAATAGTAGTGTATCAGTCATTGCCTAGTTGATTTGTTGTGGATGTATAAAGTCATTGCTTCTGAAGTGTAGTTCATCACATTAATCATGAACATGTTTAACTAAAGTTTGACAACCACAAGGTATCCAAGTACATTAACTTCATTTGTGAACAGTATATCTATTGTTTTATCATTTTAAAGCCTAAAAACTTCTTTGTGCATTGTTTTGCTTGAAAAGTGTGTGTGTGTGTGTGTGTTCTTTCTGTTTGCCTAAAGTATTCAAATACTGTTGATAAACCTACGTACTACATGAACATCGCTGTAATGGTTGGTTATGGCACATATACTGTGTCTTGAATGGCTTTTCAAACTCAAGCCCCTATTACTTGCCATATGCCAGATGGACCTCCAAGCTAATAATGAAGTATTTTAGGCCTCCCATCAACAGTGCCGAATTGTGAGACAGATTACAGTACGAAAGTCAAGGAGGTTGATATAAACCATTTGTGTAACTTTAGTACTACTGGACTGTTTTGCATTAAATCTCTTTCTCTTTTTGTCTAGATGTTTCTGCACAGGAGCAACCAGAGCTGTTCCTCAAGAAGCTGCAGCAGTGCTGTACCCTGTTTGACTTCTTGGACACACTTTCTGACCTCAAAATGAAAGAGTATAAGCGGTCCACCCTTAATGAGCTGGTGGATTACGTCACCCTCAGCCGGGGTTACTTGACTGAGCAGACCTACCCAGAGGTGGTCAAAATGGTGAGATTCAAAGATTAGAAGCACGCTGTGTGATTGGACAATTTCTCTACTGTTATCGTCTAATTTATATGCCTATATCAATATTTCAGATATACCTCAAGTGTTTCCTCCTTTTCATTTGTCACAGGTGTCCTGCAATATATTTCGGACTCTTCCGCCTAGTGACAGTAACGAGTTTGACCCAGAGGAAGATGAGCCCACGCTGGAGGCCTCATGGCCACACTTACAGGTACAGAGCCCCGGCTGCCATCAAATGAAATAGGACTTAATCAGTGTAAATACTTAATTTACACTTTGTCTGTTTCTACATGCATTGTGTTTTATATTTCAACGGTCAAACATGTACAAATAAAACATGGGCTTTATAAAAGTCTTGTGCAGCTGAGATATTTGCAAGGTCTCATTTTTCAAGGACAAGTTTTCTGATTTCTCTCTTCCTTTTCTGCTTAAGCTTGTTTATGAGTTCTTCATTCGCTTCTTGGAAAGTCAGGAATTTCAGCCCAGCGTTGCCAAAAAATACATTGACCAGAAATTTGTATTACAGGTGAGTGATTGCCTGTGAAATGTTATATGACTTCTCGTCCTAGTATAAATCAAATGAAGCCATTATTGCCAGTAAAACAGCACTGATATAGCTCTCTGGAATAATTTATTCTCATTGGTCAGTTGTGGCAATTTGCTGTCAAATAGTTTAGAATAATTGCCACTAAACAGTACATTTTACTGTTGTCACTGATAACCAGTTCCCTAAAGTGCTGTTACCGAACTAGCGCTCTTCTCACATAATTAATTTAATCTCAGTGTTTGGTTTGGTTGGTTTTTGTTTTATTTGACGATACACATTACTTATGATGAAGATAATGTAGTTAATAAAACTCTTCCTAATTTCTAGCTCTTGGAGCTGTTTGATAGCGAGGATCCGCGGGAGAGGGACTGCCTGAAGACAGTTCTGCACAGAATCTATGGCAAGTTCCTTGGCCTCAGGGCCTTCATCCGCAAACAGATCAACAACATTTTTCTTTGGTAAGTAACTGTCAAGCTTTTTAGTTTTGTATATACAAGATAAAATACTACAGTATGCTGACATAGCTCTTTTTCCTCCTGTCCTGCTCTGACAGTTTTGTATATGAGACCGAACGCTTCAATGGCGTAGCTGAATTGCTGGAGATTTTGGGAAGGTATGTCATATTTTAGAACCTATTAATTGGTTGGAAGAGATGTGGAGAAATTGAAACTAAGAAACGGAAAGTTTGGGAAGACAATGAAGGGGCGACCCAAAAAGGTCACATTCCTGTTTTATCTTACTCCACCCTGTCCTAAGTCTTAAGGCCCCGATATACTCACGGCAAAGTTCTTTTTCGATATACCTTTAGCGAACATCCTGATGCTGCCCACACTGAGAGTGGCGATTAGATGAATATGTAAATAAGTGCTGCCCGTTTTCCTCTCAATAACAAAATAATCATGCAACAAACTGAGAAAACAGCATGCTTTTTTTTTTTTTTTTTTTTTTTTTTTTTTAATATATATAAAATATAAGAATCTGATCATAGCAACATGGATAAGCTCAAGCTCTGCAATTCGGCACTCTAAAGTCACGTCACATTTATTTATATAGCACTTTATACAATAGATTGCTTAAAAGCAAGCAGCTTTACAGTAATAAACATGAAAACCAGTGCCAGTGTCTCATTTCATCAGAATTACAACCTCATTTTCTACTATAAAGTGGCTTTCCAGTGTGTTCATGTTTTCACTCGCGGACGTCTCACCTTGACGGACCGAACACATCAGAGAACTTTTCCAGAACGATCGCTTTCGCAAGCTGTTTCGAACTCCCAAAACGAACAACAAACTTCGTTTTGGCCTGATTTTGTTCGAAATTACATCACACCAGTTTTTTCTTCAATTTCGCTTGAAGTATATCAGGGCCTTTAGGTGTCATTTAGATGTCTCAGTCTCCTGCATATTATCAGTTTTTGTCATGGTTATCAATGTCAGATCAGCGGTGAAGCCTCATACGTCTCTGGTTTACAGCATCATCAATGGTTTTGCGCTTCCTCTCAAAGCTGAGCACAAACAGTTCCTTGTGAAAGTGCTGCTGCCTCTGCACACTGTGAGGAGCTTGTCTCTCTTCCATGCCCAGGTACACACACTCAACTGTTTGTTATATCTACATGTCTGTGCTTGCTTACATGCATTTCAAGGATAGAAGAAACCAAATCCTTGTTGTCATGCTTGTTTATGGCACAGTTTATGAATCTAAACATTTGAAATGCATTTATATTAATCTGAAGTCACCTTTTTTGTAGCTGGCCTATTGTATTGTACAGTTCCTAGAGAAAGATCCCACGTTAACAGAACCTGTAAGTGTTCCTTGTCACTATTATCTTCCTCATTCTTCATCAAGTCCCATCTTGTTTCATCTTGTTCCTAGGATTTTCACTAGTTTGCCTCTGATTGTTTTTTTGTTTTTTGTTTTCAGGTGATCAGAGGCTTGTTGAAATTTTGGCCAAAAACCTGCAGTCAAAAAGAGGTAATGTCTTCATTTTATGGAATCCTACCTGCAAATCATTATTCCAGTTTCCATTTTTTTGTGACTTGCTCTCAAAAGCAAATTAATTGTTGAATCTTCTACCAAACAATAATTTAAAAAGTCTTAGAAATCATATCTTCACGTTCTTCCACTATTATTTCCATGCATTATTCAAGAGAAATGCTTCACATACTTTTCCTAAATGTTTCTGTAACATTGACTGCATTGTTTTTTTTATAGGTTATGTTTCTTGGAGAGTTGGAGGAGATTCTAGATGTGATTGAGCCCACTCAGTTTGTTAAGATCCAGGATCCACTCTTCAAACAGATTGCTAGATGTGTGTCCAGCCCCCATTTTCAGGTAAACACACTCCACCCTCACAAACCTAGTGATGTTTTATAATAGCTAGAAACTTAAACATGAAGATATTCAAAAGCAATTTCCCAGGGAAACCCTGATCCATATTTGCTTACGTTACCAGTCCACTGTTCTGTTAGCATGTTGGATCATTAATATCACAAAATTCTGGGTATAAGATCTATTAAATTAAGAAAAAATAAGAAACATTTGCTCTTGCAAAATCAACTCCGCTTCCACTTTTAAGTCTTTACTTAAGTGTTTAGTTAAGTTATGTTTTTGGCATGAAAATGGCACATAGCGCTTCAGGTTCTGCAGTCTAAAAATTACTGATATTAAAATATTTTAAAATGTTTAAAATGGTGATCGTATACTGTTTCAGGTGGCAGAGCGAGCCTTGTACTACTGGAACAATGAGTACATCATGAGTCTGATTGAGGAAAACTCTAGCGTCATCCTGCCTATCATGTTCGCTAGTCTCTACAGGATCTCCAAAGAGCATTGGAACCCGTGAGTTTCATGTCATACACTCTGTATTCACAAAAGTATTGGGACATAGCTCTTAATTCCTGAATTAAGGTGTTTCAATTCGACCCACTGCCACAGGTCTATAATATTAAACACCTAGCCATGCAGTCTATATTTACAAATATTGGTGACAAAAAAGGGTCGTTCTGAAGAGCTCAGTGTATTCAAGTGTGGTACTGTGATAGGATACCACCTTTTCAATAAGTTATTTGTGAAATTTCATCCCTGCTAGATATTCCACACTCATCTGTAAGTGGTATTATTAAGAAGTGGAAGTGTTTAGTAACAGCAGTTCACGTAAAGTCACAAAGCGGGGTCACCGAGTGCTGAGGTGCGTAAAAAGTCGCCAATGCTCTGCTGATTCCATAGCTGAAGAGTTCCAAACTTCCACTGGCATTAATATCAGCACAAAAACTGTGGCGGGAGTTTCATGGAATGGGTTTCTATGGCCGAGCAGCTGCATGCAAGCCTCACCTCACCAAGTACAATTGGCAAGCGTCAGATGGAGTGGGGTAAAGCATGCTGCCACTGGACTCTGGAGCAGTGGAGTGACGAATCGTTCTTCTGTTTGGCAGTCTGATGGGCAAGTCTGGGTTTGGCAGATGCCAGGAAAACGTTACCTGCCTGATTGCATTGTGCCAACTGTAAAGTTTGGTGGAGGAGAGATAATGGTGTATGGGACTGTTTTTCAGGGGTTTACAATGCCCCAATGCACAATCAAGGTCCATAAAGACATGGTTGGAGAGTTTGGTGTGGAATACACCTGGAATACCAGGTGTCCCAATACTTTTGTCCATATAATGTATATATTAAAGTGTTAGTTCACCCAAAAATTAAATTCCTGTCATTAAGTACTCACCCTCATGTCGTTCCACACCTATAAGACCTTCGTTCATCTTCGGAACACAAATTAAGATATTTTTGATGAAATCCGAGGGTATCTGAACCAAACATAGGCAGCAACATCATTGTACCTTTTGAGGTCCAGAAAGGTAGTAAAAACACTGTTAAAATAGTCAACGTGACTACAGTGGTTGACAGTTTCTGCCAATCTCATGTTGATCTTGAGTACATATAGAGTAATATTACATCCTTCATATCTCCGAAAAGTCTTATCTTACTTTTATCATATTTATAAAAGATACGCTGTACCGAATCTTTCCGAAAAAAGCCGAGCTCCTGGAGGTGTGTCTGCCATCAGTGCCGTGGGCAGAGCTAAAGAGTCACGAGCGCGCACAGCTTTTGTGTAGAGATCGTCTGCTAGCTGCGATATCATTATAAATAAAAAGGGAACAAAAACGCGTTGTTTATATTTTATGCACTTGCGCGCCGATTGCCAACAAAACACAGACATCTGATGCAGCTTTACTCACCACCCGCGATCTGCAAATCCAGCGCCGAACTGGAACTCGTTTACAAAGTATCCATCACCGAAATCCCAGGAACAAACAAACATACGTGCACAACTCCGTTGCTGCCCCGGAAAAACAAACTTCATCCACTGTTCCCTTAACGCTGGGTTCTTTGGAAAGCTGAAAAAGGTAATCTCCCTCACAACCAAAAACACACTCCTTTGGTGACAGGAACTGCGTCTCATTTTGGAGGCTGCGTCCTCCGGAGGTCGCATTTGAAGGCTGCATACGTCATCAAGGATGTCTTATTTAAGAAAAGTAACCGTAATAAAATTGACTGATATTCATTGTGAGGTGTAAAATACTGTAGTTTCCTTCTTATGTTGCAATCTAACAGTTATTTTTCTTAAATGAGACTGCTTCGATGATGTATGCAGCCTTCAAAGGGTGCAGCCCCTGAATTGGGACACAGCCATTGTTGAAAAATCTTTTGGCTTCCGTATCCCGAACGAATCGCTTATCAGGGAGAAGTGCCTATACAAGGAATTCCACCCTTTTATGACGTCATTTTTAGACCATACTCGAAAAAAATTCTGCGAAACTTGTCCACAACCGGAAGTTGTATATTTGGCACAGAAATACTTTGGCCATGTTTAGCATGAGAACGCAACTCTTTAACAGTGTAAACAAGTCAGAATGCATGAAATAGCATTACACCCCCTCTTTAATGTTATAAAGAGAATACTTTTTTTACGCAAAAACAAAACAAAAACAATGACTTTATTCAACAATTTGAACCGTTGTTATACGTAGTTAATGTAGTGAACTCAGTGCAGGCTTCCTTGTTTACGTCCGAACGCCGACTCAGTATTGGCCGATGCAGAACACGTGAGCAGCTCGATGCATGAGTGTGATGCTGACACAATGATGAGTTCAAATTGTTGAATAAAGTCGTTATTTTTGTTTTGTTTTTGCGCACAAAAAGTATTCTCATCGCTTCATAACATTAGGGTTGAACCACTGTAGTCACGTTGACTCTTTTAACAATGTTTTTACTACCTTTCTGGACCTCAAAAGGTGCAATGATGTTGCTGCCTATGTGTGGTTCAGATACCCTCGGATTTAATCAAAAATATCATAATTTATGTTTCGAAGATGAACGAAGGTCTTACAGGTGTGGAACGACATGAGGGCGAGTAATTTATGACAGAAATATCATTTTTGGGTGAACTAACCCTTTAAGATTTTAGATTAATACAATATTTTTAATGTTTTTTTTTTGTTTTTTTTAAGTCTGCTTACCAAGGCTGCATTTATTTGATCAAATACAGTGAAAACAATATTGTGAAATATTACAATGTAAAATTACATTTTTATATATTATAGTAGTTATTTTAAGTTATTTATTCCTGTGATGACAGAATTTTCAGCAGTCATTACTCCAGTCTTCAGTGTCACGTGATCCTTAAGCATTCTAATATACTGATTTGCTGCTCACAAAACATTTCTTATTATTATCAATGTTGAAAACAGTTGTGCTGCTTAATATTTTTTGTGGACACCATTTTTTTTTTTTCCAGAATTCATTAAGTTGAAATTTCAAAAGAAAGAGCATTTATTTGAAATAGAAATCTTTTGTAATAATGGAAAAATCTTAACTGTCACTTTTGATCAATTTAATGTAGCCTTGTTTAATAAAATTCATTTCTAAAAAACTTACACGCCCCCAAACTTTTGAATGGTGTGTATTATTAATTGCAGAGTAGAAACTTGAGACAAAGTGTTTTGATGTTCATGTCTGCTTTTCTCCACCATCAGGGCAATATCTGCTTTGATCTACAATGTCCTCAAAGCATTCATGGAGATGAACAGTGCTTTGTTTGATGAACTCGCCGCCAATTACAAATCAGACAGGCAAAGGCAAGAAACAGACAGTGTACAGTATTGTTTTAAACTCCTGCACTTTACAAAGCGGTTCAAATAACCTCTTTCTTGCTCTCCTGTAGGGAAAGGAAGAAGGACAAGGAACGGGAGGATCTATGGAGGAAGCTGGAGGACCTGGAGCTCAGACGGGGCATCCAGAACAGCGACGGTGTCATTCCCACCTAACACGGACCTCGCCTCCAACCTTCTGTTTGACCCCAACCAATCCCTTTCTACTCTTCCACAGGGACCCCTCTTTGCTTCTCATGCTGCGTACTTTACCGCACACTCCCTCATTCATTTCCTCTCTTTCAACAGCACTGTAAATAATCCTCTCCTTCTTTCCTGTATCATACTACTACACTGAAAGAAGAAGAAAAAAAAAAAGAAAATTTGAAGAGAGACTTAATGTGCACTCCTTGTTGTAAAAAAAATATGGTAAAATGATAATCAACTATGGTCAAAGGATATATTTTAAAAAAAACTTTCAGTTCAGAAGTTGTTCAGTGTCTCCATGTCGATATTGTTCTCCAAGGAAGTGCCCTGGGACTTTAGGGTCTGTGCTCACCCTGCGATTAAAGATGTCTTATATGAGGATCCCGCTGCCACCACAATTTTTTTATTTATTTTTTTTTTTAATGAAGAGAGACTTTTCCATCTAGACATAATTTGACTCCCCTGACTCAGGGGACACAAACCAGAAACCCATGACGTGAATCTAAGGAAAACAGAAGTGGGGAGAAAAAAAAAAAAACATTAAACATCCTCTCTGTGGTGTGCATTTTTTTTTTTTCTTTTACAGGATGATCAGCCTGGTCCTTTACTGTACATTATGGACAGGTGCTTTTCGCTGACCAGGAAGCTTAACGTCCAAGATGGGCCGCAGCCGGCTACGGTGGTTACCTGTGCTCAATAAAGAGGACAAACCTCTCCGAGGACCTTTATTTTTTTAACTTGTGAACCAGGTAATGATCTGGTCATAGTTTCATGCTGTCTGCTGTGGAGACTCTTGGGAATTCCCATGTGGAAATTCAGTAGTAACCAAGAGTATGTCAAGCTCAGTTTCTCCGACACTAGTAAGGACACTAGTTTGGAATTTCGGTGGCACACAGTGTTCAGAGCTCATCCAGTGTTTTTAAAACCGTCAAGTGACATATATATTTTTCGTAAAGAATATTCTGGACATTCTTTTCATGTTCCACCCAGATTTCCACTGCTCGGCTCTATTAGTTTTCGATTTCAGGGTGGTTGGATGTCGTCTACATGACCGAGCTGAGCGAGACGAGGTTTTTCTTTCTGTTCATGGAGTGTTTGAAATGAAATCCTGCTTATATTGGGGTTTTTAGGGCCTATGTAGGTAAACTCTGATCCGGTAGGTCATAATCTCTCTTCTGAAATACCAGCCACCAGGGCAGGCTAGAACTAAACAGCACTTCGAGTTAGATCATTAGTTGTTCTCATGGGACTTCAGCCCCCTTTCTTCTCTTCTTTTATTTGAAGTCCCAACAATCGTGGTTGTGGATTTTACATGTGAGGAGGATGTATTTTATTATATTTTATTTTTTTGGCTTAATCACGTGTCTCTCTTTCTCTCTTCCTTGTTTTAACTCTCCCAAGCTCATGTGTTTTATGATGGCCCAAGTTTGATATGTATAAAAAATTCAAAAGAAAGGGTTTGATGAATAGAATAAATCTAATTATTTTAAAAAAGAAAGAGATATTAAATAAACCTGTTTTTTGTGATAAATTGTTTGCTTGCTCTTTTTTTTTTTTTTTCTTCTTTTTTTTCATTTTCCCATTTGAGCTTTTTTTTGGAAGTTTCTAAGATATTTTTCTGAATTTGAAGTTCTATATTTGCAGATTGAAAAGAATCTGATTGACCCATTAGACTTAGTGTCTTCATTACACTAAAAATATTATAATTAATATAGACAAAAATAGATTTTATGATCTCTTGGTTCTGAGAAAATAAGGGTGAAGTGTATTAAGTAAATCTAGTAAGAGCTTAAATTTGCCATTTTAATCCAGTTTGTGGGTCGATCAGTTTACCTTAAAACACATTCCACTCTAGAGAATTAATTTCATGTAAAACATAAACATGGTATTTTAGTGCAATCAGTTGTCAGATTGGTGTGATGTGACGGACCCTGATATAATGTTGGTTACCAGAGCAGTCGTGTAGTGATTATTTTCACCAACAGATGGGGCTGCAAGCTACATTAATTAGTTGGTCTCGCGCCGCTTCTCCAGCCATGAGGAACTTTACCTTGACGAGAGAAGCGGAGTCATCAATTATCACACGAGACCCCGTAATCGCTTTCAAGTTAGTCACATACTAACTATTCATGATAAAGTAATACTGTTTGTATGTACTTTATAAAACAGTGCCTGAACAGGGGTAGTTTGGAACAATTTTAAACGTTCTCGAAAGTTCCGCTGTCAAAACCTTTCCAGACACACCTTGACTATGTATTATGTCGGTGAAAGTACTCCCCGATATGAAAAATCAACTAAATTGTTACACTTGTAACAATTACATTAAGGAGAAAGCATGTAGTTTGTGCTCAAATGAGCCTAAAGCCCTGTCAAAATACCCACACTTGCGGTCTTGGCCACTTGAGAGCGCGTGCACGCGACAGGAAGTAAGGGTGCAAGACTGTCCCATGTATTAAAAATGCCCAAGTGCAGTGCCCTTAATGCACACTAAACCCACACTATCTTGAATACCGCTTCGGAGCTGTATTTTAGGCTGAGCGTATCCCATCATGCATTATGTTCGCGAACTCACATGCCCTGAAATCGTGAGATGTCAAGGAAAACATTCGACTGTAAGTTAAATTAATTATATATTACATATAATGTGGTAGTAAAATATAAAGTGTTGCACATTTTATTGATGCAAAGATGAGTAGACTATGTGTATTTTGTACAACAATTGCAACTGATTTTTATCACAAAGAAGCACCACAATTTTAAAATTGTGTCTTCTGTTAGTTGCATAGCGACCACTGAACATTTAGAAGTGTATTTTAAAATGCAAAGTACTGAAAATAATAATAATAAAGCTCTGTAAACGCTTGCATTTTTTTTTTTTTTGCAAGATTATAAGTGTGTCCCATCGGGTAATCAAAAGTTCTACACTAGTTCTACAAAAGTTCTAAAAGTTCTACAGTCTTCACGCCCACTTGAACACTTGAGCCAAATACAGGAAATACGTCATGTAAGTACAGTGGCCTGCAGCCGTACGGCTGTACGCACTGTGCGTACCATGAGAGGGCGCTAATTAATGCCGTTTTTATTTTTTACATAATTGTTAAATTGATTATTAAAATCTGCGTACACTCATGACATATTAAGAGAGCAAGAGAGAATGAGAATAAATAAAGGTGTGCGTTTGTGTGTTGTAAAGTCAAATGTGTGTATGTGCATGCATGGGTGGGCGTGGGGGATATGGGTGAAAAGAAATCTGATTGGCTAGTTTAGTTTCGTCGTTTTTCCACACATGAAAAATGACGTTACAGATAGTTAATGTTTAAAAACAGGCTCAAAATGAGTAGACGCTCTCTAAAACAGTTAAATTCGATTGAAATATTTGCAAAAAAGGCCTATTGAGTAGGGATGGAGAAATTAAGCCTCCTAAATCTTTGCAGCTTTTCTCTAAATGTTTCGGGAAAAGTTTCAAAGCATCAAGAGTGTCAAAAACAGTGCCATCTTGTGGTACGTAAAATTTACAGCAGCCATAAACCTGAGAGCGCAGTTCCGTTGTTTTATCCATTAAGCACAAATAAAAGCCTGACGACGCTAAATATGTTTAGTTTCTGATAATATCATTCACATATTAAAGTTTGCCAATAATCCATTTCATGATCAACAAAAACAATAATACTAATAATACATACTGAGTTGTTTGAGGCAAGTAAATTGTTCTGTTATTTTTTTTATTGTTTTTATACTGTTTATATGACAGAACATATGATGATGTAATATAGGCTACAGGCTTATATAGGCCTACCTATTTTCTAGTTCTATGTGTACCCTGAGATAAAATCTTGCAGGCGCCCCTGTGTAAGTAGACAAGTGGCCAAGTGCAAAGACTGCAAGTGTGGATATTTGGACAGGGCATAAATGTCCACAAAAACCCTGACCAGACACACCTGCCTGTAATTAAAGTCAGCATGAAACGGAAGTTAAGATTGTCTTTTCTTCCACATTATGACGTATATCAGACTCAAACGGCTTCTTGAACAAGAAAAAATGGGGAGATCCAGTGTTGTGCTGAATTTCGACTCCCTTCCGGATTATTACTCCCCTCATTGAACCAATACCTGATTGCCTAATCCTAAACATACCAATACTAGGGGATCATAATCTGTCGGGGGTCAGAATTCGGCACAACACCAGCAAGATGGCAGCAACAGTCAAAAGTTTCAAGCTCTCTGTGCCAAAATAGGAAAGCAGTTAACATAGCTGTCAGCAAAATTTATATAGGCCTAGGCCTATGCACTGGATCTAAGAGGGCTTTGACATGGCTAAATCTGCACGAAAAAGAAAAAAAAAAAAAGAAAGCCAGTGACTCTGGAAAAGAGGATTCATGTGCGCTTGCTAATAACAGCCATGACTACGAAAGCGGCTTGATCCAAGACAAGCATCTGGCAAGAAATGAAGAATTTCCACCATTCCCTGTAACTCTGAGCAAACCTCCACTCGCAAAAAAAGCCAACATTCTGCAAAGTTATGCTGGAAATATATCTAATTCTGATAAGGCCATTACAACGCTCGCTAATATCTTATCAATATAAGCAGTGATGCCCTGGAAAAAAATTTTTATTTCTGCACCGCCTGTTCTTTTGTCACGTAACGTGACCGACATATTGGATACAGAAATTAGTTAATAATTACCAACCTTCCTCACAAACAAGCGCATAGTTTTTTTACGCTTACAGTTACGTGATGCGTTTCTGGTCTCAAATTTCTTACAATTTATGAATTTGTGAATTTCTGTCATGATGGTTCTTTTCCATAACTCGTGATGAACGAACGACTCAGACCCAAATACTCGGGAGGTTAACTAATCATTTCTGTTTCCGGTACAGACTGCATAGCTTCAGCCTATGGAGATGTGACGTGACAAAAGAACGAATGCAGTCGGATCAGACTGCATAGTCTGAAGACCTAGCTAAGCAATGAATTAATAATTTCTGCTTCCCATAATATGGCCTTAGCTGTGTTATAGTTTTTTTTCTTATTCTAAATGTAATCAACGTTTGCTACATGTTGGGGAATTTGGCTACTAACATGTAACATTTGGAAAAAAGGTTCATTCATTTTGCTGAATGAGACTCTAAGATCCGAGTCAGTAAAATGATCCGAACTTCCCATCATCTGATCAAAAAAGCATGCGATGATGGCAAATCTGCTTAATTTGTCGGAGGTCGCAGATTTATTGAAGGAACAGAAGTTACAGGGTGAGAGGAGCAGAAAGAGAAAGGACAAATTTTCAATACTTTATCAAGATTCTCAGAATTTCGAGTTCCTCTGTTACACTGAATCCCTATGCTGCTCCGAACTGTACTCTAATAACTATGGACAATATGTAGTTTTACAAAAAAGTCCGGGTCACAAAATCTGTTCAAAAAGGTGTGACCAGTTCGCTAAAATGTTTTGTTAATATTTACAGTATGTTTTATTTACTTTTAATTCTGTTCTTTATAATATTAATATTAATCTGGAAATTTAAAAGAGAGATGTTATGCTTAGACAGCCACCATGAGTATTAAAAAGTAGGCTATTTTCCTAACTTTTAGTTACTTTAGATAAAGGTGCTGATTTGATACCACTTTGATTTCAATGTTTACCAGATTCTACTAAAGGAGATTCACAATTTTGGAGTTCTGAATGGGATTATTCAGTATGGTTTGCTCTAAGGTTTAGCCTCTTTTTTTGCTCAAGATGTTTAATGAAAGTATCAGTAATCAATGCCTTACACCCACCTTGACTCAAGGGTTAATCACATTAATCCCCATGATTCACTTATTCATGATAATTGGCATCCAATTAGTTTATTGAATAATGATTATAAATTATTTGCTCTGGTATTAGCTTAAAGACTTAAAGTCGTATTTGATAGAAACACAGTCTGGCTCCATGAGGAATAGGCATATAACAAACAACATAAGATTAGTTTTAGATATTTTGGATTATCGTGAATTTACTGTATAATGGTTATATTTTTTTTTTTTCTTGATTTCTTGAAGGCTTTTGACTCTGTAGAGCATTAGTTTATTTTTGAGTCACTTATAAAATTTGGTTTTGGAAATTTCTTCACTAGCGCAATTAAAACCCTTTATAAGAACAGCATCAGTTCAATTAAATTGTTGGGAGGCATTTCTTGTTTAATTTGTCTAGAGGGATTAGACCAATTTTACTCCATATCTATTTTTGATAAGTCAGGATATAATAACTCCTTGCTAATATTAAAGCCAATACGATTAAAGATATGACTATTGATAAAGAATTTGTTATAACGCAATTAGCAGATGACACCACCGTCTTTCACTGAAATGATGAACAAATCCCCATCACAATTAAAGTAATAGAGCCTTCTAAAGCATCTAATGTTTATCTGAATGTATAGAAGTGTGAACTTATTGCGGTCAAATAATGTTCAGTGTCATCTTAGGAATCCTAGGAATTACAGTAAATAAGAATCAGCAAAATAGAAGTTCATTAAAGTTTAATCCTATTATCCAAAAAAGTTTAATCAATGGCTTTTAAGAGACTTGTCATTAAAGACTTGTCAAGGTGGGCTCTGCAGGTTAATGATAAAATATCAAAAGAGATTGATAAAATGCTGTTTAATTTTGTTTGGAAAAACAGGATACATTATAGGAAGATGTTTTAAATGTACTCAAATGAAAATGGTGGTCTCAACTTCCTAGACTTCGCTACACTAAACAATACATTTAAAATCAACTGGATTAGACAATTTTTTTAAGTGTCCAGTCTCTATTTTTATTCCCCTCCATATTTTATATAGCCTGGGTGGCATAAATTTCTTCCTTATTTGCAACTTTGAAATCAACAAAATACCTGTAAAACTCTTTGCATTTCATCGTCAAGCTTTTCTTGCTTGGAGTTTAATTTACAAAGAACTTTTTACCTCACAAATACTTTATCTGGAATAATAAGGGCATTCTATATAAACAAAAGACTATAGAAAATATATCTTCTTTGAAAATTGGTTTTGAAATAATATTGTTTTGGTGAACCAGTTATTTAACTCAGATATTTAACTCTTTTTACTTATGAGGAATTCTTGGCAAAATACAATATCCTCATACCACCAAGGGAATTCGCAACTGTGTTTCTTATGGAATATGTATGTTGTTTAAACAGTAAAAAAGATTAGATTAGATTACTAGCAACTCCCACCCCTCTCACCAAAACACTCCCTTGTAGGTAAAATACTTCTTTTGTTTTAATAATTATATCGATAAGAGCCCTTTTCTTAAAAAAAATAAATAAAAATTGTTTCGCAACCAAATGTAATGACCTATAGGAGTCAATTTGTGAGTGATGTTGACTGGGAAAAAATATGGCTTCTGACCAATCGCTGTCTTAACAAACAAGGTCAAAGAAGTATCTTTCAAACTCCTTTACAAAATATACCCTGCTAAACATTATTTAACTAAGTAAAAGTTTGGTAAATGGCTACATTTCATATTCAGGAAAAAACATGTTTTATAGTAGGCCTATTTAAAAAAGAAGTGAAGCATTTTATTAGGTCAATATTTCCCTCGAAGAAACAAAAAGCTATTCAAATTTTACAAGCTTGTACATTCTTTAAAGTATTTTTATTATATTGTTTATACCTCCCCCTCGCAGTTGAAATTTTTGATGTAATTGTATTGTTTGTTTTGATTTTTGACTAAAAAAATTATTAAAAACAAAACAAAAAAAAAAGTAGGGCGGGACTTGATTTTGTCCCTCGGAAAGTGATTGGATGGTTGTGGTTTGCTATTCCTGTGATGTCATGTGAGTGACAGGTTGTCCCGCCCTCTCACCAGTAAACATGTCATCAGAGAAGAGATGTTGCTGCAAGAGGGAGGAGTTATTTCAATCAAAGGATATGAGGGCATATTTGAATAAAATAATAAAAATAAGAATAGTCAACTTTGATTTCATGGTGACTTTAAAGCAGCTCTGACAGGACAGTGGACCAGTGGTTAAAATTGGATTAATTAATGAATATTCAAAGACAATTTAAAAAGTTTTATCACAATCTTTAATCACTCTGTGTATATTTACAACAAATTTTTAGTTTTGGCAAAGAAAGCTGTCACATTTCTTAAGCATATAAACCATTACATGAAATTTAAAGAAAAAAAAAAACTTATTAAAAATATTAAATATAAGTTTACAGTTGAGTTCAAGACTGAGTTCAAGTTATAGCTCTTTCAACCAGCGACTGAAAACTGGTCTTCTCATTAGCATTACAGTATATAAACAATTGCATAGTACAATGCAAGGCACAGTGTCGTAAGTGCACTTAAACTGAGTGAAGAAACAAACTCTATGCTACATTAAAGGCAAGTGAATGAGGCTCATTCTTCCTCCTCTCTGTGGAGCAGGCTTGATTCCTCAGCCCGAGGAAGGTCGCTAGCACCTTGCGGGGCTCTGAAAAGAAGTCCCTGAGGTCAAACTAAGGAACGACTGATGTGAAGAGCAATCACAAGAAATCAGTACCAGTTCTGGTGTCCAAAAACATGGTCGTCTGAGAACTACAAGTTTTTGGTAAGTGAAGTGATAATATGGAGACTTGAACTGCAAGTGTTCAGTTCAATGCTTTGGCAGATAGTTAATATACCTAAAAATTATGTCATATGTCCAAAACAAAAAGGTAAGGGCTACACATAATATTGTCCATATTATTTGACATTTGTACCAAAATACAGCAGGGAACGTCCTCATTTTGAAAAGGCCAAATAAGGCGGGACTGCACTTTACAGCATGACCACACTACACGCATGAGGGAAAAAAAAACAAGTCTGAAGAACAAAGCCATTTGTGTTTGAGCTGATCTTTGAAGGGGAAAATAAGGGGGCGGTTTTAGCCAGAGGAAAAACAGAACAGTTAGACAGTGTACAAGCCTGGTTCTTAGTAAACACACCAGTACTTCAGCTGAAATAGGGAGTGATAGGTTGAGTGTTTTTTTTTCACAGTTGTAGGATCATATGGAGTACTATGAGTGCCACTTAAAAATAAAATAATAGTGATAAATATTAAAAAATAAAATATACAAATTTAAATGACAATATAAAAAGGAAAGTCAACCTTTAAGATTTACAAATAAGTAAACCGTTGACATTTCATGATTAAAATGTTAAATTTAACTAAAATAATACATCAATTACTCTAACTTTTAAAATGCATTTTAAAAAACAACAACTGGCAAATGGATAAAATGGATAAAAATTTGTACATGCTTTATAAAAGTATCATTTAAAAGTTATTACATTTAACTAAATTGTTCATTTAATATTTTTATATTATTTTTGGAATTAGTACATTGGTGATTAGTTAATTTTATTTTTAAGTGGCACAGTCCTCCATCTGCTCATTTTTAATAAGGACAATGAGAGCATTTTTTAAAATGTATATAGGCAGAGTAATTTGTCTTCTGTATTTTATCTGTAGTTTATACTTCAAAAATCAAAATGTAAATGCATATGAAAAATATAACAATTACAGCACCATTATATGGCATCATTGTTCTGCACCTACATTGTATAAAGATCAAGGTCTGATGGCTCACAAAAATGTGACTAAGTACACTTAAGGGCATCTTGGTTTTAAAAACCCAAGGAAATGTGAATAATTCATGGGCTAATGTTGTCACAATATACATTTCCCTTTATCCTGTCACTGATAGACTTCAGTCTCCACATAGTGTGCTTGATTGTCATTGTATTATTGTTTGTGTCTGGATGTGTAGGTATGCAATGGTTTATCAGTGTTTTTTTGCTAATTGTTAGTTGCTAATTTTGAATGACCCAATGATTTTTGGTAAAGATGCACTTCTTACACATGCTCTCTCTCTTCTTCCTTCTGCTCTACCTCTATTGATGAGTTGGCAATCCTCCAGAGAATTTCCCTTATTAACTAGCTCGAACTGCTGAAGCATTGACTCCAGAAAGAGCACAATATTGATTTGAGGTGACTGAGAAAAACCAGCTTGCATGGAGGAATGGATTTTCATTATTTCATAAGCCTCGAGAAACCATATAATATAGTCGGTTTTAAAAAAAATCCACTGGCCTAGAGCTGAATCTAAAACGTTTGTTTGATTGGAGATTGGCGACATCGAACCATGTCGGTTCAAGTAACCGCAGTCCATTCTGAAACTTCTTTGGCTTAAGTAGTGAATCCTGAAAGGCAACGTGGGGAGAAATTAAGGCACTTGTTTTGGAAGCTCTCCACAAGATACACAAACCGAGGGAAAGACCGCTCATTGTCCTGAGGGACAACAGGCGGATGGAGAAAGGAAGGATGTACAGCAGACTGGAGGCGGTTTAGGGTCTGTTACGCTGCCCGAAGCTTTGGAGGAGTGTGGGTTTTCACAGTTGGAGACGTTTTATCCTCACACGATAGCACAACAGCTGCTGCAGGCCGTGCATCCCCGTTTTTGTTTCTTAGGGCTAAAGATTGTCAGGATGGCCTCATCAAACACTGTCTTTAGTCCCTTCTGAGTCAGTGCCGAGCACTCCAAATAGCACTGAGCTCCAATCTGTGGACAACAATATACAATATTAAGACAAAACACTCAGCTTAAGGCTAAAGGATAGTTCACTGAAGTACTCTGTCATCATTTACTCACCATCATGTTGTTCCAAACCTATATGACTTTTTTCTTCCATACACCACAAAAGGAAAAATTTAGCAGAATGTCAGAGCTGCTCTTTTACAATGAAAATGGACCACAGTAACCAGGAACAATCAAGCTCCTAAAATTATCTTCAAAGTAGTCCTTATAACTTGTCCTCTTATAAACCTTAAATGAAAATTTTTATTCACTAAAAAATTTGCCTTGAAAATGTGGTCACCATTCACTCTAAATGAATGGAAAAAACAGCTCAAACATTCTGTTAAACATCTTTTTTTGTGTTCCACATGAGAAAGAAAGTCATACAGGCTTGGAACGACAAGAGGGTGAGACAGAATTTACATTTTTGGGTGAACTGATTCTTTCAGTGCTTTGCCACACAGTAGTGATAGTTCATGAATCATGCTTTCTGTTTTTTGAAAGCTGGACACATCAAGAGCAAACGACAACTAAGTCAAACCACCAAAAATATGAAAATCCCATCACCTCTCTGGCTAGTTTGAGGCCTTGCTCATAGGTCAGTGGCTTCTCCTTCATCTGGAGCAGACGTGCCAGTGTCTTTGGGTCATCTCGCAAATCAATCTGAATGAAATAGAACAATAAATAAATTGCAGACCGGTGCTGGGTATTTTACTAAATAAAAAAAGAAAAAAAAAAGCCAGAATGTTCTCTACAGGGATCTTTTCCTAGGATCTTTTTCAAGCTCCTCGGCAGTCCATAAATATTCAGATTTTTTAATTTGATCTGATAACTAATCTCAGTATTTGATGTAATAATAAAAAATAAACAACAACAATAATAATAATTATTATTACTATTATTAATAATATTAATGGTTGATCTGATAATATAAATACAATAATTATTTTTAATATTATTAAAAATGTATTATTATTATTTGAACCGATAATAAAATATAAACAACAACAACAACAATATTATTGTTGTTATTATTATTATCATCAATAATAATGAAAAAAATCACATCACTGCCTGAATTAGAAACTCTTGCACCTGTGTTCCAATGAGGATGTAGGGCACGTGAGGCATGCAGGATTTGAGCTCAGGTACCCATTCCTCCTGAACATTGTGATAGGAAGCTGGATTCACGACGGAGAAGCAGATGAGAAAGACGTCTGTGTTGGGGTAAGAGAGGGGCCGCAGCTGATTGTAATCCTCCTGTAACACATGCCAAAGATGAAATTAATGAGTGAAGTAAGACCTGCTTTAGACTCAGTTCATCTCATCAACCGAAATATGATTCAAAACATAATTTGGAAAAACAAAATATAAGATAAAGAGGGCAGATAATTCATTTAAAGGTTAAAGGTTTCCAACTCTTTTTTTTGTCACAACCCCATCAGTCAGGCTCAATTTACATAACCGTATAAATATATTTATTTATTAACAAGCACACTTTTGTGTGTTTAACTGACAGACTTTGATTCAAAGACTGGTTACTCAAAAGTGTGAGTGTTACTGTTAAACATTTCTCAGGAACTATAGCTGTGGAAAGCACAGAACTGTAATGGCGAATATTCTTGAATATTCTCGGCTATACACAATTAATACTGTAGGTGACAAAGACTTGCCAATTATATTCTTCCTTTAATGAGAGACTTCAGCTTGTTTGTCTTTTACATGTTTAAGAGGAAGTGAAGAAGAAGTGTTCTCAAAAAAGATCTAATCAAATTTATAAATACACCACTGAAAAAGTGTTAAGACATTTAGAATATTACACGAGATTTCTAATTCAAATAAACACTGTTCTATTTTAACTTTTTATTCATCAAAAAATAAGAAAAGAATCTGTCACGGTTTCCATAAAAGTATTAAGTAGCACAACATTGATAATAATAAGAAATGTTACTTGAGCAGAAAACCAGCCAGTATGATTTCTGAAGGATCATGTGACACTGAAGACTGGAGTAATGGCTGCTGAAAATTTAGCTTCACCATTACAGGAATAAATTGCATTTTTAAATATATTAAAATACTTTGATATTACATAATACATGTTTATTTTTCTTACAAAAATGCATTGCTACACTTTAGAAGGCCTTTATTAAACCCCCCGGGTGGACGCTTTTTTGGGCTTCAAAATCTCCATTCACTCCCATTATAAAGCTTGGAAGATATTTTTTTAATATAACTGTTTGGCTGAAAGAAGAAAGTCATATACACCTAGGATGGCTTGAGGTGAGTAAATTATGTGATAATTTTCAATTTTTGATGATCTAACTCTTTAAGTACAACCTGGCATGCATGTACCCCTGTTTAGGGATCACCAAACTAAACCACTGCATGTAAAGAAGCGTCATATCTGAGTATTTGACAATGGCCATTTAAAAGTCCATATTAAAAATGAGGACGCTAAATCACTAGATGTAATATTCTGGTAAAATACAAGTAACAAGTAGAGCATCATTAATATCTATGGCTTTATTATTCTTTCACTTATTATGAAATGCAAATGAACATAAATAATTTACATTAGGCTTTTAAAGTGTCAGCGCCGAATGACAACTCTGCACCAGCGCCAGCATCTTGTAAAAGTAAGTTCTTCTTGAGTGCCATTGATCTTTTAGTCAGTGATCAATAGAAGAGAAGGGCCAGACTTCACACAAATGCTCCTCTGTATCAGTGAACTGCTTATAAGAGCAGATATGCTGAATTATATAACTTTCATTTATACAGCACTACATTAGTCAGTCTGTTCAATTCTGAAACACAGCAAATATTCGTCATTACAGCTCATAGTGTGCTTGCCACAGCTATAGGTCCTAAGAAACATTTACATAATTATATCAAGCTGAACAGTAATACTCACACTTTAGCTTTCTTTATTACTTCAGGCAAAAACAGTCCTTAAAACAGTCAAAAAAGTGACCCTCAGTGCACTGTTTGTAAATATGTATATTTATACTGTTATGCAAATTGGTACCCTATTGCACATACTAGTCTACTGCTGTATCTAAGACATCCATTTTAAAATATGCACATAATGCTATTTTCCTTGTACACATTGCATGTTTTTGCATATAAAAGAATTGTTTATTCCCTCATTATTTATTCAAATGTATGCTCTGTAAGAAACTCTGTACATCTTATTTAATGAATGCCGTCCTCCTGTGCAACGTCAGAAACTGCCAAAGTCTTTTTATTAGAATTTTCCTCATAGGAATAATAGAATTCCTTATAAGAGCAATCTTAACAAGCTGACAGTAATGATCAATCATGAAAACATAATAATTATGTGACTATTTTTTTAAATAACTTTTTATAATGATCAAAATTCAGTAACAACTATACACAAATGCCTAATTTTTACTTTTGAATTGGTGATGGTGTCATTTTCAGTTTCTGAAAACTTTTATTTAAAATATTTTATCCTAAAATGCTGAAAAAAAGTGAGATATGATAAACAACCAAGCCAGTGTTGATATTGTTAACTAAAACTATATATATATATATATATATATATATAGTTTATATATATATATATATATATATATATCTCCACATTTTTTTTTTGTAATTGAAATAAAGAAATAAAATAAAAAATTATAAATATTAGATGCAAAACTAAAAAGCATAAATTAAAAATGTTGCCCTGTCAAACTAACTGAAATAATTAGTAAAATGACAAAAACTAAAACTGAAATAAAAATTAAAATTAAGTTAAAGCTAAAAAGTGTAATTAAGTTAAAGCTTAAAAGAAATATTTAAAAATACAAAAACTAATAAAAATGACAAAAGCACATATAACAAAATTAATAAAACTAAATTCAAATTAAAAAATGTCAATTTTACTTTTGAATTAAAAAAGTACTAATAAATACTATAATAGTATATAAATATATATATAAATAATATAAAATAATAAAATATTTAATAAAATAATATAAATAATATAATTTGAATGTTACACAGGCACTGGATAGAAAGAGTGGAAGAGAGTCATTGTTTGAACAAGTTCTTTATGTGTATGTTCAGACACTGTAATCTGTTGCATTAAATATTCCAGGATTAAAACTTGTATTAACTGGGGTCTCATAAGATGACTATTGCAGGGATGGCTGATTCTGTGATGCCTTTAGACACACAAGAAAAGTAAACAGCTGGGCTTTGATTTAGATGCATTTCTTCAGGCTGGATCTGATTAGTCATGTGAGATTCTTTTTGAAGAATCACAGCAATAAGCCAAAATCAAAGTCATTATGGTGAGCTGACAGTGACAAAAACAACCCAGCCTGTGGTTTGTTGTAATTTCAAGTCAGTGCTTGCAGCTTTATTTACAACATTATTCAAAACATGCAGTAAATTCTGCCATTAAACGTGACTGTAATGCAAAAGGAGTTTAAATTCAGAGTGATTTGATGCTACAATGTCATTTAGTGATGTTTTTTAAGAGTATCATGAAATTAGACTGTATTTAGTAGGAAAGGTTGAAGTAAACCTAGTGAATGTCATGTCTGTTTTTATTTGACTGTATACTGTTGGTGTTTGGTATATATATATAGTGAATGTCTGAATGAATTTAAATGCATTTGAGTGCAGGCAGTCTTTTTGAGGTTTTGCTATCGTGCGAATAAGGTTTAAAGTCGAAATGAAAAGATCTGAAATGCATGCTATAGAACTTATTGTGAGTGATTCAGCCATGCATATGCTTCATTTATTTTGACCTCGTAATTTTAATCAAAATATCATAACTTAAGCTTCCTGTAAAATGACAGATTACTCTCTAGTGTCGTATGCCGGACTTCTTAAACATAAACATAACATTATTGTCCAACGGTGTGGATGATAATGGTTATCATTATAGTTATTGTTCTTGGTGTGAACGGGCCTTTACTCAGGTTGTTTAGCAGATGCGCTATTGATGCTATATAGACCTCAGAAGCATTCACTTACTTGTCCAGCAGTATCGTACAATCCCAGTAAGTGCTGCCTTCCAGATACTGTTACATTCACTGTAAAAAAACAAAACAAAACAACATATTTGTTATACATGTGCAAACAGTGCAGAATATGTCGGTAAAAGTGTTTCTGCTCCTGCTGTATCACATCCCTCTGATGTACTTCCAGAACTCTGGACCTGCTGTTTGGTTGTGGGTGGGAACGGAGGTTGATTTGGAACAGGACAGCTGTCAACAGCAAGGGGTGACCGGTTTTGGAAAACAGGGAGGGAAGAGTGGTGTGTGTGCGCGCATACATATTTCATTCTGTGTTGTGGGTGATAAGGGGGAGAGAACGGCTGTGTTGACACAAGTAAAAGGAAAGAACCCAGACAAGTCAATCTTTTGTCATCAAACAACATGCAATAAAGGACCACTTCTGAGAACAGGAGAACAGCTGGACTCAACATTTAACTGAGGTATCAAACAAACTACAGATACTATTCACTGTGTGTCCACACTCTTCTCAAACTCAATGTTTTGAGCATGTAGTGTTTTGATAAGGTTGATTAACTCTATAGGAATGTGTGTGAGAGAAGAAAGAAAGAAAGAGCAGCGGCACTAGATTCTGTAGACCATAAGCACCTTCTGAGACACCCTGAACTGAATTCAATTTTCTCAACTCCATGATTGTCTGAAATACTGATGCCTGAGATGGCATAATTAATGTCTAGGATTTTGTTCAATTTTTGATAATCCGCCAACTGTACTGAGACAGATACCCATGAATGCTTCCAACATGGCCAATGACTTTCCTGTCATGAAAATTGAGGACTGAACCAAAGCACTTCCAGCAAACTATAGCACTAGCTGCCTGGATGAGTCAAGAAGCTTCTGGAAAAGGAGAAGACAGACAACCTCTCCAACGTTCTTTGAAAACAAGACCAGCAAAATGTTCAGAAGAAATCCACTACAGATGATAAAGATTAAACACTCCAATATTATGACAATAAATCAAAGCTCTCCTTTTAGCCTGCTACTTTCAGGCTTCAAAAATGACAAAAAGCACCATAAAAACTACTGTATAAAAGTGGTTCATACAACTTATGTGCTATATTACAAGCCCACTGAAGTCATATGATTGCCTTGTGAGAGTATCAATGTCTAATTCATGAACAAATTGTTCGACATGAACTATCCCATCTATTGTTTCTTATGCTCAAATAGCATTTAAAAAGTATATATGTCAACAGTTGCAGTGATGCGATGACTTTACCAGTTGCCATTTGGGGCGTATTCCGCCATAATGCAGTTTCTTTCATTCATAGTAATACAAATGAAGCGTCTTGGCATATACAGTCTTTGAATTTTGTGATCCAATTCTCATGTTGGGCCCTATCATACACCCGGCGCAATGCGACGCAAGACAAGACGCTGTGTTTTTTGCTAGTTTCAGCCCGACACGTTATCATTTTCACATCCAGTGCCACGTTGTTTAAATAGCAAATGCACTCACGCTCATCTGTTCGCCCATGGGCGTGCTGGTCTGAAAATGAGGTGTGTTCAGACGCTTTGCTATTTTGAGGCAACTGAAAATGACTGCGCCATTGACCAACAAAAACCTGGTCTAAAGTCAATTTTATTATGAGAAAAGTTTCTTTGTTCCTTTGTTCAAGGAACACTTTCTAAACTTGATACTGAAAGCATAATTTGAATGGACCTAGTCAGTTTTAAACAAATATGAAATCCTAAAAGACACTAAAAAGCCCTAAAGAAGTGCTTATGCTAGCTTTACTGCTTCACTTAACAGGGCATAATGTTTGTTTCATAATTTATGATTACAAGAAGGGACTATGCACCCCTTTTAAAATTCAAATGAAATTTTCAATCATATCTTACATCGCTTTGAGCGATTGCTAATCTCAATGCTAATTTTAACAATCATGTGCTCAACACTGGGGACAAGAGACAAATTCAAAGCAGCACTAGCCCTAATGCTCCTAGCTTAGCTTCATGAAGGAACACAGGGTCACTGAGGCTCGTGGACCGTGGTGTGCAAGAACCTCCAGGATGGTGTTTTTCTGAAAGAAAGGGGCGAGGCATTGCAGCTAGCCAAGCGGTGTTTTGATTAGATGTGCTTAGAAGTTCTTTCCCTGTAGACTGTGAAGATGAACCTGAAACAGTGGCCTTGAGTCTGCTGCTGTATATCAGCTGTTCCTGACAAGTCTTTTTACCAACATGATTCTCTTCCCCTCCTGGGGCCGGGCTAAATAAGGAGTCTAAACTAAGTGCAAATACACACAAACAAGCTTTTCTCTCTTACTGATTCTCTGACTCTTTCTTTACCTATAAATGAGGAGAACTACTAATACAAAACAAGACTGAGGTGATGTGAGGTGAAGGTTTGAGAGATGTAGAAACTGCGGTAAAGAAATACAAGTCGGTGGAGACAAAGAAGGTTTGGCGGCTGTGAATCAGACCCTCAGCTGTTCTCTCCGGTCAGCTGCTTTTCCCCATGAGGCTCGAGCTCTCTACAAACCCCAGCCCCCATTCTGTGGCCTGGAGAAAAATCAATGTTGAGTTACAGTCTCACTTAAGCCTAACCCACTGTTGTGAAATGTGATTTGGGGTGTCAGAAGCACCCACGTCCTTCCAGGCCTCAACTTTCTTACCTCTTTCTCTTTCACAGACTGGCCTGTGACACTGGAGTCAGCTGCTATCTGCATTTAAGAGCTTTAGCCCATAAGAACAGTACAGCGAATTGTATAGATACTCATGGTAATAGCAAGAGACTGCAAATTTAATTTAGACACTTTCCATTCCAGCACAGATGCATTAGGTCTTAAGCGCTAACCATTTACTGTAGGTGCTTTCACTGCTCAATTGCAAATGACACCCATTCTTCCATGGTAGACTGTTGTCCACCATCCAGCCCAGCAAATTTCCCATATCTTTTAGAAATAAATGTATTGGTATCTTAGCTGGAATCTTGAAATCAGTGTGTTTGACAGCATTCAGAATTGATCTGAGAATGCCTCAAAAAAGGTTTTCTCAATTGCTTTGGCTCATTTTTTGAAAGTCTTAAAGGGTTAGTTCACCCAAAAATGAAAATTCTGTCATTAATTACTCACCCTCATGTCGTTCCACACCCGTAAGACCTTCATTCATCTTCGGAACACAAATTAAGATATTTTTGATAAAATCTGATGGCTCAGTGAGGCCTGCATTGCCAGCAAGACAATTAACACTTTCAACGCCCAGAAAGCTACTAAAGACATATTTAAAACAGTTCATGTGACTACGGTGGTTCAACCTTAATGTTATGAAGTGACGCCAAAAAAACAAAATAACGACTTTATTCAACAATATCTAGTGATGGGCGATTTCAAAACACTGCTTCATGAAGCTTCGAAGCTTTACGAATCTTTTGTTTCGAATCAGTGGTTCGGAGCGCATATCAAACTGCCAAAGTCATGTGATTTCAGTAAACGAGGCTTCGTTACGTCATAAGTATTTCGAAATTTCAATGGTTCACCACTGGGGGCGTGACTTTGGTAGTTTGATACACGCTCTGAACCACTGATTCAAAACAAAAGATTCGTAAAGCTTCGAAGCTTCATGAAGCAGTGTTTTGAAATCGCCATCACTAGATATTGTTGAATAAAGTCATTATTTTGTTTTTTTTGGCGCACAAAAAGTATTCTGTATCTATGTTAATTGTCTTGCTGTCAATGCAGGCCTCACTGAGCCATTGGATTTTATGAAAAAAATCTTAATTTGTGTTCTGAAGATGAACGAAGGTCTTACGGGTTTGGAACGACATGAGGATGAGTAATTAATGACATAATTTTCATTTTTGGGTGAACTAACCCTTTAACATTCTCTAAACTGTACAAGTGCAATTGTCACTGTTTTATGCATGTCTAAAAATATGTAGTAACTTACCCAAAATATTTAATTCATGCTTCAAGACCAAGTTATTTTGTCAGAAAATTGGCAAATGCCTCCAAAATGATGGCAATCAACCGTGGAGATGTTTGTTATATATAAACCATTCAGTGTCAAAGATATTTATGAAATATACCTGTATGTCAGAAAGATTTTATTTACTGAATGAATCATTTTGCATGTAATGGCTCACATGATGGAAAAAATGTTGTGAAGAGTGACAATTTAAATCAACTCATCAGTATTGATCACCAAGCCATGCGCATTCAGTTACTTCGAAATTGTAGACAATTATACTTAATCTTTTGCACATGTGCCAAAACACATGTAATTTGCTCAAATGAATAAGAAATTCAAACCTGAACTTATTGTTTTGAGAAAAAATTGAGAATTGAGCCAAAGCGATTGAGAAGAAAAATGAAAATTCCAGATCAGTTCCTGAATTTGAATTAAGTAGTAAACAGGATGCAGAATTGCAATTCGAATTTCAATCTAAGGAAGTAGAATTAAAATTATTTTAAATGTAATTTTTTAATTAGAAAAGCAGAATTTGTCAAAATTAAATCTAAATGTTGACTTTACAAATCCTTTAAAAAAAAAAAAGACAGACATTCTTCAAACCCAGTTCTTTAATTCTTGTAAATCATGTTTACTAGGACTTGTAAATACTGTATGTACATAATTTCCTACGCAGTATTCTATAAGAACTGCTCTTCGACCAAGTAGCAAAACCTTTACGTCGACATGCCAAATATATCCAGTATGTGCTTGCAGTGTGGTGATGTATAAATGGGTTTGTATGTTTTTCGAGTGGTTGGAATTCCTGAAGTGTGATTTCTAAAGAAGGAGCTTGTACTGCTAGTGTTTCTTTGAAGGCATTGGTGGGTCAAAGTCCAAAATAAGCCATAGGGTTTTAATTCCTGTTGCTGCAAAACAGTGCTTGCCAGAGGACTGAAGTGTATATAATCTACACATTTTGCATAGCATAACTAAAAAAGGCATTAATGTGATTAATCTTGCGTTCTGAAGCCAAAAGAATCTGTAAGGCCCTTACACAGCACTCGTTATAAGATTGAACTTGTGCCTTCTGGTGAATGTTTTGTGACAGTACTTACAATCAGCAAAACATTAAATAAACTTAACCACTCACTGTATATACACCACTAATTATGAGCTTTTATTTATTTACTTATTTATGAACTCTCTCTTTCGATACTCAAAATATTGACATTTGTAATATTACTTAAAGAGACAGTTTACCCAGAAATGGAAATTCTGTCATCATTTACTTAACCTATTGGCATCACAAACCTGTATGATTTTCTCTCTTCTGTGAAACAGATGAAGATATTTTGAAAAATGTTTTCATTTCTGTTTTGGACCCCACTGACTTTCATTGTATGGACAAAACAGTTTAAACATTCTTATTTTGTGTTCCAAAAATTATCAAATTTTTCTCAATAATTAAATTATCTAGAACAAATCCAAGTGAGCTTTAGATGTAATCAAGTAAACATTTACCTCTAAAATAGAAGTGATAAGTTCAAAAGTTTACTTCTTTCAACCACTCCATCAGACACAACTTTTTTTCTTTCCACCAACCAACCACTAACCAAATCTGGCTTGTTATAACCCTAACCGTCAAACCACATACACAGGATTATGGGATATCATAGGCAACAAAGAATAAAATACATCTTCAAAACCAGAACACAACTCAACAGAACTTTTCTGGATGTATCTTTTACTGGTATTAATTTAACTATTTAACTATTATGGATGTTAGTGTTAATAAACAATCTAACTGATAGGCTATTGTTTTATTTTGTATAGTTCAGATGAATATTCTTGCTTATAGTGAGTTAAAAAACTTTCAAAGAACTTAGATGCTTTACAGATCTGCCAATCCAATGATAGAAAATGCAGTGGAGTGGAGGAATAATGAGAAAACAATAATGCTCAGACAAATGTTTAGCACTGAAAAGTGAACTGCTACTTTCCTATCCTATCCCTGACTAAAAAACTTTAGCTTTATAGCTGTAGGCATTTCAGTATTGACCATGTGGCAATATCTACAATGCAATATAATTGGTGGATTAGTTGATTTTGTTAGGAGTCTAGTGGGAGCCACACTAGACGATGACTCATCTCAAACGCATTAGCAGGCACTGTGTCATGGACCGGGAATGTCATCAGTTTGTTTTGGACAAGAGAATTCTGATCCCATGGGATTTATTGAAGGAAACCATAGTCCCACATACTCTTGGGTTGAGCTCTGACTCTCGTAGGTTGCAATCACAGTGGTTCTGGTGAAAATATATAATATTGTGTCAAAATTTAATGTCAGTTCACTCACTTTAAATATATTATATTTGGCCTTATTTATTCTTCAAAAGTAGTCGGTATATATTACAATTAAGCCAAATTGTTTAAACGACATATTAGCTGGAAAGGTGAAATTCTGTATGAAAATGTATAAAACGGTTAGTTCCTGTCCTTGATTCTGATTGGTCAATAGCTGTGTTTTATTCACGATAAAACACGGCTACGACCGCTTCACTCAACGGTTCTGTGTATCACTACACAACACCCTTAGCAACCACTCTTAGCAACGTAAACTGTATGTTCTCAATTGATATTGTTTATTGAAGCTTGCTGTATTATGTAGAAGAGTAATGTGAGAAAAAGATCGAGTGAGCGAGTTTATTACCTGCATTCAGATTTAGCATTTTCCTTCAGGTCAGTCCTATGTTCATAATAAAAAATCTGTTTAAATGTCCGCTGAAATATCTTGTCCTTTTAACATTTAAGGGGTTTTCCCGTGACTAACAGCGCTAGTCAAAGCATTTGTCAGTTGCGTCTTGTTCCGTGTTCACAACAATTCAGTCTTTTCAGTGTAAAAGTCTTCGCTACTGACAGACACACTCATAAAGACAGTCTTTGCCTCCATCTAATGGCGTGAAAATGTAACTTCTGTTGCTGTTCACGGTCAGGGACTATTTTTTCCGGCGGAAGGAAGTCTTTTAGAAAAAGTTTACTTCATGAAAGCTGCATTGATACATATTTCTGGCTTTAATATTTGTATTGTGTGGTAACCGTTTTATAAAAGCAATAAGGTACTCGAGGCTAGTGCGTCGTGCCTAACAACGCCCTTCAGTCGTGACTTATTCACGATACAGCACAGCCTCTCGTACCTTATTGCTTACATAGTATCTTTAATGTACACTACTGTCTCAAAGTTTGGGGTCAGCAAGTTTTTTTTTCAAATATGTATACTTTTATTTAGCAAGGATGCATTAAATTGATCAAAGGTGACAGTAAAGGCTTTTACATTGTTACAAAATCCTGAAATGAATGTATCGTGGTTTTCACAAAAATATTGAGCAGTTGTTAAAAACTTTTCTTGAACAGCAAGTCAGCATATTAGAATGATTTCTGAAGCCACTGAAGACTGGAGTAATGACTGCTGAAAATTCAGCTTTGCCAACACAGGAATAAGAAAACAACAGTTTTTTAAAATCGTAATACTGTTATATACTACTATTATATATTATTATATTACTGGGTTTACTTTAATGCAGCACTGATGAGTCTAAGAGACTTCTTTCAAAAACATTAAAAAATCTTACTGACCCCAAACTTTTGAATAAACTTTCAAATACCTGCTGCTTGGATTACTCAGGTCACAATTTCAGTTCATACATTTGAAAAAGATGCATACTTATTAATTATATTTTCACTGATAATTTGATTACAGTATTCCCAGTGCTTCCTATTGCAAACTGTTGTGTTACTGCTGGAGCATGAATGGAATAAATACAGAGTTTTTCATTTAAGACCAATTCTAGCATAGCAGCACAGTAAAGCTTTCAGTGGCCTACAATGGGAGCTCTGTGCTCTTTAGCCTGGACATTAAGCCACTATGTGACAATTCGCTACCGTATTATGATGCTGTGTTAAGGCCCCTCTCAATGTGGAGACAGTAGTGGGGCCTAATATAAATGTAAGTGATTGATTGGCACTGGAAGAATATTGTCTCTGTTCTCTCTCAATTTCCATTTTGCTAACACTCTCTCTATACATGGAAGAACTGTATAGTGCTGATACCTCTTTCTAGATATAAGATATAAAATATAAAATTATTCCATAAAATGATTTCTAAAGCAAATCTCAATTGCTGATCTTCATCATAGAACAACAGAGTATTTGATGGACACTCTACTATTTAGAGGGTTTTATAAAATTAAAACCTACATGCATTTCTACTTTCATGTACTGTAATGATGATATTCTACCTCTGAAAAGTGTTTAAGCGCATCTAACTTTTACATACCATGACTTAAAATTTGAATTCAGTTTGTGTAATCAATGCACTACTAACATCACATAAATTAATTGTAAAAATGTTGATATAAAGTGTTTATGAAAAAAGGATATGAGAAAGTTTTAAACATTGTAAATTAAATACACACTACACCTTTAAAAACCATAAGGTTAAATGCAGCTCAGGCAGGCTCTTCATTCCTTATTTTTTCATCAACATGTCTGCAATCAAATTTTTGGTCTGTGACAACATCCATTTAAGTGTCCTCTGGACGGCCTCCTCATCATAACTCATCAGCTAAACTTAACCAGAAGAGTTGACCGAGAATCACACTCCTTGAAAATCTTTCCATCTCATTCAACTCCCAAGAGTTTAAAAGTTTTACTCACTCCTTGAATGAGTTCAGTCTGTCTTTATGTCCTGAGCCTGCATTGGCCAGCTGGAGAAAATTACAACACAGGATACTATTAAAATCTCATAAAAAGGAAAATAGTTCTTCTTTATGGCACAGTCCAGATAAATATGCCTTATTTGATCATATGGTACATTAGAAAGAAAAAAAAGGGAAAGAAAATCCTTTGACAATACCTGCTTTAAGGTTTTCAAGCCAACAAAATAGCTTTCACAAATGAGAGAGCCATAAAGATTATTTTTTGTCATAATTATGTTTGATAGTCTTTGCTAATCCACAAGCTCTTTCTATCCAGCCTCAGAAAATATGTGAAACACTGGCATTGTGGTGCCTTTAATCATATGAAGATGCTGAATAAGAGATTTCTCTCTCCTCCCTTTTCCTCTCTATTCTGTAAAAATAACTTTTCTCACTGCTAATAACACCAAATGAAGAAAAAAGCCACCCTTTGCATTGGGAAGGTCTACTGCTGTAGCACTCCACTTTAAAAAGTGTTAACATGTAATTTTCAGCTGGGAATTTTGGAGAGCTTGTGAGAACTGATTGAGGGAAAACTGATTGTAAGAGATACTGTTTGTAATATTTCATCCTAAGTTCTTTCAAGAAGATTCTTTGTTTTGGCATACATTGTATTTATGAGGGAAATGCCCTGCTGTTCTCACGGAGCTGTACCACTCTCAGAGGATGTTAAAGCTGACCTGTCTGCCACTGTGTAATTAGGGCTTGACCCTCATAGGATTCTCAGAGCATGCATGTGTCAATGGGGCTTTCCCCTGCAGAGAAACCAAAGCCTTATGCTTTCATGTCAGAGAGAACGAGAAAAAAAAAAAAACTTAATAGATGGCAAACTTAATAAATGGCAACACATTTGTGTAAACCACTGTGGTTCCACAAAGATATGATGCATAAAGTACAGTATTGACAACGCGTTTAGACTTCGTCAGCTCTTGTGATCAACAGGTTGTGGCACTCGCGAGCTCTGACACTCACTGATATGCATCTCGCTACTATTTACCCGTCTCGCGTAACATAAATTCTCTTTTGACGTCCCTAGCACAGTAAGGTAATCGGAAACTACCTTAAAGAAGTTTTAAACACACAATAACAAACACTTCGTTATTTTTTGCTACTATTATTGCGTAATAATGAATGACTTGTGTCGATTCACGCCTGATTCGAAAGCAAAGCGCTCGAGCAACGCACTGTTGCTATGGTTACCGATTTATTCCAACTCAACTTGGAAGTTTACAAGCATCTATTTAAATTTTATTAAAAACACTGCTGAAATGTATGTATATTTAAATTAAGATAACTCTTTTTCTTTAAGTATAACAGGCCTGTATAATTTTTGATCAACCTAAATTAGTGGGGTAAGACCCCCCACAAACTATTCGTACCCCGTTTCTACTTTTTAGTCTGTCGGCCCTGCAGTCCTCGCTCTGGCAGTTGATATCTCCTCTTTCAGACGGCTATTCTTGGGACCGTCCCCTACCCGACTGTAGGGGGTAGACAAGGATTAGGCAGACTGTAAACTGCACTTCATAAACAGGGATTTCAGTTGAATGCTTTGAGCTGGAAACCATCTTACCTGCGTAGTGATCGAATACAGTTGGCACATATTCCTCGGGAAAAGCATCATTTGCGTAACTCATCAGCAAACAGGTTTTTCCCACCGCTCCATCGCCGACCACAACACATTTCAACATCTTCTTGGTCGTAGTATCGATAGGATTGCTGTTACTGCCTCCATCCTCAACCGATTCCACTGCATTCTGCCTACTTTTCGAGCTGAGAGTAGGCATGATAGTTAGACAAGTCCAGAAACTATATTCACCACAGTTAGCCAAGTCTTCCGTCGACAGAAATATCAAGCTCTGAGACGTTAATCTTCGTTTCACCAGTTTAAACACTCGAGTTTACGTGTCGTATACGGTGAGCAGGCAAACCCGTCAAGTAGGTGACCCACGCTTTAGCTCGCGCTTCCGAAACAATCCGGCGCCATCGACAGCAGTTTCATGAAAACTCACGATAACTCCCACAACTTGCATTCCGCTATTTTACATTTTCCAGGTCCGACGACGAAACCAATTCAAAAGCCGTGTCTGTGACACTGTTTACTCCCCTCATACTCCAAACAGCTTTCCACATTCGCCCCTACGCGGCTACGCATCGTCACTGTCAGGAAATCATTGGTTTCCTTGCGAATTCCATATTAGGCAGGAGTGGGCTGGGAACAATAGGGGCTCTGTCCACAGCCTACTCAGACAGGGGACTTCAGCGGCACAGGAGGGGCGGGAGGACGTCCCGAATCTTATTGCATTTCCTAAAATATGGCGCCACGGGGAAGGATGGCTTAAATTGGATTTTCATTCATTCATTCATTCATTCATTCACTTTCTTTCTTTCTTTCTTTCTTTCCCAGCAAACATGCGACGTCAGGGAGACGTTCAGATCATGTCTGTATAACGTCCGTCAGTTCAGACCCACTTTTGTACGTCTGCTGGATGTGCAATACAGTTTTTAACAGTTTTTAACGTTCACTATTCATGTTACTTTGACGTCAATAGTGAACGCTAAAAAGACGTCTAAAAAGACATCGCAAAAACTTTCATTCTGGCTCCTCAGTGGACGTCTTTTGAACGTTCGACAAAGACGTTAAATTGACGTCTTTTGGACGTGTCTTTGCTCAGTGGGTTCTTTCTTTCTTTCTTTCTTTCTTTCTTTCTTTCTTTCTTTCAAGAAATTCACAAAGATTCGTTCGTTTGTTCACTCACATTTGTCAAGCAATAATAAACAAAACAGCCTAATCATTTTGACAATTAAATTTATCTATAGTTTCGTTCAAATTAATTTATTCAATGTTCTTTTTCTTTCAGCGATGGCAGTCTCGTGATGATAAACCTCAGGCTTACATTTCCTTCATTTACAGTATCACTGACTGAGTTTTCATGTTTCTAAATCGCGCGTAATTGGCACCTTCTGTTCCATGTGACTATCTCCATGAAACCGGGCATCAAGCTCGAGATTCCTGTGCCAGTCAGTTTTTATTGTTGCAGCTTGCAAGTGCGCAGGCGCAGACCCGGGGAGCGCGGAGCCTGCAGAACTGCGAGCGCTCTGTGGCTCACTTCCATCATTTTAGCTGAAACCCAAAAATACCCCAGGCTTTAAATTCCACTTGGCAGGATGGTTGAACGGGTCGTAATAAGCCAAGCTATCAAAACTCTTCATTATTGTCAATTATGTAATAGCCAAAAATGATCCAATCTCTGAGCATAATTCAGTCAAGAGTTTAAAGAGTTCAAGCAATTTGTTTTTCATATACCTCTTGTATCGTCATACGCAGCATGTCAAAATAATGAAGTCTTTCATGAGTGCAGCTGTAGAAATGATGTAGGTGTTTCTGAGGCTTTGTGTCTCTGTCCCTCATTTATCCAGCTCCTCCCTGTAGGTCTTCTCTTTTGTTTGGGGACAGTGGAGCTTGTTTGAGTTTTGCCAGCCCACTTAGGGCAATCGAGACTCACAGCTGTGGGCAAAGTCAACATTTATAAGGCTTTAAGAAACCATCATAGAAAGTTTTATAAAATATTCACCATAAATCCCGACATCTACATTATTTTGACGTCGAGCAAGCGTATACTGATATCATCAAGATTACGCGTAAGACTTTCTTCCTTCTGTTCATTAAATTATAACATTCCACTAGCTACTGTAAGTGTTCAGTTCACTTTTTGCTCACTTCAGCTGACATTACCTACATTTACAGTAACTCTGAGTTTTCCTGTTTCTAAATCGCGCGCAATTGGCACCATCTGTTGGATGGATCTCCATGGCACCGGGCATCGAGCTCAAGATTCCTGTGCCAGTCAATTTTTATTGTTACAGCTTGCAAGTGCGCAGGCGCAGACCCGGGGAGCGCGGAGCCTGCAGAACTGCGAGCGCTCTGTGGTACAAAGGACCCATAACAGTAAGGCACGGCGCAGCGTTACCATGATCTTCTTCATCCCACCGATAGATTCCCATCCCGCCTGCATCACTTTAACGACCAGCTTCCACCAAGTCCGTGAGCCTGACCGACGTTGCCCGGACACAGAATGCACGGGGGAAAAAGAGGACTGGTGGCACCACAGAACACTTTTTTGGAAAATATTGTTCGTCGCTCAAGTGGTAAGATGATCGGTTTCTTCAGATTGCAGTACCTGATAAAGCAAAGGGGCAAAGTCTCATGATGTCTTAAGATATGTATAAATTCTCTCGCGCTTTCTTCGGTGCTTAGGTCTGTTTGTTTTTAACTTTAACAGTGTATTTGCTCAGAATTATGCGTAAAAGTAAAGTTTGTACGTTTCTTTGTATAAAAATGGGAAACCTAATTATTTATCTCATCAAAGTAAGCTTGAATATTTACATACGACGCAAGTATACGTACAGTAACTTCTAGATACTCTTCTTTGTTGACTGTTTAATAAAACATAATATTAATGCTTAATATTAAAAACTGAGCTGCAAAACAGGAAAACAACCGTGAGCAAAACATGATTGCACCATTACCATAATAATGTTAATTAAACGCTGTTAATAGCACATTGCCCGGTCGCTTCCCAAAACATTACCTTTACTATTGCTGTCCATTAGCAGCAACAATGTATTAATGCATCAGTAAGACTTTATTATTTTATGACGTCTACAACCTACACACGGGATGAATCTCACACGGGGAAACATTTACTTGCGTCAATTGACGTTTGTGAAAAGTGCGTGTTTTTTATGTGGAGTCACGCAAACAACCATTTCGTCACACGAACAACATTTCTAGCTTACGTTAAACTTTAAACCAAACATTTAAGCTGGTACTTCGTTTATTGTGCTTGATAGGAACTTGACTATTATAAATACAATTTTTATAAAATTAAAATAATACAAATATTTTTAAAATTAAATTATGCATTGTAATCAGTTTTTAATAGCATATATTTTCAGTTTCATTTATAATAATAATAATAATAATTATTATTATTATTGTTATTATTATTAATTTCATCCAAATTAGTCAAAGAGGGACTAGAATCTACATGTTCATTTCTCAGTTGCTTGTATCATTAAATTTTTTTTGATCATAGCAAAAGTTAATTTAAAGGTGATACGTTTTTTTTTTTTTTTTTGGCTGCTCTGCGGTGGATCTTCTCATCTGTGAAGGGCTTGTTTCCTGTAGTGTGAATTGCAGAGTCATTTTGTGTCACATACTGTACATTTTCCGTGTGAATCTGCCACAGGTTCCGTATGTGTTTGTGAACAAGGACCTCACCAGCAGAGGTCACACATGATTACTGCATCAAAAGCTATTAATATCCCTGCACTCATGTTTCATACAAATACACAAACTTAAGTTGAAAGCACACATTTGGGTGTTTTTGTATATTGAGACCAGACAGTTTTGTCTGATAAACTATGCTTGTATGTTTTTTCATGCGGTGCCCACAGCTCATAATACCATGCCCTGACATTTGCTGTAGGCAGCTCTCTGAACCGCAAGGGTCTCCGGATCTCCCACACACTCTTTACCAAATCTGAGGCAGAGCTTGTATCTTTTGAGAAAAAAAGACTCTACATTATTTTTATAAATCCTAATCACAGTCACTGTTTTAACGAGATGTCGATGCTTGTATTCTGCGAGCTCCCTTGTCACTGTGATCATCGTTTAATGTTTAATCGATGCAGTGAGTGGAAGAATTTAGAATTCTAGTGCAGATGAAGTTGTTGAGCACCTCATATTTTGTTGAGCACATCTCATACACTCACATCCCATTACTACTTCAAATATGCTGCCAGAATCTGAATGGGCTGGATAATTAATTCTTGTGTTTAAATTTACATTTATTTTCTTGTCATAGGCTTTTTAAATAGGGAAGTTCATGCATTCTGTATCTGGATGAATGAACTCTTTCATAGCCGTCAGTAGGCACAACTCAAAGACAAAGTCAAGAAGAGTCAAAAAGTATAATGCCTGTCAAGAATAAAAATGAGAGGTTGAGTATAATTAAAAGGCAAGGCAAGGTAAGAGCCTTATACTTCCCACAATTTCAATCAAGGAACATTTAAAAATATATCTAAAGTCTGTGCCGAATAGCTGCCAATGAACTGCCAGCTTCAAATGAGGCTCCATGCTGATGGTGATACAATTTTAAAATCATATGGATGAACACTACAAAATTATCGTAATGTTTTAGAATTATTTACAATCTGATTTTGCAGCTATAATAAGCCAGTGGTGTGCAAGAGTTAAATAAAGGAAGTGAACAAGCACTGTAAAAAAGAATTGTTGGTTTAACTTAAAAAAGTAAGTTACCTGGTTGCCTTAAAATTTTGAGTTCATTGAAATTAAAAATTTGAGTTAATACAATGAAGGCGATTGGTTTAATCAGCAGAAACTCAAAATATTATGTTAACTGAACTACATTAATTATCTAAGTTGATTTGACAAAAGAAAAAATGTTATGATAACATCATGAAAATATTTTTTTTACAGTGAGTGTGATTTTTTTGGAATAAATTGGAACGAGTTTGGCAGGAACAGGATCTCAGCGTAGTTGGAAACTACAGAGGTAGTAGAAGTCTTTTATGTTGTCTTTATGAAGTTAGGATAGTAAGGTTTAAAAAAATATTTTTCAAAAGATGAGAAATGATTTGGTTTGACTTTAAAAGAGTACTACTTCTTTCATCATTTTAGTTGAAACCCCCAAACTCCTCAGGCTTTAAATTGCACTTGGCTGGTTGAACGGGGCGTAATAAGCCAAGCTATCAAAACTCTTCATTATTGTCAATTATGTAATAGCCAAAAATGATCCAATCTCTGAGCATAATTCAGTCAAGAGTTTAAATTGATAAAGCAATTTGTTTTTCATATACCTCTTGTATCGTCATACGCAGCATGTCAAAATAATGAAGCCTTTCACGAGTGCAGCTGTAGAAATGATGTAGGTGTTTCTGAGGCTTTGTGTCTCTGTCCCTCATTTATCCAGCTCCTCCCTGTAGGTCTTCTCTTTTGTTTGGGGACAGTGGAGTTTGTTTGAGTTTTGCCAGCCCACTTAGGGCAATCGAGACACACAGCTGGGGGCAAACAAAGTCAACTTTTATAAGGCTTTTTTACCTTACATATCATTGTTAGAACAGCAAAAGCAGTATTTCCCTCCAATTTTCTTATGTAAGCATAGAAACAACTGTGGGGAGTTTTAATGTGGGTAAAGAAGCTTTTTGTATTCAGGATGATGTTTGGCTAATCAATGACAACGGGGTTCTCACTGACTGGGAAATTAAATGATTTCAAGAGTGCTTTTTCACATTGAGGAAAAGCTCATACCTGTAAACCAGCATTTAAGACTGACAATAAATAAATTGCATATATTATGTTTGGTTATATGTGGTAGTATGGTTTCAGTGTTTTTTAATATATATATATATATATATATATATTATTTTTAATAATAATAATTATTATTTTTAATGTCGTTGTTGTTATTTTCAGTATGCAATGCTATATATTTTCTCCCACTCTTGTACTCATTTATTCTCTCTCTTTTCCTACCTCTTAAAACTGTTCATTTGCGTATTGCGTATGGGGCTTATGCAATATACCACGGCTCGTCTGAGCATGGCTGCCCCTGGCCATCCTCAGCTTGCTCTTTTGTAACGCTTGTCACAGTGTAAGGTATACATGCACGCTACACACTCTCAAAGAGAGAAAGAGACACACACACACACACACACACACAGAGAAAAAGGATATTAAAATATGTTAAAAAGAGAAGTAAAATAAATAAGATGGAGAACAAACATATACTTTAGCAACAAACTTATGAAAGGGAAGCTGAAAGATTTGATGAAGTAGGGTTTGTGTGGTAAAATGAAACTTTTGAGAGAACCAAAAAATACCCTTAAGGAGATCATAAGACTAGTGTCAGAGGGGAAAAGATATGAATGCAGATTAGAAAGCCAAAGCAGAAAAAATAAAGTACCTTAGTGCTAACCACTGTTTACAGAGAGCTGGTTATGTTTTGTGTTCAATAAACCAGAGGGAACCCAATATCTGATGTGACTGAAAACAGTCTTTTTTACATGCTTGGGATCCATAATGGCCAACAGAAAATCGTTTTCACAAAGATCACAGGCGCTAAGAATGGTGTACTCCGTGTAAATATAGGTTTATCTTAATAGGATCTGTTTCTTCTTCCACTTTCCCTGTAGTCATCCTTTCACCCAGAAGCAGGTGCCCCAACTTGCTTCCACGTAAGCAGTGCATGAACACAATGCAATAGCATCACATACACAGAGAAAAATCAGAATGAATTATGTTAATGGATCCAAAAATAGAAGAATGTATGCTTGTTCAATGTCATTACTTCCCACTGCAGTGACCGCCAGGAGTAACATGCAGATGAGTCCAGGAGAAGACACTTTGTACCTCCTAATGTCAGCTGTAGGGAGCTTGGTCTCCAATTGCCCCACCATCTTCTTTTTTAGCCTAGAATACTAGTAGAACATCTCTGACAGCCCCCTCAGAAAGTACAGGCTGCTCTTGGCTTTCTTCTACAGCATCACTGTGCTGTCAGTCCAGTCTGCCGTTCAATGGATTTCCATGTATTTGTGGCTTTGTACCATCCCCATTTTTCCATTCTGGATGGTTGCTGTATAAAAATCCACCACAAACTCCACTGTCTCACTTAAGTTTAACTGCAGGTTGTTTTCCATAAGAATCGGTTTTGTTTTGCTTTCTCTTATCTCTGTAACTGATTGAGCCTACAATGGAGAAATTAGCATAAAATTTAAACTAAAACAAACAAAAAAAATTGTATAGGGTTAAAGGAATAGTAAAAAAAAAAAAAAAGAAAGAAAAACGAGAAAATTCTGTCATTATTTACTCGCCAAACCCAAACAAAATGCCATTTCAAACTTCCTTCCGGGGATGACAAAATGCAACGCTATCTCACGACCAATTTGTACGTATTTTACGAGGTGGCTAATTTGTACGAATCCGTACGACGTCACTCGTAAAAATTCATACGATTTGTCTAAACCCCAGTGACGGGTAGGTTTAGGGGCGGGTTAGGGGTAGGTCATTCGTACGAATTCATACAAATTTGGTAACTCGTAAAATACATATGATTTAGCAGAAAACGTAAGAATTCATACGAGCCACTGAGCCACCTTGTAAAATATGTACGAATTGCTGTGAGATCGGGTTGACAAAATGAGTTGTAGAAAGTGTTTTGATTACAATATACCCAATATAAATAAATGAGGACTAGATCTATCAAGACACAAAAAGCACCGTAAAATACCATAAAAGGTTCCTTATGACTCATGAACACATTTGCGGTCACATCAAATTCAATATGTCGCATTAACCCTTTAAAAGTAAGAAAAAAAAGAACAATGCTGCTCACTATATACATTACCATTCAATGTTTGGGACCGGGTAAGATTTTTTAAGACTTGTGGCAGTTTGGACAAATGTATTTTATTAAAGGTGACATATTAGCCCTCAGGAAATCTCAAAGTTCGTCAGACCTGGTCTGAATTCTCTATTGGAATTCCAGAGTGTACGCTTGAGATTAAATTGACAACTATCCTCAAAGCCGTCTGCTTGAGGCAGGACCTTCAGTCGGAGATTGGCAGTGGTTATTTCCTAATGCACATGCCGTGGACATCTCTCTTCTTGCTGGAAGTAATGGAGTCAAATGCTGACACACACAAAGTGTCACGCCGTAATTGAATAGAGAATTATAGAGAGACAAAGAAAGACAGTGAGAGGCGATGGAGCCAGAGAAAAGGTCACAAATTGTCTGACAGCAGAGAGTCTTCCGCATAGGGTTTAATAATCAGTGCAATTTATAGATCTACTGCCCTCTTTTGTCAAACCTAAAAGTTTTGAATCTGAATCATGGCCTGTCTTTCTTGTTAGAACACTGCATTCCAAATGTCAAGAAATAAATTTTTTTCTAGCATGCTTCACAAATGCTAAGAAATGTGAATGACTTTGAATACATAAAAAACATGTGTAAGACCAATAATGTTTCTCTCAAATGTTGTTGCTCTAGCGGCTAGCCTAAGAGAGTCATTTGAACAAACAGTTTCATATTGAACAATATTGCTGACCTGTGCGCTCCCAGCATGCATTGCAGCAGGACTAAATTGTGTGGATAGTGTTATGATGCATCGTTTTGTCTTTTGCTGACTTTATGCAGCTGAGGTGTATTGATTGTCAGCATTATTTAAGTCTTGCGTAGTCAGACGTTTAACCTGTGGCATAAGACCTGGGGCCAGTTGCATAAACATAGCCAGTATGTTAAATCTTAAGGACTAGTCTGACCAACTAGCAGTTAGCCAAGTGGCATTCAGTCTTACTCTTCGGTATCAAAGCAGACCAATCTACGTTTTTATGTAACTGACTTAAAAAAGTTATGAACAGTCTTATAGAAAAAAAAAATTTGATGACTAAGTTGTAAGACTAGTCTTAGCAGTTTATGCAACCGGCCCTTAATTGGCGCTTAATTGTTGTAGCTTTTTGCACACAAGTGCTGCTTCCGAAATCACATATTATATAGTAGGTACTGTTTCAAACTTACTTCACGACCATTAAAAAAAGTGTTTTATATAGTATGAATGTGTGTAGTATGAAATTATGAAAGTATGAAATTCAGACATACTACATCCACCATGTTGTCATTGCCATCTTCACCTCCACAAATCCTCTACCATGGCCTCAACTATCTACCATGGGATAGTAAAGTGTTCATCTAATGTGCACTTCAGAATCTTGCCGGAAGTAGTAGGTCATCCAGATAGTTTTTGCCTACTGTTTAATGAATACTATGAATTCGGACATACTGCTCGGTTCACATACTGTTTTTCACCTACTATATAGAATGAATGTAGGTATGTAGAACTTCCATCTTTAACCGGAAGAGACTGTCTGACTGACATTTAAAGCGACCAACCACAGTTTGTTTGTTTTTATGGCGTTAAGGCGTGGGTTTAAGGAAATATATATTTATTTAGAGGCATTTAGGGACAGGTTTAAATAAAATATATATTTCATTAAACACGCCCCTAAATGCCATAAAAACAAACAAACTGTGGTAAAATATATAAAATATGTGTTGATAATTTCTGACTGATAGAAAAAGGAAGTTGGCAACCAATCAGTGGTGCGTTTCCCAAAGCGAACTATGGTCACAAGTTCCATCATTACCGAGTTCAATGGGACTTACGACCATATTTGGCTAACGATGCTTTAGGGAAACGCACCCCAGATTAGAACTTGCTACCGTTAATGATGTTTGTTTGAGGTTTTTTTATATGCATATTTTTATATGCTTCTAAGTGAAACTATTTCATATAATATGTAAGGGATATTTCATATAATATGTACATCCAGCCGGTTGTTATCGCAGAATAAACCCCTTCAGGCTGATGCAAGACCCCTCCACTTCACGTTGGGGTCCTGATCACCCTGTCGGGGTTTATTCTGCAATAACAACCGGCTGGATGTACATTATCCCACTTATTACACGGCTACTTGCCACTTAAGTAAATAATTAGACAGGAAATATTGATCTAAGTCGAAATATTTTATTAGCTCTTTAAACGCAAAGCTTCTGCAGAGAGAGCAGTTGCTAGCAAGCGGCAAGTTCAAACTAGACGGACATTTAAGAGATGCGGTACAGTCATACCACATATTATACGGCATTTCACCACATAAATAATTTTGGGAATAAGAGATATTGATCTGAGATGAAACTGATTTAAAATCGTACCTGTTTGTTATCTTATAATCCATTACAGTGAACAAAACAATACTCGCAAAATGGCAGCAGCTGCGTTTGTATGAATTGAGAGAGCGAGTCCGCCATACCGGATGACATAATTAAATAACTATACACAAAATATTGATTTGACTGGGTTTTAATATTTTATTAGCTCACCAAACGCAAAACTTTCACGAGGAAAAAACGTTCCTAGCAAGCGTATAGCGCTGCAGACTTCAGTTACCCGTCACATACCGCTGGATGGTGCGATTGACCAATCAGAATCAAGTATTCCACAGAGCCATGTAATAATAATAAATATTTGCCTTGCTAGATATTCTCTTCCTCACAGTTTTTAATTTCCGTCCTACACATAATTGATGAAAATAAAAATAATTGATAAATTGTTGAACAAAAAGTCTGTAGTTGACTTGTCTGAACATTTTGCATTTAGTCAAATTTTTTTCTTCTGAAATTTACAAGTCATCCAGTGCAAAATGGCTTAACATAATTGAAAACGCATCACGTTTCTCAGCATTGATTTTGAACTGTTTCCATTTTTTTATAGTGAATTTTATTATGTTGCATTTACATGTGTTTTATTTATATGTGCAAGAGAAGATGCAGCTGTTTCATGAGTTTGTGTGAGTGGGCAAGTAAAGCGGAAAGAAAATGATATGTATATATGTAAATGTGGCCATGTGAGTGCTTATATGAGATGTTTTTTCCTGTAAACACTGCTGTGGAATTGTGGAGAGCAACCTAGCAGCTGTCTGTTGGCCTCCCACGTGGGGTTGGCACGCACATCACTAAGTCTTTCATCACTGTCAATATGGCTCTTATTCACCATTTACACAATAAGCTTTCGGCAGCATCCCATATCACACATAAAGCGCTGATGGACTGCCGTAGGCTTCACGTGGATCTGGAAGTGTGATCAATGTGTAACAGCCACTTGGGCTATTTAAGGTCTGCATCAGCTGATATGAGCTGATCTTAAAAACAACAAGACTAATTCAATAGAGACACAGGTAAGCTTAAGTGTTCATTTGCCTCAAGTGAGATTATAAAGATTAAAGTCTTTCTAGTCTTAATATTCCATTGATTTTACATGCTGCCAGACAAAACAGCTGTGTCCTCTTATGGCCTGTGAAATGGATGCTCTTTTTGCCTTGAGGTGGATCTGTGCAGTCTCTGTGTTGCATTGCTTTATATAGTGGGGTTCACAAAGACATTTTGGATAATGTTTCAATTGTCTTTGTCCGTATAATTTTAATTATAAGTAAATAATGTTCATAATAATTAGATTGCAAATGTTTTGTGAGCCAGTGTTATTTTAGTTTCATTGGGATATCATTGTAGTTTTTATTAATATTTTAAATGTTTTATTTATATATTTTCCATTTTCATTAAAATTTTTATTAAAGTTTTAGTGATTTTGTTTTGTTTTTGTCATTTTTACCTTTATATATATATATATATATATATATATATATATAAAATAGTTTAAAAAATAGTTTATTTCTGCTACAAAAGAAGTGATATCACCATCTACAGGGCACTGAATGTACTATATCTTGTGCATTTTGCTCTTACTCGCCCAAATTTGTCAACAAGTCTACTTTATGCGAATGTGAGTGCATTAGCAGGTAGTTGCGAATCACAGGAGTTTCATATATGAGATAAGGACATGACTGCAGATGAGGCCGGTGATGAAGCCGAAACCAGCACATCCAGTGCAAGTAGGCTTTTTTAGGCTTTAATTATAGTACTGTTTTATAATATAAATAATACTATAGTATTATTTTATTTATGCGTTACATTGAAGAGAACTTTTTGAAGGATATTTGTTAACTTATGCCCTTTTTGAGCAATTGATCTTAACTGAGACTTGAGTGTTTGTAGATGTTTAAAGGTCCAGTGTGTAATATTTAGGAGGATCTATTGACAGAAATGCAATATAATATACATAACTATGTTTTCAGTGGTGTATAAAGACCTTACATAATGAACCTTTATGTTTTTATTACCTTAGAATGAACCATTTCTATCTACATACACCACGTTCATTGAATTCGCCATTTTGCACCAGCATGTTTCTACAGTAGCCCTAAACTGCTCTAGAGAGCGCATTTGCTTATCTGGCTATTCTCTGCTGTTTAAGACGACGGCATCTTTGTCCTGTGTTGGCCACCGTAGCTTCTCTATGTGCTTCGAAAGGGAGGGGGGGGGGAGCGGTGGACTGAGTTGTTGGTTGCAAATCGCAATCTCACCGCTAGATGCTGCTAAAATTTACACACTGCACCTTTAAGAGGCTGTTGTGTTGATTGCAATATTGAGGTGTTCAGTTTTATTTAGACTTTATTTAAACGTGATTGCTCTCCTCACAAATCAACTGTTTCTTGATTTTCACTGGTATGTCTCTTAGGTGTTGACTAGCTCATCTTTGAGTCTACATTCAGTCTGAGTAAAATACTTAAGTACTGTTGAGCCCTGGGTATACTTCGTTTTAACACAGTCGAACGCACAGCCTAGCAAAGTATACTTCATTTGACTCATGCCAAAGTCCCTTTAAGACAAGTCATTTCACTCAGTGGCCATCTTTGAAACGCCTCTCAAGCATGCAAGTGTAGCTCTTATTTCTTTGAATGGGGAAACATCAAATTCTCCAAAGCTGTTTGCCAAGCTTTTGATTAAATTTCATATTTGAAATCACCAATGAAATGTGACAACAACTGTCTTATACATTTTTATTCTAAACGCTCGAATCATGACAAAAAAACGGTATTTTTCAGGCTGGATCAAGCTAATGCGCAGGCGCAGTCCTAAGTGTGCATCTCATTTCGGAGGCGCATGTATGACTGTTTCTATAGGAACTGGAGCTTCTAACGGCCGCTGCAGTGACGCGATGACTTTACCAATCGGCGATTGGCTCTTATTTAGAAGGCGGGACTTATTCTGCCATATTGCGCGTTGCACTTTCTCCCATTCAAAACAATATGAGTGAGGCGTCTTGTGTTATTCTATAGTCTTTGCTCACGTGCAGTTTTAAGCAATCTCGCCACGAGTTACAACCCATGTAAATATATTTGTATTCGTTCATGCTAGAGTTGTACAAATGAGGGTACTTTCTAACCTCTTTGCACAATCTGTCATCTATAGGCCTCCATTGTCGCTGTGGCTTGCATGCGTTCTGGTCTGTTCTGTTTATGCTGGTTTTCTTCGACTACCTTGTGAATCAACACCCCGAGGGCACGGTTGCCACCCTGTGGATAAACGAATTACTGCAAAAAAAAAAAATTAAATGCGCATGTGCGACCTGCGTGTACAAAGTATACTTTGGGCTTTAAAATCAGAGACTCTAAGCCCTGGTTTCACAGACATGGCTTAGATATAAGATGTCAGTGCAAGTTGCTTTCAGATAAAATAGCTCAAACATGCAATTTAGTCTGGGACTAGGCTTAAGCCTTGTCTGTAAAATGGGGGGTAAGACTTTTACTCAAGTGGTATTGGAATTGGTGACTTGTAAACTGTAATGGAGTCATGTTCGCTGTAAGGTATCTGTAATTTTACTTTTTATTTTACTTTTTATTTTAATTTTAAGTATGGTTTTCATGTACTCTTTACACCTCTGATTAAAATACATCCCCCCCCCCCCAACTCATTTTTTTCCTTCACCATGTCCCTTTAGAGGCTACTTAAAATTAATGAAATCTAAAATAAATTAAAAATAATTCTAAAAAAATAAATAAAAATGAAAAAATAATAATTTACATATAAATAAAATAGCAATAAATTTAGCTTAAAAAATCGAAACTGTTATGACTCTCATTGCAACAACATCTGAGCTCAACCCAACAGTCATTCCTTGCAAAGACTTTTCTGCGTTATCGTTGTGCTGTGGAAGTGACTGCCCCACTCGCCTGAACTCCTTTTCCATATTAGTTATTAATGCTTGACTTCTTGGCAGAATCTTTATTAGTCTGAACGTGCTGTCTTGGCTGAGAATACGATATATCATCAGTGACAGAGCATTACATGATTATCATATCACCGAGCCCTGATCTGCGAACAGGATCTAGGTCTCTTGCATCCTCAGGGAGTACTTCCTCGCAATTGGCCCCTGATCCGAGGGCAGGGGCCATGGTGTGGAGACCGCTGTAATGAGTCTCCACTCTCCTTCCTCAAGGGGACAGCACTTCACTTTATCCTTTCCGCTTCTCCTTTCAGCTGGTCCTGCGGAGGCAAACTGAAAGAGGAGGAGGAAGAGGAGAGATAATGGAGGCTATTCAATGGAGGAGAGAAGCAGCCACTTTTTTTTAAATGGCTGTGTCAAATGCCACGTTCTCTCTCTCTCTCTGTTTTCCTCAGGGGGGGACTGCATGTGTCCAGAGAGAACTGTAGCTCTGCTGCAGTATAAAAACCTTGTGTGTGTATGTGTGAGCAAAGGCGATTTTGTTTGTGGGTGTCTTTATGTGTGTAAGGATTTGTATTGTCACAGACATTTCTGTAACAATTTGTGTCCTGATTTGTGCTGTGATGTCCTCTTTGCCTGGCTATTTTTATACCTGCGTTGGGAGGCTGAAGTCAGCCTCACTAAAACGCTAATGAAGACTAGAGAGCATGACTTAGTCTCTTTAATGGCATAGTCTCACAGGAACAATGTTCAGGTCTTTAACCCACCTGCTATTGCTAGACCACCATGCATCAATTACATTGATGTCAAGACTACATTCCACTTCAGTTTGTCAAATGAAAGAATGAACTAATTAAGGCGGTTTCCACAATGAAGTCCAAAATAGGTCTTGAAACTCAAGTCTTTTTTCTTTTCAACAAAGTGCCATTGAAAGGAGTCTGTCCACCTCAGGTGATTAGGCAAAATGTTATATGTGCTGTTTTTTTTTTAATATTTATATTTATATTTTTTTGCAGTCACACAACTACATAAACTACAAATGCAGTTTAAAACCTTAGTTTGTTAAATAGTTATATATTTTGCAGATTTAACCAACACATGTTAGTTTGTAGTAAGTATATTTAGTACATGTATGTCTTTTTTTTTTTTTTTTTTTTTATAAATAAAAGAAAATATATGTATACACTACTGTTCAAAACAAGCAGTATTTTTTTTTTAAGAAATTAATACTTTTATTCAGCAAGGATGCATTAAACTGATCAAAAGTGACTGTAAAGCCTTTTATAAATCTTTTAAACTTTATTTTCATCAGGGGCAGTTCTAGGCCCTTTTTCTGTCTGTCATCTCAGCCCCCTATAACTATAATCACCTATCTGAACGATCAGGTCAGTGCTGCTTCCTCAAGAAAGTTTATCATTTTTAAGTGTTTTTAAGTCTTGTCAAAAACATTCAAGGGATTTTAAAAGCATAAGACACCGTGAAAGAAAACTCAATGTGGTACTCGCACGCTGTGATCCATCGTTTTTTGTGCCTGAACACACCTGAAGCCACATAGAAAGCTACCTCTCAGACAGCATGCGAGTACTGAATTGAGTTCTCTTTCAAGTCTTCTTAAGCAAATACTCACAAAATTATGTCAAAATGCCTGTCTTGACGAGTATCCTTGTAAACACAGTCGGTTATGTCTTAAGTGAACGTAAACAGTTATAACAGTTAGAAAATATTGGATGTGTGTCAATAAAATGGATTCGTGCATTAGGTCTCAAAGTGACAGCAGCCTCATATACCTTCTGTTTCCTATGTTAATAATGTCAATCAAACAGCAAAAGAAAAAGAGAGAATCACTCACTGCTCTTAACTTCTGTAGCTTTAATAGGGATCTGTGTATATTTACTTTATACATTAATACAGTTTCACAAGCACTGTAAAGCACTGTTTATTTAATTTGTATCTTATTGTATTTATTTGTGCTATTGCTTTATTTGTTCTTATTTTATTATTGACTTTTTACTTGTCTTTAATGTTTGAACTTTATATTAGTGTCATATATTTGGTTTAGTTTTCACTGTGCTTCGTTTTCCCTGTGTTGCCTGCCTGTTTTCTCTAGTTAGTTTTCTTGATTGTTAATTAGTTCTACTCACCTGTTCCTTTTTATCTTGATTACTCTCTCTATGTATTTAAGCCGTGAGTTTCCTTGGTTCATTTGTCCGGTATCATCTTTATTTAAAGGATTAGTTCACTTTCAATTAAAAATACCCCAAGCTTTACTCACCCTCAAGCCATCCTAGGTGTATATGACTTTCTTCTTTCTGATGAACACAATCGAAGATATATTAATAAATATCCTGATGCATCCGAGCTTTATAATGGCAGTAAACAGGGGTCACGAGTATGAACTGAAGAAAGTGCCTCCATCCTCTTCCATCCATCATAAACGTGTACTCCACACATGGCTCCAGGGGGTTAATAAAGGCCTTCTGAAGTGAAGCGATGCGTTTGTGAAAATTAAATATCCATATTTAACAAGTTATGAAGTAAAATATCTAGCTTCCGCCAGACTGCCTTCCGTATTCAACTTACGAAGAAAGTGTAAAACTCTCACAGTTCAAAATTCTTACACTATGTCCTACGCCTTCCCTATTCAACTTACGGAAAAAGCTTTACTGGCGCGATACCAGTTCTGTTTTTTTCGTAAGTTGAATACGGAAGGCGGTCTGGCTTGGATGCGTCAGGATATTTATTAAAATATCTCCGATTGTGTTCATCAGAAAGAAGAAAGTCATATACACCTAGGGCGAATAAAGCTTGGGGTAATTTTCATTTGAAAGTGAACTAATCCTTTAACGTGTTGTGTTAATGTTTTCTCCTACAATCTCCTGAGTGTTCCTTGTGGAATTATTAAAGACTCTTTTGTTCTCTACTCCTTTCGTCGTGCACGTTACTACAACAACCATTCCTGACTATTGGTTAGGCTAGTATTTTTGCTGTGATCGTAAATTGGAATAACAGTAGACTACACGTGTACCAATTTGAACTGTTCTTCAGAAAGACTGGTATCAATAATTTATAAAATTTTTGTATTGACTTGGTACCAATTTAAGTACCGATAGGCCACTTTTGACATACTGCCCCGGTTTCACAGACAGGGCTTAGACCAGGGGTGTCAAACTCATTTTAGGTTGAGGGCCGATTGGGAAAAAATGTAACCATGTGCGGGCCGAATTACCTTTTTCAAACCTTCGTGTGCTGACATTTATTAGCCTACATTAATATTAACCATACAAACTACAAATTAATTGGCAAGAAAACTAGTAAAACACTGTTCTGTGAAAAATGTTTTTTTTTTTTTTTACAGTGATTATTATGATTTTTCATGGCTGATTCCAATTTTTACAAGCAAATTGGCCTATTCCCATACTGGTTCCCGATTTTTTTTTCTTTTCTTTGTTTAAGGAAATGAGTTTTTTGTTTATTTGCTCTATAACACAAACTGGCCTTAGACAAAAAATACCTATAGCCATTTGAAATTAGAGGCAAGCACTACATTTTTATCATGATGCAAACAAAGATGCTACACATATGTAGCATGAGTTATTTTTTATTTAAAATTAGATTTCAAGATTTAAAACAAAAACAGAATGGTCTTTTGTTTTGTGAAATTATGCTATAATTATGCTATAACACACCTGCACAAAACCAAAACAGCAGACGGACTGAATGAAAATGCAAATTCACTCTCTGTTAGTAAGTGGCGCTTATGGAACAGCAGCAATATAGTGTTTCCTTGTTTACAGCTGTATACAAAGCAGTGCTGCGCTAATAAACACTATACGTAGGTAAAAGGACAAGAAAATGCTGTCGAAACTATTCTGAAGACAATTCCTTTCATAGATACATTCATATTAACCCCATACCCCATTTTAATATTTATATTTTTCTTCCTATATTTCGCGAACAGTGAGCCTTCTGTGCATGGTACAGTTTTTGCTTTGCTGGCGCGTCTGTGTTCTCCTCTTTGCGTCCATATTCAATGTGCCCCGTCTGGCCTGTTTTAACATCCTGTTTACAGACTTCGTATTTGTAATATTCCCACACAGATGACATTTTGGGAAGCGATTGCAAAGCAGTTTGTGTGCAAGTATGGTATAGAGATCGGCCAAAATAAAACTTAAAAACGTTCCGATTTATGGCCTATTTTCTATTATTGTTCAAATCATCCCCCAGGCCGGATTGGACACCGCGGGCCGTATGTTTGACACCCCTGGCTTAGACTAAACCAGGATTAGGCCTTAGTTCAATTAGGACATTTAAGTAGCTTTTATAAATATACCCTATAAAAAAAAACATTACTTGTGTGCATCTTAAGACAAAACAATGGCGCTGACATATTTTAAGATACGGCAGTGCAAGTTACTTTCAGTTAAAACAGCTCAAACATGCATTTTAGTCTGAGACTAGCTTAACTTATCTTGTCTGTGAAATTCAGCTTTGATCACAGGAATAATTACATTGTAACATATATTAAAATAGAAAAGTCATTTTAAATTGAAATAAAATTTCATAATATTACTGTTCTAACTGAATTTTTAATGAAATAAATGCAGCCATGATGAGAATAAGAGACTTCTTTCAAAAACAAATTAAACATAGTTACAACATTTACCAGCAGGGGCTAATAGGATCATCCCAACTAGCATGATGTAACTGCCACACTTTCTTCCCTGCAGCAATATTCTATTTGTTCTTAAAAATTAGGCTTCTGAGAGTTTAGGCTTTCAGGAAAACTGAAAAAATTTTATTTACAAAATTTATATGAGCGAGTACATCATGAATCCATCTTCCAAACTGTGTTGTTTTCTGACTCTGAATCACTACGGAATGCCTATAATATGTGTTTATATTCTGACTATTTTAGACCGAGCGGGACGCCAACCGCTGCGGAGTAGCTCACTACCTGCGTGACTCATCATATCCATAAACAGAGAGAAGTAGTGTGAATAAATGTGTCCTTCTACCTTCTCTTATTTTTCATTGCAGAGACAAGTTTCTTGTTGGGGAATGCGCAAATCGTGGAGTGGCCTATAGTTTACAGTAATGACGGATTCTGCAAACTCTCTGGTTACCACAGGGCAGAGGTCATGCAGAAGAGCAGCACCTGCAGGTGAGTGCCTCTCCCGCCTGTATATTTTTACCCTGTCTTTATTCTTTAGTCAAGGACAGACAGTGACAGACAAATTTATATTCATAACTTTTCATTGGAAGGCATGCAGGATCCAAAAATGCATTCGTGTGCATCATAACTAAATTATGTGTTTTTACAGAATTACATTATTTGGAATACTGAAAGGAAGCTTCACCCAGAGAGATTATGCTTGGATAGCTGAAGCTAAATCTATTAAACTGATGCAGTGCAGAATGTGAAGTAGTGGAAGGAGAGGAAGAACAGAGTTTGATTGTTTTGTTTTGTTTTTTATTTCTCAAGTGAGTACTAACCTCTCTATTCCTGCCAGTTTCACTTGTCACAGGAGTGAGGATGTTTCTCTAATGATTTGGTGAAGTGTTAGAGACAGAAGTGTCATTTTCTCACTCAGCTTGAGTTAGCAATACTGCTAAAGCATACTTCTCACATTAGTTCAGCTGTGTTAAGCCATAGTAGCCATAGTGAGTCTGCTTGCACTATTTAGCCACTTGGAGAGCACATTTCTCCTGAGCCATCACCGAACACCTTGTTAGCGCTAAATAAACTCAGTAAGGTGCCAATCATCTGAGCAGAAATAGAAATACCAACTACGGTGATTTGGCTCTACCTACATGCAGTGATATGGATCTGCCTACAGACTGTGATATGACTCCAGATTGAATCAGGATTCAAGGGGAATTTTAGAGGTAGATTTGGCACAAGTCTTTGTCAGGTAAAGCAATAAGGGTGAAGATTTGATACTAAAAATCTTTGAGTAGCTTATAGCCACAAAACTCAAATGGACCATAAATCTCTGTATTTTTGGTTTTATGGAAGCTGAAGCGCTGAGGTAATATTTATTAAATGATAATTTAAGTAATTTTGTGTAGGCCAATGTTTCATTTGTTGTCATTAAATTATACAACCCGAATTCCGGAAATGTTGGGACGTTTTTAAATTTGAATAAAATGAAAACTAAAAGACTTTCAAATCACATGAGTCAATATTTTATTTACAATAGAACATAGATAACATTACAAATGTTTAAACTGAGAAATTTTACACTTTTATCCACTAAATGAGCCCATTTCAAATTTGATGCCTGCTACAGGTCTCAAAAAAGTTGGCACGGGGGCAACAAATGGCTGAAAAAGCAAGAAATTTTTGAAAAGATTCATCTGGGAGAACATCTAGCAACTAATTAAGTTAATTGACATCAGGTCTGTAACATGATTAGCTATAAAAGGGATGTCTTAGAGAGGCAGAGTCTCTCAGAAGTAAAGATGGGCAGAGCTGTGAAAGAGTGTGTAAAAAGATTGTGGAATACTTTAAAAACAATGTTCCTCAACATCAAATTGCAAAGGCTTTGCAAATCTCATCATCTACAGTGCATAACATCATCAAAAGATTCAGAAAGTCTGGACAAATCTCTGTGCGTAAGGGACAAGGCCGAAGACCTTTATTGGATGCCCGTGGTCTTCGGGCCCTAAGATGACACTGCATCACTCATCGGCATGCAAAAATTATGCACTCTAACATGCAAAAAGGAAGCCATATGTAAACATGGTCCAGAAGCGCCATCGTGTCCTGTGGGCCAAGGCTCATTTAAAATGGACTGTTTCAAAGTGGAAAAGTGTTCTATGGTCAGACGAGACCAAATTTGACATTCTTGTTGGAAATCACGGACGCCGTGTCCTCCGGGCTAAAGAGGAGGGAGACCTTCCAGCGTGTTATCAGCGTTCAGTTCAAGAGATGCTTCTGATGGTATGGGGGTGCATAAGTGCATACGGTATGGGCAGCTTGCATGTTTTGGAAGGCACTATGAATGCTGAAAGGTATATAAAGGTTTTAGAGCAACATATGCTCCCCTCCAGACGACGTCTATTTCAGGGAAGGCCTTGTGTATTTCAGCAGGACAATGCAAAACCACATACTGCAGCTATTACAACAGCATGGCTTCGTCATAGAAGAATCCGGGTGCTGAATTGGCCTGCCTGCAGTCCAGATCTTTCATCTATAGAGAAAAATACGAACTCTTCAGCAGCTGGAAACCTATATCAGGCAAGAAAGGGACCAAATTCCAACACCAAAACTCCAGAAACTCATAACCTCGATGCCCAGACGTCTTCAAACTGTTCTGATAAGAAGAGGAGATGCTACACCATGGTAAACATGCCCCCGTCCCAACTATTTTGAGACCTGTAGCAGGCATCAAATTTGAAATGAGCTCATTTTGTGCATAAAAGTGTAAAATTTCTCTGTTTAAACATTTATGTTCTATTGTGAATAAAATACTGGCTCATGTGATTTGAAAGTCTTTTAGTTTTCATTTTATTCGAATTTAAAAAACATCCCAACATTTCCGGAATTCGGGTTGTATTATCCAAAATTCTGAAACTACTTCTAGTTGGCATTTTCCTATTTAATGCAATTTTTTTGTATTTAAAATTATATAATAAGCATATCAGTTTTAGTGAAAAGTTGAATTGGATAATGATTTTCTTTTTTGTATTCCTCCCTTTAATAAAATCAGCACTTAAGATGCTCAAATAAAGGATTGTACAAAGGAGTTCACATGATCAGTGTCATAAATTAGCTTATTTGATTAGCAAGAATTTAACGATTTCTTATTCATTTTATGTTTCCTATAACCGATCGTATTTTTCCAGACTGAAATTATATTTTGAATGCCAGATTTTTAATGTGATTTCAGACTTTTGAACTCCACTGTTCACAGACACCTTATTTGCAAACATTTGCAAAAACTTCAGTTAATAAAACCCACAAGAATACCTTGTTTTTGCTGCTGTTTGGAATTTCCTAAACTTTAAAGTTTAATGTTTCCTTCCTTTTACATAACGTTAAGGTGTAGAGCATGTTTGAACTGTGGCTTCGTATCTACTGTTTGTCCAGCCTCCATAAGTTAAATAGAGCGGCTGCAGGAACTGACAGCCCGTGTCATCAGCCACTCCCCCTTGTGCACACTCTCTGAATTAACTGACAGTGAAAGACAAGGTAGAGTTTGCTAGGCGGATGTGTGTGCCACACAGGTGTGCGCACTCCCCTAACTCTCTTTTTCTGTTCTCTTTGTCTCGCTCATTTTCATCACCTGCTTCTCCTTTTCCCACCCACTTTTCCCACTCTCACAACCTTTTTTGACTTTTACTCTTTTGTCTCTCTGTCCCCCTGGCAGTTTCATGTACGGCGAGCTGACAGACAAGAAGACAATAGACAAAGTCAGACAGACCTTTGATAACTATGAATCCAATTGCTTTGAAGTGCTGCTGTATAAGAAGAACAGTGAGTATTCCCAGCTATGATTGTTTAGCTGTGCCTGCTGAATCTAGCAGAAGATTGAAAGTGCAGAGATGTAATTGTGCTCTATATAAGAAGCTGAATTCCAGAAATGAATGAAAATGACTTGAGAAAATGGCTTAAGACAAAGTTTATTTCTCTGTTAGTATTGTGTGTATATATATATATATATATATATATATATATGTTGACACCTCTGATGACACCTTCAGTTCCGCTAATGCCTTCAGTTCCGCTAATGCTCTCAAATCTTTTTTTTCATAGCAGTAAAAACTCTGTTCATGTAATCTTAATGTGTCAAGTTTATCAAAATGAAAGTGATAAAAATGGAGACCCCACTTTATTACTACCCAAATAATATAGGCATATTTTGAACTTTCTTCTTTTACATACAGGCAGCACCTTGACTGAAAAGTGTTTCTAGTTGCTACATTTATATTCAAACACCATGCGAGCGTTACTGCGGAAAGCAGAAAGTGCCCGACTTGTTGGCTCGTCCCCCGACCGCAAGTTGCAAATCTCGCAGATTGGCGCAGCCGAAAGTGAACTCACTTAATGAGTTAAAGCAGTGTCAGATACAGAAAGTGGTTGATGGGTGGGTCTCTAAAAGTGTGGATGGGCCTGAATAATTTGTTTTTTATAACATGTTTTTTAACCGACTTAATTTGATAAAAAAAATTTAAAAAAACAAGACAAAAACAAGGACTGGTCCCCGTGGCACTAGCGCCAATGAATTAAGATACCACTGTATCACTAATAAGAGAAATCACAATGTCTGAGTCTTATGATCGACAACCAATGGCCTGAATTAGCATATTATTATTAATATTAGGTTATAGTTCTAATAAAATACATGACATTTAGGGTGCTTTCACACTGGCAGTTTAGTTTGAAATGAGGCATGGTTTGCAAATTTCGCATGAAAAATTGGTAATGTGAAAGTTGCCATGCGGACACAGGAGCGCAACGGGGTACCGAACCTGTAAGAGGTGGTCTGAGTTCAGTTGCACTGGAACTGTGGCGTGACATACAGTACATACATACAGTAAACCCAAGTGTCATTCACTCTGCTGTGTATAATAGCGCCAAATTAATTAAAAAACATAATATATTGACCTGCGTCCTGTTTTCTGTCATGTGCCGTGCACATTTGTGATGGCGTAAGATGAACACAAATGCACCGGGGTTCAAATGAATCAAGCTGTGTCCCAGTTCAGAGGCTGCATCCTTCGAAGGCCACGAAGATCGGACCGACCATTGTGAAATGGGATTGTCTTGGATTGTTCTTGTCGCCTAGCAGCTGAGACAAGCTGCAGTAACGTTTGTACTGGACTTTTTTGAAAGTTATATTCAACTGTCTGAAATCAAAACAGGGTTCACAAGCTATCTAAATATGTTCACCTTGGTCCATTTCTGTACATAATAAAGAGTATAAACTATATAAAACCACTTTAAAGTTTTTTTTTTTTTTGATTTTTACATTTGTATCATTAGATATTTGAGTAAGTTGCAACCCAATACTTACATTTAAAAGTGTAATCCGGCAATTTCTCTCAAAAAATCCTGTCGTCACCGGTGCACAATGAATTCTGGGGCAGGGTAGGCTGTGAAGGATCCATCTGTTGTATCCTTCATTGCATGGGAAACGAAGGACACATTTCGAGGCCGCATTTGAATACTTCGAATTGGGACAGCCTTTGTCGCACCGCTGTTATGCAATCGGTCTTTGAATGCGGCCTTCGAAGGATGCAGCCAGAGATGATCTTATTATCGGGAGATAAAAGGGTCAGCGACTCTGCCATTGGAGAAAACATAACAGTCAACTTGGATCATGTGTACCTTGAATCACTTTACAGCCTTGACATCATTGAATTTCACTCAGAGTTGTGCGACAGTCAATCGCTGTTTACGGACACCATAGGAATGAATGAGAAGTGCAGTAAACTACCTGTCGCAAAAAGTCTGTAACTTAGTTCAATCCAAAACAATTGTTTAATGGCAAACATGTTGAAGATTAGCCGATAGGCTGTCGATTAATTAAATGATAAGCTGTTTTCCCACAAAAGCAGTTTATTCAGCGCAGTGAAGCCTATCCTCCGACACCTGGCCTCCTTCCCTACCACGGCGTTATGCTTTTTTTTTTTGCTAACCTTGCATGCTTGCCTTCAAGCGGCTTTGATATGCATCCTCTGAATTGGGACACAGCTTGAGTGTGAAACCAGACCAACACTGCGGGGGCCACCAGGAACAATCGCACTCGGACTTGGACCACAGCAAACATGCCCAGTGTGAAAGCCCCCTTAAAGTCATTGAACAAAATAATTTATTTTCATGGATCTGCCTGAGTGGGCAAGCTGTCAGTTGTAGCTCCGCCCCTGAGCTAAAGGCAGGCAAATAAGACGCTACATCATTCTGAAACTTTTCTCCACTCTTTTGCAAAAAAAATGTCTTGCTAAAAATAGGTATGGGCATTTTAGTCATTTTGTCTACTCGAGTACTCAGGGTAATTGTGCAGATACTTAAAAAATATCTGCATCGATTTTTAATATGCATCAAGCGGACGTGTTTGGTTTTTACATCGCGTTATATGTTTTTTTTAGTACCGCTGTGATGCAGCCCGTGTTAATTTTGTTGACGAACAATTTTCGTCATAATTTCCATCAACGACATTTTTTCACGGACAAAAACGAGACGATGACTAAATAAAAATATGTTTTGAATGACTAAAACTATGACTAAAATCTACTCTAATTTTCGTCAACGAATAAAAACGAGATGAAAATGATAGAGAGGGACGATTTGGGAAGATATCCAGTCAGGACTGCTGTCCTGTGTGGAAGATGTGCACATTTGAAGTGTAACGTGCTGATCTAACCGCGGGAAACGTGGCGCTGTTGCGCACTCTACAGGCTCGCGCAGCAGCACTTCAGACTGCTTCGCAATCAATGAATAGCGCACATTTATGCCAAGCGATTGCTTATAAGCTAATGTTGATGAATTATGACAATGTTTACCACACAATGTTTATATGGTAGTATGTTTTAGACAGTTGTAAGAATGCATATTTGATCTCCCTCATCTGAACTTAAAGGGTTAGTTCACCCAAAAATGAAAATAATGTAATTTATTACTCACCCTCATGCCGTTCCACACCTGTAAGACCTTCGTTCATCTTCGGAACACAAATTAAGATATTTTTGTTGAAATCCGATGGCTCAGTGAGGCCTGCATAGCCAGCAATGACATTTCCTCTCTCAAGATCCATTAATGTACTAAAAACATATTTAAATCAGTTCATGTGAGTACAGTGGTTCAATATTAATATTATAAAACGACGAGAATATTTTTGGTGCGCCAAAAAAACAAAATAACGACTTATATAGTGATGGCTGATTTCAAAACACTGCTTCATTAAGTTTCGGAGCGTTATGAATCTTTTGTGTCGAATCATGATTCAGATCGCGTGTCAAACCGCCAAACTGCTGAAATCATGTGACATTGGCGCTCCAAACCGCTGACTCGACACAAAAGATTCATAACGCTCCGAAGCTTCACTGAGCCATCGGATTTCAACAAAAATATCTTAATTTGCGTTCTGAAGATTAACGAAGGTCTTACGGGTGTGGAACAGCATGAGGGTGAGTAATAAATGACATTATTTTCATTTTTGGGTGAACTAACCCTTTAAATGAGCAGCCTGCTACTGCTACAGTGCAGACTGCAGACATTTCAGAATAAGAGTCACGGTGTATTTCAGAATGGTTTATAATTATTATTTTTTCCTGGTCATTATTGTTTACACAATAAACTGTATTTAATTTAATTTAATTTCTATTTAATTCATAGTAAACTACTGTATCTTCTGTCACAGGAAGGAAAGACTAAGAACATTATTTGACACATTATTCAATATATTTTACAGGTATAAGGGTTATTATAGTTAACTAAACCTAAAACCATAAAAAAATCTTCATTACTTGAAATAAACGTTAACTGAAACAAAGTAAACTTATTTTATTTCATCTAGTTTCCAAGCTTTAGCTTAACCTGATGTACTAAAATAACTAAAACAGAAATAAAAAACTATATAGACATTTAAAAGCAAAAACTAAAAGACATGAACACACAAAAAATTACTAAAACTTTTAACTAAAATTACAATGAAAGCAGAAAAACTAAAAATCTAATCTAATCAAAATTTTAAACAAAAACTATAATAGTACCTCAATAATAAGTGTGTCAATCCCTGACAAGTACTGAATTGAGCTCTCTTTCTTGAACGGTCAAAAACCGTCCGCTTTGGCGAGTAAAGTACAGTTGGTTGTCTTAAGTGAACATAAACAGTTTAGAGAGTATATCAAATGTATATCAGTGTATTGGATCTGTGTATTGTTAGAGAAATGCTTAATGCATTACAATTTAACTAAATTAGATTTTAGTTGATTAAATCTACTGTAGATTTGGTCGACTAAAATCTTATGATATTTATTCGACTAAAACTAAAACAATTTCTGATGACTAAAATATGACTAAAAATGGCATTTTAGTCAAAAGACTATAACTAAAACTAAATCAAAATTTGCTGTCAAAATTAACACTGGATGCAGCCCACTTTCTGTTTTCGTCACGGCTTGTTTGCACTCTGCGTCGCATGTTTATGCAGTAAGAAGTTAAAATAGTTATTTTAAAGAGTCTGAAGAACCTATATATTCAGTTGGGCGCAATTTAGCTGTTGATTAGTGTGTGTGTGTGCACACACGCCCGCTCTCCTTATCTAGATTTTGTAAAAAGTCAAATAATTTATGATCATGTCTGATTATCGGCTACTCATGCCCATCCCTAAAAACTCAGTATATTTGCTGAGTTATTTGATCGTTTACACCTCGAGGCATCTTGCATTTTGGGCACAATTGCATCCTCTCTGTTCTTGAATTTCTGTAACGTAGTTACTATAAAGATAAATCACCCCATGTTGCCTCTGTAAGATAAAGCTGCCCTGTTAAGCTCAAATGTAATGACCCATTAGGCACACGGGTTACACAGTATATTTCTCATATGGGCGGACTGAGGACCTTGGTCTCAATTATCTTCATGTCTCTTTTTTCTCAATCCCTGTCTTTCTCCTGCAATCTTTATTTGCCACCATAATCTCATCATCATTTATTCCTCTCCTTCCCTTCCTTTAACCTCTCTGTCACTTTCACTTTCCCTCACTATTCTCATCATTTTCATCCATGTCTTTTATCTTCTTGGTCATGACTCCTTTAAAACTCTCAATTTGCTTCTTTTCACGTACCACTTTTCATACTTTCCTTTTCTTTCATCCTGCTCTCTCTCCTCTCTCATTGCATTCATCCGGTGTCGTCAGGAACCCCTGTGTGGCTCTACATGCAGGTGGCCCCCATCAGGAATGAAAACGATAAGGTGGTCCTGTTCCTCTGCACTTTTAAGGATATCACTGTCTTCAAGCAGCCCATTGAAGATGAGACCACCAGAGGTAAGGACTCTAAACCTCATCTTAAATGTAGAATTTTTCAGACTTTTGCATTAGCACACCAAAAAGCATAATTCATACTTGTCAGTTTGTGTTTTTAAGTTGATACAAACACTCTGCAAAAAAAAAAAACTTTTAATAAATAAACATTTTAGATTTTTAATATTTTGTCATCTGTATTTTTCTCGTTTTCCAATAATATTAAGCACTCTTTGATTTCAGAGAATATATCTTGAATTAAGTTAACAAATTTATTTATTTAAATGACTTGATTTAATAATTGATTGATTGATTTATTTATTTAATTGTTTTATTTTTAAAAAGTATATAACTCAGAAAATTTGAGAGGTTTAAATATAAAAGTGCTTAATATCTTAAACAATAATATCCCTAATAAATATCCCTAATATCTTCTTACACAATATTTTAAGTAGATTGATCTTATATTTTAAAGATATTTAGATATTTAGACCTTAATCATACCTACTTTCAAATTACATCATTGTACATGGGATAAAAATAATTAGAAAATTAAGATTAGTTAAATGTGATTTATTGTCAGCCAACAGTTTCATGAAAACAACAAAATCCAATTATAAATAAAACAACTAATTAACAGGATAAGAACAATAAACGAAGGTAAATAATCACTGACAGAGTGTGTGTATGGCTGGGCAAGGCTGAGGGTACATCTCAGTCAGCTCCCTAGCTTCCTAGGTTATGAAGATATAAGGACAGTTAGGACCCTGGCTCACTACACATTGGGACACTGATGGCTCTATTTCCAGCAACATGACAACATCCTCATTGTACAACATCACTACTAGTATTTATGAACAACAGAAGAACTGATATCTTTCCGACATTATGTTTTATTATTATTTAAATTACATTATGATAAATGCTGTGCTTGTTACATATACGTGCAACATTTCAGCCGTAATTAAATTATAAATGTTAGCTAGATTATGTTCATTACCTGTCTAGGTGAACATGTTGATGTTAAAATATAATTAAATAATGGTTTGTATTTTAAAAAACATCTATCGCATTTCATTATGTGTAGTGAGTTGGCTCACGTGATTTATGTTTCGCGATTCAGAACTTCTGTTAAGGGAACACAGTGAGCATCGATGCTCCCTGGTTTTCATGGTGCATTGTGGGACTTTTTAGGGAGCAAACGTTCCAGTGTACTGGAAGGATTTTGCAATTGAGACAACCCTTAAAATGGCCGACTCCCTGATCAGTGACTTGACTACTGAACTATGGATCTGACTGAGGCGCACCCTTAGCCTTCCCCTGGCAATGGATTTGAGACTAGCGTGGAATTTTCTCACTCAAACCACTGCCTGTTGCTGCTTCTGACTTCATAACTGCTGGTCTATGATCAGTTTTCTCCGTAATAATAGCATATTGGTGATTTGGCAAAAGATCCATGTGCATTAATGTTTGCACTTTGTAAAGCGTCATATCTTTCTATTTACAACTTGTTTTTGTTGCATTGAGTAGTGTAGCCAATCACAGACATGTCTGTTGATTTCTTGAACGCAATGGCCAATCAGAGGTGTTTGAGTTAGAATCCACTCACTGCTCAAAGCCGGAGTTTTCAGTACAGTCCAATGCTGCAGTCTGCACGCTCGCAAATCCCCTCATAACAAAGTGTAGACATTATGTAAATAAGAGATTTATTGTAGAAAGCTTTAGTGATTATACAACCTGGTCTCATGGAAAGATATACCTGTGGGAACGTTTTCGCGAGTCGCAAAACTAAAAAAGTTCCCAACAGAAATGAACACTAGAGACAGTAAAACAGCAAGCGCTTTTAATCGTTTTCATACACAGTTACGATTACAGGGACAGATTATGGATTAATAAAGACTTGTTTTTACGTCTCCTTGCACAATATTATGTTATGACTTCAAAACGCTTTTTACCAAAGTGCACGATTTATACACGAATATATTTTGGACTTTGCATTGGTTAACTAGCTCCATATGTTTCGCTTTTCTGATGTAAGAAGCTTGTTCGGTAGCTCAGCTGATACAGAGTTGGGTTTAGGACGAGGAAGCCTTGGGTACGAATCCGGGGAAAAATGAGTCACGGTAAAAGAGCTCAAAGATGAGAGATCAAAACAATCTAAAACGGCACGATTACGGATGTATTTTATGTCACATTTGCTTTTGTTATCACTATCAGGTAGGTTTAGGTGTAGTGTTGATGGTAGGCTACGTTATTTTAAAAAATAATGGAGCACTACACTTTTAAGCGCCACTCACCGGACAAAATTTCAAATCAGAACTGCGGTGATTGGTATAAAACCAACATCATAAAAACGTACCATATTCACGTTTATCTGTTCCGACAAAAAAATGAACATGCTTTTAGCACCACTCAGTGGACATTTCACATTGAAACTGCAGTGATATGTACGTATTGGTATTTTGTGACTCGCGAAAACGTTCCCACAGGTACGTTTTTCTAATGAGACCAGGCTCTGATTATAACGGAGCTTCAAGAGATCGCGACTAAGATGAGTGACAGCTTTTGAGTGATTATAAATGGACAACTCTTTGCGCGCTTTCTAGGCGATATATAATCAATTAAGAATTTGAATAAATCTTTTTTTTCATGCTTGACCAGCAGCCACGTACACGCTGCAAAGTTTTGGTAGTGACATCCACGTAATTCATGTATTTGAGCGATTATTATAGTCATGCATGCACGATTTTTTTCTCTTCTTTCCCACAAAAATTATTTTGTCTCTCGTTTGATTGAGTGGACCAGCCGACAATCTGAGTGGGCCGGTGCCACCCTGGGCCTTATATAGCCTCGCCACTGGTTGGATGCGTTTTAACTGTGTTGCAGCCTGCTTGGCATAATATATATGGTTGTATAATGAGAGCGACAAGCTGTCACTTTATGTTGGAGAGTGCTGCTTATGGGCAGCACTGCAGTCAGCCATTGAGCGTTCCTTGTATATATGTGTACCTATGATTGATGGGCATTGTCAGATCCCACTTTTTCCTCCATTTACTCTCTCTTTCTGCTTTTCTCTCTCTCTCGATCTCTTATAAACCAGTGGCTATTTTCCTTGTCAGCTTGTGCCACTGCTAAACTGAAGCACTTGTCCTTTGACAGTGATCCTAGCCCACACAGGAGCTCTTTAAAGAAACACACACACACACACACACACACACACATGCACACACACAGATATATATATTTGGAATTTCCCCTCAGAGGCTTGATAGCAGCTGCTGTCACTTTGTGGCAGGGCACCTGTGCCCAGCTGAGTCTCTTGTCAGTGGGTGTGTACAGAGCGACAAGAAGTAAAAGTTCAGCGAGTATTTTCACTATTTATCAGATAGATAGCCAATCAGATAGATAAACCCTCCAATGCACAAGCAGTGGTGAAATTAAACCTCTCTGCAGTTACTGACATATGTTATGGTCTAGCTATAGTGCTTGCATCATAATCTACCTGCTTTGGCAATTGCAGTCACATGGTATATGAAAATGTCAATGAAGACAGTGATTTCAGTATGACTGTGGGCTCAACCAATTACTGCATATCTTCTCAAAGTTGTTTAACCAAAAACACTACTGGCCTGGCCATATACACTGCTCAAAAAAATTAAAGGAACACTTTGAAAACACATCAGATTTCAATGGGGAAAAATGTCATGCTGGATATTTATACTGATATGGACTGGGTAATGTGTTAAGAATGAAAGGATGCCACTTCATTTGATGGAAATAAAAATGATCAACCTACAGAGGACTGAATTCAAAGACACCCTGAAAATCAAAGTGAAAAAATGATGCAGCAGGCTAGTCCAAATTGCTGAAATTTCATTGCAGTAACTCAAAATGGTACTCAGTAGTTTGTATGGCCGCCACGTGCTTGTATGCATGCCTGACAACGTCGGGGCATGCTCCTAATGAGACGACGGATGGTGTCCTGGGGTATTTCCTCCCAGATCTGGACCAGGGCATCACTGAGCTCCTGGACAGTCTGAGGTGCAACCTGACGGCGTCGGATGGACCGAATCATATTGTCCCAGAGGTGTTCTATTGGATTTAGGTCAGGCGAGCATGGGGGCCATTCAATGGTATCAATTCCTTCATCCTCCAGGAACTGCCTGCATACTCTCGCCACATAAGGCCAGGCATTGTCATGCACCAGGAGGAACCCAGGACCCACTGCACCAGCGTAGGGTCTGACAGTGGGTCCAAGGATTTCATCCCGATACCTAATGGCAGTCAGGGTGCCATTGTCTAGCCTGTAGAGGTCTGTTCATCCCATGGATATGCCTCCCCAGACCATCACTGACCCACCACCAAACCAGTCATGCTGAACGATGTTACAGGCAGCATAACGTTCTCCACGGCTTCTCCAGACCCTTTCACATCTGTCACCTGCTCTCATCTGTGAAAAGCACAGGGCGCCAGTGGCTGACCGAGCTCCACGGTGCCAGGCAGTGAGCACAGGGCTCACTAAAGGACGTCGGCCCCTTAGGCCACCCTCATGAAGTCTGTTTCTGATTGTTTGGTTAGAGACATTCACACCAGTGGCCTGCTGGAGGTCATTTTGTAGGGCTCTGGCAGTGCTCATCCTGTTCCTCCTTGCACAAAGGAGCAGATACCGGTCCTGCTGATGGGTTAAGAACCTTCTACGGCCCTGTAGCTCTCCTAGAGTAACTGCCTGTCTCCTGGAATCTCCTCCATGCTCTTGAGACTGTGCTGGGAGACACAGCAAACCTTCTGGCAATGGCACGTATTGATGTGCCATCCTAGAGGAGTTGGACTGCCTGTGCAACCTCTGTAGGGTCCAGGTATTGCCTCATGCTACCAGTAGTGACACTGACCCTAGGCAAATGCAAAACTAGTGAAAAACAGTCAGAAAAGATGAGTAGGGAAAAAAATGTCAGTGGCCTCCACCTGTAAAACCATTCCTGTTTTGGGGGTCATCTCATTGTTGCCCATCTAGAGCACATGTTGTTAATTTCATTAACACCAAAGCCGCTAAAACTGATTAACAACCCCCTCTGCTACTTAACTGACCAGATCAGTATCCCAGGAGTTTAACTGACTTGATGATATTCTCTGATTAAAAATTGTTCCTTTAATTTTTTTGAGCAGTGTATATCCATATGGCTTTCACTAAATATTCATGAATATAAAAAATTATGCATCACAGTTGACTGCCCTCACATTCCTTTGACATAGAAGGGCCTCTATTCTGGCCGTGTCGAGAATATGAGCTGCTTATTACCACACCAAACCACAAACTTTATTTAAGCAGGCATTCAAATCATCTACAGTGATTACTTTGTAAATGAAGGACTCTTTGCCCTTATCAAAATGTTAATCTATGCCGCTCCTGACCCTTGATGCACTAATAAATATTAACAGCACAATCAGATTATTCATAGACTGGCACGTCTCTTGAGCTTGTTGTTAGGTAAATATGAGATCTGTTGTTCTAAAGGGGCATTTGTTAAACGTCACACTCCAGGTGTGTATTCAGTATTGCTTCATGAATAGCTCATGTGCACGTACTGATGAGAGAGTGCAGCATCAGGTATACTAAGCCAAAAACTACCTAAATGCACCAAATCAGCATATTAGAATTATTTCTGAAGGATCATGTGACACTGAAGACTGTAGTAATGACTGCTAAAAAAATTCAGCTCTACAATTACAGGAATAAATTATGTGTTAAAATATATCAAATATTGAAAACAGTTATTTAAAATTGTAATAATATTTTACAATATTACTGTATGAAATAAATGCAAATTTGTTGAGAATAAGAGTCTTCTTTCAAGAACATTAAAACCCCAAACTTTTGAACTGTAGTATATACACATTATCACCTTTTATAATATCAGATTATTAATGTTTATTAATGTTACTAATTAAAATAATTAAAATAATATGATTTTGAAGTGAACTGCTCCTTTAATCCAGACTTTAGCTTCCACTGTTGTTTTTTAGGTAAAGAATAAATGCATTGAGCATAGTTAGTGAAGCTTTTAGTGTCATTTGCATGACAGGAAGTATTTTGTAATTAGTTGTATAATAGAGATCTTCCCTAGAGCTTCAATCCATGTGATTGTTTCTGCTCCCCCTGGGGAGAAGATAGAGCTAAAAGCAAAATTACAGTATGTGTGTTCATGTATGTTTCCATGTATGCTGGGCTCAAAATCCCATTGGAATATTGTTCCTGTCGGTAAGGCTCTGCTCTGCACTGGTGGTCCAATGAAATATGCAAAGCATCTGCATAATAAAGCACCATTAGGCGTCAGTGCCCCCAATGCACATCGGGTTATTTTGTGTTGACTGTGTATTCGTCCCTTGCGTTTAAATGATTTGTGAATACATTTAAACCACAAGCGAGCGTCCTCTCTCTGAGGACCTCTGACCTATCAGCGTGATCTCATTGATGGTGACTTACCCAGGGGCACAAACTTCAAATAATAGCAAATAGGGAAGGAAAATGAGGAATGAATATGGGCTCCATGGCAACAGTGAAACCCTTTGAGATCCTTCCAGATCTTTCTCTAAGCATCTGATAGTTACCTGGAGAGGATTTTCAGCTCATCAAATGTATACTTTAAGACCTCAGCATTGACACAAGCATAAATTGAGAGCTAGCCAGTAGAAGCTCAAGGGACCATAGTTAGTAGCAATCAAAAAAAGGAAGAACATGTGTTTATGGTTAGGTTCAGAGTTATAGACAGGAAGATTAACTATACTGCCAGCACAAGCAATAAACAAAATCTTATTTTAAAAGATGGATACTTTTTGTTGATCATGGCAGCTGTTGATCAAATTATATGAAAAGCATTATAGATGGGCATATATTCAGTGCATTTTCTGCATATTAACCTACAAAGCCTGCTGTATCATATTTCATATACAAATTTCCAAGGCCTCAAAATATCAACATAATCAAACTTTGCTGGAAAATCTGTTGTACACAATCTACTACATTCCTTCTGTTGTTTGATTGATACTAAAGGTCTTTTAGTATAATTCTAAATATATTATATATCATACTATTTGAGCCATAAACCCTGAAGAAAATTGCATTCAGAATTTGTTTGTTCATGTGTATCATTACCTTATTTGCTTAATTCCTTTAGTGAATTGGGTGGCAAAACAATGCAAATATCATCAGTGCAAATAATCACTGCTATCAGTGTGTGTGATTCTAAGTGAAGTCTCCCCTTAGTCTGTGTTTGCTTCACTGTTGCATGTCTGCAGTCTAGCAGACCTTGTTTGCCACTCTTCTGCCAGATGTGGTGCATTTGGGCAAACATATGCTTCATTGTAGTTTAGGTCTGATAGTGTTCTATGAGGCTGCGATGACCAGACAGAGACTTCTCTGAGGCTTGCCTTGTGGTTGCTCGACACAGCCTACCTAGCGCCATTTTCCCCTGTTGAAGGACTATATCTGGAAGAGACCTCAGGGGTCCTGTGCAGTGACTCTTTGCCCTGAGACAGCCAGATGGCCTGAACCAACCATTGTTTTTCTCCTTTTCTTCCTTCTGTCTGTGACATAGTTCGTTTTTTCATCTCTTTCCTTTACTGGCCAATTTAGTGTTGGAGGTTTCATGCCTATATATGACCCTCCTGTTCAAAACTGTTCATCAGGAGCTCCACAGAGTCAATATTCAGGTCTGGCTGCTATAGCCAAACCTTTGGTCACTCATGCCAGTGCCAAATGTCGGTTTCAATGGTGCCAACAGTGCAAATCTTAGGCTGTGGACAATTTGAAATATGTATTTGTTCTCTGAGTCCACCTTCACTGTCTTTCGTGTGAGTTACGGTGTGGAGAAGCCCCAAAAAGGCTTGACACCGGGACTGTTGCGTGCTTTGAGTGAAGCACAGGGTGGATCAATGATGGTTTGGGCTGCTATATCATGGCATTGCCTACTGTGTCACTGTCAAGGACTACCAAACCATTCTGGAAGACCATGTGCACCTAATGGTTCAACCATTGTACCCTGAAGGGGGTGCCATGTATCAGCATGATAATGCACCAGTACACACAGCAACACTTGTGACAGAATGGTTCGAACGTGAAAGTGAAGTTGAACTTCTCCCATGGCCTGCACAGTTACCAGATCTAAATATTTCTGAGCCACTTTATGGTATTTTGGATGAGCAAGTCAGAAAACATTTTCCTCCACCAGCATCAGATAGTGACCTGGCCACTGTTCTGGAAGAGGAATTGCTCAAAATCCCTCTGACCACTGTGAACGACTTGTATCTGTCATTCCCAAGACCAACTGATTGGCCGCAAAAGGAGTCCCTACACCAGGAGTATTCAATTAAAGAACAGTTATATATATTTCCATCTGGGCAGCAGTAGTACTTTGTAAAAGAAAAAAAAAAATCTTAAACAGTCACAATAGTAATCAAAGATGAGGATATTGGTCCCGAGAGCCAAAGCAGTGGCATCTGAGAATTAAAAAAAAATATATATATATATGTCATCAGTTGAGCCCAACTGGATATGAATATTAAAAGGTAAGATGAGATGTCTTATCAGGCTGTTATTAGTTTTACATTTAGATACCTCTATGTATGGCAGAAGGCCATGTGAATGATAAAATATATTGTATGGGGGGTTCAGATTTTTCTCCTTGAAGTCTGGAACATTGTTATATTTTGCTTAAAATAAGTCTAAAAACAAAGAAACAATGTACACAATAATCAAGTTGATCTCATTGTGAGCAGAAAACTAATTTCTAAGCGCACGGGGCAGAAAGGGCTTGAATGAAGCTGAAAATATTAGTATATAGCTCCAAATGATCCTTACCATAAACGGCCCTGAGCTCTTGTGGTGTGTGAACAGCTCCGTTGTTTTGACGCACTGCTCACTAAAAACTGTAGAAATGGTAAAATTGTGCTACAGTTGTCATTTTGTCTCGCGGTCTGGTTGGAACCAAGCCAGGGTACAGAACAGGACCGCAGCCTGCTATTTGAGGATGCCTGTCCTACACCATACTAATGAATTATTGTGGTCTAAAACCTGGGGTTTCAGTTTCATTGTCCAACCCCTGTATATACTGTATATGTATAAAAAAAAAACACCACAAACCCTAAACAATACTGAGTGATAACATGATTTTAGTGTGAAGAAATCACTTGCTAAACTTTTTTACAACTTTGTCACCTTGACAACGTTACACTATAAACACTAAAACGACTGTAAAAAATGACTATTTAAACAACTTTACAGCTCAAATAATACACATTCTTTTCCACTGTAAATGACTCCATAACCGGGTATTCGCTTTTGTAAAAGAAAAGGAGGGATGAGTCAAAATGACTTTTTCTCATAGAAAACTTGTATTAATTGAGTTTAACTTGTAATGAACCCAGAAAGTTCTTTTAACTTACATGTAGCCAGTTCAGTCTGACATAAAGCTGTTCCCCGCTGAATGGGCTTGAACAGACCAGCGTGCTATTTTCATACATCCTACCAATAAGTGCACACGGCTGATTTCCCCTCCTTATCCCTTCACTGAGTTCATTGTTCATGTGGCCGTGCAGAAAGACTTCCCCTCTATGTCCCTGTTGTAATGAGAGAGAGTGGCTACAAGAGCCCCGATGTGTTCAGACTTACTTACGGTATTGTTGTGTTGTACATTCATGAGATGTGACTTAAATGGGAGAGCCACACTGTTATTAATGTTTTACTTCTTTTCCCACCATCTAAGCTTTTAAAAATGGGCCGTCCATCCTGAAAGAAAAAAGAGCATGGATGAGATTAGTGGTAAAACATTGCATTTACATTGGAATACACTTTGTAATCACTTGGTGAAGATCTTTTTGTGCAGGACTCAACTGACTTTAGGGTTATTGAGTTCAAGAGAAAAAAACTTCCCATCAGTCTTTATTAATAAGAAAGCAATGACTTCAAACGAGGCTTCCCATTGGATGCAACTTCTCCCTTCGTGTCTCCACCATGTCATGATGCTTTCATTTTAAAGTCATAAAGAAATTATGTTGGCACCAATAGCCTAGTGGTTAGTGTGCTGACATATGGCACAAATGCGTTCACGGCGACCCGAGTTCAATTCCCATCTTGAGGTCCTTTGCCGATCCCACCCCCCTCTCTCTGCCCAATGCTTTCCTGTCTGCTCTCTACTGTCCTCTCTGAATAAAGGCACAAAAAGCCCATAAATACAACTTAAATAAAAATAAAGAAACTATTATGCCTTTGTGAAGAGCCCCCAAATGTTCATAACAGTCTCAAAGTGAATAGATGAGGAAAGAGTAGGCTGGTTAAGTTTGCGACATGTTGATGGCATAGACTTGGAACGTGGGTACACAAAATATGTGACTTTATTTGGAAGGAAGGGATGAGGAAGAACAATTTTCACTGGTGTCAGCAATTGAAAGAGCCTCAGTGGAAATCAGCATGGGCCATTGCTTTTCGGTGGTGGACCGTGATGCCAGCAGTGCTACTAGTTGTGTGGAAAAGTGTGTTTGTGAGTAAAGTAAACAGGAAGAAAGGTAGAGAAGATGCAAAAAAGTGTTTCAAGTTGCTGATGCATCATTTTGGTGCTCTATGTGGCAGGATGGACCAAGTTTGCCAGGCTCACCAGGGCGTTAACCAATAGCCGTGGTACACTTCAGCAGCTCACGCCTATGAACAAGACTGAGGTCAGCCACAAGCATTCACGACTGGCAGAGGTAAGTGTCATGCATATTTGTTTTTTGTTTTATTCATCTGGTTGGGGACTTTCCATTGATTAAGCTAATAATCTTTTCTGTCCCTTAACCATAAACTTGACCTTCATAGAAGCCTTTTTGCATTTTTAAATTTTCATTAAAACTGTATTGAGCTTTTTTACTTGCTAGGACCTTTGGGTGGTCAGGTTTTATGCCTGATTTTCATTTACTGTCTTTTTGGAGACATCTGAGCCTCCCAATGTGGGAAAAACCTCCACATATATAATCTATATGCACATATAAAAAGGTCAGCTGTCTTTGTCAGTCCCACATTGCAGAAATAAAGTCATTTCCAGACAAATGATAGTTGACTCAGCTGTCCAATAGCTGCTGACGTAAGCTTTATGTCTCTAAAACTTGGGTGTATTATATCTTATGGTGCCCTTACAACATGAATGGCCTTTTAGTTCATGAGGTACAGGACAGTATATTTTCCTTACAGTGCATAATTTTTATAGGAAAAAGACCAGTTTAGACCAGCATAATTTTTTTGTGGTGGTTTTGCTGCACTGCACTGCACTGCCATTGGCATTGTTTTAAGCAAAATTCTGACAAAATTGATTGCGGTTTAAGGGCCGTTCACACCAAGAATGATTACTGTAATTTTAACTATATTAGCGTTCACACCAACAGCCGATAATATTCTGTTTATTGCAATCGTGCCCTGCAGTTTTGTCATCTGCCACTTTAAATGCTCAAACTCTTTTAAGCTGTGATTGGCTGATTGGCTGCTAAGTTTTTACCGTCCTTGGTAAAAATGAAATTGTTACTGTCCTTGGTGTGAACGGGCCTTTATGCTTAAATAAGCAAAAAAAAAAAAAAAAAGAAAAAAATATAGAAGACTATAGCAAAGCTGGTTGATAAAGGTAGGCTTTGCTCAAGCAAAGCAGTTTGGCGTCAAACGTGGTGATGCTAGAACATCACATATCCATCCAAAACATGCTGATGACTACAAATCTCAATGTCTGACCCTTTTTTCATCCCTTTCTGTCATTTTTATTAACTCGTTCAGTTTCTGTCTCATTCAGGCACTTCAGTTGGGCTCTGACATCCTCCCTCAATACAAGCAAGAGGCTCCTAAAACTCCACCTCACATTATATTGCACTACTGCACCTTTAAGACCACTTGGGACTGGGTCATCCTCATCCTCACCTTCTACACAGCCATCATGGTGCCCTATAATGTGTCATTTAAGACCAAACAGAACAACCTGGTATGGTTGGTACTGGACAGCGTGGTGGATGTCATCTTTCTAGTGGATATTGTATTGAACTTTCATACAACTTTTGTGGGACCTGGAGGAGAGGTCATATCTGACCCAAAGCTCATACGTATGAACTACTTGAAGACCTGGTTTGTCATAGACCTGCTGTCTTGCCTGCCCTATGACATAATCAATGCCTTTGAAAACGTGGATGAGGTAAGCACAAGTTTTTATTTAAGCAATATTAATTTAGAATTTTAATAAAATATAAATATTAATAATAATCACACACATTATATACAGTGTATATATATATATATATATATATATATATATGTATATATATTTAGATTGATAGATAGATAGATGTAGATATAAATAATTTAATATACATTTAATTGATTAAAAGTGACAGTAAAGACTTTTACATTGTAACAAAAAAATTGAAATGTTTTTCTTTTGAACTTTTCTTTAAAGAATGCTGAAAAAAATCATGGTTTCAACAAAAATATTAAGTAGCACAACTGTTTTTAACATAGATAATTATAAGAAATGTTTCTTGAGCACCAAAACAGCATATTACAATGATTTGACATTATTTTGTCATATGAAGTTAGAATTAAATGTATTTTTCCCCAAATATTTCTTTCTCTAATTCAAAAGAATCATTAATGGAACTGTTAAGGAATGTTTAAGAGTAATCCGAATTGTTATCAGATTGATTGCATTCCTTATGATTCCCATCTCTAGCCATAGTGTATATCCTCTGATTCACACTCATTTGGAGAGGATGTATGAATGATGTGATCCTGTTTCATCAGCTTTTATTTGTTGGTCTCTGCTGTCATAATGCCTTAACTAAATAATTTAGCAACTTGAATGATGATTTAACTGCAGAAGACTTTGAAACAATTTGCCCTCTGCATTATGTCTTTCATCCAAATTACTGCCAAACTAAAATCTTTTGTTTACAGTTTGTAATAATTTGATCAGATGTAACACATCTGATTGTTCTCAGATGACCAATTATAGGCAAAAGCACAAATCAATAATCCTTCATCTTCTTTGCTTTTATTACCTTTGGTCTTACGTTTATGGAGTATTCCAATCAAATTTTCTGTGCTCAGCTCTTGCATTATAATTGATCCTCCTCCATGTTACTAAAGTTGGTTATTATTTATCTGTGGATCTTGTTTGTGGTAATTACTGTTTGCACAGGACTTCTCCAGCATACATTTCCATCTCTTACTGAGAAGAAACGAATGCAGCTTTTGTTCCTCTGTCATTCACTTGCACGGGCGGTGCTGCTGAATGCGTTCTTTTGCGCGTGTCAGTAATGCTTTATTTTTCTCGCCAAAAGGATTGGAATTCAGTGGATCCCTCCCCAACATTTCTAGTGGCTGAAACTCTGAAATGAGAACTATATTCATTACCACCATCTCTTTCCGTATCAGTGGCTGCTCACTGTACTGGGCATTAGCCTAAATGGTCTCTACCCAGCCAGACAGTTCAGTGATAAGTGAGCTGGTTGAATCGTAGAGTCTGAAGATATTTTGAGAAATACTTCCAGTGATTTTTTTGTTGTTGTTCATATAATTGAATATTTTCAATGGAATGGAAATATTGAATGGTTTTGGTTACCAACATTCTTCAAAATATCTTCTTTTGTGTTCCACAGAACATTATCGTACAGGTTTGGGATGACATGAGTAATAATTAATGGCATAAATGGCTGAACTATCCCTTTAAGTGTTCTTGAAATAAATTATAGCGTACTAAAGTGCCTAGATAAACTCTTACACCTGTGTTTTGAGTGTAAAGCACTTCCAGTGCTCCTTTTGTACTTCTGTGTACTTGACATTTTTCTGGAGGATCAGCGGGAGATTTTACTCACCATATTTTTTTTATCTGTCTGGAGGCATCAGTCCAACTAATATAGAGCGCTGAGAAGGAAGTAATCATCCGAAAAACTTTAAATGGACGCAGACATCCAAATGGGTGTAGGTTGAATTGGGCGACTGTGGACATTCAGAATAAAATATGATTCTCCTTTAAGCTTCTTTACATTATTAATCTCCAAATGCATGGTATGATATATTTATCCAATAAAATAACTCTTCGGCTTCCTACTGGTGCCCGTAAGTTCACAGTTGCCCAGGCAACAGGCATCCTCTCCCATTGTGGTGATGTTGTTGGAATGCATTAGTCTCTGCATCATTGGAACACAATGAAGTTCCAAAAACTGCAGTTTGCCCGGATCTCAGTAAAGTGTTTCTGTGTCATCTGGGACCGTGCAGGCACTGCTCTATCACTCTTGATGTGGTTGAAATCTGCATGTGCAGGCTGAGTTCAGCTAAGGTTACATCTTCAGATACTTGGTCTGTAGTTGAAATATGGGGTGATAAACTAATGTTTGTGTGTGCAGCTGCTTTATTTCCTAGGGATGATTCTGTGATCAAAGGCAACTCATATTATACTTTTAGTGAGATGGTATTGGACTATACAGCAGGAAGGTTTTGGGTATTATGTTCAATAGCTTTTTGCATTTTTTAGTTTACCATAAATTTAGGAGTATAATGAAATCTAAAGAAATACATTTAAAATCAAACAAAATTACAGTCACTTGTGTGCTGTAATCTCTGGAGTGGAAGATGTTACAAATAATTCTTCATAAATGTACTGTATTTGCTGTATTTGTTTCAGAGCCCATGTTATTCTTACACTTTACATCATCTTGTCAAAAAAACAAAACAGTCACCAGTTATTAAAAAGTTATGAAAGCAATAAGCTGAGGTGAAAAACTTAAAATGTAGCCTAATATCAAATATTTTCTTTTTAATTTTCATAGAGCAATATAGCAACTCAATACTGCGAAAATGGTTCTTGATAAGGAATTTCATTGAACCTATGATGCTGTAAAGAACCATTTAAGAACCTTTATTATTAATAGTGTAAGGAGATGACCTACATCTTTGTCTAAGACAGCTTTAGATGACGTTTTAATAAAGAAGGAAACAGATCAAGATAGAGAATTAAAAGGATAAATAACAGAGGAGAAATAGAAGATTTGATTGATCAAACTCAAAAGCATTAGGGAATTTAGGGAGGGAATAAAAGAAATGTTGAGTTAAGCATCTCAGTTTTCTCTTCAGTGTTTCTGAATGTGGATACATGCCAATGTGTGTGTTTATATTGTGTATACTGTATATATTTACCAGCAGAGAGTGTTTTTATGAAAGCTGATGGTCTCTGACACAGCTGCTGTTGAAATGTCATACCCAGCTTTCTCAGCTGACCCCCCAATGAATTCTGTTTGTCTCCCAAACCTGACACAAACCACAACCTCAACAGGACACTTGTTGAGCTGGCAGGTGTTAATGCTAGATGCCCACTGAGCCCTGAATTCCAAACAGGGTTTTGAAGTTGCAGTTGCAAATTATCAACACTATCCCCAAGTTTACAAGGCTTAAGCCTAGTCCCAGACTAAAATGCATGTTTGAGCTGTTTTAACTGAAAGCAACTTGCACTGGCAAGAGGAAAAATGTATTGCTCAATGGTTGCTTTTCCTAAGCTCATGAGACTTAGTTGTGAATCTCATATATCCCTCATTTTAGTATCAACAGCATTTCAGATGTTTCTCCTAAAATTCCTTAGGATAAATAAGAGTAGATAGAAATGAGACATGAGTGTCATGCTGGGTTGCAGGAAGGCAGACACAGACAATAAATCCAAAATACAGGTTTTAATGAACAATCCAACAGGCGGGCAATCAGGTGCAACACAACATACATGGATGGTGAATGGACAGGGAATGAATGTGAGGGACCAACTTATAAGGCAAACACAGATGAGGATAATGAGGGGAACACAGCTGATACAAATGAACTAATAATAACGGTATCCAAGGAGACTGACGAGTGGCGGGAAAACTGAACAAAGGAACATGTGACAATAGAAAACAAACTGAAAATCCATGAAAACTGAAACTAACAGACTGACAATGAGAAATACCTGAGAGAAAAGGAGTTCCAACTGAGAATGTGGTGGAAGAAACATAGAACAGCTCTTTATTGTCTTGCTGCTGTCTCTTTCAAGACTCCATTATAGGAATATTTTATTGCTCATGAGACTTAGTTGTGATACTCATATATCTCTCATTGTAGTATCAACAGTGTCTCAGATGTTTCTTCTAAAATTCCTTAGGAAAAAAAAAAAAAAAAAGTAGATACAACTGAGACATGAGAAAGTTCTGAGAGAAAGGAGTCCAAAATGAGAAATGAGAGATCTCTTTATTGTCTCGCTGTAATCTCTTTCAAGACTCCATTATAAAAATATTTTCAGATGTTGCTTTTTTTTATGCCATTGGGCCAGGAGACTCAAGCAACAGTAATAGTTAGTATTCCAATAAATAATAATCTAATAAAATATATAATATTTAACATTTTTATTAGAATAATCAATATGATGTTGAAATAATTTAATGTTAAACCCCATTGGCAAAATTTTTTTTTTTTTTTGTTTCTTTTTTAAGCAGAAAAGTTTGCATTTAGAAAAGTAATATTATAAAAGTAATGTATAATAATATATATGATATTATATAAGAACATTTTTTATTAGATTTATTTTTTATTAGATTTTAAATTACAAAAATACTGACCAAAAAAATATTTGCAGTTTATTAAATGCTCTTAAATGCCTTTGAAACTTAAGCAAACAGAAAAGTTGTGATATCACTAACAAAAAACAAAGAAACAAAAAAAAATTCTGCTCATAATAAAATGCTGCAAAGTGTGTTATAAATATTTGAACGTACAAGCAGTTGGCAAGAGTGTGGCTGTCTGTCATGGGGATTGATGTGCAGCTGTCAGATGTTTTCCTATGAGCTGGAGCCTGTTCTGTCTTTGTGTCCCCTGTGGACCACATGTCCCTGTCTATTGGCTATTTTGGTCTCTTGACTTGTGTTGTATAATACTTGATCTTTTTCTGCAAATATCAAAGGGATATATATTAAATGAAAATTCTGTCATTTACTCACCCTCATCTTGTTCCAAAGTTTCTTTCTTTTGTGGAAAATAAAAGGAAGTTAAGAAGCCCTTGCACTTAAGAAGTAGCCAAAATGAGATCCGTGTCATGTTTGGCAATGGCAGGTGACAGCAGCCTAATAAACCAGCTGCTGTGATGTCTGTCATTAATATTAACCAAAGTGCAAAGGTAACAGAGAAAATTGTAGCTTTAATAAGGATTAATCTATATATATATCTATATGTGTGTGTGTGTGTGTGTGTGTTATATAATATGTATATATATTTTTTGGTCCACAAAATGAAGTCATATAAGTTTGAAACAATATGAAGGTGAGCGAGTGATGACAGAATTCTCAAGTGAACTATTCCTTTAATCATTTTCCACTTACATTGTTCAGACGGTGCATGTCAGTTGTTGTTATTGGACACTTGTTATATAATGTTAGTGTTTTTTTAGCATCTTGATTTGACGTCCTGCCTGCTTACAGCTGCTGTTCTGTTCATACTAATTACTTTGACACGTTCAGTGTGCTGCTGTGCAGATCTAATATCTGTAAATAGGTCTCTTGAATCCTGAAGTCCATCTCTGAGCTTATTACATGAATGCGAGAGTGCAGTTTGGCGTGATGTGAAACGTCTGCCTCTGTCTTTCTGACTTAGGATCCCATTGCAGACTCTTCTGCGGTGGGCCACATGCCAGCTGCGGCCCACTCTCCACGCAACGCCACACGTGCGGAGGACTCGGTGTTGCCTGTAAGTTCGCTCTCCTTTCTTGAGTTGTTTATGGCTCTTCTGCCCCATTTTCTCATTTGTACAGCAGTTCAGTAACCTCTCCCCTATTCAATGTTGAGTAGAGATGCACTAATGGCTCTCTAATTTATGCTAATGTTGCTCTGAATGCTGAACCCCTTAGTGTGTTTGTTTATCTAAAGTGATTTTAGATGCGAGTCAATTCAAATTAGACGGTGCAAGCTTCATTCTCCATGCCCTGACACACACAACCACACACAACATGTTTCACCAATAGGCATTAATGTTTCTCTTCCATTATCCTATGGTACATCTGTGGGGTCATCACATCTAACTGAACATTTATGAGCACACATAACCTTCTACTGTTCACACCCTTTCAGCTACTCATCTGTTTGGCCTTAAAGACAAAGACAAAAAACTTTATGGTTTACTAAATGCTACATAAGCACAGTTGCAAATTAGATATAAGCCCTCAAAATGATAAATTACTTGGAAAAGTATCCATTAGGAGCTGCTCTGCCTGGGGAGTTGACTGTGTTGGCAAAATTAGCATCAGTTTTTTGCTAGCGTAATAAAAGCCTTAGGTTTTCATGCAATATTGCAGAATGAACACATCTATTTTTACCTTCCTTCCTCTGTGTCAGTGTCTAGGGAAAATTGCTCCTTTCAGGAACATAAAGCATGTTTGAAAAATTAGCCTTTTGATTATGTGACGGCTGGAACAAAAAAGCAGAAATCCTCGGTGGAGGAAATGCTAATTAAACCTGTGAGGTACATATCACGGCCACTATTTATAAACAGTTCTGGGCTGACAGTCCAAAGCTGTTGAGGATGCATGCAACAATTAGGTATACTTACTTCTCACCCCCTCATTTTCACTCTGCCAGCTTAAAAAGTGAATTCCATCAAGTGTCTGCAGAAAACGTGTTGTTCCATTTTGTCCTCCAGATAACCTCCCAGTTGTCCTATGGAAGATAGAAAACATTTGACTGTGAAACATTTTGGATGTATCACAGAAATTACATTAAAGGTTTTTTTTTCTTTTTTTCTTAAATACAATAAAAAATGGCTGATTTTGACAGGGAATTTGAACAACCATCAAATCATAAAGTCATATACATGGTCCTGCTCTCTCATGTTAATTCAATATTTAATTAAAATTTAGTAATGCTTATTAATAAAGTTATTAAATATTTGTTCCTGCTCATTTCCTCTATTTTTACATTTAGATAACAGATCCTTTGTCGTCATCTAACGCTCACTTAAAGTTAATGTTTAAAAACACTGATAATTTAATGGCACTGCTAAATGTAATCTATAGTGAATCTCAAAATCTCATTTTTCATTCTGTACATTATAAAGCTGTGAAGCCTAAATTCAGTTGTAGCATTTCAGTCTATTTTAGTTTTTTAGTGATTTATTTTTAATTTATTTATGCAATATAGTACAGATTTTTAATATTGGCCATTTATTGGTTATTGGCCATAATATAAATATGTAGTTCAGTCATGAAACTCTAGAGGGCACAGGCTGATAGGTCCTTTACTTGCAATTAGCAAGCAATCACATCATTACCACATGGCATAAGCTGATTGGCCTTTGCTGATCTTACAGCCAATGAGATTTCGTGATCAACATATCATAGTTCCTCAGAAACCCTCCACCTCCCCCAGCTCCACCTGCCTAGATCTGCTAGTTTATTAATGCAGCAGCAGCATATCTTACATGCCCACAGCAGCGTATCTGTGAATCTGTTAGCAGTAGCAAGTAGGGTTGTCAAACGTACCGGTAGGACTGGTACCAGTCGGTACCAAAAAAAATAAAAAGTTGATGGTACCAGCATTTCTGCAGTACTGGTAGTACTGAATGGCGGGTATATTCTGTACCCGCTGATAGGCGCTGCTTTCAAACGCTCTTGTTCATGTTTGTTTGAGCACTTTCTGAGCATCAAAGGTTTCTATTTACAGCATGTTTTTGCAAGCGTTGAGCATTGTAGCCAATCACAATCATATCTGTTGAGCGCGTGAATGCATTGGCCTATCAGAGGTGCAAGTAAGTCAGAATCTGCTTAAAGGTGGGGTATGTATTTTTTCAACAACGCTGTTGGACATTGTTGATATTTGAAATCAACCCAAACAAACCCACCCCTCTCTTCATTGCTCCGCCTCCAAAACTCACCCTCCAATCCTAACCACCCTGCTCCGAGTCGGTCTCGCACCCCGGCCCGTCCGCTGCTGGCAGGCGAGGCGGGTGCACTACCAATGACGCTAAACACCGCATTCTCTAGCAGTCGTTAGTGTGCAGTGGTTTACCTGCACAACTCTCACTAGCTGGCCACTGTTACATATGCAATGCGAGAGTGGATGCCTGTTTATCACAGCTGATGCGCAACAAAATGCTTCACAAAAAATAAAGCGCAGATGATGAACGAACGACAAGGAAGCACAAAAAAAATTACCGTACAGTACACAAGAGTAAATACAAACAAGTTTTCGTTGTTAGTCGCCAATAGCACAGCAGCTCCAGACAATCAATGACACTCAAACCCAGTTTCTCATGTGTGAAGCGGAATCAAAGCAGCCACTGCGTCTGTTTTCAGGCCTTCCCGCTTAGCTCTCTCCAGCGCTGGAAAGTTTTCCTATAATATTAATGCTGGTCCTAAAGTGCTTGCCCAGTCATAAACTTTCATTCCAGTGATATTCTTTTGATCTCTTTTGTATTGTGTCTCATCATCTCTCTTTCTGCCCTTTCAAATCTCCCTCTTGCTCGTTCTGTCTCCTCGACCGTCATATGCCCCCTAATGCTGATTGGTTAGACGTTTGTTGTTGGTGTCGGCCCGACTAACTTCCAAACAGTGTTGTTGAAAAAATACATACCCCACCTTTAACACCGCTGAAAATGCACAAGGTTTTGTTTTGTTCAACGCGAGCTGTGCGTGTGAATCCTTTCATTATAACCAACAAAGTGTAAACACAACATAAATAAGAGATTCATTGTACAATTAGACAGCTTTTTTTTTATTATAACAAGAGTTTTTGCAAGATTGCAGAATTCAGTGAGCCTGAGATTGACAGCCTTAGTGATTATAAAGGGAGGAGTCTGCTTTTGCTTTCTGTTTATTACCCATTCACAATCTGAATACAAGTTTAGTTTTTCATCCTGCTAAGTACACTGCAGAGTTTCTGGATTGACAACTGTATTTTAATGCACTATTGAATCGGAAACTGCAACAGTGATAACCAACAGATGAGACAAATATGGGACAATTTTTTTTAAAGTACTTAATTCAACAGTTTTTGCTCTGGTACCGAAATTGGTACAGAGAACTGCAAAATTTTACTGGTATTGGTACTGACTACTGAAATTTTGGTACTGTGACAACCCTAGTAGCAAGTCCATACTTGCTCTGCAGCAGCAATAATCAGCAGCTGCAGCAGAAGCGTAGCATATCTAGTCCGCCAAGACCAAATACATTAACATTTCCTATTCATTAACATGCTAAAACTATTTTTAAGAGTTGCCATGATTGAAATAAATATAGTTATGGCACAATGACATAATATAAACAATTATCAGCTTATCTTATTGACTAGAATTGTAATATTGGTGTGACCCGAATTTTCAGCTACACTGAAACAAGTCTTTATTTTCAATGGGAGTGACAGCGACCACTGGTGATGTTAAGCATATGAGCAGCAATGTACTGTGGCTACAACCGGTGAGAGCACAAGCATTTGTGTCATGCGACCTGATTCCTGATTCACTTTGATATTGCATTTGTATAGAAACGCCTACTAGCAAGAAGACTCCAGTGATTAAACCTCTGTCACTGTGAACTTAAGTGACCCTTTAGAATTGTAGCACTTTCAACTGAGTTTAACCCCATATTAAGTCCATTCTGCAGATCTTCCCCCGTATGTCAGAAAATGTCTGCATGTTCTTTGTAGGCCGACCAATGAGTTAATGCTGTATTTGTGTATGTTAAGAAAACTCTAACAAATATATGTTAATCAGAGTGGGCTTTTTTTTCTTTAAAGACCTATAATCTGCACTGACCTGAAGTTGACAAGCAATGTTTAAGCTTTTGTTCAAAGGGATACAGTGCAAGTGTAGGCGTAGCTGAGTGAAAGCATCCTCTTTATTTTGCTTTCAGAGCCAAAAAGACTATATTTATTCCACCCTTTGATGACACAGACTAGACAACATACATCCAAACTATTAGCTGTTATCTTTCATAAGCTTAAAAGAATTTGCCTGATCAATAAAACAACTTTGTTCACTCGTGAGATCTAAGATTCTCTTTGGATGTGCCGTGTGGAGTGATCAGTCAAGGAACCCCAGCTATACATCCTCTCCTCCTCCTCTGACATGAAAGGTGTCAGATCAAAGTGGCCATAGGCTGAAAGAGCAGGTCTCTGGAGCTATATGACACCCATCAACCTGAAATTATTCATGTTCAAGTGAACATGGAAGATCTCACCTTGAAATCCACTCCTGTCTTTTTTAAAGTCATGATCTGTATTAACTAAGCCTTTTAAGTGCACCTTATGAATGTAAGCCTATATTTATATGTGCCTACATGAATGTCTTTAAGTTTGTTTGTAAGCTTTTTCTTAACCCAGATTGTTTTCTTTTCAGTCTGATATGTTTATGTTGCACACACAGAGAGGCATGTAATCTTCTAAACCTGTGCAACAATGTGCTGCATAGAAGTAAAATGTAAAGAGTTCATAATGCTCTTTCTTTGTCTGTCTGGATGTATTAATGTATTTTTATGCATACAATGACTTGAATACAACTCTTCTATAAAAAAATAATAACTATCCTGATCTCATAATGGAAAAAAGTCCTATTAAAAGGATGAAATTCTTGAAAATTGAATAGTTTGGGATAATCCTTTATTATATTTATTGTAAAAAAACAAAAAAACAGTAAAGCAGTTTTGTTAAAATATTATAATTTTAATTTATTAAAATATAATAAAATCTTTGTTTGTGAAATCGAAGTCATTTGATGCGACCAACATGTAATAACATGCGGGAAAAACATAAAACAGAAAAGTATAGAGAACCTGCAGACCCTGTCATCTCATCTCATATGTATATACCCATCATTTTTGAAAATAATGATTAAGATGTGCACACTTGCATGCGTTCATGGCAGATCTTCTTAGTTTTGAGTGTTATTTTTTCTTGTGTCTGTAGGTCAGCTAGTTTTAACATGCTCTTACCATCTCTCTTTTTCTTTGGCAGGGTCTCAGCAGCCTGTTCAGCTCATTGAAAGTGGTGCGTTTACTTCGCCTGGGTCGAGTGGCACGCAAACTGGACCACTATCTGGAATACGGTGCTGCTGTATTAGTTTTACTGGTGTGTGTCTTTGGCCTGGTGGCACATTGGCTGGCCTGCATCTGGTACAGCATTGGTGATTACGAGGTCATCGATGAGGCCACCAACAGCATCAAGACGGACAGCTGGCTTTATCAATTAGCTATCAGTATTGGCACGCCATACCGCTACAATGCCAGCGGCTCTGGCCAGTGGGAGGGTGGTCCCAGTAAGCACACGCTCTACATATCATCTCTCTATTTCACCATGACAAGTCTCACCACCATTGGCTTTGGGAACATTGCACCAACTACAGATGGGGAGAAGATCTTCTCTGTGGCCATGATGATGGTGGGCTGTAAGTATCACTAAATGGTTTCCTTGCTTCATGGATGCTTTACTAGACCACTTGAGCCACAGATGGTTGGTTAATGCACGGACATTAGGAATGCGCGATATATCGGTGCCTTACCAGTTATTGGCTGGTAATGGTAATTTTTGATTGCCTTTGCCATCTTCTAACACTCACTTAAATTTAATCTTTAACAAATAAATATCCATTTTTCATACTGTACATTATGATAGAATAAAGTTAAAATAAACCTAAATTAATCTGTAGCATTTAAAATAACTGATTTTAATTTTTAATTTTTTTTATTTATTTAGACAAAAGAGTGTAGAATTTTGATATTGGCCAATTATGAAACAGGAAAATATTCATCTTATCGGTATTGGCCAGAATTTTAATATCATCCCGTATGGTTTAATGCTGATCTTCTCAGTAGGTATATGCTTAAAATAGCATCAGCGGAGTGCTTATTATATTCTCACCAATTAGCATGTCAGCAAACTTTAAGTGCCATTTAAAAGCATTGCAGACACATTGATAGGTATCATATATCATCACATAATTTGATATAAAACAATTTTCTGCCCTTGCAGGATTTCTGTTTAGAAAAACATTTGCATCATGTCCTAATAAGACCTGCGATGCATCTTTGAAAATATTTCCTGAAACTTCTCTCTCTAAGCTGCTACATTTGATAAAAAATGAATAAGCTTGTGCAGGCTTTAAACCTCTTCAGACTGTAACGCTGCACTTTGCTCTTCATCACCTAATCATTTGCTATTATCTTCAGAGTTTTCCAAGGATCCTAAGTACTGTAGTAGTGCAGGTCAGCTTTTGAGTTACTGAGCAGTTCCTTCAGTAATCCTTTAGAGATCCACAAGGCTAGCAGATAGCATGAGCTACAGTAAACTAAGCTGTGACTAGTAGCTTTTGGCTGAAATGGCGAGTGGTAGGCAGCCAGCAGTGAGTCAGCGGTGATCCGTGGCACTGCTGAATACGTAGTTAGGAAGAGACATATTGTGCAATACTTCTGACAAATTAAATGCCAGTTAGATTACAGTTCAAGGTTGAGTGTGTAATTTTTTAGATGCTAAAATACTACCTTCTATCCTAGTTTAATATGCAGAGACAGCTATGAGTCAACCATTTTCAAAACATCACTGCAAAAAATAATTTTCTTAATGAGTGTTTTTGTCTTGTTTTCTAAAATATCTAAACATCCTTACAAGATAAATTTATTTCAACAACATAAATTGACATTAAAAAAATTACCATCCATCAATTTATCCAAACCGTTTGACATATGTAGGATTGCTGGGTTTCTATTGCCGCGGGTATGCAGGGAAGAAGAGAGGTGAGAATCTTTTAGCAAGCAGTCTTTATTCCATGAACACACAAACACAAAGATAATCCGCATAAGAAGCCAATGGCAATAATCCAAACATGAAGACACAGACAATAATCCAACCGGCGAAACAAGAAACGTAACAGCTTTACAACTGAAGTGTAAAGATAACACCTGACAACTACAGACTGAAACACAAGAGTATAAATACACATATGCTGCGTCTGAAATCGAATACTTCTCTCCTATATAGTATGTGAAAAACAATATGCCAACAGAGTAGTATGTCCGAATGCATAGTATTTCAAAAACAGTAGGCGAAAAGTCCCCGGATGACCTTCTACTTCTGGCGAGATTCTGAAGTATGCATTCGCTGGACACTTTACTATCCCATAAGGCCACAGGAGAGGATTTATGAATGGCAGTTAAGTGACGCAACTGACACTGGTAGGTCATGTGACAGTAACAACATAGCGGATGTAGCACGTCCAAATTTCATTCATACTACCCACATTCCAGCCTGGTCTCATTGTTAATACATTGTTAATACGTTGTGTACAAAGACACAAAACATACATTTTTGTACGTTTGGATTGGTGCTGAAATGTACAATATGGATGTTTTGGCAGCATTTAAACGTAGCATTATTACGTTTTTTCGCTGTAAAAACGTAATAATGCTACGTTTAAATGCTGCCAAAACATCCATATTGTACATTTCAGCACCAATATTTACGAAACTTTCATGTCATAAAGATATATGTATAATTTTCGCAGTTTGTGACGAAGCAGGTGAGAGCCAATGAGCGTTCGATATCAGTGCCGTAAACCATGTTGTAACGCTTCTAGTGGGCACAACTTTCAAATTTTAATCATAACGAGCGCGGGCTTTGACCGTGACGCTCGCGGCTGAGAATGAAGATGAAGATCGCCGGATAAAGGGCTGAATTTGGATCTTTTCCTTCGAAACATATGGATTCTAAAGATTTGAAGTACAGTGAACAAATAAAATTGATGTGATTTGTGAATTTATGTTGTGTTTTGGTGTATCTTATGGTTGTATTGTCAGTCGCTGCATAGGAGAAAACACCTTTTGTGTCTCACAGCAAACAAACAAAATATTACAAAATGGTTAATCAATTACAGAAATGTTATTCATTTTAAGGTTTTAAAGTTTAGTCTTGTTTAACATTTATGTAAACTTCTGAAACGAGTTTGCAGCACAAGTCACGAACAGAAATGTTATTTCATATTAACTAGACGAATAAAATGCATTTAATAAATTGGACTAAAAACATGTATTGATATGACAATTAAATACAACAGAATCCAAACATTAATGGCATGATTTTAATATTAATACATGGGAATTCATACACATTCACACTTGGATACGTAAATAATTTACGTTTTATTGCTGTTAATACATAAGTATTTTACGTTTTAGTGCAATAAATACGTCAATATTGTACGTTTTTGTGTGTATGAAAACGTCAGTAAATGTACGTGTGGTAGAACCACACCTTACGTAAAAATACACACGTATTCTCATGAGATCACGTTGCACATTCATACTATATAGAACATACTTTTTAATGTTTGCAAAAGAAGTTCAAATTTAAATGTAGTACCTACTCAGACAATATGCGATTTCGGATGCAGCGCGAGTAACAAGATGGACAATGAGGAACAAGTGTGAGTGATGAGTAAGCATAGAGACTAACAAGGTTAACTATAGAGATAATGTTAAACAAGAACTAAACACAGCAAATGAAAACCAGACACAGTCAGACAAAACAATATAAAAAAAAATAAAAGACCTAGAACAAAGACACAGGGAAATCGTGACAGCCTTTTTATTTATTTATAAAATTTACGACAGTCCTTTACATTTATTTATTTATTTTTTTAAAAAATGTCCAAATATATTGTTTATTTGAATAGTATGACATTTGTGGCTCAGTATGTGGTGTGAGTTTTCATTTTTACGCTTTCAGTGAGTGTCACTAGTAGCGCAGAAATTACATGCTTCAGCTTTAAAGTTTTAATTAGAAAGCTCGACTAAAGGTAGTTTAATTTGGCAGACTCTAGCTTATAAAGCACAGCTGGCCTCAGATCAGATTTAGCAGTAGAGTGGCGCAGTGCTAATCACTTCCTGATGTGTAGTAGTGCAGTGCTTGCTGTTGGTTTATTGCTTGGTTGTTCTGCACCATCTGAGTTTCTGTCATACTTCTCTCTGCGAACACAAATGACAGCAGATGGGGAGAAAGTCTTGAGTTGTTTGTGGATTTATCTCACAGTGCTACAATATGGTGCATTGTGTTGTATTCTGTTGTACTACATTAGCCAAATCCAGCTTATAGTAAATTATGATGTAGCAGACATTTTGCATTAATGAACCATATGAATTCATAAAGACCAGTGGATTTACACAAATTTAGTTTAATTGCCTGAGTCATATTTGTGCTTATCACGGATCTGTGGATGTACTTTTTGTGTGGTGTTGGTGAATAAATGTTTAATGCATGGTATGAATGGGACTGGATTTATATTAGATCTGTGGAATTACCATTAGACTAATCACCATGTTAAAGCCAGCTGTGCTGATCAGGGCCTTTTAGTTTAAGTGAAATAGAGCTACAGTTTAGACTCTTGTTCTTCTCCTTTGTTGCATAAATTTGCTTTGTTCTTCGTTTTTTAAATGTAAATCCTGGGCTTCTAGGCTTGCTAAGGATCTACTCATATTTGTGGGACTGAGAGAGAGCAAGTAGTACTGCTACTGGGGCCCTTAAAGGGACAGTTCATTCAAAAAAGGAAACTCTGTCATCATTACTCATGTAGTTCCAAACCCACATGATTTATGGCATTTATTCTGTGAAACACAAAGTGATTATATTCACTACTTATGTTCACTTCCAGTGAGCTGTTGAGAAATCTTGAGAATTGCTGTCAGTTATTTGGTCAGTGAGTTGAACTCTGAATTGTGAATGAATCATTAAGAAATTTTGATTCTGTTTCTGAATTATTATTTTAGTAGAATTATGTACTGTTATAGTATTTATTCATATTTGGAATGAGCTTTTATTTAGATATTTTAATTTTAATTTAGTTTGTTTCAGTAATTTTGTTATTTTTGTTTTGTGTTTTAAATGTATCTATTTATTTTTTTATATATATTTTTAGAAACTTTACTACTTCGTTCATCTTCGGAACACAAATTAAGATATTTTTGATAAATTCCGATGGCTCAGTGAGGCCTGCATTGACAGCAAGATAATTAACGCTTTCAAACGGCCAGAAAGTGAAGCTTCGAAGCTTTACGAATCTTTTGTTTCGAATCAGTGGTTCAGAGCGTGTATCAACTGCCAAAGTCACGTGATTTCAGTAAACGAAGGTTCGTTGCGTCATGAACTTTTCGAAATTTCAGTGGTTCACGTGACTTTGGCAGTTTGATACATGCTCCGAACCACTGATTCGAAACAAAAGAGCTTCGAAGCTTCATGAAGCCCATCACTAGATATTGTTGAATAAAGTCATTATTTTGTTTTTTTGGTGCACAAAAAGTAATCTCGTCGTTTCATAACATTAAGGTTGAACCACTGTAGTCACATGAACTGTTTTAAATATGTCTTTAGTAATTTTCTGGGCGTTTGAAAGTGTTAATTGTCTTGCTGGCAATGCAGGCCTCACTGAGCCATCAGATTTTATCAAAAATATATCAATTTGTGTTCCGAAGATGAGCAAAGGTCTTACAGGTGTGGAACGACATGAGGGTGAGTAATTAATGACAGAAATCTCATTTTTGGGTGAACTGAGCCTTTAAGCTGATTTCATTTCATTTATTTGCCAAGGCAACATTTCTAAATTTTCTTAATATCAGTTCTCAAGTCTTTTTTGCTCACTATAAACTATTGTTGTATGTAAAAGTATTCTGTTTTTCAATCATTTTCCTTTTGTGTTCTAGCAAAAAAAAGTATCAGATGGGTTTGGAATCACATGAAAGCAATAAAATGATAGGATTTTCGTTTTTGCGTGAACTATTCCTTTAAGACCTGTCTGAACTGATTAATAAAACATACATACATTACATAACAAATTGCCGGTCCACATCTCCCTCTCTTTACCTCATGCACTCGCTCACTTGAGTAGGGTGTAAGACACATGCATGACTGTAGTTCAGAAGAATCCGAGCAGCACAACATTTTAATACTGTCAGTATAAGAGTTATGGTGTGTGCTGAGTAAGGGAACTGATGCTCTGTGTATCAGGACTTCTTGGGGCCACACTGTCATGTGACCACTGTCTCATAGGTCCCGATTCTACTGATAAACCTCCTCCTTTCTTTGGCAATGACCAGAGCACTACTGCAGTAAAGTTCAGTCAGCAGTAATGTCTCACCCAGGGGCTTTCCAAAGGTTTATGCGTTCCTGGTACACCGATATGATAGTTTCTCCATCTCATAGAACTCTGCAGTACCCGTAATGACCCTCCGTGGCTCATTTTGAGCTATCTTTGAGCATCAACTGTTGTAGGGGACTGTTACAGTCAGCACAGGGGAGATATTTGCCTTCAGTGAAGCAGACAATATCAGAGGAAACAGATCTATGTCTAATGGAATCCCATCTTGTAAAGTGGCATTAAAGTCAGCAAGTGTCTGTGCATTCTCAGCATGTCAACAGACAACAGGAGCATCTGTTAACAAGCCCAAAGCAAATATGAGCATGCATATGAGAAGATAGTTAATGTTACTTTGCTTGTTGCCTTGTTCAGTTCATGTAAAATCTCATGTCTAATGTAAAAGCTTCATAAGTTTGAGTATCTGTGCAGAAGCTCGTAATCTAATAATGTCATGTTTTTTTTTTATAAATGGATGTTAAGAAATCCTTGTGAAAAAGAAGTGCACATAATTGTATTGAATGTGCACTTGTAGTGTACTTCAAATCTTAAAAGTATATTTTAAAAAACTATTAGCAGATAATATATTACTGAAATAAAAACACCATTTACGTCTACTTGTTCATGTTTCTAAACGCACTTAAGTACACTTAAAACACTAAAAAGTGCACTTTGTAATAATGTCAAATTAAAAGTTTTACTTTACATTTTACATCAATATGTTTTAATAATCATTTGTTGTGCTTTAAAATATACGTATTTTGATGTGTTGACTAACATCCTAAAGCAGATGTAAAGTATTTGATTATAGTGTTAACTGTGGTATGTTATTCATTATTGTAATTACATGACACAAGTTTAAATAGAAATTACATTAAAGTATATAGGTAACACTTTAGTTTACAGTCTCCTTGTTACATATGGTACTTACTGTAATAATAACAGTATATTATGCATAATTACAAGCAACTAACCCTAAACCAAACCCTATTCCTAACCCTACCCTAGAGTAAGTACATGCTGTTAATTGATATTACTCAGTATGTAAATGTATAATTACACTGTAACACTAGCTATGTTTCCATCACCCTGTTTTTATGTGCATTTTAAAGTATCGCATTAGAAACGAGTGATGGAAACGCGCAATTTCGAAAAAAATCCCTTAATTTGCAATAAAGTTTTTACGCTCACTTGAGGTGGTTTTTGCCTTGTGCAAAAACAAGTTAATGCGAATAATGGGAGATGGAAACATATTTTCCGAATAAATTCTGACTTAGCGAACATTAAACCCACCTGACTAATCATCTGTTTCCACTAATGGTGTTGTAACAGACATGTTACACATTTTTTTATAAAACGGTTAGTTCCTGTTCTTGATTCTGATTGGTCAATAGCTGTGTTTTATTCATGATAAAACATGGCTATGACCGCTTCACCAAATGGTTCTGTGTATCACTACACAACACCCTTAGCAACCACTCTTAGCAACGTAAACTGTATGTTCTCAATTGATATTGTTCATTGAAGCTTACTGTATTATGTAGAAGAGAATTGTGAGAAAGAGATCGAGTGAGCGAGTTTTAATACCGGCATTCAGATTTAGCACTTTCCTTCAGGTCAGTCCTATGTTCATAATAAAAATTCTGTTTAAAAGTCTGATGTATTATCTTGTCCTTTTAACAGTTAAGGGGTTTTCCCGTGACTGACAGTGCTAGTCAAAGCATGTGTCAGTTGCGTCTTGTTCCGTGTTCACAACATTTCATTCTTTTCAATGTAAAAGTCTTCGCTACTGACTGACACACTCATAAAGACTTTGCCGCCATCTAATGGCGTAATAATGTAACTTCTGTTGCTGTTCATGGTCATGGACTGTTTTTTCACGGTCAGGGACTATAAGTCACAATCTCTCATACCTTTTTGCTTACATGTTTGATTCTGTTATGACGCATTAATTCTGGATGTACTGGCTCTCTTCATATATGTGTGTATGCAATGCATTTTCACTTTGGTGCTTGCCGTAGAAAGACAAGAGTCGTGCACTTTTGTATTGAAATGTCGTGGGTTTTTCGGGGTTGTCCTCTCACATGGGTGTGGCGCTTAATAAAGTCGAGAAGAGTTCAGAAGGCTCGTTTATTATTTTCATATTCATAAGTGTTTAGGCGAAGCTTTCATGAACGCTCGGTCACAGTGTTTTATTTACTGTTGGTTACTAGGTTACCATACCACCGTCATCCACTCGATGGAAACACACCTAATTCGCATTCATTTTTCTTTCTTTTTTTGCGAACTTTGAAAAGATTCACTTCACGTTTGGATGGAAACCCAGTTAATGACACCTTAAAATAAAGTAACCGCCTATATTTTAGTTTACATTAAATGCTTGTAAGCATTCAGCAAAACACTTTGACCAGATTTTAAAGACAATAGAAGAAATTATGAAATTGCATAGAAAGATGTACTTCAGTATACTGAAGTGTGCCAAAAACACAAGGGTCTGCTAATTGCATTTAATATTAATTTAAACTATAATAGATTTTAATTTAATTACAATTAACATGCAGTTAAGTGTCTGAAAACATTACATTCAGTTTTCTCTTCTTTTAAATATAAGTATGCAAAAGTGTACTTCTTTTTCACTAGGGCAATGATAAATAATAAAGGGAATAAGCACAGTTAGATTGGTAAGATCACAATTATTTTAACAGCTATAATTTCAAGGAGACTTAAAAATGTTGGGCATGTTAGACAGTTTGAATGTGTTGCTTATGACAAGATGTCTGAAAAACCCCACTGGGCAAGTCATTTCCACTCACCAGTTGCACACAGTATTGTGCTGGATGTCTTTTGCTTCATGCTTCATAAGTCAATAAGCAGCAGTATTCACAAATATAGGTGATGTGTTAGCTTGTTCATTCAGTGCAATACAGTGATCCATTCCTGCATTTGTGAAGTTATTGATCTGCTGTCTCTGACTAATTACTGACTGTGGCTGAGCGCTGACTGTTTTTACCATCCCTTTGCATTTCCCATAAAACCATGTTCTTCTGATAGTAGCAGGGCTGTCAAGCGATTAAACATTTTAAAGGGGTCATGACATGGATTTTTCATTTTAAAATGTTATTTGAGGTTCACTTATGTTAATAAAGGTTTTTGCACACACACAAAAAAACAACAAATATGCAGAAAAAATATTATTTTCAACTCTTATTCTAACCCTTGGATCCTTAAGGCTTGCCAGTAAACGGCCACTGTTATGATTGGCTAACATCATTGCATAGGAAACAGTGTCAATGCCCTCTCACTATTGCACGCGAGTTAGTGTTTTGAAAACATTATACATATAGAACTGTCATTTACAGACAGAGCATTAAGAAATTGTTTACCTACGTTTTGCCTTGTAGCTGCTGTCAGATCCAATACAGTTGGCTGCTTCCTCTTTCAACAAAAGTTTCTTTACAAACTCTCCGTTAAACTGATACCAATCTACAATCTGACTTGTGATGCAGCCTGTAATCATAACCACAGTACTGTTGGTTCATTTGGCCAGAGGAGGACTGGTCCCCTGACTGAGCCTGGTTTCTTCCAAAGTTTTTTTTTTTACTCCATTTCTGTCACAGATGGAGTTTGGGTTCTTTGCCACTTGCTTGCTTTTGACTTGCTTAGTTGGGGACACTTATGGCCCTATCATACACCCGGCGCAATGCGACGCCAGGCGCAACGCAAGTGTTTTTTGCTAGTTTCAGCCCGATGCAGTTATCATTTTCATGTTGTTTAAATAGCAAATGCACTCGTGCCCATCTTTTTGCTCATGGGCGTGCTGGTCTGAAAACGAGGTTTGTTCAGGTGCATTGTTGGCGTGTTGCTATTTTGAGGCAACTGAAAATGACTGCGCCATTGGCCAACAAAAACCCGGTCTAAAGTCAATGGGCACAGTATTTTGTTGTTATTTAAAGGGTGTGTTAGTAATATGCGCCTATAGGTGGGTGCACAACGTGTGTACACTCTGCTTGTTCCACACACACAGGGACGCGCAGCAGCACACAAACATGCCAAATATTAAAAATAAAAGGATTATAATGTAAAAGATTATTATTGTGTACATGACTAAAAATCCCTACATGTCATAATGGATAGTTATTGCATGTATCAGAATTACCTATTTGCAGTAATGACGAATGAAATTGGCAAATTATTTGACCAATCATGGCAATACACACATGTATTTAAACTGACTCGTCAGATTGAGGGTGTCTATATTCTGCCATGCGCAACTGGCTTTTAAAGGGAATGGGAGATGACACTCTGATTGGTTTATTGCACGTTACGCCCAAAACACACCCATGACTCATTAAGAGACTAGGTACAGGCCTTTTGGACCATGTGCCTGGCGCGCCAACCATTTTTTATGGTTAAACTAGCAAAAGTGGATTCGGACATGCCCTAAATGCACCTGCGCCATGCGCTTAGATCGTTAAAATAGGGCCCTTAATGTTTGGCAGTATTATTGATTTGACTGTACTGAGACTAGTGGATGAGAACTGAACTGAGCTGGACGATGACAACACTGTTTTCTCCAGAGCTGCTTATAGCTGAATTGAACTCATTCCATAATTGATGAACTTTATTGAATGGAACTGAATCAACACTGAACTGACCTCAGCTAAACAATGACACTATTTTTTTTTCAATTACACTATTTTCTTTTTAGAGCTGCTTTACAGTAAAATTGAACTCTGTTTGCATCATTGAATCATTATTTTCCTGTTTATCCCTGTAAAGCTGCTTTGAAACAATCTCTACTGTATAAAGCGCTATATAAATAAAAGTGACTTGACTAAACTATCTGTAGTCAAATGCTCCGAATAAACATATAATCCTCCAACGCGATTGGGGATGCCATTAAAAATAAACCATCCACTTGTTCCTGATGCTGGGATCCTTCTGAAGACTGTACAGACCGCTTCAAAGCAAACATTCTTTTACTCTTCCATTTGTCCTGTTGTCGACAGATTCAAGCGCGTGGAGTACGACAGAAATTGAAAGCGTATCTGTATACTTTATCAAGTGTAGACCACATCAGTGATTATAATCTGTTTGCTTTTGACTTGACTCTTGCATTTGGTGTTGACAGGTGTCAGCCGTTAATCGACTGAATGATAGTGGGCGGGGCCTATGGTGTGATGATGTGTAACTATTCGCTGATGTATTGCTCTAGAGGCAGTCATATGCAAATGTTTCAAACGCTCAAGGAATATTTGATTTCTCATGTCATGACCCCTTTAATCAAATTAATTACATTATATACTGGCATTCCATTACTTACTATGGGATTTAGCATGGCTTACAGGACATAATTACATTTATTTATTTATTATATAATTAATTGTACAAAAATAACAAGTTGTATTGACAGCCCTACTCTCAATGCACCTGACAAAAATCTCATTGTTCTATTTGAAGGGCAATCAAACCCAAAGGGGGAAAAAATATGTATAATTATTCTCTCCTGTATGTATAAGTATTCTCTCCTGTATGCGTACATCTGATGATCATCTGTTGTTTACTCTGCAAAGAAATTTTGGGTTTGCACCTATTATGCAAAATCAAATCTTTTTTCCCTTGCTGCTGTCATGGGAAAAAGAAACTAGATTGCCCATCATGTCTTACAGCAAACAAGGACAGTGGCTGACATGTATTATGCAATGCATCATTATGTGCAGCATTTTAAGTGGGAGCTAGAATGTGTCAGGAGTTTAAGGTCCAGAGGGTTTATTGATCTTGTATATATGTGGTTTGAGCAGTCAATTCAAATGACAGGTATATTGATCCTACAATCAATATTGTACAGAAACAGTATAAACAGCTGAGTTTGTTGTCAAATTGTGTCTAATTTAAGAACAGCATTATACACTACATTATGAATGCATGTAAAATTATTTCATCTTAATTGGAGACTCATAAGTCACTGGGTTAGTTCAGATAATATTAACTATATAGATGTACATGTCAGGATATTTCATTGTGCCTAATGAGCTTGCAAAATGTTTGCACCAAAGCTAGAGTTGAAAATGAGTGCAAAACCAGCGGGCACTACTGGAAGACAGATGTGGAACATGTGAGTGATAGACACTATTGTGGTGCATCCTCTGCTTTAGGGGACTCAGTGCCTTTTTGAGGTGGTGTATTGATTGTTGTGATGCAGAGAGAGGAGGAGGTTACTTAATGCAGCAGGGAAAGGAGGGTTCGTTTCGGGAAGATGTAGGCTATGCATGTTGTAAATCTCTGTTCTTGTAAGCTGAGAGAGATCGCTGATCTCACTATTGAGAAAGTGAGTGCTCCAATAAATGCGTAAATGACTATGGAAAGTGTCCAAAATTAACTTTATAGAGTTGATTATAAGTGGCTTTTTTTTTTATTTTTAATTTTAATTATATGTGTGTGTTTGTGTGTGTACACACTAGTCAGTTACAGATTTAGAAATGCAGTATATCTTTATTAGTAGAAAAAAATATGCTAATATTTTTTCTGCTAATAAAGATATACTGCATTTCTAAAAGATTTTTAATGTTTTTAAAAGAAGTCTCTTATGCTCACCAAGGCTGCATTTATTTAATTAAAAATACATAAAAAACAGTAATATTTAAAATATTATTACTATTTAAAATAGCTGTTTTACATTTGAATATATTTAAAAATGTAATTTATTCCAGTGTTGGCAAAGTTGAATTTTCAGCATCATTACTCCAGCCTTCAGTGTCACATGATCCTTCGGGAAATCATTCTAATATGCTGATTTGCTGCTCAAGAAACATTTCTGATTATTATCAATGTTGAAAACAGTTGTGTACATTTTTTTTTTTTTTTTCAGGATTCAGGATTCTTTGATGAATCGACGGTTCAAAAGAACAGCATTTATCTGAAATAGAAAGGTTTTGTAACATTATACGCTACCATTCAAAAGTTTGGAGTCAGTAAGATTTTTTGGGGGGGAAAGAAATTAAAGAATTGAATTAAGAAATTAATACTTTTATTCAGCTAGGATGCATTAAATTTATCAAAAGTGACAGTAAAGACCTTTATGTTACCAAAGATTCTATTTCAAACAAATGCTGTTCTTTTGAACTTTCTATTCATTACAGAATCCTGAGAAAAATAAAAAAAATAAAAAAAAATTACACAGCTGTTTTCAAAATTGATAATAATAATAATAAATGTTTCTTGAGCAGCAAATCAGCATATTAGAATGATTTTTGAAGGATCATGTGACATTGAAGACTGGAGTAATGATGCTAAAAATTCAACTCAGGAATAAATTACATTTTAAAATATATTCAAATAGAAAAAAATAATATAATATTTAATAATATATAATAAATAATAATATTTCACAATATTACTTTCTTTTTAATCAAATAAATGCAGCCTTGGTGAGCATAAGAGACTTCTTTTAAAAGCATTAAAATCTTACTGATCCCAAACTTTTGAACAGCAGTGTATATACATATTATACTTATATATTATATATTATATTAAACTTATTTGAATATATAACTAATACTATGAACCCTTTTCACATTTCTGCCGGGGTTCTCAAAAGCAGCAGTTTTCATAGTTGGGTAAACGCTTTTCCACTGTTGGGCTATGTTCCCACTTGAGCCTGGCATGATTACAAACCGTTCCTCGGCCCAGAATTCTCAGCACGGCTGTCTAACCGTGCTGGTAGAATGTGTGTAGTTATGTCGCAACTCAGAATTGGTCACTTGTCTGTTGCCTGGCTACCAATTTCTCTGCAGCTGGCTAAGCTAAGTATTTGAGCAACGTAAACACAAATTAATAATAAAATTAAAAGAATTCTGATCATTCTCCATAATGCGGTTGCTATTTACATCTCATATCATCAGTAAACCCCTGCGTTACCAAGGCAACATCTGATGCATTTGTATTACATTCCAAAGAGGGCCTGTTATTAGCCCCACAGTGGAAAATGAAACCGAATGAAAATGAATTCCGGCCTTTACGTGCACATGAACTTTAATGACATCCCATTCTTAATCCGTAGGGTTTAATATGGAGTTGGCCCAGCCTTTGCAGCTATAACAGCTTCAACTCTACTGGGAAGGCTTTCCACAAGGTTTAGGAGTGTGTTTATGGGAATGTTTGACCATTCTTCTAGAAGTGCATTTGTGAGGTCAGGCACTGATGTTGGACGAGAAGGCCTGGCTCGCAGTCTCCGCTCTAATTCATCTCAAAGGTGTTCTATCGGGTTGAGGTCAGGACTCTGTGCAGGCCAGTCAAGTTCCTCCACACCAAACTCGCTCATCCATGTTTTTATGGACCTTGCTTTATGCACTGGTGTGCAGTCATGTTGGAACAGGAAGGGGCCATCCCCAAACACCATGAAATTGTCCAAAATGTCTTGGTATGCTGAAGCATTAAGAGTTCCTTTCACTGGAACTAAGGGGCCAAGCCCAACCCCTGAAAAACAACCCCACACCATAATCCCCCCTCCACCAAACATTACACTTGGCACAATGCAGTCAGGCAAGTACTGTTCTCCTGGCAACCGCCAAACCCAGACTCGTCCATCGGATTGCCAGACAGAGAAGCGTGATTCGTCACTCCAGAGAACACGTCTCCACTGCTCTAGAGTTCAGTGGCGGCGTGCTTTACATCACTGCATAACTCTGGCACTAGCTATTGACTGCAAATAGTTGGCGACTTCTGCGCACTGTGCGCCTCAGCATGCGCTGACCCCACTTTGTGATTTTACGTGGCCTACCACTTCGTGGCTGAGTTGCTGTTGTTCCCAATTGCTTCCACTTTGTTTTGATATCACTAACAGTTGACCGTGGAATATTTAGTAGTGAGGAAATTTCACGAATGGACTTATTGCACAGGTGGCAATCTATCTAGAATCCAGTGGCTCTAGATAGATTGCACAGTAGTGTGTATATATATATATACACACTACTGTTCAAAGGTTTGGGATCGGTAAGATTTTTAATGTTATTAAAAGAAGATTTGTCTGCTCACCAAGGCTGCATTTATTTAATTAAAAATACAGTAAAAACGGTAATATTGTGAAATATTATTACAATTTAAAATAACTGTTTTCTATTTGAATATATTTTACAAAGTAATTTATTCCTGTGATGGCAAAGCTGAATTTTCAGCATCATTACTCCAGTCTTCAGTGTCACATGATCCTTCAGAAATCATTCTAATATGCTGATTTGCTGCTCAAGAAACATTTCTTATTATTATCAATGTTGAAATAAGTTGTGTACTTTTTTTTCAGGATTCCTTGACGAATAAAAAGTTCAAAAGAACAGCATTTATCTGAAATACAAAGCTTTTGTAACATTATACACTACCGTTCAAAAGTTTGGGGTCAGTACTTAATACTTTTTTAATACTTAATAATTTTATTCAACAAGGATGCATTAAATCGATCAAAAGTGACAGTAAAGACATTTATAATGTTACAAAAGATTATATTTCAAATAAACGCTGTTCTTTTGAACTTGCTATTCATCAAACAATCCTGAAAAAAAAAAATATTGTACACAAATATTTTGTACAATTGTACACAATAAATGTTTCTTGAGCAGCAAATCAGCATATTAGAATGATTTCTGAAGGATCATGTGACACTGAAGACTGGAGTAATGATGCTGAAAATTCAGATTGGCCAACACAAGAATAAATTATATTTTAAAATATTTTCAAATAGAAAACAGTTATTTTAAATTGTAATAATATTTCACAATATTACTGTTTTTACTGTATTTTTAATTAAATAAATGCAGCCTTGGTGAGCAGACGAAACGTCTTTTAAAAACATTAAAAATCTTACCGATCCCAAACTTTTGAACGGTAGTGTGTATATATATATATATATATATATATATATATATATATATATGTGTGTGTGTATATATGTATGTATGTATATATATATATATGTATATATAAAATTTGGGTTATTTGGTGGTATTTTCTCCTGGAGCCCTGGCTAATTTTTGACCATGCTGTGGACCTTATAAATCTTCAGCTTAAGTGACACCTTACAGATTGATTGTGAATGTGGCACTTGCTCATGAGCAAACCCCGGACATCTCCACCTGGATGACAGCACACAGGAGTCACAGGCTGCATGCTGGATGACAGCTGTGAAGGAATGTACTGTCAAACACACTCTGCTTTTTTGACTCTAATGTCATAGTCATGTGCCAAGAACTTGCTGTCGTGAAGATTCAGACTAATGACCATAGTATGACTTTTTATCATAATGCAGTTGACATTGTTTTTATTAGTTATTATTAGAATCTATTACTAATATTATTAGAGGACAAAATGTGTTTGTCCTGCTTTATAGCACTGTTCAAAGTGCAGAGAAGGGATATTAAATGATATAGGAGAGAAGTACAACACAGGGAGAGAGAAATGGAGAGTGATGGACAGAAATGGTGTGTGCCTCCAGGCTCTGTAGTAATTGCTGAACCTGACCGGGTGTGTTAAGGCATCTATCCCTGTTGGGCTAATGCTGGAACTGAGCCGATTTTATTCCTCCAAGCACAAGAGCATTACATTAACTTACAATTACTGACTCATCTGGGTCATCCCCCTATAAGGGCTGAAAAATTACTGAATCTTATCAGAAATACTGTTGGGTTATTTTACTAAACCCTTGCAGCAATTTATTGTGGTATTTCAGTGCTAAAACTTGATTTGACTTTAATCACTAATAACTATCCGTAGTCTTAATAGGCAGCAGTTGTTATCCGTGAAGGAATTTTCCATGCATGCTTATAGGTAAATCAATATTAGTCAAAACAATGAAAGATTGCAGCACCGAAGATTTTATTATCATACAATATTGATTTCACAGGTAAATAAGATAAAGTACACAAATATTGTCGCCCCAGTATTTTGAATTAATCTTAATTATTAACGACTCTCACCAACCCAACACTTGTTAGTATTGTAAATGAAAAGAGCAATATGTACAGTATGTGGGATCCTCCACTCCTTGATTGTGGCAGATTTATAAACGATCCTGTCGTTCAGTCTTTCTCTTTCCCTTTTCGTTACCTCATTTGCATAATTCCTTTAGTGAGTGAGTAGTATATATTCTTCACCTATAAAGTAAATAAAGCGTATATAACCTTTATTTATTCACACAGAAATAGGGAACTGAAAGTGACATGCCTGTATGATGACCTAGCTGTGACTGTGCATTAAATAAGCTCAGTACATTTCTCAAGACTGTTATATAATACAGAGAAATCATGAGTTCTTGGTTTGCTTTGTCCTTTGGGGAAAATTCCTTATGTGATTCTAGCTATTTTTTATATATTATATATATATATATATATATATATATATATATATATATGACTTGATTAAATCTTTGTTAACCTCTACCTTCTAGATGGACCTTCCATTTCCCCCGTACTGATCATTACTGCAGAGGTGTAAGAAACAACTCCTTTCTCCTCTTGAATAAATCATGCTTAGGGAGATCTCTGGGTGATGACTCATCAATCTGAAAGAATGCTAATATAAACCTCATTAGCAATGAGTCACGTTATTCAGACATCTTTACCCATCACTACATCAGCAGTCTTACGTCTGTACATCTAGGGAGAGGAGTGCAGCACATTTCAGTCAGTCAGTCAGGGCTTTGCTGACGGGCTCACATAATGTCAAACAGTTTCCCAGTGATTATTTATGAACAAAATGGAAGCGAGAGAAAGGACAAAAAATATCTCATCACATGCATCTTTTCTTGATAGGAAGTGTGTTTTAATATCACTTTGAAGAATGTGTTTGAACATCTTCATTAAGTGGGAGAGTTTGATCTGAGAGTTCTCATCTCATTCTTTCATCAGTATTTCTTTTAATTTCCATCTATGTCTGTTGGGGTTTTACAGATACATATAGTTATACTGTGGTTTGATTGGTGCTTAGTACTCACATTGAGGCAGTAACAACTGTTTGTATTTGTTTTTGCTGATAGCACAGAGATTGATCAAAGGTGCTCACACAACTCCATTGGTAATGACGAAAGGCGTCTTTCATGGTTCTTCCTCTCATTTGGCCTTATTTTTAATGTGTGTATGGTGCTAGGCACAGCTATAAATACATTTAATGTTTGACTTTCTGTTCGTTAAGACCCCAAAACAGCACTATTGAATAAAATTAAGTCAATCAAGTCTTTTTCTTTATTTTTTTTTTCTGAGATATATCTATATATAAATTTATAGAGATTTTTCAGGGAGTTCACTGTTCTGCATTTGGGGAAGAGATTGATACACAGACAGACAGACAGACAGGTAGGTAGGTAGGTAAGTAGCTGCTGTAGATGCTGTAGATAGACAGATGTAGATTGCAGCTAGCTAGGTATGTAGCAGTGGTGTGCAGTGGTGGTTTAAAATGAGGAGGCAAAGTCCTCATTTATGTCCCTGTTACACAATTTTCCTGGTTAAAGGGATAGTTCACCCAAAAATGAAAATTTTTAACTCCAACCGTTGCGGTCTGTCAGTTGTATAATGCATGTCAATGGGAACTCCATCTATAAGAGTAAAAAAAAACATGCACAGACAAATCCAAATTAAACCCTGCGGCTCGTGACGACACATTGATGTCCATTGAAGACACGAAATGATCGGTTTGTGCGAGAAACTGTACAGTAACCGAACAGTATTTATATCATTTTTTACCTCTAAAACACCACTATGTCCAACTGCCTTGCGCATCCGGTTGGTGAGGTCTGAACGCGCTCTGACAACGGAAGTGATGTCTCGCACTCATTGAAGTATAAGCGCGAGACATCACTTCCGGCATCAGAGCGCGTTTTCAGACCTCACCAACTGGATGCGCAAGGCAGTTGGACATAGTGGTGTTTTAGAAGTGAAAAATGATATAAATACTGTTCGGTTTCTCGCACAAACCGATCGTTTCGTGTCTTAGGACATCAATGTGTCGTCACGAGCCGCAGGGTTTAATTTGGATTTGTCTGTGCATGTTTTTTTGACTCTTATAGATGGAGTTCCCATTGACATGCATTATACGACTGACAGACCGCAACGGTTGGAGTTAAAAATCATCATTTGTGTTTTACTGAAGAAACAAAGTCACCTACATCTTGGATGCCCTGGGGGTAAGCAGATAAACATCAAATTTTCATTTTTGGGTGAACTATCTCTTTAAGTTAACATTACATAAAAAGAGAGACCAAATACAATTCTATTTTGTATTTTTACACTATGTATTGTTCTATTTATTAAAACCAAATATAAATTTCATCAAGGTAACGTTAGTGTTTTTACGCATTTTTACATTTATTCCCAAATAATAACTAAAGGCAGTAACAGTTTAAACAATATATTATTTATAAACTAATATTCAGCTTTTCTTTTTAATAGTCAATTTATTTTCAGCAGTCATCAAGCTTGTACACACTGGTCAGTGGTCACAGACACGAAGATGTACCTTTAATTTCACCATGCTGATTGCTCACTAAAAACACCCGGAGTCATCATGATTTCAGGCCATTTCAAGTTTGATTTTGACATGACATAAAGTGGTGATATTCAAGTGACAGTTGTTTACTTACTTTTTAATTAGTCTTCCCATTGACTCCATCACTGTCTTCATTCAGGCCGATTCGACGAGAACGCGCATGAAAACAAGAGGCGCGATTTATCGCACAAACCAGTCATGTCCAATCATAACCGATCATATCCAATCATAGCGCAATTGAGGCACTGCCTCCTCTCACGTGACTTTCCCCCATTCATTCTCAGTTACCCCCCACTAAACCCACCGCACGCTATAGAGGACCTCAGGGATGACGTGTTTTTGTAGGCAAAACCCGGAAGCGAGTTAGCATTTTAGGACTTCCAGTTCCATTGCACTAAAGTCTGTGGGTTTTTTGAATGGGTTTTTGCTAAATCGCCTGAAATAAGGTCTGTGGTTAACAAAGCCTCTAAATATTTTCATGTTTTGATCTATGACATAAAACACACCAGTTATAACCCGCTTGTGATTTTTTAAACCTTTATTGTGTCTTAAAAACGGCGGTTGCTAACAAATTGCTAAAAGGGACTACTTCCTTTGGCGGGGACTTTAGACGCCATCATGACAAACAGGACATTTGGACAGCATTTCTCATGAAAAAATAGATAAGTATTCATACACAGGGCAGATCATAATCAGCGAGCATGTTTTTAAATAAAGTTGTTTTTTAAATAAAGTTTGAGGAAGCTTGGTGGTGGTGACGTTGATCCGCGACCATGGTGTGCTGTAGTCCGTTTATAGCCTACTGTTGGCTTTTTATATCTGACGACTTTATTTAGGCTTCAAAATGTATAAATGTTGTGTTAACTTGTAAAGATTATCTTGATAGACAAAACGTGTAAGTGTCATAACCCTTGCTATTTAACCAAAAGTCTATGGGAAAAACGCATAGGCTTTCGATCGAGGGAACCCGTGCGCCGCTAACTTCCGGGTTGGCCTACAAAAACACGTCATCCCTGAGGTACTCTATACGGGCTCTGCTTTATTTCTATGAGAAAAAGGGAGGCACAAGAGATGCGGACTCCCGTTGTAACTTCACCTGCGGGTGTTGCTGTTTGACAGTGTTTCTTTAGAAAAACGAGTGACTTTTACACTTTTTAATGTCAAATTTTGTAACATTTGCATTGTGTTATTTTTGTAATATCGATTATTTTCTCATCCAGTTTTTTCTGAGGAGGCACTGCCTCCCTTGCCTCCTCGGAGGAAACGCCCCTGGTATGTAGATAATGTAGGCTATAGAAGAAAGACAGACACATATAGGTAAGTACATACAATAGATAGACACTGTAGATAGACAGAAAGACAGCCAAGTAGGTAGGTAGATAGATCAGAGCTAAATAGATGTTAGGACAGGTGAGGGTGAGGTGAGGACACACTGTCAACCTTTAACACAGCTCACATATCAACTATCCCCTGCAACAATATATGTGTTTTTCTAAGAGAATGTGGGCGAATTTAGCAGGTGTGTGTGCTTTGCTTTAGGGTGTGATGTGTCAGCAAACATCGAACACAAATTCACTTGTGCTAAAAAATATGAACATGGCCTTTAGCTCTGTATATTTGAACATAAAGTATACTGGAATGTATAGCACTGTAGCTGTATGAACATATAGCATGTCAAATGCTGAAAATAATTGTGAAAATAATTTTTTCATGCCTTAAAAATAGCTTGAATGTAACTCTACACCCTTGCTTCATTTAGTATACGCGGATCCATGAATGTGCATTTTAGTCCACTCAATCACACCAGCTGAGAATACCTGAAATACTGGTTTAATTCAGCCATATATGTTTGAAGCAGAAACTGATTCAGTAGAAGAAGTAGAAGAGCGAATTATACAGGCTCTTCTAAGTCAATGTTTCAGAATGGTAATGCGTTTTATGTATTGCTCTCTACGTCGGACACATAATGGTAGTTGATATGATTAGCCTTTGCGTTATCAAACAGCTTATAATGTGTTGCTGATGTTACACAAACCATGTTCCCATTCACCATCTCAGTCAGACAGCTGCCTTCTAACAATCAGCAACCTTAGAAACACTTTGAACAACTTAGAACATCAGTGGAGAAAGGCCTATAGTTCATCATAACATAATAATATACATCATATACATAATTCACCCGCTATATTGCTAAATATACCCGATTTAACCTGGCTTCTCTTGAGACCCCCCTGCTTCGCAGCATAGTTACTGATATGCTAAAGTGGTTCCCAACCACATTCCTGGAGGCCCCCCAACACTGCATGTTTTCCATGTCTCCTTAATCAAACACACCTGATTCAGATCATCAGCTCATTAGTCGAGACTCCAAGACCTGAAATGGGTGTGTCAGACAAAGGCTACATCCACACGAAGCCAGAGCTTTCCCTATCCGATCTTTTTTTTTTCCTCAAGAAATATCTGCGTACACACAAAACCACTGAAACCGACTCAAAATTATGTAGTATATATGCCAGATCAGTATGTGGCGCTGTAATTCTGCCACAGGGATACACTAAAAATGGAGAATAAGAGTTGGAGCATTTGCATAAACCTTGCGCGCTGTATACAAACTTTAGTAAAGCTTAGAAATAAAACTTTATTTTAGTAAAGCTAATAGGTTCGGTAGCTTCTGCGGCACGAACACAAGCATGTAGTCCGCTATTGTTGTTGCTGTTTTGTGCTGTTAGCGGTGTCTGACTAGGGTCGACACGTGGGGTGATGACATCATCGTTTCACAAAATATACGGATTGGCTGTACACACGAAAATGCAAGGGCGTTGTTTTCAGATTTATCCACTCTGGGACCCGGTTTCAAAAAATAGCGGTTTCACCTTCTGAAAACGCCGGATCCGTCTGGACAAAGCGCCTATACAATACAACATTTTTGCATATACAGCTAAACTCGTCTCCGTGTGGACGGGCCCAAAGGAGAGATACAAAATATGCAGTGTTGGGGGGCCTCCAGGAACGTGTTTGGGAACCACTGTGCTAAAGCCCACCCCGCACGTTGACGAGATTGGTTACAACGTGTTTGTGACGTAGAGAACAGGGACGCGTTTTTGAGATTGTCTTTGGTAAACTGCAGTTTTAAGGAGAAAATATTCATCAATGGTGTTGACTGATGAATTTGCACATGGTTTGTCTTAAAGCATATTAAAAACACCACATAGACATACGTATAAAAAACATTAAAAACTTGATTTTCACCACAGGGGGTCTTTAATTGGTCTTCTTCAGTCAGAATTACATGCTCATTACCGTCTAAAGTGCAGCACATGACCCTATTGCCATTATGCCCTTGAGCAAAGTGCTTAACTCCAGGTTGCCCCAGGGGGACTGTCCCTGCATTTGTTATACTCAGATCCATTACTCCGGAACAAAAAGCTGTTGTGGGACGACATGATGAATTTGACCTTTAATGTTTAGTCCTTTAAGGTTAAGCTAACATCATCAAATTAGTGTTAATCATTATTCCTGATAGAAAGCGAAAGGTTTTCTCCTTAGCTCAACTACTGTTTGTTTAAGATGTTGCATTAAATAAAGCCAGAGATGCTGTGGATTCCTAAGAAAGAAAGAAGGGTTAAACCAGTTATTTTAATGATAACAAAGTTTATTCTCCATGAAGAAGTTACAGTAAGATCTGAATTTGATGTCAGTATGGTGACTGCAAACACCTGGCTTTCAGCACCTGCTCCCTGTGGTTTAGTTCTTCCTGATCAAGCTGTGATGGAGTTACGGTTCCCACAGTGTTATACACTTCAAAGAGGTACAGATAGACTCACACAAAACAGACCATGCTGATGAAGGACATCACATTACATTCCTGTTCAGCTCTTCAATAGAAACGACTGCTGGGACCTTAAAAACACTAAATGCTACTATTGCGCACTAAAATATGTCATTTTGCCTATTCTTAATCAGTATCTAAAATGTTTAAATCATATAGATTTAACTGTTGTAAACACAGTATGTTTTGGAATATGTATATACAGTCAAACCAAAAATTAATCAGACATTTTTGATATTTTTGATATATTTTTACTAGTGGGTGCAGCACACTATAGTTCATTTATGTAAGTGAGGATAGTAAAATAAAGTAAACTGTGACATATTATACCCAAAATTTCTTCATACAGTGGATTACCAGTAAAATTGATAAAAATTTGGAACCAAATATTATTCAGACACTTTGACCTGACCATGTTTTGCTTAAGTGTTATCTGACATAATTAAAATTATTATTTTTTTCTGCCACAGTTTAACTCTGAGATCTTTTATTACCATTTTTTTAAACTATAGTGAATAAACTGTATTAATGAATGAAATGTTCAAGGTGTCTGAATAAACTTTTATATGACTAATATATATATATATATATATATATATATATATATATAATATGTATGTATGTTGTTTTTCCCTAGTACTAAATAATACATTGTGGTAAATCCTAATAGGATTGCCTCATTACCAACAGTACATTACAGTCTCTCAATACATCACAAACACTGCACAGACAATGTTTTTCTATGTGTGAAAGTTTTGGCCAGAGGAGGAATTGAATAGCAAGCTTGACTACACAGTACATTTCCTCCACATACATCTCAGAGCTCACAGGCCCACTTCTCACGCATAACAAAATCAAGCCACTGTGGAGCTCTGGGACTCAGCCCTGCACAATCATCTGTACTTACATGTATTAAGTCATCGGCTTCCTAATCTTGTTAATATGGCTCTGCGTTGCTGCACTTATTTTTTTTGGGATGTGTTCAACACAATTACTCGTGCTGGGCTTGTGTGGACTCTGCGGGGTTGCATCTCACGACTTTGTGCCACCGGGCAGCACAGCTCACTGGAGCAGCGCATGAGTCAGTCCTGTAAATATTTAATAAGAGCTTGGATATTGAGCAGTGGAGCTATTACAAGGGATTCGCTTTGTAGTGCTGTCATCACTCTTAATATCACTGTCACATCCTAGAGATTGCCACCTCTTCAATGCAGCAATGAATCATTCATTTGATGCTCTGAGTGAAGGTACTCTGAGGGATCGTTCTGAGACTGAGCTTTTTGCAAAGTTGAGTGTATGAAAGATCGGGATTTGAATGAATCAAAACCGTTGCTATTAACACCTGCCTGAACAGACTGTTACTGTGACCCCAGATTCCTTTGGGAATCGGTGTGCCTTGTGTAAATCCTTTACTGTGCTCATTATTCAAAAGGACAGTAATTGTGATTCAACACTGAAAAAATCATTCATGTTACTTGCTCAGAATTTTTATCTTCCTGGCCATCTAAACATCCTTAAAAGAAGATAAATTGACTTGAGATATTAGATATTAGGTCTTGTTTTCAGAAAAATCTAACGATATTGAATGAGGTTCATGATTATGCACATTAAGAAAAAATTAACTCACTTCAAAGTACCTTAATATAGGGATGTCATGATGTGAATTTTTGACTGTATGATTATTATATGATAAAATATCATGATTTCACGATTTCTACGATTATTGCAAATTGACCTTTTATGCAACAATTAAAATCCCCACAAACATATCACAATTTTATTGCAGCATTTGTTATAGCAATTGCTATTTACTTTCAGATATAATAATCAGCACTGAGTTGTAAAAAAAAATTATATTGCACATGAGACAATTTTTAAACTTCCTAATGATATACTTATGATTTGAAAAAGAAAAATTTATCTCTGTATAATGACCATTAAAACCATTTAGATACGTTATTTAACAAAATTTTGCAGTTTCATTTATGAACATTTAGCATTGTCATAGAGTACCTCAGAGATGACGTGTTTTTGTATGCAAAACCCGGAAGCGAGTTAGCATTTTAGGACTTCCGGTTCCATCGCCCCGAAGTCAATGGGTTTTTGGAATGGGTTTTTGCTAAATCACCTGAAATAAGGTCTGTGGTTAACAAAGCCTCTAAATATTTTCATGTTTTGATCTGTGACATAAAACACACCAGTTATAACCTGCTTGTGATTTTTTTAAACCTTTATTGTGTCTTAAAAACGGCGGTTGCTAACAAGTTGGTAAAAGGGACTACTTCGGCGGGGACTTTAGACGTCATCGTGACAAACAGGACATGTGGACAGCATTTCTCATAAAAAAGTGGATAAGTATTCATACACAGCGCAGATCATAATCAGCAAGCATGTTTTTAAATAAAGTTGTTTGTTTTTTAAATAAAGTTTGAGGAAGCTTGATGGTGGTGACGTTGATCCGCGACCATGGTGTGCTGTAGTCCGTTTATAGCCTTCTGTTAGCTTTTTATATCTGACGACTTTATTTAGGCTTCAAAATGTATAAATGTTGTGTTAACTTGTAAAGATTATCTTGATAGACAAAACGTGTAAGTGTCATAACCCTTTGTTAAACACAGAGCTTATTTTTTGCGATTTTCCAAAAGTCTACGGGAAAAATGCATAGGGTTTCGATCGAGGGAACCCATGCGCCGCTAACTTCTGGGTTGGCCTACAAAAACACGTCATCGCTGAAGTACTCTATTTATATCAAAATCTCACAAAACCCTGCAGTTCCATCACAAACCTCTAGGGGCTGTGAACCTTTGTTTGGGAAACCCTGCATTTGAATGTTTTGATGATTCTAAATAAACAGTTTTTTATTATTCTGGGCTGTTTCAGGACCCGCAACCACATTTTTATTGATGGGCCTTCTACATGCACTCAGTAGTTCAAAATACAGTAAAGGACACAAGGCAAGCTTCCTCCTAGCACATGTATAATTTTACTGTAATTGCAAAGGGCAAGGGTGACTATTTCCTTCTTCTGCATTCAGCGCATGAGAAATTCAGTCCAATCGAAGATCCTCTCCAGTCCGGTACCACTCTTTCTTATTTCATCAGCCATCATCTAAAGTGCATCTGCAAGGCCTTTGTTATTCCCATTACCGCCCCATAAAATGGCATCAAATTGGCTATTACCCTGACCTAATGAGAAAATGTCTGCTTCAGTGGAGAAGAGAAGACATTTATGAAAACGATGGTGCCAGAAATGACGATGAGAAATGATGTCTGGCTAACAAACAACCATTCTTTTGACTCCATCAATCAACATTTATTCAACACCCATAGGGATATAATATTCCCTTCTCATGAGAGGACCACCCACTATCATGTCTTCAGTAGATTTGATTAGGCCATGAATGTGAAGTAATGCAGAATTGATGGGGCTTGATGCTCATGGAGAGCAAGTAAGACTACAGAGCTGAAGAGATGGAGTAATATCATAATTTCATGTGCATCATCCCCCCTCCAAATCACATCATCACTTTTGGTGAATGGACATTCTGCTAAATATATTAGTTTTAAGCTGTATTTGACACTAAAGACTGGAGTTTTACTCCAGTATTAATTAGTATTAATAATACAGACCCAAAACTTGAATGGTACACAGCGATTGGGTTGTTCCCTTTCAAATAGGAACTCGCACTGCGTCCCCTAGAGGGTGCTATGGGGAATGCATCTGGCATGACTGGTGTCTGAAACATGAGTCTAAACATGACAATAAACTTGACATTGGCAGGCGGCAGCCTATGACGTCAACGCAGGTGCGGCTGAGAGTATAAAAGGGCACCTGAGAAATACGTCATCCTCTGTTTGTTTGTACATGAGTAACGCCACGTGCGTTTAGCTCCAGAGGGAGCAGAATGCACGCATTGAAGGATTTCTCAATGAAAGCTCCATTTGCGCCATCCCTATTCTCCGAGGGATGTGAGACAGGTAAGGAACTCTTTCCTTTCTGCTCTTTCCTGAGGGACTGTAGTTAGCATTTGCACGTGCGTGTTCGGCTCTCGAAAGAGTTTAAGACACTCATAGCAATGCATTCGCGTCTGTTCTCGTATGATTCTTTTCAGAGTGTTAGAATCTGTCGTTGAACTGGCACGCTTGAGGTTATATGCGCGCTTTTTGCGATGTGGTTGCAGTAATTGTTTCCACCCCGGCTTGACTCTTTCTTGAGGGATGAGAGTTGAGCGCCTGCACCCCGCAGTTGGGTCCCGCGACTGTCATTTCGGTGAGGTGGGATTAAGCGCGGGGCTGGTAGGCAGAGCACGGACGAGTCAAACAGGAAGTCTTCCTTTTTTCGCTCCTCTTGTCTTAATAGCACTATGGTTCTTTATGTGTCTAATTCTGAGGAATTAGAGACAGAAAAGTGCTGTAGTTATTATTATTATTATTGTACCAATGACAGATTAGATCTGTTATGGCTGCATAAGAAGGTTTTGTGGATAACAATTCTGTCTGTATATACTGCCTGCCCCTGTGAGCCTTCTGTTTTCCTTTGATCTCTATGCTGAGGCATAAAGATCATAAGGGATTCCATATTTAATGGAATGTGTCAGTGTCTTTCTACTGTTTCTCAGTAGATGAGGCGTCCTCTTTGAAGGCTCCGACCAGGCCCTATGCATGGAGCGTAGTTAGGCCTCCTCTCGCTTTACAGAGTCGTCATGCTGCGGCCTCCGCTCCTAGAGCTCGGCCATCTACTACGAGCATCGTCAGGCCACCTCTCGCTTCAGAGAGTTATCTTCAAAGAGGCCTCTACTCGCCAGAGCTCTGCTAGGACAGCATCTGTGAGTTGTAGGTTCTCTGTGAGCCTCCTTACATGGCATCCTATGTGTGGGGTGTAGTTAGGCCTCCTCTCGCTTTAGAGAGTCGTCATGCTGAGGCCTCCACTCCTAGAGCTCGGCCATCTACTGCGAGCGTCATCAGACCTCCTCTCACTTAAGAGAGTTATCTTCTTAGAAGCCTCTCGTCGCCAGAGCTCCGCTAGGATAGCATCTCTGAGTTGTAGGCTCTCTGTGAGCCTCCTTACATGGTATTCTATACGTGGGGCATAGTTAGGCCTCCTCTCGCTTAGAGAGTTGTCATGTTGAGGCCTCAGCCCCTAGAGTTTGGCCATCTACTGCTAGTATCATCAGGCATCCTCTCGCTTCAGAAAGTTATCTTTATAGAGGCCTCCACTCGCCAGAGCTCCACTAGGACACAATATGGCAGGTTGTAGGCTCTCCATGAGCCTCCTTGCATGGTATCCTATGCGTGGGGTGTGGTTAGGCCTCCTCTCGCTTTAGGTTCTCTGTGAGCCTCGTCATGCTGAGGCCTCCACTCCTAGAACTCAGCCATCTACTGCGAGCGTCGTCAGGCCTCCTCTTGCTTCAGAGAGTTTCCTTCATTGAGTCCTCCGCTTGCCAGAGCTCTACTAGGACAGCATCTGTGAATTGTAGCCTCTCTGTGAGCCTCCTTACGAGATGTCCTGAGCCTGGGGCGTAGTAGGCCTTCATATTGAGGCTTTCGCTCCCAGAGCTCGGTTAGGCGGTGGGGTAGTATGCTAGGTTGTTAGGCTCTCTGGAGCCTCCTTGGCTACTGACCTTAGTCATTTGAGAGTATCATATTAGGCCTCCACTCTGCAGAGCTTTGCAGGACAGTTAGCTGAGTTTTAGGCTCTCTGTGAGCCTCCTTGGACACTAGCCTGAATTAAAGAATGTAGTTAGGCTTCCTCCCTCTTTGAGGCATTCAGCTGAGGCCTCCATTCTTAAGAAGCTCCAGTCTATGACATTGCTGGTGTAGGGGGGAGGACTCCTTTGAGTCTTTGACTTAGTTAAGCCAATAAGGCACTCATCCCTTCAGCATGGCGGCGTGGGTATACAGTTCCCCATAGCGCACTCTAGGGGATGCATCGCGGGTTCCCATTCGAAAGGGAATGTCTCAGGTTACGCATGTAACCATGGTCCTCTGAGAAGTGGAACGAGAGCTGCATCCCTTTGCCATGCTTCAGGTGTTCCTGAAGACAAGAAGTGGATGACGTATTTCTCAGGTGCCCTTTTATACTCTCATCCACACCTGCGTTGACGTCATAGGCTGCCGTCTGCCAATGTCAAGTTTATTGTCATATTTACACTCATGTTTCAGACACCAGTCATGCCGGAGGCATTCCCCATAGCGCCCACAAGGGTACGCAGCGTCTCATTCACCTTCTCAGGGAACCATGGTTACATGCGTAACCTGAGACTTGTTAACCCAGTGGTTGGGTTAAATGTTTGCCCAACCTGCTGGATGGTCTTATTTAACTCAACTATCATTTAAAAAAATACTGTATTGCTTGCTTAATATAAACCCAAAATATGTTGGAAATGAACATTTATTAATGTTTAATGAATAATAATTAAACAATAAACATTTATCAAATTGCTTATTAATAAATGTTCACCTTTTGATTATTATTGTTGCCTCTAGTAATTATTTTTATTTTCCAACCTATTTTGGATTCATTTTAAGCCAGCCATATAGTAATTTTTAAACAATAGTTGGGTTAAATAAAACTGCCCAGCACGTTGGGCAAACATATAACCCAACCGCTGGGTTAAAACAACCCAATTGCTGGGTATGTCCATTTTCAACCCAACTTGGGTTGTTTTTAACCCAGCATTTTTCAGAGTGTAGAGTATCAAACAAACATTAATTTGTTTTCCCAGTTAAGTTTATGTTCTTTATGAGCTTCCTTATTGTTTCTGATTTCTCTCTCTTTCTCTTTTTTCCTCTAAATTTTAAATTTTCGCATAGTCTATGCAATGCAGTGAAATTCCCTATTTTGTTAGCTCTGTTTCTTCTAGTTCATCATGTTCTTGCATAACCTTTATAATAACAGTGAACTCAGCCACTGAAAAAACAACCCTATCAATTAACTGTAAGCTCTGACTAATCCCTGCTTAATTACTAATCAAACACATATGTACATTATGTAAAACTGAACTTAATTTACTGCAATTGCCTGTGTGTAAATGACACTGTCTTTGCCCTGTCGGCTATCATTCAGGTGTGTGTTATAATGTGGATTGGCACCTATTCGTCCTACGTGCATATTTCTTGACTACCAGACAAGTTAAAAATATGTCGCTGTTGATGAGTCTTTATTGCGCTCGTTCATATTGATTACACTAGTAAAAACAGGCAGACGACTGACACATGAATGAATCATCGGCCTGAAATTGATCTGCATCACTGGTATCTTGGCTAGAAATGAATTGCTGCATCAGAGTGCAAACACTATTATCATCACTCAGCCTGCGTTCACTCACATGGGCAGTTAATTAATGCTTTGGTTTGCATAGACCATTAATGTTAATCAAGCTCCCGCTGGTCTTTGGCATGCGTGTCAAAAGAGGGTGAATGCAAGGATGACTGGTGCACAGACCCTGCTCTGTTCTCTGAATGACTGGGATCTTGTCAATCACTGATGTGATTTAAAGTGCATTACCCACACTTCTCGGTTTCCAACGGAATCTTACCTCTCTGCCAATGCTGATCATCCTTTCTGTCTAAGCCATTTTCCTGTCCACCTTCTGAGAACATACTGGTAACAAAATAACAATAGATTTCAGAAACTATTTTGGTCTGTGTTTCCATGGAAACGCTCGGGTGTAAGTTGGGATAGGATTAGGGGGATATTGCCAGTGTCTGCTTGCAAATATATATTAGCAGTCTAAAAAGCTACATACAGTAGCTGGCTGTTGCTTAGAAGAGATTTCTGTGAATACTTGAAATGTTCTTTGACATTTGGCATATGTAGTATCTAGTAATAAGTTTGATTACGTTTTATTTCTGTATTTAAATAGACATTTTACTTTATATTTTAAGACATATTTTAAGAAATATTGTGCCTTTCACTAAAAATTGCTGATATATACAGTATATTTACACACACACACACACACACACACACAATACTAATATATATCTCCAAAAATATGTGCATACATAGAGTTAGTAAATGAAATAATTGTTTTCAGTTGTCAGTCAGAATCATGTTTTTAACAGTGCTGCAGGTTTTACTGTACTTTGCTTATAGAAAATGTGATAGATAAGGTATATTACTGGGATTTAATACACTGAGAAAGTCCAAATTGCATCTGATCTCTATTTCACAGACTAGCATCGATATGAAGCTCTACTTGACCAGCAATTCACAACCCCCATTTCCCTTCAGATACTTTTAGACACTCTCAGTTCAGTCTAGCCTTTGATTTTTATAAATAGCAGCTTTCTAAAGTGCCCTGTTCATTCTCTCCCCTCTCTGATTTGCAGCTCTTCTGTACGCCACTATCTTTGGAAACGTGACCACCATCTTTCAGCAGATGTACACGAACACCAATCGCTACCATGAGATGCTGAACAATGTGAGAGACTTCCTGAAGCTCTATCAGGTGCCTAAAGGACTGAGCGAGAGAGTTATGGACTACATTGTGTCCACATGGGCCATGACCAAAGGCATAGACACAGAGAAGGTGAGTAAACCTGTTCCTTTTTCTGATGCACTCTGAACACATACTTTCTGCAGAGATCTAAATGTAAGTGCAGAAAAGGCCCCTTGAGGGAAATGTGTTATTTTCGCTTATTTAATTTTATTGAATATTGATGGAGAAATATAATTTACATAAAAGTTTGGATATTTTTGTTTTGATCAAAAATCATGTAAATATAAAAGTTAGAGGGGCATTTTAACATCACACTAAAAATTTGTCACCATAAAAAATCAATAGCGTCTTTTCTTTGTGGGGTCTTTTTTCATTTTTGTTACTTTTTATAGAACCGTTATGTGCGAAAATTTGCCATTTAACTCTGTGTAATTTATTAATTATTTATACAGGTTTAAATTCTTAAGACATGGGGAGTCATGGCAGATTCCACCAGTTCTTGTTGACTGGGAAAGACATCAGTATTTATTTACATCAGTAGGGCTAAGGATTGAGTTTTAACAATGGAAGGCATTGTTTAATTACTTTCTCTTTAATCTTTACAGTGGTAACATAAATAATGGCTCATGAGCAAATCTCTATCCTCTCTTTCTGAATTGAATTTAACTATGGACTCCAAATCAAGATGTTTGGATATAGGCAGTGTGATCCCAAATGCTGAACTAAAGAGAAATCATTTACGTTTATCTTTTTTATGATGGATGCTATCATTCTGTCAGAAACGTTAAACAAAAAATAGTAGAGGTGGAGAAAAGAAGGCCATCATTTTGTGTAAGTGTCTCTCCATCAAGACCCCATTTTTATTTCATTCTAGAAGAGGAATGGGAAATTGCATTATATCCCAGGAGACATCAACCCTCAGGGAATATAGCCTAGTAGATCTATTCAACCCCTGGCTCAAATTTAGACTTCTAAAGGATTCTCAAAACTGGTTTTCATGCAGTGTGGGGTGTGAAATCCTCTCCATTTATTGACATATTGGCAATGGGCATAATGGGCAAATTTGAACATACTGTAGAATAGTCCTGACCAGAAAGATCCTGTACAGGTGACTGAGGCACAAAGTATAATTGGTTTCTGCAGAGTTTTAATGGCATTCTGGTGAAGTGAAGTGTATTAGATCTTTTCCATGCACTGAACGCCCTGCATGCATGTGCTTCTGCCCATAATGGAAACATTCGCTTATGAAGCGTCCAGTACATGACACATTTTTATGGACACTTAATGATATCATATTAATGCTGTAACCCCATACACCAGTGGTCTCAAACTGCCGCTTTCTCCGCTTTCTCCTTCTTTTCAAAGCACTTTCGCTCCCGTGGCGTCTGTCGTTGCTATGCAACCATGAGCTGCGCTCTCCACGATGACTAGGAAGTTTCATCAAAAGAAAAATTGATTTCTAGTCCTTGCATTAGCTCTACTACTAGATATATTTATATGGAGATGAGAAATAAAAACCCGCCCTGTACAGCTATGATCAGCTGTTTCGGTGTTGTTACGTAAAGGTCGAAGCTTATCGGTTAGTCCTTGTCACATGACCTGCGGTGCGCTTGCGGCATTCTGAAAAGTTGAGATGTTTTTATCTCGCCGCAGCATAGGCGCGCCTGGAAAAACAAGCGCGCCACACCAAAAGCGCGTCGCTTCTATTATGAGCGCGCTTGCCTAAATTACAGTAAAAACACTCGCGCAAGTCGAGTGAAACGCGTCCGATGCTACCAATAAACGTTACCGATGTTCAAACGGCATCTTGGACAAATGTGGCTCAGCTGTCAGGTGTCTGGCAAGAAATAGAATAGTGTACAAATGTATTCAGGTATTGCATTTGTTCAGTACAGTGTTGTTCAGTGCAAGATGTTATTTAAGCTAAAATAAAGTAAGGGAAAATATTTGCACTAACAGTTAAAAACTAATATTGTATGTAACAATGATAGACACTGTTGTTTACATTTTTTTAAGTATGGCAAAAATATTTTAGTAATGAAATTTGAAGTAAATGAGAAATAATGCAAAGGAAAGTAATTTTTCAGAAATTTTGCGCTTTCTTGTGCTTGAATGTTAAAATGGCCCTCCTATGAGGTGTCATTCACAGCAACGGCCCCCAGCCAATTTGAGTTTGAGACCCCTGCCATACACACTGACACACATACTATACATATTCATACTTACAGACACTGAATTTTTTGTCAATGCATTCAAATAATATGTACACTGTACTGTATATGGAATGTATGAAGACAAACAGTTATAGATATATTTACAGATAATAGTACATATTTGTCTTAATAATAATCTCCATAAATCCATATTTGTTATGATGTGAAATTTTGTGATTTTGTTATTGCCAAAATCTGAATGAGACACTTAAGCTCACTAATGGGTGACTTCATTTGGGTTTTTATTGGAATCAAGAAACACACACAAAAAAACAAACAAACAAAAAACAAACAAAAAAAAAAACCCTGATCTTCTCTGTGTTGATTAACTGGCTGAATCAGTTCTAATCATCTTTTGTTATTATACATAAGTTAATTGTTAATCAGTTGTGTCAATGGGCAGCTAATCTTAGTATGTTAATAGCATTACAATATAAACAATATTGATTATTTTTTGTAATAACCTCAAGTTCTTCAGCTCAGTGTTAATTTAGCTCTCACTGTAGACAGCACACAAGTGAAATATTCAGAAACTGACATTTCCAAATACCACCAGCAACTGAACATGTTTCTGTTTGACTTCTTTTTTCTTTCTAGCCTAAGTAATGAAGTGCAGTAAGGCAAAATAAACTATCTGCTTACCAATGCAAGTCTGTGCTGTAGCCTATTATTTTAATAACTGACTTATTCCACATTCCATTTTTTTTTAACTTAAATCAGTATTTATTTATTCAATTCAATTCATTCATTCATTCATTCATTCATTCATCACTTTTCATATTTTTTTTTTTTAATTTTTACATTTTATCTTTAAAATATTTTATATTATATATACATTATTTATATTTTTTTATTTTATATAAGTAGCTGTGTAATAAGTGGGATAATGCGCAGTCATCTCTTCATTAATGTAGAATAAACCCTGAGAGGGTGATCAGGACCCAAATATGAAGTGAAGTGCTCTGGTATCATCCCACAGGGGTTGGTATTGTACTTTATGATTTATACATCACTTTTTCCTAATGTTTGTAGCAAAAATACATTTAATATGTAGTTGCAGGTCAAAAATAGAACAAATGATCTCAGCTACTATAACATGAAGAGTTTCGTTTGACTGTGTACATATGTTTGAGAGAATGTGTCATTAAGACATAGGTTTCCTTGCTTTACTTGTTAGGTTCTGTCCATCTGTCCTAAGGACATGCGTGCAGACATCTGTGTGCACCTGAACCGCCAGGTTTTCAATGAGCACCCTGCCTTTCGGCTGGCCAGTGACGGCTGTCTGCGTTCTTTGGCGGTAGAGTTCCAGACCACACACTGCGCTCCAGGAGATCTCATTTTCCACGCAGGGGAGAGTGTGGACACTCTTTGCTTCGTGGTGTCTGGATCGCTGGAGGTCATTCAGGATGATGAGGTTATTGCCATTTTAGGTGAGCTAAATCATTCTTTCCACTCTGGAAAAAAAACCAACAATTTAAGGGAGACGTCAGGGGTTAGTTGTCACATTGGAGAGTTGTCACAAGAGCTATATCTCAGTTACTATGATCCAGTTACTCAAATGTAAACTCTTAAAAATAAAGTTTTTTTACTGGCATTGATGGTTCCATGAAGAACTTTTAACATCCGTTGAACCTTTCCATTGCACAAAAGGTTCTTTGTAGTGGAAAAAGATTCATTATTTATATATATATATATATATATATATATTCCCTTTGAAAAATGTGGTTCTTTTAAGAACTTAAAGGTTCTTTGGGGAATCCAAAAATGGCTCTTGTATGGAATCAATGCGAAAACATCCTTTTGGAACCTTTATTTTTAAAGGTTCCCCTCTTTAAAGGTTAAAGAGTGCAAGTTGGTATGTAAAACGTAGTTTAAAACCCTCTTAGCCCTCTACCTATAATTACAATATATTTTTATGATAACCGTTGGGTAAACAAGTGAACATAGTAAAAGCACACTGACATACATGAACACTACATTAAATATATAATATATATGTGACCCTAGACCACAAAACCAGTCATAAGGGTCAATTTTTTGAAACTGAGGTTTATACATCATCTGAAAGCTGAATAAATAAGCTTTCCATTGATGTATGGTTTGTTAGGATAGGACAATCTGAAAATCTGGAATCTGAGGGTGCAAAAAAATCAAAATATTGAGAAAATCGCCTTTAAAGTTGTCCAAATGAAGTCCTTAGCAATGCATATCCACTCACAAAAATAAATTTTTGATATATTTATGGTAGGAAATTTTTGACCCACACAATGTATTGTTGGCTATTGCTACAAATATACCCGTGCGACTGGTTTTGTGGTCCAGGGTCACATATAATATATAAAGGTAGGTTTTAACAGGAATGTTGAATTATATTCCCACATGGTTTATATGATGCAATTTTAAAATTTTAGTCATTATAAAACCAGGACTCCCTGAAAGGAGAGATCTTGTATAGATCTTGCTAAAAATTCCTGTTTACTCTACATTTTAGATTTTTTTTACTTCAAATTTCGAGGAAAAAGCTGTAATGAGCAGTTATTTTAGTGTTATCTATATACTATTATAGTATCATATAATAATAATATAAATTTATATAGGAGATTTTTTCATTTTTATTAGTTTATATTTGTTTATAGTGGGTTCCCATTGTAACACCTTACCCCATACAACATGACAACATGACAACATGCCCCTCTGTGGTCACAGAAGATCAGCTGTGTTTTCCTGGCCAATAACAGTGGAAATGTTCAATAGCATTAAATAGCAATTCAAAATTTAGTTTAATAGACTTCAAAAATTATGCCACCCTAAGAAATATTCATTGGTGTAAAAAGTGACAGTATCCAGTATATTCTGCTTTTAAGCAGGTTGGATATTCTTGAATAAATACAGAACCCTGTTTTATTTCAATATATACTTTGGTACTGTTTTAAATCATTTCTGCACAACACCCCAGTATTCCCACATCCCATCAAGAAAGACAAATGCTGCACAATTAGGCAGTTTGTAGCTCTGCAGGTTTTTCCTGAGGGCACATACCACAGCTCCAAAAACATATCAAAATTTGGACAAGTGCAGAAAAATAAACTTATAAAGGACACAATACTAACGCAGTGGATTCTAAAAAAATGGATCTTGCACAGTGAACTCGCTAACATTCATTCTCTGAAGTAACATAAAAGGCTACAGTCAACTACATATGCTATATGTGGCATTTGTTACTCTGTCCACGGCATCTCCTTATCCTGTTGTAATGGAACTGTGGGGACCGATTCTCCGTCAATTGATTGTTGAGTCTTCTGTTTCACAGGGATGTGCACTGATAGTTTACGCAGCCTCAGTGCAGCCAGTGCTATAACGATGACCAGAGAAACAGGCATATTTTCACAAATAAGCACAAATACACACCGCTCTTGTAAAAGATGAGTAAGTCCAGGCTCGTAAAAGTCCTATTGGAATTTGAGAAAGCAACAACAATCCTGGCCTTGTGCATCTGTCTAATTTTTTTGTAGCATTATTTTTGTTTTTTCCAAATGTCTCTGCAACAAAGGAACAGTTACTAACTCTGTATTTAACTCTGAGCCTGGAACCAATTCCGCTATGAACAATAAAAACAGATGGCTATTTTGTTGTAAATAACACATGCGCATACAGGCACATTTAAGAGTTTGATCTCTTTATCTCTTGAGTCTTGCTGATGTACCGCTGCCGCAAGAATGTGACGTGCCCTTCACTGACGCGATGTAACCGCAAACGACATGACATTAGACCTTATGAGACACTGTAGAGAAGTTAATGCTTCTTCTCTCTAATGGGGAATCAGATCAGATGCTCTTTTGCTTTAATGATTATAAAATGAAATAAGATGCGAGTGCTGTGAGTTAATTAGCCCCAAGGCGTTTACTTGAACCCACCAGACTAAACCTGCTGGGCTCCTAATGATGCCCCTCATCAAAAGCACTGAACACTGGGTACTTTGTACAGATTCTCTCATGAGTGTGGTGTGAGAACATAGAAGATACTTATGTCCTACTGTAGTCTGTCTGATTTAGAGTAAAAGCTCAAATACAAGCCCTATCAATATAGTTGCAGTAAAACACATGTGAACCCTTTCTGCAAAAATTGGTCATTAAATGTGATCTGATCTTCAAGTCATTTTAACATTTTAATAATTAAAACTTTTAATCAGTAAAGACACATTAAATTTATCAAAAGTGACAGTAAAAGATTTCTGTTTTAAAAAAAATGCTGAACTTTCTATTAATCAAAGAATGCTGAAAAAAATATATCACGGTTTCCACAAAAATATTAAGCTGCTCAACTGTTTTTAACTTTTAAGCAGCACATCAGCAAATTAGAATGATTTCTGAAGGATCATGTGATGCTGAATACTGGAGTAATGATGCTGAAAATTCACTGGAATCATTTTATGCAGACATCCAAGCAAATCCAAAGGGTTTACATGCTTTTTCCTGCAACTTTACTAATGGTGTCATTTAAAACTATAATCCCTCTCTTCTGTCCCAGGTAAGGGCGATGTGTTTGGTGACGTGTTCTGGAAGGAATCCACGCTGGCACACGCCTGTGCTAATGTGAGGGCTCTGACATACTGCGACCTGCATGTCATCAGGAGGGACGCGTTACTCAAAGTGCTGGAGTTCTACACAGCCTTCGCCAACTCCTTCTCCCGAAACCTCATCCTCACCTGCAACCTCCGCAAGCGGGTAAGCGCCACATACATGCTTTTCATGACAAAATATCACATTCTAATGGCAACAGACTTTGCTGAATCCATTCTGATAGTTGAGAATAGAATGCAAGTGCGATCGCCCACTTTTTCTCCAGTCTTTCAAGAAGACTTTTTTTCCCATTCATTTTCTGCATTAAAAGTCATGAAATTAAAAACCTGAACAAAATTAACCAGCTCTGCGATGAATTGCATAATGATAAACTTTGATTTAAAGCAAAAAATACAGTATATGAAAACCAGAAAAATGAACAATCCCATGAAGCATTGCGAATGACAGTCTATTTGGATAAAAATGGCTAGGGATTTGCGGCATGTATAACATATTGGTTATCAGCATTATTATTATTTATTATTATTTTTTTAATTATCAGTATTGGTCTATATTGGATTTTTAATTGTACATGCTTATTTCCTACATTTTTAAATTTAGATTACCTTTGCTGTCATTTGTTCACTTTTAAAATGATTGACTTTTTTATTTTTTTCATTTATTTTAGGCAAAATGATGGCAAATGCAGTGGTTCATGAAAATGTTGTTGCTCTTGAAAATTGAGTTTCGCTTTTCTTAATATACAAAAAAAAAAAAAGTCGCTGTTTGGATTTTAATAGGCAAATACTATGGAAGGATCATTATTACAGTGATTATTATTTTTCTAGCATGTTATATGTTTGGCAATAGTTCTTTTAACCCTAAAAGATGGAGCATGTAGCTTTTCATTTCTTAAACAACCATTTATTAAGATGTATCATGGCCATATTCCAGGATGACAATGTCAAGATTCATCAGACTCAAACTGTGAAAGGGTTAAAATTGTGAAAGAATGGTTCAGAGAGCATGAAGAATCATGAAATCATCATTACATGAATTGACACCTCTGAGTCCAGACCTTAATTTCATTGAAAGCTTTGGGATATGCTGGAGTAGACTTTACAGAGTGCTCAATACAAGATCTTGACCAAAAAATGATGCACCTCTCGATGGAAATAAATGTTGTGATGTTATTTCCATCAAGAGGTGCATCAATTTTTGGTCGAGATCTTGTATTGACAATGCAAGAGGTGAGCACTCTGTAAAGTCTATTCCAGCATATCCCAAAGCTTTCAATGAAATTAAGGTCTGGACTCAGAGGTGCCAATTCATGTAATGATGATTTCATGATTCTTCATGCTCTCTGAACCATTCTTTCACAATTTTAACCCTGGTGAATCTTGACATTGTCATCCTGGAATATGGCCATGATACATCTTCCTACATGGTTGTTTAAGAAATGAAAAGCTACGTACTCCATCTTTAAGGGTTAAAAGAACCGTTGCCAAACATATAACATGCTAGAAACATAATAATCACTGTAATAATGATCCATTTATAGATTCTTTGATAGAGTATTTGCCTATTAAAATCCAAACAGCAACTTTTTTTTTTTGGCCGGGCAGTGCATATAATGTATGATCTATTTATTTTTTCCATCTCATATCAATCAGATTATTTGTCTCAGAGATTCAAGCACATCCTGGTGCACTTTGACCTGAATGTGTGGTGTGCAGTCCTGCTGTGTGCTGTGTTGGCATGAGTTCAGAGCTCTGTTGTGGCTTTCAGACCTGACCTCACATTCCTTAAATACATAAATGATTCATTCTGACAGACCGCCCATGGAGAACTTTGGATCTCTTGACGAAAGAAAGACCCTGTGCATTCACAACACAATTAGGAGACCTCAGCAATGCACTTTACCGCCATTGAGTTACATAATTATTAAGCATTGTGTAAACCTATATTTAGATGCAAAGATTTCCTCTGTTGCTATATCTAATCTATATCAATGAGGAAAGGATGCTCTGAAACAAATTAGGTGTGTTAAGGTCATCTTTAAATAATGAGGGAGGAGATCTTGCATTCTCCCAAGTAAACAAGTTAAATTGGTAAATTCTTTCACAGAGCAGCTGGACTTCTTGGACACGGACAGGACTCACTGAGCCACGATATTAATTTATTTCCTCTGGCCACAGCAAAAGAGGACCTGTCTAATGAGAGGATACTTTGCTAAGGGCACAAATTAATTGATTTAAAGGTTTATGGTTCTTCAAGGTCTCTAAGTAACTTTGAGATCATGAATTTTGCATGCAGTTGATTTGTGGAGCTCAGGGTACATCTTTAATTAGTAGACGACATGCTTTATTTGAAAAATTCTTGTTGCAGTATTAATTTTGTCATAGTGTCTTTTAATATACATACTGTGATTTTTCTGATGGGTTTTACTGTTGATTATTATTTGAATATGCTAACTTAGGCTTACCACAGAGGTCACATCAAGCAGAGAACCATCAGTTATACTGACCAGGATGAGGTGAAAATAGTGTGAAGTGTTTTAAGGGCAGAGCGTTGGTTTCTTTGTTGGTGGAATGACAGAGGCCGCCCCATTGCCCTGCTGTGCTCAGTCGACTGGGTAACGCTGCTGATGGGCTGACTTTACTGAGGAGGAACGGCCCCCCGCAGCGCACACTCTGAATAAAGCATGAGTCAAATCAGCGGGAATACACGCACACACACCGACTCACACACACCACGCACATTTATCATGCATAATAACAAGAAGTGTTCCCTCTTACTAATGTTATGAAATTATTGTCATTACATCTTCACCCTACACACAACATGACCAATGTTGTTCATGTTGTGTTGGTCAAACATTGATTTGAATTGCAAAAATGAGAAGACCTATGCCGGGTTCATACTACCAACGCTATCTCACGACCAGTTCTTACGTATTTTACGAGGTGGCTAATTTGTACAAATTCGTACGACCTCACTCGTATGAATTCATACCATTTGTCTAAACCCCAGTGACGGGTAGGTTTAGGGGCGGGGTTAGGGGTATTCTTACGAATTTTGCAACTCGTAAAATATGTACGATTTAGCAAAAAACGTACGAGTGAGGTTGTACGAATTCGTACGAATTAGCCAACTCATAAAATACGCACGAAAATGCCGTGAGATTGGGTTGAGACTACGCAATATTTTTGTCTGTTACGATAGTCACTGTGTCAGATTATGCGATTTTGACTCCTAAATTCTTGTCGTGTCGTGGACAAGAAACATGTCAGACTACACGTTGTCTCCCGACCAATCACCGCTTGCCGTCTTTATAGGCTTGTGTGATGTCATCAAAAAGGCGGAACTAGTGACTGACTTCCGGAAACAAGAGTGTAACAGAGTTGTATATATATATTGTGTGTCTCCGCTTGCTGAATGTTAAATAATAAGAATGTTAAATAATCACACTGGAAGATGATTGGACAGAATAAGGGTTAACAGGGCTTCCTATTGGCTGGCTGGTTCTTTGTGCTGTGTGCGCCCTCTACTGCACTTATCAGTTCGTGTGTGTAAGGCCAGCGGTAAGTCGTGTGATTGATAGCTCTGTAATTCTGGATGTAATTGTCAAGGAAATGTGATATATATTAAGAGCAACAATATATATATGCAATATCGAGAAAAGTGTTGGATGATGGTGAAGAGTGTGAAAAATGTGTTTTATTATAGCGCTTCAGCACGAGGCATCGAATATGCTGGAATGGGCCTATATCATCAACTCACTCTGTTACAGTGTTTTCTCAGGTACATGTAATGTTTTGATTTTGTGAGAATGCATTATTTTGAACCATGGGTTATATTTTTGAATTTGATCAACTTTATTGCACTTATCAGTTCGTGTGTGTAAGGCCAGCGCGCGTCAGCACGAGGCATCGAATATGCTGGAATGGGCCTATATCATCAACTCACTCTGTTACTGTGTTTTCTCAGTTTTCTCAGTGAATAAATTTTTGGAAGGCGAATTTTTGAAGCACGAGCTTTATTGACACAACACAACGCAAAGAGACCAGTTACAAGAGCATGAAGAAACAATGATTGTACTAGCTTAATGAAGCATTTCCACTATCTTTCACCAGCATTTCTCTTTTTTCACTCTGTCATGGTAGTCCCTCGTGGAAACATCATAAAGGCAGAACTATTATTGCCATAACTCCACGAACCTTTCCTCCATTGCATAATTCCACCTAACAGCACCAATACCATCATCTCTCTGTCGTTTTGCCATGTTTTAAAGCTGTGTACAAAAGAGCTTCTGTGCTCCTATTGGTCAGCATCACAGATATGACGGAGCTCGTTGTGGAGGACTGACAAAAATTAAACATGCTAGTCTTTCTTTTGTGACATTGTGGAGAGTTGCAGACGCGTCCACTATGACACACTATATGAAATGATTAATTCTTGTGTCCCGACGACCATTGTCATTTACGAATCACCACGACACCCTACATCAAATGGATTTTGCCAAAAAAGGGCTGATATTGTGTAGTCTTAACCTGACATTAGTGATTTGTTAAAGTAACTTACATTGTTTTAAATTTTGTGTGTATGAGAATAGAATCAATTAGTCATTACACTAGACTATTTTAGTGATAGCCTATAGCCTAACACAGGTTAATTGTAACACTTCCAGTTTTTCCAATCAGGAACAAGTTACAAATCACCTGATTCACTTCACACATGCTCGGTTTAGTCCTTATTCCACATGCAGGAAAGTAGAGCCCTGTGACAGACACAGCAGATTTTTGAGGAGAAAAACTAATTTTGATGTAAGAAAGTAACTTTTTTTTACTTCATTTATTTTTGTTATGGCAATTCCTGCTTTGTAGTTAAACTCATCAAAGTTAAATTATGTTTATTGTATGTCTGTGTAGATATTTTTCATGCAAGTTGTTAGTGCTAATGTTTTGGCTGTTAGCTGTAAGGTGAGCTAGTTCATGGCTACAAGACCCTGGGTTAGTTGTAACAGCAAGACTCTAGGTTAGTTGTAACGTCAATGAAGCATGTTACAGCCTACCCCAAGTACATTTTTAGTTGTATTTATGTTTTTTTTAGTATGCCTCAGGTCAGGGTTGTCCAAACTCGGTCCTGAAGGGCCACAGTCCTGCAAAGTTTAGCTCCAACTTGCCTCAACACACCTGACTGGAAGTTTCTAGTATGCCTAGTAGACCTTGATTAGCTGGTTCAAGTGTGTTTAATTGGGGTTGTTGCTGAACTCTGCATGATGGTGGCCCACAGGAGCAGGATTGGACACCCCTGGCCAAAGTCTTGGAAGAGAAAGACAAATTGAGGGATGTAAAATGAGCATTTTTGTTCCACACGCACACACACCAGTTATGTTTAAAAGTCTGTATTGAATAAAAAGCTTTCAAAACTATTTCGTTATTTCATAATGTTACATCTCACCCTGGTGGATATCATAATGTTTCATCTCACCCCAGGGTCTGTGACAACTAACCCGGACTATGGGGTGAATTGTAACATTTCACTCCTCGTGTTTAAAACTAAACCACGCATTTTCTGTTTGTGCTGCAAAGATAACAGCTATGTCATTTCACAAGTTCACCTGCCCATTCAGTCTTAATAGTTAGTGGTAAACAAACTTAGCTCTGAGCTAAACCCCCCTATAACGGTACTGCGCAGAGGAAGAATAAGAGAAATAGAGGAGGAGATGGGGAGGAGGAGGGATGCCAGAAGAATTGTCATTGGGATGATGCAGTGACTGCTGCTTATATACGCTCATAATGATGATTGACAGGACTGAATGTTTAGGCTCCTCCCGAACCTATGCTTGGAACTACATTTAATAGCTGACACTTGTAACTAGTTTTAATCACATTTTAAATGCACTGGCTTAAAAGAACTCCAAGATACAGACAGAAATGTCAAAAATGTTACAACCATCCCCTGTCTCCCCTATACTTTCAAAGTTTGGGGTCGGTAATTTTTTTTGAAAGAAGTCTCATGCTTACCAAGGCTGCATTTATTAAAAATACAGTAAAAACAGTAATATTATGAAATATATTGTTATTGCAATAATATTATAATAAAATAGTATAATATAATATTATTGCAAATTAAAATATCTGTTTTAATATATTTTAAAATGTAATTTATTCCTGTGATGGCAAAGCTGAATTTTCAGCAACCATTACTCCAGTATTCAGTGTCTTTTGTAACATTATAATTGTCCTTATTGACACTTTTGGTCAGTTTAATGCATCTGATTAAAAGTATTAATTAATTTTTAAAAAATTGTATTGACCCCCAACTTTTGAACAGTAGTGGGCTATATGTTTATTTCTCGTACCTCGTCCACCATCTTGGACTTACTTTTTTTCACTGAGCTCATCATATTTCATTCTGGGATTGTCCGAACATGTGATAATGCCTTAGAATTTGTTCTAAAAAAATGTGTCTTGAGGCAGCATAATTAGAAAAATGAAAGATTCACAGCCATAGTTCTCACACTTTCTTCAGCTGTCCTTCAGACTCCCTCATTATCTCCACTGGTCAATGTCTGAACCAGTGGTGTAGTCTAGTTTTTTGTAGTGAGTATACTGTGATTTTTCCCTCCCAGCCTCATACTCACCCGTCCCAGAGCGACACTCTATAAGCACCACCACACTCAATAATGCATAGCATGCATCTGTAGGCTACGTGTAATTGAGAGCATTCTGAAAAACTGCTTATGTGTGTTATCAACATGTCAATTTATTATAAGCAACACAAGACTTTAACAGCCAATTACATTTACAGCTGGAGAGACTGGGCTGTTTTTTTACTGTTTAGTGTCAATCACCATCTAACTCAACCAGTTAAGATCTACATTTAGCCTTAGATGTTATATGAATATGGTCCCTGGAGCATAGGTTTTATCAGCTGGCAAATTTCAATGCACATTTAAGAGTGCAAGTTGCAACTATTATTAACAATAATGGAAAGATGAGGCTTATATCAGTATGTCACAATATCACCCTGTTTGGACTTTGTTTTCTGTTTTGCACCATTTCCTGCCAGTCTGTCATCATAGTTATGCATTTCGATTTACAAGCTTGCAATTCGATTCGATATCAGTTATTTGGATATACTGTAGCCTATGTCAAGTACAGTACATGGCAAATTTTCTCAAGAAAAAAAAATCAACTAATGCTGTAAAATATACATGGGAATCAGTTGGTACTACATAATATTGAAGGTTAAAATGAACTGATTTGTATACAAACTTAAATTACATTACTTAAATTAAGGGAATTTTTTATAATAATAAAGTTATAATAGGCCTACTAACTATATTTACTATACTATATTTAGCTAAATGCTCCTCTCTAGAGTTCATTTTTCTAGTTGACTAACGAGTTTATGGTCACTGAATATGTTTGTTCTGAGGTAAATGTGACGTTGCGTGACATTGTTTACATCTGTTATTAACGTCTTTCCGCGGTTGAAACAGATTACTCAAGACATGATACGTATTTCGGTAAGTTGTACTGTATCTTTTAACATACCTTCAGATGTTCATTCACGTTTATTTCACGCTGTAACTGGTATTAAAGTGAAAGAGAGGATGAGTTCATGTGCACTTCACGCTGCTGCTTCTCTTGAGCTGAGGCACTATGTCACGCCACATTAAAGGGCGCCAAAACAGTATTTATGTTTTTTATTTCGTAGTAAAATAGGCAGAATTTGAAATATGAGAATTTGTTTCATGTCAAAAGCAACAAAGCACAAAGCTTTTTGCTATTTATTGGATGCTATGTATCCTTGTGCTTTTTTAAGTGGGTATACAGAAATCCTTGACCTTTCCTAGTGGGTATACTATACGGCGTATACCTGCGTATCACTTAGACTACACCACTAGTCTGAACGGCTCACTGAGGTTCTGATTGGAAGCAAAAAAAGCTCAGTGAAAGCCCTGTAAATTTATTTAAAAAGGAAAGGTCTCTCAAAAACGAGCAGCAGAGCCCCAGGCCTGTGGTCAAGGGTGTTATTGAGTGAATATTTTCACGGCTCTACATCAACTCATGGATTAGCTGTGCGGTGCGCTTGGCCTGTAAAGGACCGTTCCTGTGAACTTTCTTTTTTTTTTTTCAGTTAAAGTAACTCGTGGTTCATGTTGGCTAGAGTAGATCACATGAAGATTTGTTGAACTGACGACCTTTGATTGTTTGATATTGACAGATAGCTTTGTATATAACATACAGTTCAAAAATAATGGCCTGACAGTGTCTATCCCATTCCGAGGCCATATGTTCACTAGACAATCCCTTTGCTAGATCAGCAGACAATCCAAACCAATCTCAAATGAATACTTCACCATTACCCGCAGGGCTCACAACTGTTTGTCTTTGGCTGCTGATTAGTGTCAGATCGGAGTCTTTTTTTGCCTGAGCTGATTCATCTCGGCAGCAAACGCAAAGAGGAAGCAGAATCCTCCACACCTGCCACGCTTTCCTCCTAACAAGATTTACAAGGCCTTCGGAAAGCTGCAAACCCCTGCCAATAAGGTGGGCGAAGCAACTTTGTCATCCCCTCCATTACCAACAGGACAGGCAGAGAGATGCTCTCTCAGCAACAAGAGAAAGATTCATACAGAAATCAACAGCAAACAGTGTGTCTAACACAGATAATAAGCTGTGCTTAGAACAGTTCATTTGTTTGGTGCAATGACCGGTGTGGCTATTTGTATCTGTCCCTCAGTGAAACCTTTTCAAAAACTGTGACGTTTGAATTACATTTATTGATCTCGTACATGTCATTGTTGTTCTTTGACACCAAGGTAATGTTATCTAGCTAGCTGACACATAATGAGGTTTTGTTGAATTTATAAAAAGGACATGTGATAGACTTGGAAACATCAAACAGTGTGTGTGTGTGTATAAACTGTATACGACCATTCAAAAGTTTGGGGTCAGTAAGATTTTTTTAGAAATTAATCAGTCAAATTAGTGTAGAATAGGCAAATATGAGAAAATTGTCTGATTGTAGCACAACCCGAATTCCGGAAAAGTTTGGACGTTTTAAATTTGAATAAAATGAAAACTAAAAGACTTTCAAATCACACGAGCCAATATTTTATTTACAATAGAACATAGATAACATAGCAAATGTTTAAACGGAGAAATTTTTCAACTTTTATCCACTAAATGAGCTCATTTCAAATTTGATGCCTGCTATACAGGTCTCAAAAAAGTTGGCACGGGGACAACAAAGGGCTGAAAAAGCAAGAAATTTTGAAAAGCTTCAGCTGAACATCTAGCAACTAATTAAGTTAATTGATATCAGGTCTGTAACATGATTAGCTATAAAAGGGATGTCTTAGAGAGGCAGAGTCTCTCCATAGGCTCTCATGGGCATAGGCTCTCCAATCTGTGAAAGATTTCGTAAAAAGATTGTGGAAAACAATGTTCCTCAACGTCAGATTGCAAAGGCTTTGCAAATCTCATCATCTACAGTGCATAACATCATCAAAAGATTCAGAGAAACTGGAGAAATCTCTGTGCGTAAGGGACAAGGCCGAAGACCTTTATTGGATGCCCGTGGTCTTCAGGCCCTCAGACGACACTGCATCACTCATCGGCATGATTGCGTCAATGACATTACTAAATGGGCCCAGGAATACTTCCAGAAACCACTGTCGGTAAACACAATCCGCCGTGCCATCTGCAGATGCCAACTAAAGCTCTATCATGCAAAAAGGAAGCCATATGTGAACATGGTCCAGAAGCGCCGTCGTGTCCTGTGGGCCAAGGCTCATTTGTATGGCAAGGCCTTGTGTATTTCAGCAGGACAATGCAAAACCACATACTGCAGCTATTACAACAGCATGGCTTCATCTTAGAAGAGTCCGGGTGCTGAATTGGCCTGCCTGCAGTCCAGATCTTTCACCTATAGAGAACATTTGGCGTATCATTAAACGAAAAATACGTCAAAGACGACCACAAACTCTTCAGCAGCTGGAAACCTATATCAGGCAAGAATGGGACCAAATTCCAACACCAAAACTCCAGAAACTCATTACCTCAATGCCCAGACGTCTTCAAACTGTTTTGAAAAGAAGAGGAGATGCTACACCATGGTAAACATGCCCCCGTCCCAAATATTTTGTGGCCTGTAGCAGGCATCAAATTTGAAGTGAGCTCATTTTGTGCATAAAATTGTAAAATGTCTCAGTTTAAACATTTGTTATGTTATCTATGTTCTATTGTGAATAAAATATTGGCTCATGTGATTTGGAAGTCTTTTAGTTTTCATTTTATTCAAATTTAAAAAACGTCCCAACTTTTCCGGAATTCGGGTTGTACATATGGTTGTGTGTCTGTGTGCATACATGGGCATCTAAAAACATGAAACAGAGAACACTCAAGTATTAGATCATTTTGAGAGGTGTTGTGGAAGAAAAGTGGTCAGTTGTCTCCCAAAGAGGCAAGACACATTTTTTCCATTTTTCTTTGGTAAATAATGAATAGAAACAATTAGACCTGCTCCGTCTTGTTTCCAGAGGGCACAGCATCTGCTGTATGAGGTATCTGTACATATGCTTCCTGGAAACTGGGTGGGACCCAAAACAAGTAGATCACTATAATATTTTCTACAGCCACTGTGGAAATTATCTATAAAAATAGTAACTCTAATGGGCCATAAGGCTTCTACTTAAGGGACAGATCAATGTACCAAAATTACTTCAGAAGTATCCATAAAGCTGCATTTGTCCTGAACTCAGTCTATATTAAGTCTGTAAACTTTGTGGAGACATTAAATAAATTCAATAATCCTGAACAACATAAAGATTGCACATAGATGATATCTGAAACTTGATATACCGAACATGAATCCTAGCAGTAGAAGAGTCCTTTTTTCTTTAGAAATGAAGCCCAAAACTTTTAATATTTGTTTTATTTCTATATCGTAGAAAGGTAATATCTAACTTATTATTTGAATGAATAATTTAATAATAACTCATTTTAGTCTATTCTTGGCTGATTTTCTTCTTTGTTAGTACTTGAGATTTATTCCACTAGATTGTCATTAAATCTGTGTTGATCCGGAAATGATCCTTTAGACTTTGCAGTTTCTGTTGAAGTTGGCTGCCAGGTCTGTAGGCAGAGACATGAATTGATTAAATGCAGCTTTTTGGCTCCGAGAGAGCAAAGGCCAAGATAGGTATTGATCCCCAAGCAGAGACTCTAATTTTATGGCTTGCAAAATGGCACCAGCTCTTTGTAGCCATTGTATTTTTGACAGGAAGCATTATAGGTGAGTGAAAAGAGGCACTTGAATGTCTGAATGCAGAGAAATGGACGTGATCGTCTGAGAGGGACTATCATAGTCCTGACTCTGTAGTAGTGGGCAGTAATCTGCTGATTGGCTGGACGCGATTGGAAAATGCTGAGCGGGGTGTTCCCGGGCTGGTGATGCCTCAGCATTGGGATGGGGGTATACTTAAATATACTTAAAGTAGCAAAGTGGAGGAGTGTTGAATGGGAGGGGGGCTGCGAAAGAAAATGCTTGCCAGATACCATTAATCTACACTGTTGGATTTTGCTGTGTTGGAAGACTTAGCGCACTTTTGTTTCAATTCCCTGTGCTTTTTGCTTTTACACCCATTTGCACTGCAGAAAATCATCCGAATTTTTCAAAACTCATGGGCTTACTTTCTTAACATTTCAAATATTCTACAGCGAATGTCACTAAGTTGTTTCACACCCAAACATAACTACTATAGTAATAAAAACCATAAAAACAAGTGCCCTTGCGGGTCTCGTTTTTCAGTTTATTTGCCCCTTTATTTATTTACAACCTACAGTATGGCTTATTTTCAGCTGATATACACTTTTCGCTTAAAGCAGAAGTGCTCAGTCATCTTTCAAAATTTAGTTCCAGTCATGCTCTAACACATATTCCTGTACTTTTTGAGTGAGTCTAAAGACTTTATTTGTGTTTGATTGAACTGGAGGAAACTTCTGCAGCTAGGCAGATCTCCATACTGTAAGTATATATTAAAAAAAAAAAAAAAACCCAAATGCATCTTTTGATTATTTGACTTTTCTATCATCTTTTTTTATAATCAAGACCAGTGGAGTATTGAGGAATATTTTATTTCATCTTGTTGAGTATAAGTCACTGTAAATGAGCTTTTTCTGTTTTTGGTATATTCACATTTCAGTGGGACTGTTCAGAACTTTTGACGAAATGAAAACCAGAATAAGCAAGTAACCATATACAGTAGTTGCATTTTGCTCATGGGATAGAGTGTGACTGCGATCAAATTAGGTTCAGCTTTAAACCACTTGCTTAGACTGGCATTCCAGTCCAAAGATTGATTTATCTTCAGCTGCAAATGGATGTATTTTCAACAGTTTCTAACAAAACTAAAGCTACATCAGCTGTACGAAAGACCACAGAGACTGGAAGGCTTTCAACAGCTGCTGTTACTACACCTCAGCAGGGCTAATGTGAGTAATTTGAATAATTTCAAACCAGGCACAGAAATAAACCCTGTGAGTTGATTATCATGTAATATAAAAAAAGGATCTCTGCACCTGGGTATAATATGACTTGTAACCTTTTCAAACCGTGTCACAATGCAAACCAGAACCAGGGAGAATGTTTTCATGCTTCTCAAGAAAAAGAAGTGTCAGCAGTCATGCTGTGCATTTGATTTTTTTATTCATTTTCCATTGCTGGTTGTGCTTATTGCTCAATATAGAATGATAAACACCAAACCAGTAAAGAATAATTTAGCTACATATAAAATATAAATTACTCTTACATTACATGTGCACACACTGTATACACTTTATCACATTTCTTCTTCTCTTGTATCAGAACACCCAAGAGAACACAGGCTTAATAAAAAAAAGCTCATATAAAAGTTGGCACGGATTTTATAACTAGAAAACTCTCCATACTTTTTCATTGTTAACCTTCACATATGAAAAGCTTCATGGTACATCACTGTAAATACCACTTAACCACATTTAAGTGCTTACTGAACTAAAATATACTGTATGTTTTTATTTTGTTATTACTTTTTAGTTATTTATTCCATTTTGTTTATTTATTTATTGCAAATTTGGGGCATTTAGACATATATTGTTTAATTTTTTCAAAACATTTTTAATGTTTATTTCCCATTATAGCCCAAACTAAGGCTTACTTTTGTGTTAGTTTTCAAAAACGTGATGTCAACATTGGTAGCTTTATCATTAATAACCAATTTAAACAAAAGTAAATATTGTAAATGTAATCAGTAGCATTTATAGTGTTTATCCTAATGCATATCAATATATTTTGTGAGAAGGTAAAGGTATTCATAAAAACAACAACCTGAATGAGAAGAAATAAATGGATTTTTGTACATTAAGGCCTTTTTCTCATAATCCACCTCATCCCCAAGGATATGGCGGACGGTGTAACTGTCACCGTTCCCGCTGTCTGTCACTCAGTCACTGTCAGCGCATGTTATGTTCCATGTGGCTCTTGTCATGAGTGATGAAAGTGTCATCACATTCCTTTCATGTATTTATCAAAGCCAGCCAAAGTCCAAGGGGAATAAACAAGATTGTGAGAATATTTTCTTTTGAAAAGGTTTAACTAAATGTATTTCATAAAGAAACAGGTATTTGAGAGTTTAACTTATAAGACAGCCTATTGCCTGAATACAGTAAGTGTTACATGAGAACTAATGAACTCTGGAGGCTTGTCTTTCATGAGTACACACCTTAAACCTCTGTCATGTTGCAATGCAAAACAAAGAACCACTAAATTGCTTCTATTCTGTGGCATCTGTCTAACTGAATACTCTCAGAATGTCTTTGTATTTGGTTTGTCTCTCTTTTGCCTTAATGACAGCAGGATTTGAGCTGCATGAGCTCCACAATTTGTGTAAAACCTACTGTGATTATCACGTTCATTTTAAGTGTGTATCATTGACATTTTACTTGATTTATAATGAAAAATTAACATTCTTGTATATTTAGCACAATATATTTAGCATACTTAGCCCAAATTGAAGGTGCATTAAAGAAGAAAGATGATAAAGAGAAAACACTCTCAGTCTCAGAATTGCACACTGTTTTTTGTTATGAGTTTTGTTTTTGTTATGAGTTTCTTACAGTATTTCCCAGAGCTCACATTTTAGGCATATAAATGAGAAACTGTACCATTTAAGTTGGACATCTCTTGAGAGCAGTTCCTAAATAGTTCAGCTAAATAATTTGTTTAAAAGTATTGCATGTGTCAGGTATACCAAACATTGTTTAATAGCTACCCTTAATTTATGTCACAATACTTGTGAAGAAAAGCAAAGAAAAGCAGTTTGGTTAGGTGTTTGGTGAATATTTAGTTTGTTTGTTTCATTTAAAGCACCCCTATTATGCTATTTTAAAGGTTCCTCATTTTGTTTTTGATGTTTTCTACAATAGTTTTACATACATCCAAAGTCAAAAAACACTTTAGTTTCCTCCTAATATACACTGCTCAAAAAAATTAAAGGAACATTTTTTAATCAGAGAATATCATCAAGTCAGTTAAACTCCTGAGATATTGATCTGGTCAGTTAAGCAGCAGAGGGGGTTGTTAATCAGTTTCAGCTGCTTTGGTGTTAATTAAATTAACAACAGGTGCACTACATGGGCAACTATAGCTGTGTCTCATTTCGAAGGCTGCATCCTCCGGAAGTCGCATTCGAAGGTTGCATACGTCATTGAGGCTGTATCATTTCAGAAAAGTAAGTAGGACACTCCGAATGCGACCTTCGAATGCATCTTTCTTTCACAGGAATTCGGAGGATGCATGAGGTATATTCTTCGCTGCTGCAGATAGCCCACAATTCTTTGCGTCGCTGTTAACAACCGTCATTTATTTGAAAAAAATAAAATAAAAAAAATGGTGGCGTCGGCAGATGTACATACAAGCGAAGATGTGTTTAAATGCAAGTAGTTTCAAGCTTGTTTTTGTTTTAAACTTTGTTCTTCTTAATATCTTCCTCCTTTGTCACTGTAACATATCTATTGTACATATGCCAGCTACTCAAGCATTAACCAAAATAAAACAAGTAAATCCATTTTCTTTTCAAATTACTTTACAAATTTATAAATAATTTTCATTAAGTTGCTGAAAAGCGCAACGATGCTGCCATGAACGTGATACTTCCTGTTTCCTTTCCTGCCTGTGTGTCCTACGAAGGACGTCTCGTTTAATTCTGGTTAAGGACACTCTATATACCGCATCCTTCACAGGATGCGTCCTCTGGAGAATGCAGCCTTCTAAATTAAATTAAATGAGACAATGAGACGACCCCCAAAACAGGAATGGTTTTACAGGTGGAGGCCACTGACATTTTCCCTACTCATCTAGTTTTTCACTAGTTTTGCATTTGGCTAGGGTCAGTGTCACTACTGGTAGCATGAGGCGATACCTGGACCCTACAGAGGTTCAACAGGCAGTCCAACTCCTCCAGGATGGCACATCAATACGTGCCATTGCCAGAAGGTTTGCTGTGTCTCCCAGCACAGTCTCAAGAGCGTGGAGGAGATTCCAGGAGTCAGGCAGTTACTCTAGGAGAGCTGGACAGGGCCGTAGATGGTCCTTAACCCATCAGCAGGACCGATATCTGCTCCTTTGTGCAAGGAGGAACAGGATGAGCACTGCCAGAGCCCTACAAAATGACCTCCAGCAGGCCACTGGTGTGAATGTCTCTGACCAAACAATCGGAAACAGACTTCATGAGGGTGGCCTGAGGGGCCGACGTCCTCTAGTGGGCCCTGTGCTCACTGCCTGGCACCGTGGAGCTCGATTTGCATTTGCCATTGAACACCAGAATTGGCAGGTCAGCCACTGGCGCCCTGTGCTTTTCACAGATGAGAGCAGGTTCACCCTGAGCATGTGACAGACGTGAAAGTGTCTGGAGAAGCCGTGGAGAACATTATGCTGCCTGTAACATCGTTCAGCATGACCGGTTATGGTGGTGGATCAATGATGGTCCGGGGAGGCATATCCATGGAGGGACGCACAGACCTCTACAGGCTAGACAATGGCACCCTGACTGACATTAGTAATCCTTGGACCCATTGTCAGACCCTACGCTGGTGCAGTGGGTCCTGGATTCCTCCTAGTGCACGACAATGCCCGGCCTCATGTGGCGAGAGTATGTAGGCAGTTCCTGGAGGATGAAGGAATTGATACCATTGAATGGCCCCCACGCTTGCCTGACCTAAATCCAATAGAACACCTCTGGGACATTATGTTTCGGTCCATTCGACGCCACCAGGTTGCACCCCAGACTGTCCAGGAGCTCAGTGATGCCCTGGTCCAGAACTGGGAGGAAATACCCCAGGACACCATCCGTCATCTCATTAGGAGCATGCCCCGACGTTGTCAGGCATGCATACAAGCACGTGGGGGCCATACAAACTACTGAGTACCATTTTGAGTTGCTGCAATGAAATTTCAGCAAAATGGACTAGCCTGCTGCATCATTTTTTCACTTTCTGATTTTCGGGGTGTCTTTGAATTCAGTCCTTTGTAGGTTGATAATTTTCATTGCCACGATGTGGCATCCTTTCGTTCCTAACACATTACCCATTCCATATCAATATAGATATCCAGCATGATATTTTTCCCCTTTGAGATCTGATGTGTTTTCAGTGTTCCTTTAAATTTTTTGAACAGTGTACATTGCACATCACCTTATTTCTTGAAGAGGTCAGATAGCCCAGTCTGTAGTGATTAGTTTACCGGTTACAGCACATATCAGAAACAAAACATTCATTACCATATTTGAATTTAGCGCATGCAAAGTGGATTTGCATCTTCTCGACATGTCGACAGCACGAACCAAACTCTTCCAGGCCTCAGCTATAACAACAGTGTTTGAGGGTCAAAGTAGATGTTGTTCGCGGGCAGCCAATGAAGAACATAGGCTGCCATTATGCAAATTTGTTACAAACCTACATAGGTTTAACTTTAACAGGAAGTGAAACTGGAATTACGTTTTGGCAGTTCAGAGTCGATTTGAATTCTTTTAGGTGACAATAACTTTATTTCTTGTGCACTTTGATCTTTAAAACTTTGCAGACCTTTTACATTCACAAACAACTATATTACACACTGCATGAAATGTAATATTCAAAAAAGCATAGGGAAGTGAGATAAGTGAGATAAATCATTCATGTTGTCTTTTTTCCTCTGAAACCATGTAGCCTGTTTTCTGAGCTCGTTGATCTGCTCTACTTCTGTCCCAATATCTGTTTGCATCAAGTACCACTAAGTACGTTCCACATGGTGTTTAAAGTTTATGTTTATGTGTCACACTGACAATTTCTACTGGTAAACTTAACCTCTTTGACATTCTTGATAATGTTGTTCACCTTAAAGGGACATTTCACACAAAAATAAGAGTGTATTGACACAACGGCAAAACATTCTTCAAAAAAATATTTTTCTTAGGTTCCCTGTTGAACGTTTGAATAGCAGACGAAATCGTCTGCCATTGGTTGGCCAAACAGATAGCCCCGCCCCCTAACTTATGCCATTGGTTGAGCCGCTGTTGCTGTGTGGGGCTGATGTTATCTCAGGAAATCTGGAAGAAATGCTGTGTAGATTTGTTCCTGATACTCTTACGGTGACAGTTCTGTTGAATTGCAGGCTGGACAGTTTTTGGTGTTCAGACATGCAGCAACACTACTCTAATACTACAGCTCATTAGTTTGAGTTTCTGTCCAGAAATGAACTCACAGCTGTGTTAAATAAAACAAGACTGACCCGGCATGCCTGTGCAATTATTCCGATTATACAATCCATCTTTGTTGGAAGAGGAAAAAAGTCACTTCACACAGGTGAAGAATGTTAGAATAATAACACTGGCTCCAGAGAGTGTAAATGAAATATTGGATTCTTCATTAAAATTCCCCATGGATGCTAAGAGATCATTATAAATCCCTAATCAGTTTTCCTCTGCAGCAGAGATGCAGGCTGTTGACACATGTTTTTTTTTTCTTTCTGTCTCTGCTTTTATTTAGCAGATAGCTTGAGCGTTGTGATAATTGTCATTATCCAATAAGAGGCTGCACAAAGGGAATAATTAAACAGCGTGCATAGCTGAGGCTTAAGAGTAAATTCTTTATATTCTGGCATAATGGCACTCCACATAATTCACAGCTCTTTTTTTTTTATTCCAAGGGCACATCACATCGCATCCATTTATTATACGTATCACTTACACTGCATTCTCACATTCATATGTAATGGTAATAGTGGACAGATAATATTATTTAGCTATATTAAGCAGCTTTACCCTTCACCCTTTAAAGGGGACCTATTATGCCCCATTTTACAAGATGAGCTGCTGCGCTCGGCCTAAGAGGGCGGAGCTTCAAGAGCTGGTTCTCTGGTGTCAGGATTCAGTCAGGACACACAATAATGTCAGAAACTGCAAATATATGCTGCATGGAGATTGAACAGGTATAGTTTAGTTCAATTACGGTTATAACTTATATCGTTTTCTTGTTTTTATCCACTATATTACTACAAGCCTGTTGTACCGGACCCCGATCGACTTTACCGATGAGTTTTATGATGTTTATTGTACTTCACACAAAAGAAGCGTCCGTTTTCACTCTAGAAAATCACTGTAAGAGCTTAATAAAACACAGTGCAAGTGTGCATTAAAATATTATCCATAAACTCTCTCTCTCTCCTTTGCATTATCATCAACATACATAGCGAATTACACAGAATCACTCGTTACAACTAACAGTAAACAAATATATAAAGACCTTATGCCTTTTCGGGTGGTGCTTAATAAACTGGTAAACTTTATATCTGTAAATCAACTCAGATGAACCGTAATAAAGTGCTCTCACCTTCATTACTGCTGTATCCAGTATCACTCTGGAGACTGTAAGCTGGATCACGAACCGTTTACTGATCTATCCTTGAGTAACAAATTTTTAGCACAACCTCTGTTTTGTGTTGTCCCTTTGTATTGACATTTGTTCACAAAGCAGTCCGGTGTGAAATGATTCGCGCAGACATAAACAAATTTCGGCAGAGTTGAGGGAGCATTTTCTTCGAAAAAAAAATTAATCCACCTCGTCTTCAGCGGCTCACATTTAGGGTGTAAATGGTGAGAGCTATGTGGATTAATCCATCCAGCTACAGAACACCTAAAATGCTTGGGAGACATTCTTGTCAGTGCAGCAATGGCAGACTGTACAACTGGCTGTGAACTTGCTCAGGGCGGTTCTATGTTAAAACGGCAGTGTCTGTCAACATTCGTGGGCGGAGCCTGTGGCTAATGTGACGTCACATTGCCAGGGATCTGGAAACGGCTTGTTCACTGCTTATGATTTATGGGGATTAAAAAAAAAGGAATGGTTGGATTTTTATCATTATAGGGTGGTTGTGTTCACACACTGCCAACACACATTTATGTCCAAACACCATGCAAAAGTGATTTTTGCATAATAGGTCCCCTTTAAAGTATGTGGGTTGTTTTAAAAGTTTGCTCAGATACACATATGGCTGTTTAAACTTGAGATATATCGGTACCATACTGGTTAATAGCAATATTATATATAGCCTATTTTTTAATTGACTGGTATCAGTTGGTAATGAATATTTAATTGTTTATATGCTCATTTTCCCTCTTTACTTTAAGATTACTTTTGTTGTCATCTAACACATTTAAAGTTGAGTCTTTAAAAACACTAATAATTTATAAAACTGTTAAATGTAATCTTTAGCCAATCTCAAAATGAATATCTTTTTTATACTGTATATAATAATTGTATGGTTCCTACTTTTTTGTAATTTCTATTTATTTAGACAAAATAGCATTGAATTTTAATATTAACCATTAATGAATTATCTGACTTGACAAAAAATAATTAAAAGGTTAGTTCACCCAAAAATGAAAATTCTGTCATTAATTACTCACCCTCATGTCGTTCCACACCCGTAAGACCTTCATTCATCTTCGGAACACAAATTAAGATATTTTTGATAAAATCCAATGGCTCAGTGAGGCCTGCATTAAAAGCAAGTTAATTTACACTTTCAAATGCCCAGAAAGGTACTAAAGATATATTTAAAACAGTTCATGTGACTACAGTGGTTCAACCTTAATGTTATGAACAAAAGATTCGTAAAGCTTCGAAGCTTCATGAAGCAATGTTTTGAAATCGTCCATCATTAGATATTGTTGAATAAAGTCGTTATTTTGTTTTTTTGGTGCACAAAAAGTATTCTCGTGTTTTCCGAAGATGAACAACGGGTTTGGAACGACATGAGGGTGAGTAATTAATGACAGAATTTTCATTTTTGGGTGAACTAACACTTTAACAGCTTATCAGTATTGGCCAGACTTTTAATATCAGTACAACCCAAATTTGAATTGTTCTGAATAGCGACTAAATAGATGTTTGTTAACTTCAGAATGCAAATTAAATGTCACAACTGTTAATAGCAGTTATGTGATGATTATTGTTTCCAACAAAATTTTTTAGAACAACTTCCTGCCATTTTCCAAATATATTTAGCATCGATCACAGCACACACCTCTGTTTCTTTTGTAGCATTCTCATTCTGCGCCCTAGCACTTATTTTGTATTTGGCTACACAGCATTCCTAGCCCACTCTCACTTTTTTTTTTCTAGTTGACTCCATCACTCCCATCTCATTCTGCTCGTACTAAGCGACATTTAAATAATATGAAGAGGCAGAAGGGGGCTGGATTCATTATTTACCAGAGTCCTCCTGGGAGATGAGAAGTGACATGCGACGCAGCACTTCAGGGTGCCGAAAGACTGCACAGGGATAACTAAAGGGCACGTGACACGCTCTGTTCTATTTTTAACACTACAGACCAATGTTTGCCCGGAGGAATTCTTTTTTTTTTAAAGTCAGCACGGTCGCTGTTATGTTATCGCACACAACAGTGATAGTGAAGAAAAAGAATGCAGTAATTTTCTTTGAGTTCATGATATTTTTTTTAACTAAAATGTGTAAGTGATATAAAGATTATACCTTTCTACAAGTGTGAGTTTTACACAAAACAAAATGCGTTATTCCAGGCTGGTCTTTGAATGTGTGATGAAATCCCATTAAAACTAACAAGCCGTGTGGACGCATGACCTCCTCAGTATGTCAGGTGGGGCTGTACAGACCTCCCTAGGGTCCTCAGCTTGGGGGCTTGGGTGGCTAATTAACACTCTCTAATTAAAACGTATGCGATCAAAGCTAGTGCCATGCGTATGCACACAGCTGAAAGAGATGCGATGAGGAGGGAAGGAAGACAGGCAGGCGGTCTATTTCTGCGAGGTGCTGTGTTGCTGCTGGGTGAAAGCTCTGAAACAGTGTACAGATCTGTGGTAGCCTCTGGGTATTGGTGGTTTAAATGCTAAAACTTTAGACACTATTGATATTCCTGAACCTGAATGTTGACCCACCACTCCAGTGGGCACAACTCCAGTGTTGTTAGTTTCATTCACGTACTACTGTCCTGCTCAATACTGTCATGCCTCAGGAACCATGCCAATGGCACTTGACCCCATACGGTAACTGGCTGCCAGCATGAGGGAAATACTACATCTTTTACACTGATGTGTAAATCATCAAGGGCTCTTGCTGAAACATAAACCCGGCTGCGCAACATAATAGTTCCCATTCCAAAATTCAGTGAATGTTTCATTCAGTAAAAAGTTTTTTTTTTTTTCTTTATATCGTTATTTATTGTTATACTTTGCAGTGTGACTGCATGTCACAATGTGACTTTATTTCTATAATAACAACTCTCGGGATAGTTTGGTATGTTAATGAATTTGACAGTGTTAATGTATTTGGCCTTGGCGGACCAGATCTGATACACATGCTGCTGCTGCTGTTATTACTGCTGCTTCAGAGCATGTATAGAGATTTGCTACTGCCAATACATAACAGACACGCTGCTGTGAGCTTGTAGCCATGCCACTGCTGCGCAAAAAGCATAATATTATCCATAGTGAATCTAGACAAGTGGAGCTGGGGGAGGTAGACGGTTTCAGAGGAATTCTGTAGGACCAGCTTATAGCAAACAATGAACCTTTCATTGCCTGTGCTATCTAGAGTTTCATGACAGAACTAGGTATATCTCGCAACTGCAACTTTCTTATAATTGTGACTTTACATCTCCTAATTCTGACTTTATATGTCCCAATTTTGACTTTATATCCCACAATGTGACTATTTCTGATACATGCCACTTAGTTCACAATTGCAACCATGTTTCTCACAGTTTTGACTTTTTATCTCACAGCATGACTTTATATCTCATAAATGCAGTGTCAGAAAAAAATGTGCAAAAATTGTACCTGTACCCTGTAGGGCAGGGGTGTCCAAAGTCGGTCCTGGAGGGCCACTGTCCTGTAGAGTTTAGCTCCAACTTGCCTCAACACACCTGCTAGTATGCCTAGTAAGACCTTGATTAGCTGGTTCAGGTGTGTTTAATTGGGGTTGGAGCTAAACTCTGCAGGACTAAGTCCTCCAGGAGCAGGATTGGACACCTCTGCTTTAGGGGTACAACTGGGGTGTACCCTTAAAGGGACAATTTTTTACCTTATCTTCTGCTGAAAGGTGTAAGGTACTACTATGAACCTTTTAGGGGTAAATAAGATACAAAGAGGGTGCTGCCCCAGTGACAAGCTGTTGCACCCATGAAGGTAAACATATTTTGCACATTTCAAAACGTCACTTTACTTCTGACTTATTTCACACATACACACTTAATTGTTTTATATTCTGAGGCAGAAACTGGCTTCCATAGCTATGGGATTTAAAGTATTATCAGTAGTTATATATGGTGACCTATTCCCCTGTATGTAAAGGTCACGAGTGAAGAATAGTTGACAAATTTACTCTCTGCAATGCTAGCCCTGACAAATATGTTCTTGTTCGGATGTAATTAGTCAGTGGATGATTTAACCAGCATAAAAATTCTTCATGCTCTCTTATGTTCATACTATCTGTAGCGCCCCTTTAGAGCTTGAATCAAGTCTTTAATTAATTCATTCAGTGCAGACAAGGACTCCAAACATACAGATTTCTTACATATCATTGTGTCTCCACAGATTGTTTTTCGCAAGATTGTTGATGTGAAGAAAGAGGAAGAAGAGAGGAGACACCAGAAAAACGAGGTGACCTTGTCCATCCCCGTGGACCATCCTGTCCGCAAACTTTTCCAAAAATTTAAGCAGCAGAAGGAGATGCGTACGCAAGGTTCATCCCAGCATGACCTGGAAAGGAACCAGTTTCAGGTGGAACATCACCTCCATCCACTGTCCCACCAGCTTCATCAGCAGCAATATCAGTCCCAGTACCAGGGCCACCATCCCCTTCAACACCAACATGTGACCACCATGCAAAACGGGGCCCCTGGCTCAGGAAACGGGAACAGTGGTTCTAGCGTTGTAACAGTCTCACAGATAACCCCGATCCAGAACGCTCTAGCCTACGTTCAGACCGAGGAACCCAACAGGAGTGAAGACCATGAGGCTATGGAGCTCAAGCCCAGCTTTGGCATAGAGGACTCGAATTGTCTAAAAGTAACAAGTCCTGTGAGACCCAGAGGAGGAAGGGGACGAGGCTGGATGCGATTCCATAACATTGCATCAGGATCATCGCCCATGCTTTCACTGGAACTAGAGAAGAAGCCGCAGCAGAAGGAACAGGAGTGGGGGGATGTGTCCCAGCCCCTGAATGTCATCTCAGGGAATGGGAAGAGCCAGGAAGCAGAGGGTGGGGGATCTGATGAAAGGGGTCCTGGTGGAAATGGTAACAGTAGTGATGAGACTGATGAGAATACTGCACTACACAAGACTGATTCTTGCGACAGCGGAATAACAAAGAGTGACTTGCGTATTGACCGGGTAGGTGATTCACGGAGCCTGTACGATAGGGCCTCGATGGAAAGGAGCCCATACGATCAGCCCAGTCCCGGAGTGGGTAACGTGACCCTTCGGGGGATTCAATTTCAGCCTGTCCCTGACCAGGCTGTGCTTCAAAACAGCCTGTATGAGGCAAAGCTGGAACTAAAAGGTGACATCCAGACGTTAAATAGCCGGCTAGCAGCTCTGGAGGACCAGGTGGGGGAGATTTTGAGACTTCTGTCGGAGAAGAGGAAACCTTCCCCACCTCCTCAGACCTCCTCGCCAAAAACTACACTTCAGTGCCAGGACATCTTTGCCCTTTCTCAGCCTGTCACTCCAGAGACGGAGGGGGACGACGGACCCCTTTGAATTAGGAGAAATATATTTAGATATTGATATGCTGTTTTTATTTATCACTTCCCTTCCTCTTACTCAGGAAGGAAATGTGAATACTGATGATTAGGGGAAGGATCCTTGCTGTTGTAAATATATACTTGCATGTCCAGCTGGAATCTGGCCTGCCAATGAAATCTTCTCTATGGATAGTAGTTGCTTGTACACGTACGGAATCGGCTGCATGCGGAGATGATTTTATTCTGACATTGCACACAGGATCTTCTAACCAGGTGATATTTCAGGGCATTTTCTCTTTGAGTGACAGCTTGATGCCCCAGATGTGGGATCTTGGGTTGCTGTAAGGCAGAATCAGGCTTGTTTAATACCTCCATCGGTCATTCTTAATTGTGAAATGGCTATTAATAGCTACAATCATTTAAAGGAATAGTTCACCCAAAAATGAAAATTCTGCCATCGTTTAATCACCCTCATGTCGCTCCAAAGCACAAAAGAAGACATTTTGAATATTTTGAATAACATCTCTTTTTTTTTTTTTTTCTATACAGGATTTCTTTTTTCTCATTGTTTGACTACTTGGTACTTTCAAAGCAAAGAATGTGTAATGATCCATAATGAATTTACTTCCAATTAAGGGTGGGAATCTATAGGCACCTCACGATCCGATTCCAAAAAAATATACATTTTCTTAATTAATTGCTAATTAATTTAACTGCTTATGTGATAGAGTCGCACACAACTGCTTTCCGTAAGCACTCTTCACAAAGCCCCCATGAGCATTTGAAAGCAGCCATCAGTAAGTGAGTTTCGTTCATTGAATATATAGGCCTATTGCGTTCCAAACTATAGACTTTCATTGTATGGACAAAAAAACCACTGAACATTTTTCAAGATTTTGTATATGACAGAAGAAAGAAAGTCATACAGATTTGAAATGACATCAGGGTGAGTAAATGATGACAGAACTTTCATTTTTAGGTGAACTATCTCTTTAACCCAGTATGCAGTTCTCCTTTATAAGCATAATGATTAGAAGTTTGTGAAATTGTTTGCATAGATGATTTCTTGGATGTGATTAAGGAGATAATCCAATAACTAAACTCACTTTTGATATGCGAAACCCATTTCATTACCACCGCTGTTTCAAATTCCATTATCATTATTGCCTTGTATTTATTTTGTGGAACGTTATGATAGAGAGAAATGACTTAGCCCAGTTTTTGGGGAGCTGCTTTACATGTTTTAGAGAGATATATCTGCATGCTGGATGGATTTAGCTCTGGCATGGTAGGACTAGGGACTAATTGTTTTTCCCTTATCAATTATGCAAACATACAAAGTGCAAGTCACAAAGGGGGCCTGCATTTTGGGAAAGCATGAACACATTCAGGTCATTTGGAAATTGTACAAGCATGCATTGAATTCTTTGCATGACATCAACATTGTGTGTTTCATATAAAAGGTCATGGATCCCTGGTATTGTTTCCCAATAGATATCAATATATACTACCCACAATTAATTTCAGTCCAGATGCATATTTCAAAACCTTCACATTTTAATCCAGTACCCAAATTAAATCCACACTAAACCGCCTACTAAGGTGTTGTTTTTGAAAGCACCTAATGGTTGGTCATTTGAAAGTGCTGTGGGGAACTTTCCTAATATTATGTTATTATATCCACAAGCGGTGACTCACTGCATATCAGCATAAAGGGTGCTTTAGAGGGATTATAGTGTAATGACTAATGCTCCTTCACCTCTTATTTCCCATCAGTTCTATTGTAATGTTATTAGTCCATTCTGGTGATGTTCATACCAACACAAGGGATGTTCAGTTATGAATGGGGATCAGAAGAGAGACTATTAAGATTAATACTACAACAACAGGAGTGCGGTTGTATTAATTTTACTGTTACTGGCTGTAGATCCTTTAAAATGAAATGTTCTGTCTTAAAGCAATCCACAAACAAGCAACAGTTCTTCAACGGTACTTTAAAGCAATAGCCTTTATTGTATATCCCTCTACTTATTCCCTAATTTGGTTTTGTCTTTGATAAACACATGCTCATCACTGTAAGTGCTCAGATAATAATATTAGTTCACTACTAATCTTTTTGTTTAATCATCATTTCAGCGGTTATGATGTTCATTGGGACCAAAGACATTAGTACTTTTGTACTAATAACATTACATCAGTGTCCTGCTGAAATTACCAATCCCATTATTACTTGTCACCAGTGGATGGTGATAAAAGCCTTATTAGGTTACAGATATGTAAATGACCCTCAGCATCACTGTTTCGCTACTTAAGCAAAATAAACATTAGAAAGATGACGGTATTCAGAGAAATATCATTCACTGGTTGTAGTGTTTCCAAACCCCATGATTTGAAATTGAGAATTGTTGATAATTGTTTCAAGGGATAGTTCACAAAAAAAAAAAAAAAAAAAAAATTCATAATTTTATCACCATTTCATTTCAAACCTGTATGAATTTCTTTCTTCAGAGGAACACAGAATGAGAAATGTTGATGTACTGGTGAATTTTACATCTTAGTTGTGTTTTTTGTTATTTTGTAACTTGACAGCTTGGATCCCCATTAACTTAAAGGATTAGTCCACTTTCAAATAAAAATTTCCTGATAATTTACTCACCCCCATGTCATCCAAGGTGTCCATGTCCTTCTTTCTTCAGTCGAAAAGAAATTAAGGTTTTTGATGAAAACATTCCAGGATTATTCTCCTTATAATGGACTTCAATTGGCCCCAAACGGTTGAAGGTCAAAATGACAGTTTCAGTGCAGCTTCAAAGGGCTTTAAACGATACCAGACGAGGAATAAGGGTCTTATTTAGCGAAACAATTGGTCATTTTCTAAAAAAAAAAATAAAAAATTATATACATTTTAACCATAGACGCTCATCTTGAACTAGCTCTCTTCTTCTTCTTCTCTATTAGAATTCCGGCAGTGTAGACGCTGCTAAGTGTATTACTGCCCTCCACAGGTCAAAGTTTGAACTAATTGTTATATACTTGCACTAGCATATTGTATGACAATTTAGTGGTTAATTTAGTTAACTATGGTTAAAACGTATATAATTTTTAATTTTTTTTTTTAGAAAATGACCGATCGTTTCGCTAGATAAGACCCTTATTCCTCGTCTGGTATTGTTTAAAGCCCTTTGAAGCTGCACTGAAACTGTCATTTTGACCTTCAACCGTTTGGGGCCAATTGAAGTCCACTATAAGGAGAATAATCCTGGATTGTTTTCATCAAAAACCTTAATTTCTTTTCGACTGAAGAAAGAAGGACATGGACATCTTGGATGACATGGGGGTGAGTAAATTATCAGGAAATTTTTATTTGAAAGTGGACTAATCCTTTAAGTTATATGGAAAAGAGGTGCTTGTACATTCTTTAACATATCACCTTTTGTCATATAAGTCATGTTGGTTTTAATGATATGAGAGTGAGTAAAGGATAACAGAATTTTCATCTTCGGGTAAACTTTTCAAGCTGACAACTTTTTGAAGCATGAAAATTTTAATAACAATTACACCTTGTCTACACCGGACATGACAGTTGCTGTGCCATGCCACAACAGCTTGAGGCTATCTAGGGGTGTGTGATTTGACCAAAATCTTATATTGCGATATGAGTAAATTTATACCATGATAACGATATATATCACAATATTATTTTTGCTTTAAATAAGGTTTTTTTATATATATAAAAATTTTCATACCATATTTTCATACCATTGAAATTACATAATTCTTATCACCATTTTCAGTATCATTAAAAAATAAATACTAGCCTAAAAAAACTCTCAAGCTTACTGAAGACAAGTAAACAGTGATAAAGGAAGAGCAAAGAAAACAGACAATAGAACAAAGACAAATGAAATAGACCTACCTGAAAAACTTCAAGCACTAGAAATACTACATTAAAAAAAGCGAGCAGGGAGGGATTTTCTCTCTTTTTTGTTGTTTGGTTAGCATTAATAATGACAGCAGGTAAATTTGGATGCTGTCCCTTTAAGACTGACTGCACCAATCCATTATACTCATGCCTTGTCTTTCTCAATTCTACCTTCACTTAAGACATAAATGGCTCTGTTTACTTGCAAATACATGGCCACTTTGACACATAATATTGTGTATTTAACCGTTCAAGCCCAATTAGGTGGCAAAAAGCACTCCGTTCAGTCCTCACATGCTGTATGAGCAGCGGCTTCATGTCGCGCGTCTCTCAGACAGCGCTGAGAAATAGGCTCTCTGAGAGCACGTGCATATGGTGAAATGAGTTGTCTTTCGCTGCTAGTTGCACTTCAGTGGTTTAAAACCACTTGTTTTTGTCACGATCACCAGTGAGAGCGCCCGTCATTGCCACCAGAGGGCACTCCACCCTGGACTATTATCTCGTCTGCTCCGCCGTAGGGGTCTTCAAGCCCATCTGCACTGCTGTGGTGGCCATCTTGTCCGAAGACACAGGCGTGGCAGCCATCTTGTCCGAAGACACAGGTGTGGCAGGCATAGTGGCCATGATGGGACGAGACTCTGGAATGGCGGCCATGACGGGACGAGACTCTGGAATGGTGGCCATCTTGATCGGGGACTCTGGTATGGCAGCCATGTTGTGAACAGATTCTAGAGTGGCAGCCATCTTGACTGAGGACTCTGGTTTGGCGACCATGTTGTGAACAGTCTCTAGAGTGGCAGCCATCTTGTGAACTGGCTCAGGTGTGGGAACTACAGGGCAGGAAGGTAGATAATGCACAGGGCTAGCGATCCTTAAAACAGGGCATGCTGGTGACCAAGATGGGCCAAGCTCCGTGGCCATCGGAGCTTGGTGTGTCCTGATAATAGTCCAGGGTGGAGTACCCTCTGGTGGCAATGACGGGCACTCTCACTGGTGATCGTGACAGTTTTCAAACTGCAATGGTTAAAAAAGCATGCAAATGATAAGCTTTTGTGACTGCGCAGCACAGCAACGTCACGTGAGCGTAAACGCGATAAAGACGATAGTCCAAAATATCTACCGGTTGACAAATTTCTACCGGTTAATAGTGTCAACCGGTATATCGCCTATCCCTAAGGCTATCTACACTGGACGTGACAAAGCGACCGCTGGAAATCTAATTGTTCTTCACATCAGAAGTAGCGCAAGTGCCTGCAGTACATCAGAAATAGAACGGGGCATCAGTTTACTGTCTGATTCATCATGCCGCGCTGTGCCACATCCAGTGTAGACAGCATCACTGATTATAATGGGTTTTATTTGCCTTTGACGCATTACAGTGTGCTGCTTGCGTCTGGTGTAGACATGGTTTAATAATATCCTCTAATAATATCTCAAACTTTGAGCATCATAAAAAATATAACACCCTTGATTATGTGCTTTTTTCATTTACTGGTTTCATGCCTTGAGATTTCAGTGTCTCGTGCTCCGTCGTTCTGTTTGAGTTATTTTTCCTGTCATTCAGCCCAGCAGAGAGGAGCACAGACAGTGAAAGGATTATTCTTTGAGTCTCCCATGAAATTGAAGAGATGGATATAATAGATGCTAAAAGCTGTAATAGTGTGGCAGACGACGTGAGCCTCGTAATCGAATGGTGCTGGCTCACTGCGTGAACCCCAGGGTGCCTGTTCCGAGGATTACACACAGTTTTCACAAAATTATGAGGGTATTCAACTCCACTGGGTATTGAAACTTTTCGGAGTGGGGAGGGTTTGGGATGACGTGCCCGATCCACACACGCTGGAGCCGATGACTGTTGGACTCCAGTGAGGCGTTGGTCTCTGGCATCTGACTGCATGCTGCATTTTTGAACTGTATAAAACTTAATGCCAATGAGAATGATATTTGCCTGCCAAAGCAGTGTTTTGCTGCGACCTTTCATGCACACACGTATACAAAATGGGCAGAGGCCTGGGCACTAAATCACAAAAAACACATCACAAATACAATGTTATGCTGTTCATTAAAAGTATACATGTCAATACAGGAAGTTTTTGATGCCTATCAATACATGCTGGCCACTGTAACACAATCAGCAGATGGTGGGATGATGTTAAAAAATAAATAAACTAAATGAACTGAAGGAATTTAAAGAAAACTAATTTATTTAATGCATTTTATTTTGACCTACAATAGTTTATTTAATAACAGGAATATTGATTGTCTCTCACCAAATATTAGCTACAGTGCCTTTAAAAAGGATTCATGCCATTGGAAGTTTTTGTGTTGTATTGTTTTACAAAATTAAACCTCACATAATCTTTTTTTTTACACTAATCTTTTATGTCAAATGTCTACATTGCCCATTGGTCAGAACTTCTTACAGTTGTTAAACAAAATTATTGCATGGCACAATTTTGCCCCATTCTTTCCTGAATGGGGCAAGCTCTGCCGGGTTGCATGAATATCTTAAGTAGATGAGCCTTTATCAAGTGCAACCCATAAATTATCAGTTTGACTGACATCTGGACTTTTGGATTTGTTAATATGAATAATTAGATTTATACTTGAGGTCACCATTTTGCTGGAAATTGATTCTCCCAGAACTACATCAGAACTTCTCTGTATTTTGTTGCATTCATTTTACCCTCCACCTTCACAAACATGCCAGGGCATTTTTGGAGAGAATCATCCCCTTGAGGGTGTTTCTGATCATGTGCAGTTTGGCTTACAACAAACATGCCGTTTAGCCTGATGGCCAGAAAGCTCAATTTTAGTCTCATCAGACAACAGAACCTTCTTCCAGCTGGCTTCAGAATCTCCAACATGTCTTCTGGCAAACTGTAGACGAGATGTCATATGCCATTTTCTAACAGTGACTTCTCTTTGTCACTCTCCCATAAAGCTGTGACTAAAGCTTGTCCATTTCTTAATTACTGATTTAACTCCAATGATATTCAGTGACTTGGAACTCTTCTTGTATCCATTTCCTGGCATGTGCCTTTGTATTACTTTTTTTGCAGAGCTGCTTGGAATATTAGTTTTTCTTCATGGTTTATGTTCTACAGCCACAGTTCTGACTCACCAAAACTTGTACCTTGCAGATAGATGTATTTAAATCATCAGAGACTACACACAAGTGAGAGTCATTTAACATTAAGTATTTATATGACTACAAACCAGTTGGCTGCACCAGCGATGATTTTGGTGAGTCACATTAAAGAATGAATACTTATCATATTTATATTCATGATTATTTTAATCACTTGAGATTTGTTTAACCTTTTGAAATTAAAGTCTTTTTTTGGTTACTTTATTTTACAGTGCCGTAGTTACATTGTAATAGCTCAAATAAGTACTGAGTACTATTAATTAACTACATGTACTTACTATAGAGTTACAGTTAGGGTTAGGGTTTGGTTTAGGGTTAGTTACTTGTAATTATGCACTGTAAAATAAAGTGTTACCTTTTTTTGTTGTTGTTGATCACTGTCAATAAGCCGAATGAATCAGTCCACCTTGATTCAGTGCTGTACAACAATAAAACATGAAAAATTGAGTGAATATATGTTATAGGCACTTTAGATTAGACATTTACCTAAAGAGAACCTCATGCTTTTGAATTTAAAAAAACAAAACAAAAAAACAGCCGAGGTTATAACTAGCTTCTAACAGGATAGAAATAGGTGTCAGGTAAATAATTTCAGTTCATTCACACACTGGAGGTAGGGTCAATCATCACTTTCTTTCAGACCGGCATGTTTTCAGACATCAGCAGAATTTCATTGCTCTCATCTGTCCTCATAGCTGAAGTGCTGCCCAGGCTCCTCTTACCCTTTTGGAAGCAGTGACCACTGAGTTTATTAAGCTCCTTTTCCACTGTAAATGAGACTGCCTTTTTATCAGTGTAAAAAATATTGTTATGATAATATTTCTGAGGGAGGTGGGGGAAAGTGTTTATTTTTACCACACTGGCATGAATATTAATAATTTGTTATATACAGTGTAATACACTGATGTTATAAAATAAAAATTTAATTGTGCTAATTTGCTCATCTTGTCATTTTTTCATTTAACTTGTATTATAATGCACCGTTTTTGTATTATTAGAAATGTCATTGCATTACACACAATATGTTTAACTTAGTCGATATTGTCCTGTTTCAATTATTCAATTCATCTCTGATAATCTAAAATGTCAGGGAAAAAAAAACAAAAAAAACAATGGAATGATCCTGACACACTGACCCAACTCCAACAGAACCTTCTGTTCTTGTCTCCAAGTTGTGATACAGTGCAGCTGTTTCCTTGACAACTTCAACCTTAATCTCCATGGAAATGTCCTACCTTGCCAACAGTGTTGACCTGAGGACTTTTGAATCTATTTTCTATAATCAGATCCCTCAAGATGGACTTGAGAGTTACTCTGTAAATTAAGATCATTTGCTGAAACCATCTAGGCAAATTTCACAGATGTCAAATGTGGAATGACTAGAGTTGAATAATAAGCCATCCTGACACTACACAGAGGTAAGGAAGTATTGTAAGGAGAGCGCAAAATACTTCAGCCCTGTCCTAAAAGCCAGACGATCGCAAGTACATATTCCATATATTCACTTCTGCACATTCAAATCTGCAATATTGATGATACACACTGGAATCAATTATGTTTATGGATTGATTTAACCTTTTTCTCTTTAGGCCTATATGGTTTTAAGTGTTTTTAAGTGTTTTAAGTTGTGCTACACATATTAGTGATGGGCAATACAGTTTTATAAACTGCCATGCTTTTTTTTAAAAAAAAATTACATTACATGCATATAATATATGGACATTTGAAAAGTAGGGCTGTAACAATATATAGGGTCACAATAAATGGCAATACAAAAATGCAACAATATGTATTGTATATAGTGACCATATTTATTGTGAATAGTAATGAAAACTACTGTGTGAGAAAAAAAATTCAAGTTTACAGAGTTTTAGTGTCAGTACTTCAATAAACCACTATTATATATAATGTTGAATATAATGCATAATAATGCAATGGGGGAATATTTGTGGCTCCTGATAATGCCAAATGTCTCATGTTACCAGTAAAAAGTGGCCTACATTATTTTAAATATATGTAGTCAGTGACAGAGTGCAAGCATATTCATCTAAAATAATTCTGTATTTTTAGCTTCATAATCATGATTTTTTTTATTCTATTTTAATCTGTGCATTGGGTTACCAGCACCAAGTCCAAGTCCAAGCCTATTTCCAATGTAATACCAAATTTAGCATTTTAATCAACAGTTCATTTTTTGTTAACCTTTTACAATATGTCTTGGAGTAGCACAATAATATCGTATCGTGAGCTCAGTATCATGATATGTATCGAATCTTGACATGAGGGTATCGTTACACCCCTATTGAAAAGGAACTAGGCTGTATTTTCCTGTGCTCCATCAGACTAACTGTCTGATGATGCAGCTTCTTGTGTGTCAAGCCAAATGGTTGAGAAGCAATGTAGTGAGGCATTTGTCATAATAATTTGACAGTACTTAGTTTACATGATAGTGTTGTGGGAGGGAGGAAATGTCATCAAGGTTTTGTATGTTACGATTATGTTGCATCATAATTACAGCATTGTTAAAGGGGATTCTGAATGCTCTAGCAGTGCTAGGAACAACGTCTGCTGCGTATCCAACTATCAGATATACTCTGTGTTCACTTTTATGGTCAATTTATTTGATATCAGTTATCTCCAAACACCACACACAGCTCAAAAGAACTCCATTTTAAATGGCAAAATAAAACACGCACTATTTGTGCAACACAGCTATACTTAGCACGAAGCCTTCCTGAAGAGTTGAGGCTACCACCCACACGATTCTCTTCGCTTCATATAATAGTGTGAAAATAATATCAGGAAGAGACGTGCGTTTTGATATTTAATTATATATATATACATATTTTTCTTTTCTTTTCTTTCTTGGACAGGCTATTTCCTAGAATACCAGAATATCTGAATATCTGTCAGTGTTTCAACACTGTGTGATGTCTTGCCAAAAAACACCATCTTTGCAAGAAGACACGAGGCTTCTCTAAATACTTACTGGACTGAAATCAAAGTCTGTCTGCCAGCTTTTCAGGGGCTGGTGGCCAATGTTGTATTTTAATCTAATTAGTACATCAAACATTCAATGCATTTTTACAACATTTGGTAATGTTTCTCAAGTCAACATATTGCTGTTGATATTGGTGAGAATGCCAAAAATTGTTGATGTTAATGTATGTTTGCCTGATTCTTTCTAGTGCAATGTGATACACTGTAAAAAAAAAAAAAAATTCTTTCGAAGTTGTAAATAAAACAAAAAATATTGGAGTGTTTTACAAGAAAATACTATTTCAGTCTTTCTACTTCATAATTTTAGTTAAGTCACCTTTATTTATATAGCACTTTATACAATACAGATTGTTTTTAAGCAGCTCTACAGTGATAACAGGAAAATTATGCATTTCGGATGATCATGTTCAGCTGAAGTCAGTTCAGTGTTGATTCAGTTCCATTGTAAAGATCATCAATTATTAAATTATTATTCATTATTATTCATTTCATCTATAAAGGAGTTCTGCAAGAAATGATATCATCCTCCAGCTCAAGTTCCGTTCTCATACAACAGCGTCAGTACAGTGAGATCAATAATATTGGTGAATATTAATTTAGCACACATTCAATTCAGTTACTTGCCAATTCTTTGTAATTATTTCTGAACTTTACTTGAAATTTCTGAGTGAGAACTGTTTATTGATTTAAGTAAAAATTGTTTTCAAACATGATTTCTGAAAAAAAAAAAAAAAGGTTCCCCTGTTTGCCATTGGTCGGCTAAACATATAACCATGCCCTGAAACTCAAACCATTGATTCAGCCAATGTTGCTATATTGGGCTGGGGTGCGTTTCCTGTACAACAGCGTAACTTGCTTAATTAATTAGCTTGTTATGACTGTTTCCCGAAACTGAAGTAACTTTGTTACATGACATCTGAGGACTATTTTGCTATTTTTGTTCTCCGTTGCTTTGCTTTTTGCTTACCAATGTTTGATTAATTAGTGGATACATTACTGCAGGGTACTAGAGCACACTGGCACATGCAAGCTTTTCAACTGGCTAAAGCCCAAAGTATACTTCGGTTCCCCATCTGTCACTCACTTCAACGTTGCATCGATGTGATGACACTAGGGGTCACACTTGGGAGCCCTAAACACCTCTGATACTTCAGAAAAATCCAATGAGAATTGGCGAATAGATGAGCTCTGGTTGAGTTAGACAGCTCATTCCACCAGCATGAAACAGTCAAGGTAAACGTCCGTGAAAATGATTTTGTGCCTCTTTGGGATGGCACCACAGGGTGCTGTTCAGTTGCAGAATGCAAGCTTCTGGAGGGCACATAAGTCTGAAGCAGTGAGTTCAAGTATAGGGGTGCAGAGCCAGTGGTTGTTCTGTAGGCAAACATCAGTGCCTTGAATTTGATGCGAGCGGCAATTGGCAACCAGTGCAGGTTTATGAAGAAAGGTGTGATGTGCGTTCTCTTTGGCTTGTTAAAGACCACTCTTGCTGCAGCATTCTGGATCAGTTGCAGAGGTTTGACAGTGCATGCTGGAAGGCCTGCCAAGAGAGCATTACAAATGTCCAGTCTGGATAGAACAAAAGCTTGGACAAGGTGATGTGTAGCATGCTCCGATAGGAAGGGCCTGATCTTCCTAATGTTGTATAAGGCAACTCTGCATGACCAGGCAGTTCTAGCAATGCGGTCTGTGAAGTTTACCTGATCATCAATCACAACTCCAAGGTTCCTGGCTGTCCTGGATGGAGTTATGGTTGACAAACCTAGCTGAATGGAGAAGTTGGGACAAAGTGTTGGGTTGGCTGAGACCAAACAAGCAGTTCTGTCTTTGCAAGGTTGAGTTGAATGGGGTGGTCCTTTATCCAGCAAGAAATGTCTGTCAGGCAGCCTGAGATGCAAGCAGCTACTGTCAGATCATCTGGCTGGAATGAGAGGTAGATTTGTGTGTCATCAGCATAGCAGTGACAGGAAAAACCATGTTTCTGAATGACAGATACTAGTGATGGCATGTAGATGGAGAGAGAAGTAGTCCAAGCACTGAGCCCTGAGGCACCCCAGTAGCTAGATGTTGTGACTTAGACACCTCAACCCCTCTATGACACCCCGAAGGACCTACCAGATTTAGCACTGGCATGTGGTTCCTGAGATGTCCTAGAAGCTTCATTGGATTCTTGTACTGGACATTTCAGCGGTTCTCTCTCCCACAGGCACCATTAAGGCACCAACAAGGCACCATTAAGCTTGTGTTCCCCTGGGCACTTCAACAAGCAAATAGAAAGAGAAATTTCCAAAAGAAAATATTCTCTAGCAAGAGAATCTTTCCATAAAAGAGAAAGTTTCCTGTAAACGAGCAAACACTGGCAAAAACATCTTTTTAAAGATGCCTTTTCGCCTGTGTATTTCTGGATGCAGTCCACAGCTGTTTCCATCAGATGGCCACAATTGCTGCTACAGTTTGCGATAGCATGGTTAGTGCTTCCAACCCTTTTTGCTGGCTCATCAGAACAGAACAGACTTGACTATGCAATTCAGTTCACCAGGCACCCTCCCTGAGGTGTGAGTTCCCCATGTCTGGCAAACCCTGGACGCTTTCCTATTCTCCAGCACTTATTGGTAGCCAAATTCGGTGGAGGAATTCGCTGCCAGGCCCATTACTTTTGGTATGCCCCTTTTCAGGTGAGCCCTTGTACTATGAACGGAGTGCTCCATATGTGCTGATTCCCTGATGGTAATCCCACATGATGTATTCTCCACTGTTCGGTTTCCCTGTTGGTAAACCCTGTGTCTTCCTCTGGGCAGAGCCTTGCTCTGCCACTAGTCACTGTGGGTGTAGAGTTTCTCCCTTCTCAGGTAGAACCCACCACAGAGACTTCTTTCCATGTGTGATACTTCCCATTCGGTAAGTCCATGTGATGTATTCTCCACATGCTAACCTCCCTTCAGGCAGGATGTGGTCTCCGTAGTGTCCTTTTTTTCTTCATAGGAAAAGAACACTTTCCCCAGTTCAAACTCCTGGTCTGCACAGCTGTAAGTTTTTATTCTTTAATTAAAAAAATAAATAAATAGAAAAGGTCAAGAAATGGCTGAAGCAACCTGTTCCCATTGCAAGACGGTCTTTAATGCCCCCTCGTGGTACAGGGGACTACGGAAGCTTACTTTGGCCATTGGGATGGTTACAACATGGAGGAGTGCACTTGTTTCTAGGTACGCAGCAGCCTGCCAACATCTGCACCACCAACATCTGCACCGCCAAACCTTGTAACAGTTCAGCTGGTTGTGGTGCATTGTATAGGGACCCCTAGTGTCATCACATCAACACAATGTCAGAGTGAGTGACAGATAGGGAATGTCTTGATTACTGTTGTAACCTCCGTTCCCTGATGGAGGGAATGAGACTTTGTGTCCCTCCTGCCACAGCACTGAAATACCCATTGAAATAGCTGGGACACTCTCTCGGCTCCTCAGCACAACCTGAAAGAGTGGAGCAAGCCGCCTCCTTTTATAGCCGTCTGTCTGGGGGAGTGGCATGCAAATTCCTCTCGCCAATACTCATTGGCCTTTTCTGAAGTATCAGAGGTGCGACTCCTAGCGTCATTACATCGACCCTATGTTTGTTCCCTCCATCAGGGAACGGAGGTTACAACAGTAACCAAGACGTTTTTACTTGTAAGCTAGGGCAGTGTTTCCCAACCCTGTTCCTGGAAGCACACCAACACTACACATTTTCCAAACACACCTGATTCAACTCATCAGCTCGTTAGTAGAAACTCCAAGACTAGAAATATATGGGTCAGATAAGGGAGACATCCAAAACGTGTACTGTTAGTGTGCCTCCATGCAGGCACAGGGTAGGGAAACACTGCACTAGGGTATCCATATAGTGCGTGTGATGCAAATTTCATCATTAGCATGCAGTAGTACACTTGTACTGTATGCATGCAGTCAGATTTTTCTAACCGCGTGTACAATGTATGCTCAGCTCACATGTGCGCCTTGAGGTTTTTTTTGCACAAATTCTTTTTTTTTTTGTGGTGATAACACTACCAAGGCCTGTTGTTTCACAGTCGAAAAAGAAACCAATGACACGGAACAACAACAACCGTGTTGATGATTGCTTTTATGAGAGGATTAAGAGATATAACTCTATTTTATAAAACGGTTAGTTCCTGTCCTTGATTCTGATTGGTCAATAGCTGTGTTTTATTCACGATAAAACACGGCTATGACCGCTTCACCCAACGGTTCTGTGTATCACTACACAACTCCCTTAGCAACCACTCTTAGCAATGTAAACTGTATGTTCTCAATTGATATTGTTCATTGAAGCTTACTGTATTATGTAGAAGAGTATTGTGAGAAAAAGATTGAGTGAGCGAGTTTATCACCTGCAATCAGATTTAGCATTTTCCTTCAGGTCAGTCCTATGTTCATAATAAAAAATCTGTTTAAATGTCCGATGTATCATCTTGTCCTTTTAACATTTAAGGGGTTTTCCTGACAGCGCTAGTCAAAGCATTTGTCAGTTGCGTCTTGTTCCGTGTTCACAACAATTCAGTCTTTTCAATATAAAAAGTCTTCGCTACTGACTGACACACTCATAAAGACTCATAAAGTCTTTGCCGCCATCTAATGGCACAAAAATGTAACTTCTGTTGCTGTTCACGGTCAGGGACTATTTTTTTCCAGCGGAAGGCTTTTAGAAAATGTTTACTCCATGAAAGTTGCATTGATACATATTTCTGGCTTTAATATTTGTATTGTGTGGTAACTGTTTTATAAAAGCAAAAAGGTACTCGAGGCTAGTGTTGTATCGTGAATAAGTCACGGCTGAAGGGGTTGCAGGCACTCCGCGAGCAGCCTCTCATACCTTATTGCTTACTTAAACGAGTATAGAGTATAATGTTTATTGTGATAACAAGTATGAAACTGTCTAGCGCGGACATGTTGAACACCTGTATTTGTGCATGCAATCAAATAGAATATACTTTAAAAGGCTGTGTGTTTGGCTGTAAGCATACGCTAAGCATTTGCGTCAAAACTAGGCTTAGCAATGCTTTTGGGAAATGCATCCCTGGTCGAATGATCAGACAAACATAGTGTAAGCTAATGGCTTTCTTATTTTCAGTAGCTGCAGATGCCCCAGTGATGCCACATCAGACTGATTTACAATAGCCAGAGATAATGAGCACAACATGCACATATGGGGACTCTTAATACATATGCTAAAGATACAGCACTTCCCTTCCAGTGCCACAGCAGAGGCAGTGCTACAACAGAATACCTGATCCCTCGGGTCGATCTTAATGATGACAGTCTGCTAGCATTTACTGACAGGCAGCTCCTCTTCAGTGCTTTGTGAGAAGAGATATGCAGTATTACATTCGTACCAGCACTGTAGATTTACACACATCACGTGTCCGTGTAAACCCTGGTGTGACATGCTAAATGCAATTTAGTTATGTTTACTTAAATACTACACGTTTTCAGACAAGTAGCATACAGTATATTATGTGGTTTGAAAATATTTGAATATTTGAATATTTTAATGTTTTTTTAATGTGCTGAACAATCTCAACAAGGTAAGTTTTAGAAAAGTAGATTTTCTATTGATTGACTTTCTATTGATTGACTTTTTTCCAAATCAGAAGTGACGTAACGGGAGGGAGTGCGGTCAATATAAACAATAAGAAAACAGTGGATTGCAATGACAGTTCGGACGCTGAGGAAATAGTAAATGTTTATTCATACTCGTATAACAGACCACAGCCATAATTAGCCTGCTATGCGGCCAAGAGAGCAGGGACAAGCTAAGGATTAGACAGAACAACGGTCAGAGGAGACAAATTGAGCTGTGGTGTGAGGAGAACCAGTGGAGAACAGGGCAGGAGACCGGTGTTAGCTTAGATATATACACGTTAGCTAACGATAGTGAAATTGGAGTAGCCTATTTACATTACCAGCACATAATTCAAAACTGTTTTGTGTGAGTGTGAGACTGTATGCATTTGTGTACATAATTTGTATTCATCAGTGTTGAAACTGATTCACGTAAAAACGGTGAAGAAGCATCGCGTGTGTAAGTTTATTCATTTAATATCATTATTTACAGTAGTATTATAATGTTGGACTCCATCATATCGCCGGGATAATAATCCTCCGGTCTATAATGAACGCGTTTTTCGAAGCAGATGCAGAAGTGAAGTCCCTTCTCTTCACCTGCACAAAACACACCCCGGCACGGAAGATAGCCCCGTCCTTTTTCTTGTTAGTAAACCTGTGGACTCAATGTCCTGACAGGCTGGAGTTTGTGCAGCCTCCACAAACAATAATTTGCCATGATGATGATAAATTAAAATACGAAAACTACCGAGAACACACTGATTCACGACCGCTGTTACTGAATACCAACCTACTCTGCACTGAGTCAACACAGGCCCTGTCCCAAATGGCACTCTAAACCCTCACGGTCTTTTTCTGAGTCCGCGCTTTCACAACGTAATGCCGCTTTGACTGCCGGGTAAAGTCCTCTGCGTAGCTCGCAGTCTTGCGGGCTCAGGAGAAGCGCGCATCGAGGGCGCATATAGCAGCCGCAAAGGGGGCGCTCACGAGCACCCTTCTTTAAGCTTAAATGACGAATGGGACATCCTACGGTCTTGTGGACTTAACAGACACGCGCACGCAGCGGCCATTGTAAGTCCACAAGACCGAAAGTGCACATGAAGTGTGCCATTTAGGACAGGGCCACAGAGCTCGGTGAACGACTCCCTCTCGTGACGTAAAATGACGCGACGTTGAAAAAAAAAAAAAAGCGGTTTTTACAGAGACCGTCACTTTATCTACTAAATTTGTGCCCTTATATCCTGCAAAACATTTTTAAATCCTGCAGTACCTTTTTATATGGTATTTTCGTACAAGGTTATATATTCATCTCGAAAAAAAAAATTAACCTGCAATATGCACTTTAAGTAACTATATTTTATTGTTATAGAACATGTGGCTCAGTTTTTTATAGTTATAAGGTGAAGACTTATTATTATAATTTCCTTCATCTGCGATAGGTGGAAATATAAAGCCAGTGATTGAGTGTTCATACTCAGAACTATATTCCATGGTATTACCACAGACCTGAACCATGGCAATCATTCTTGATAGGGCCACTGCGTCTCCATGGCAACGGTAGCCAACTGTGCCACCAACACTCAACCTTATAAGACAAGAAAATTGATTGAGGTTTAAGTATATGTGTTAAATATGTGTTAAACAGTGTAAACAGGGAACTATTAAATTCAATTTTTAATGTAATATATTTGATAATTGATTCCTATGACTGCAAAGCTGAATTTTCAGCAGCCATTAATCCAGACTTCAATGTCACATAATCCTTAAGAAATTATTCTAATATGCTGATTTGCTGTTCAAGAAACATTGGTAACACTTTACAATAAGGTTCATTAATTAAACATAGTTAATGTATTAACTAACATGAACTAACCATGAGCAATACATTTGGTACTGTTTACTAATCTTCATTAACGTTAGTTAATGAAAATACAGTTGTTCATTGTTTGTTCATGTTAGTTCACAGTGCATTAACTAATTTTAACAAGATTTTATTAATGTATTAGTAAATGTTGAAATTAACATTAACAAAGATTATTAAATGCTATAGAAGTGCAGTTCATTATTAGTTCATGTTAACTAATGTAGTTAACTAATGTTAACTAATGAACCTTATTGTAAAGTGTTACCGAAACATTTATTATTATTATCGATGTTAAAAACAGTTGTGCTGTTTATTATTTTTGTGGAAATAATATTTGATGATTTTTTTCAGTATTTTTTGATTAATAGAAAGTTCAGAATAACAGCATTTATTTGACATGGAAATATTTTGTAACCTTACAAATGTCTTTACTGAAAAAAAAAAAAAGAAAATCTTACTGAACCCAAACTTTTATCATAAATACTGTAAACTTCCATTCAAAACTAAATAATCTGTCACCCATAAACATATTTCAAGAAAATGTTTCAAGAACATACATACATATCACTTTAACATTAGTTTGTTCTTCCATAAAAAGTAACTTAATCTCAAAATGTTTTTCTGAATAGGCCAGTTTTATAAAAATAGATTGATGACAACTGGCGAAGCAGCAGCATGTAAATACAACGCAAAGCTTTATAATGTTCCACATATGGTTGGTGTCACTTGAAGAACCGTTAATGATTGAAGATTTTTGTCTGTTTTACTCAGACAACATGCCTCAGTAGCAGCCATTACAAAACATACTATTCATTTTCAAAGGATACTCAGGATACATTAAAGATTATTTAAAACCCTGTTTTTAACATTAGCCTATGTTAGCGTTTCTTGTCTTGTCTTGTGAACAGCAGTTGCCTGACATTTTAAAGCAGTTTTAAACCAGCACTCATTATTGTTCATGTTTCAGCTATCATCTTGTCTTCTGAAAGGCAGTCTCATGTCTAGTCACTTTGTGAAACCAATGAGCATGGTGCTGGTGGTGTACTTCAGTTGTATAACACAGTCTCATACTGTGAAGGCCTGGTGTGGCTTGGCACTGTACAGTCTTATGTAAGAAGAATGACATCTGAAGCATATACACAACCATCCACTTATACACACCAGCACAAGAACATCTAAAAATTAAAGAATCTGCCATGTCATTTCCATTTACAAATGTGAAAATGCAGGAGATTTTTTAAATGATGTTGCATAACGAAATGCACCATCAATGTGTGTGCGTGTGTGTGTGTGGTCCTGGTAAACCCTACGTACTACAAAATCCTACGACCAAATGTCCCCATAAATATAGTAAAATCTGAAAATTTTGACCTTGTGAGGAATTTTTTTTTTTTTTTTTTTTGGTCCCCATGAGGATAACAGCTTATAAATCATATTAAATTGTTTTTTTTTTTTTGTTTTTTTAATATAAAAATGCACATTGCTTCCTGTGAGGGTTGTGTTTAGGGTTAGGGGAAAGAATATACAGATTTCACCTGGTGTTGGTTTTAAATATTGGTTTTGGCACAGAAAATGAACAGATATCACTCTGTTTCTTGAGTAACTGCACTGTAAAGCATTGTTTCCCCTTCTCATTCTTCTTCAGAAGAAACACGGAAGACATGAATTAAGCATGTGAGCATCCCAGTATCCCTATAGTGCTCTTTTTTACTCTCTATAGTGCCCTTTAGTGAGTTTTTTTTTTCTTTTAAAGGGGCACTGCCCTATGTCAGCACAGCTATAAAACATGCAATCTGCATTAAGTCACGAAGTTTCCATGTGAAATGACGTTCTGACCATTTTCTGTTTGCATAATACAGGAGTTTTTTTCCCCCATAAAACTATATGTGATTAAGTTGTAACTATGTGGCTGTCAATAGAATTAAATATTCATGATCAATCGCATGTCTTTGGAAAATAGAATGATTATCAAATACAGACGTGGACAAAATTGTTGGTACCCTTGATAAATATGATCAAAGATGACTGTAAAAATAAAAATAAATAAATCTGTAAAAATAAATCTGCATTGTTTATCCTTTTGATCTTTAATTTATAAAATTAGCAAAAATCTAACCTTTCATTGAATGAAAAGAATTGAAAGTGGGGGGGGGGGGGGAAATCACATTATGAAATAAATGTTTTTCTCCAAAACACGTTGGCCACAATTTTTGGCACCCCTGGAATTTTTTATGAGTAAAATATCTCTGAAGTATATTCCCATTCATATTTACATTTTTTACCACACCAGGGTGATCATGAACATGAAATTGTCCAGCCTTGACTTCCTGTTCCACAGCAGTATAAACATGAGGAAACGCAAAGGCCAAATTCCCGTAATCATTCATCACAATGAGTAAAACCAAAGAATATAGTTCTGATGTGCAGCAAAAGATTGTTGAGCTTCACAAAATAGAAAGTGGCTGTAAGAAAATAGCTAAAGCATTGAAAATCCCCATTTCCACCATCAGGGCAATAATTAAGAAGTTCCAATCAACTAAAGATGTTACAAATCTGCCTGGAAGAGGACGTGTGTCTAAATCGTCCTAATGCATGGTGAGGAGGAAAGTTTGAGTGGCCAAAGACTCTCCAAGGATCACAGCTGGAGAATTGCAGAGATTAGTTGAGTCTTGAGTCTCAGAAAGCCTAAAAAAATGATCAAACAGCACCTACATCCCCACAAGTTGTTTGGGAGGGTTTCAAGAAAAATCCTCTGCTCTCATCCAGAAACAATCTCCAGCATATTCAGATGTCAGACAAGACTGGAACTTCAAACGGGACCGGCTTCTATGCTCAGATGAAACTAAAAAAAAAAAAGAGCTTTTTGGCAGCAAACCCACCAGATGGGTTTGGTGCACATATGGATAAAAAGTACCCCATGCCCACGGTTAAATATACTGCTGGATCTTTAATGTTGTGGGCCTGTTTTTCTGCTGGAGGTCCTGGACATCTTGTTCAGATACATGGTATCATGGATTCTATCAAATACCAACAGATAAAAAAATCAAAACCTGACCACTTCTGCTAGAAATCTTATAATGGGCTGTGGTTGGATCGTCCATCAGGACAATGATCCAAAACAAACATCAAAACCAACACAAAAATTTGTCACTGAGCACAAAATGAAGCTTCTGCCATGGCCATCCCAGTCCCCTGACCTGAACCCTAAAGAAAATGAGTGGAGTGAACTGAAAAGAAGAAGCACCACCAACATGGAGCTGGGAATCTGAAGGATGAAGGAATGGTCTCTGATCTCTTGTCAGGTGTTCTCCAAACTCATCAGGCATTATAGGTGAAGACTCAGAGCTGTTATCTTGGCAAAAGGAGGTTGCAAAAAGTATTGAATAAAAGGGTGCCAATAACTGTGGCCAACGTGTTTTGGAGAAAAACATTTATTTCATAATGTGATTTTCCCCCCACTTTCAATTCTTTTCCTTCAATAAAAGGTTAGATTTTTGCTAATTTTATGAATTAAAGATCAAAAGGATAAACAATGCAGATTTATTTTTACAGTCATCTTTGATCATATTTATCAAGGGTACCAACAATTTTGTCCATGTCTGTAATAATTAGAATAATTTCAAATTTGAAAAATGTGTTAAAAAATAATAGCATAAAAATGTATTTAATTGATATCTTATGTTAACACATTAACTTTGACAGCCCCCCAAAACATTTTCCCTTAAATTTTTCATGAACCCCCAAGCACCTCCTTGAGGGTCACTGGACCCAGTTTGAAGACCCTTGGGATAACAGAAATCATATATTTATGAACAGAATATTAACATAATTTTCCAGGCAAACATACTGTTGACAGTTCATAATAAGATGATTCATTCAATTCAAAAGTCAATTTAAAACCCTAGGTATGTTTATGTTATAATGGGTATTTAGTACAGTTAAAACTTTTTATAGTCTGATTGGCTAAAGAGGTATTTTTACCTCTTTTCATATAGTATAGGCCACTTGAATGCCTTTACCTGCAAGACTGACTTAATTATGCCCGGAGGGAAATGTGGGATCTCTTGAGGACAGCCTTCGCAGCTTGACTTCTGACAAGCTAGAGAAAGAATTCATCCCTCTACTTCTAAAGCCACTCGAGAATGTCTTGTCTTTTTTCAGTGTGTTGAGATACGTAGGAAATCTGGAGGTGATCTGGAGGAGAATGTGAAATTGTGGGATACAGATAAGTAGACATTGGCAGATGAGGCATGGTGGGTCTGCTGGTTTCATTTTCATTCCTGTGGGCTGTTACCTTCCCTGCCTTATTACCCTCTGGGCAAAAAAAAATCCAATAATAAGCCCTCCGCCAGCGCACAGAGAAGCATCTTTACTCTAGCAGAAGAGCTGGATTTATACATGCAGGTATTCACTCTTTTATACAGTACAATGGTGGATGTATCAATGTGCTGCTTGACATATAAAGAGCAACAATTCTACATGGTTCTCTGTACTGAAGAGTAGAAGTGCTGTATGACTGAATCTGAAGGAACACAGACAGAATGCATTTCTTATCTTCTGTCATCTTCTGTCTTCAGTCTGTCAAAGACTGAAAAATGAAAACAATGGGTCACTGGGACAGTGAGTACCTGGGTGGCATATGCATGCTGTTCAAACCAAATATACTGCTGTTTCTGTTTTATAGGCTACATCAGTTCAATTTAAAATGTAAAACCGAATAACGTAGCTTATATGAATAACTTACAAAAGTTGACAGTGGTTCTCAACCATTTTTGACTGCAATTGTCCATTGTCCATAACAATAAATGATGCCCCATGTCTTTTCCAGGTTTTTGCGATTTACTTTATAAGGATTAAGAATGAATACATTTCATTTTTATTATTATTTTTTAAAATTTTATAACTGACCCAATACATTTTTTAGATCTTGGCATAACTAGAAGAATGCCTATTTAGTTATATGATTTTATTATACACTTTTCCAGGCCTACACTGTAAAACATCAAAAGTTGAGAAAACTTAGCTGCATGATTAATCGTAAAAAGATCGCGATCTCGATTAAAGCACCCACGCGATTTTACTTTATTAATGACAACGATGCGCCCGTGTCTTTTAAACCTTTGACAAAATCATACCGGAACATTAAAATATGTGTTCGTGCCGCGCTGATCCAGAGAGAGCAGTTTTGAATCACACATTAGTTATTTCTGTGTTACAAATATTCAAATTATCACAGAAGTACTGAGATATAAGTTTTAGGTTAGTATATACACACACTGATGTCTACGATAGCGATCAAAATAGAGCAAACTACCATTTGAAACGAACTTACCGCGTCAAATAACGGTTGTATCAATTACATCTTATTCCACTAGGTGGCGACAAGTGACTGTTAAAAAATGTATTTGCCATTGAATCATTCATTCAAAAGATTCGTTTAAAAACACTGATTCATCTAGTAATGAACCAAGTATTTATTAATGAGTCATTGAATTCATTCAAAACCATTTTTTAAATCATTCATTCAAACATTTTCCAGCAATTAGAGTAGGGCCTACAGCAATTTATATTTTGTCAGAACCTCTAATAAATTACATGTTTTGTTTGGTTGTATATTCAGAATTGTGGGAGAATCATGATCTCTATTTGAAACCAAAAAAATCATGATTCTCATTTTATCCAAAATCGTGCAGCTCTAATTTTAAGACAACCAGCTGCAGGAGATTTTTAAGTTCTTTGTAGAAAAAAAAGAAAAGAAAAAAAAAAAAGGTTGGTGTGGGGTGAATTAAATTAAGGAATGTCTTATTTTTTGGTTGTTTTGGCTGATTTAGATGCTTGTTTTGTCTTATTCTAAATCATTTTACGTCATATTGAGTCCCCTTGGAAATTTACTGATGCCCCTAATGGTCCCCGGCCCCCTTATTGAGATCCAGTGCTATACATTATTATGCAGTCAGTTAGGACTACTCACCGTAAAAGCGCAATGATAGTTCTGTATTCATTGTTCCCCAAAGCATTTCTAATGCACATAATCTCATGAGCTCTTGTTCCAATTAAACAAATTTAAAAACTCTTTAGTAATTAGGTGCCTTTGGACCTCGAACAGGAAACGCTTGGTTGCCTTTAAAAGCCATTACATTGCTCATAGACAGCTGAGAAGCCAGCTCTTTGATAGTATACCATCTGCTCATGTGAATCAAAATAACCTTCCCTGTACTTCTGAGCCATTAATGGCTTGTATATACTGTTTTGTGTAATTGTTCACAAAGTGGAACTTAAAAAATTTCCACATTTAAAGGGGCTATATGCAAGAATTTTCATGTAATATTTCTTACTTTCTTATTGCCAATGTATGAACAGCTTGTAACGAAAGTTAAAAAACGAGACCTTCCCCAATTTCCTAGGTTGTCAATAGGCCAATTCACACCGCACAGACAAACACCAACAAACACGTTTGTTGGGTTTTGTCTGATCAGTGTGTTACCACTGCTGGCATCTGTTGGAGTTGGTCGGAGTTTGTTTTCACCTGAATGACCATGTTCAATCACTGTCTGTTTGGGCAGTGTGAACATGACAGTTATTTTTCATAAAATTCTAAATCCAGCTGCCAACTTGTTTGTTGGCGTTTGTCTGTACGGTGTGAATTGGCCTTATGAAAGGCAGGTTTTTATGTGAAGGACTCCCGTTTTTGCCGGGAAAATCAAAAGGATGTGACGTTTTTAAGCCTCTCTTCCGTTCTATAAAACATAAAACAAATGCTTATACATTGTGCCGAAAGAGCCATTCTGTACTGTAATGTCAATGTGTCATGCAAAGAAAAGGGATTAATTCAAACTATAGTCTCACATAGCCAGATCTATATAGTCTATAGTCTTAAATAGCTATACTTTATAATCAAACTATGTGTGCACAAGTGCGAGCACAAGCACGAGCAATAAGTCGCTGGCTGCAGTTCACTTAACGGCCAATAACAAGTCGCTAATAACAAGAATTTCTGAATTCTACATATAGCCCCTTTAAATATACAGTATATATATTTTTTCTGAGCTATTGAGTGATCCTATACCTATATTCAGTTGACTGTCAGCTCTAAAAATGCCTGGGGCTCTAGTAAAAGAAATTTAGCTAAATCTTTAAAATTTCATGGCATTTTTATTGGTATGTGGCACTTTTTGTTTCTGCTGAAATGGCCTGTTGGTGGAGAGGACTGGAAAAAGAGATGTGCCTGTTTCAGATGTGAATACCCCAGATTTCCCATCACAGAAAGTGGAGCTGTCAGGAGTAATCACTTTATGAGACTCTGTGTGCACGTAAATGTGTGTGTGCATGGATGCATGAAATAAATGTGTGTACTAGGGACGTGCCTGCAGTATGGGAAGAGGATTGTTTTGTTGTGCAAGGATTTCTAAGTGTTACAGGCTTTAAAACCCAAAGGGTTTCAGTAATGCCCCCAGCATTGATCGGCACTTATGTTTTAATATTTGGAAAACAGAATTTCTCCTATACCCAAAGGATAACTGAACAAGCCTATGTTTTTTTTATTCTGTTTTTATCCCCAGTTCATGACTTATTTTTGGACACTTCGGTCAACCTTGTTACAAATACTAGAAGAGGGTCAAAGTCTGCATAGCAAGCATGAGCCTATTAACCGCTGCTGGTAGATGTCATAACTGCACCATCTTTAAAAGAGGTTCTTTCTCTATTGATGGTCAAATAATTTTATAAAAATAAATAAGATAAAACAAATATATCATTCATTGTGTGTGTTCAAATATTTCCTGCAATTAGAGGGTTCTGAAAGAATGGATCATATAGAGAGAGAGCTGTCAGACTGTGCATCCTGGCACTAACAGCTCTATGTGTGTTCTGATTGATGAGGCATGACTGTTTGGTTCCTCTCTATTTACCTGCTTCAGTAAACAGAGTTCCATCTTTATGGGGCCACTCACCCAGATATACAGAAAGGGCTTGCGTGTTCAGCTCCATTAAACGGACTCATCCCTTGAGTCAGGTTTATCTGGCCCAGAACAGGAGGCGCACATGAGTAAACCTCAGGTGGAAATAATGTGCGTGAGTTGGTACAGTATCTGACACCCTCTGGATAAGTCAGCAAATGCTTTTGTTACTACAATTACAAGATTTGATTCCATTTGGATTTTAACATGATTGGTTTCAATTCTGATTCATTTGGGTATATTCAGTTATTAAGTCCATTTGCTTACATAGAGGCTGCTAGATGCACAGCGTAGTGTTTCATGATTTAAAGGGATAGTTCATCCAAAAATGAAAATGTTGTCATCATTTACTCACCATCATGTTGTTTCAAACCTGTATGAGTTTCTTACTTCTGTTAAACACAAAACAAGATATTTTAAAGAATGTTGGTAACCAGATAGTTGACGGCACCCGCTGACTTTCATAGTAGGAAAAAAAAAAAATACTATGGAAGTCAATGGGTGGCGTCAACTGTCTGGTTACCAACATTCTTTAAAATATCTTCTTTTATGTTCAGCAGAAGAAAGAAACTCATACAGGTTTGGAACAACTTGAGGGTGAGTAAGTAATGACAAAATGTTTGGGTGAACTATCCCTTTAAGCCGGTATCTTGTCTTTTTGAAATATTCATTCAAAACGGATGATAAGAGTCATCCGTCTCAGGAATCAGGCTACCCTGGTCTCGCTGTACTGTATGTGTTTGATTCACTCTTAAGACTAAGAATTTACTCGTTCGTAAGTTATAATATTGTGACGCGTGTTTGTTTTGCATGTAGCCCACGAGGTCAGCATCGAATTCAATCTCCTTGAAGTAAGGCAGAATGAAGGTTACATTTGTTAAATCTGATGATATCATCTGTCAAACATGCCCTTTTTTCCCCCGTTTCGGGTGCTTTGTAAGAAGAGTGTTTTAAAATCTGCCAATCTATGGGAGAATACAGCTATGAGGGAGCTCTGGCTTTTTAACAAGCTCCCTTTACTTCATGCAGGTGTAATGTCAGTGAACAATTAACTCATGTCCTTCAATCCTGATGAAAGTTTGATATGCCCAACTAGCATTAATAAGGAACCACAATCCACTGTATACCGCATTTTAAAGATCAACACATTTACACTGAGCCCATTTTCTGATGACACTGTCTGAGTCACTTAGAGCCATTTGATGAATTATGAACATCAGCCAGGCACAATATGTTTCTGGGATAGTGCTGAATAGCATGATGAATTCTCTGGAAACAATGGTGACATCCTGAAGGTAAACAGAATGAAGATAGATGGCTCATTTTGTGCTGTTTCTTCAGATTTTCATTCATCTCCAGTCATTACTTTGTTTGAAGATGCTTACTAAGTTGCTAAGTTTTGAGTTGGCAACTATTTGTTCCATTTTTACAATGCAAATGTTGGACTCCACTCAGCTTCTCAAATTAAAGAACTCTCTGCATTTGTTTCATTTTTACAATAATTTGTATGGTTCTGTAGAGATGCAATGATACAATACATCACAAGATCTGAAGTGGCCAGATGTTTTCTGGACTGTTTTGTGTTTTCAAATCAACCTGTCTGAAACTTGATTTATTTTTATCATGCTTTTCTCTCACATAAATTAAAGGATAACTTTCCTATATGCCATGTCAATATACTGTACATTTTTTTTCCATTTAGAATCTGCACTGTAAGACAAAAACCTCTAGAAAACGGTAGCCTATACTGGTAATTCTGACAGGACATTATCCCTTAAGTTTAATTTCCTTTAACCCTAAAACGCAACACGGTCAATGCATAATTCAAAATACAGGAAAAACACCTGTGAAAAATCAATAGGCCTTCCTTCATTTTAACACAGTAGTACATTGGAGCCTATTTTACAGACTATCTGCACACCAACCAAGGTAAATCTACTCAAAAACAAAACAAGTGACATTTACAACTAAGGTTGTGTACATGTGAATGATAGAAATTCTAACCTCTGACTATTTATACTATCCCACAGATACTTTAACAGTGTATTGGAGTCAACTCACTGGTGAAAGGTTGTCACTGCAAACATATTGCCATAACATATTAAAAGGTCTCAATCTTTCAGTAACTTTATTATTTCTCACTTTATGAAATCATACATGCTGACTAGTTGCCCTGGCAACAAGGCACCTGTTGCCAACCAATACCTGATGCCAACCAATAGTGCTGTATTTCTATAACTAACTTCTATAACCTCAGTTTCCCAAGAGAATCAGTGAGGAACCTCGAGCTCAGAACGTTTGTTGCAGCTTTTTTTTAAGATTCTTGGTGGGGAAGAGTTTTGTGAAAAGAAAAGAACAGAAAATAAAAATAAAAGTAGTAGTCATTTGTGACTTCCATCACTTTTAAATCAGGAAAGTGCATCAGTAAGCACGTTCAAATTTCCTTAGGTGTCAAGACTTCATAGCAAACATGCAAAGACAGCATGAAAAAGTGGGTAAATTCGCATTAACACACAGGCTGACAGTATTGCATGAGTAAGTGCTGAGGAAAGTACATTAAGAATGAAATATTGAATGGCCTTTGCCAGTGTTTGTGCGGGGGGGAATGTTTGTGTGGTCATAATGTTGATTTACATGACAACTTGCAAAAACTCGCAAAGCTTGCAGCAAAAAGTATGAGACCCGAGGTGTAGGTGCGTGTTTGCATATGTATGTTGGAACAAGAAGAATTTGAGGTGCTGCAAATAAACAATATCAGTGGAAGATTGGAAGAAAAATATTGTGTCCAGTGTCTTGTCTGTCATATAAACTAATTGCCCAGTTCCGCCAAAACAACATGCAATTACTTTTTGCAACATTCTTCCCTTTAAAGAAAAACAGTCTTCAGTTTTAACAAACAATCTAACCAGTGGAAATTGACATTGTTTTTGTTCTCAGCATAACTTGCCAAGTTTCATGTTTTGTTTTTTTTTAGCCATGCACATTTCATGTCAGTGAATAATAATGCAGTACACTATGCTTACTGTTTGCAAAATAATTAGCCTAATTTAACAGTAAAGCTTGAAATGCACAATTTTGAGCTATATTGTGGTCATTATATTTTTTTAAGAGTCTAAATATTAGTAATGAACAGTCACAACACTATTTGCCTATACCAACCGGGCACATTTCAAACGTCCACACTGATAAAGTGCCCAGCCCCCGCATACAGGACAGTAGCAGATCAATATTGTTCCTTAATTAATCAATATTAATCCTTAATTTTTAAAGATGTCAATTCACCTTAAACTTTAATGTTGTTTAATTGCAATGGGGGAGTCGGTTAGCAATCTGTGAAAGTAATCATTCTGTTTTGAGTGCTGCCCATTCATTTACCCCTGAGAGTGCGAACAGAAGGCTGGGAAGGTCAGGGACCATTGCTGAGATTTCTTGGAGACCCCGACTGTGTTTTGAATGAATGGAACAGTGGATAAAAGAAAGGGAGAGAGAGCAGAATAAGAGAAAGTACTGCAAGTTTTAGTGACCTGAGAGAATAAGAAGGGCTCAGTTTGGCTCAGCTTTTGGGTTTGCTCCAAACACTGCCCCGCTGACTTCGTTCTCTGCAGAGAAAGAAGAGCTGAAGAAGAAAAAAAATGAGAATGACATTAAGAGCAACTCCAGATAGAAAAAAAAAGTGAAACAGCTTTCGGATCTTATATTATACAATACCAGTGAAGTTGAGGGGGTCAACATTTTAAAGGATTTTTTGTTAGTCAAATGTCAACTATCATACAGACTTTGTGGTCACATTAATGAAATTTGGATGAAATTTTGCAGGTAAAAAAAGGTCTACTCTATTGTCAATGTATTAAGCACAGCTCACACAAAAGTCACTTTCAAACTAAGCAGCTTTCTTGGTCAATGTGGTGAATTTGCTTGACCAACTTAAACCCATTTCGAAATCTGCATGGGGAAATATCTCCTATCCACCTTACACAGAATTCCCAATCATGTGGATTTCTATTGAAATGACTGGATTTCGTCAGTGAAAATTCAGAAAATGGGACCGCTCCGTAACATTTGTGATATATTTAATATATCAGGGCTGTAACCACCATAGACATTGAGGGGGACAAGTCCCCCCCCCCAATATTTAGGTCAGCCGGAACTGGGAACACTTCCTAAAACACCAGATGTACTCGTTACATCAGAAGAAGAATGGCATCTACGCTAATATTAGTCTCTCTGTTTATCCCGAGGTTTAACCTAGTCAGCCGGATCCGGTCCGTATCCAGGTGAGATCGAGGACCTGCACCTAGACACGAGGACAACGCAGCCCTGAAGTGTCAGCAGAGATTGTGTCAACTAGATCATCCCCGTGAAGGCCTCATCGACACGACAGCCAAGTGGCACAGATCCTCAACAAACCGTCTCATACCGGCGTGATGAATACGATCCTCAACTAGATGGAACTGGAATAAATACTTTGACTGTTGCGATCCCAGTCAGACTTATGAAAGCTGCCTGAATCATAATCATGCACTGTTCGCTGTTGGCCAGAGGAGAACTGGCCCCCTGACTGAGCCTGGTTTCTCCCAAGGTTTTTTTCTCCATGTTTGCCACCTGATGTCACCTGTTGGAGTATGGGTTACTTGCCGCGGGCGCCTTTGGCTTGCTTAGTTGGGGACACTTGACATTTGATATTCAACAATGTTTTTGATCTGCCTGCATTGACACCATTGTATGCGAACTGAACTGAGCTGGATGATGACATCACTGTTTACTCCAGTGCTGATATAGATAAATTAACTAAATTAATAACTATTGATTCTTACAACGGAATAAATACTAAATTTACTTAAGCTGGACAATGACACCATTTTCTTTAAGAACTGCTGTGCAGCCAAAATTATATACCAGTTATCATTGTAAAGCTGCTTTGACACAATCTGCATTGTAAAAAGCGCTATATAAATAAAGGTGACTTGACTATTTAGACATGGCCAAATTGTCACCCCCAATATTTGAAATTCTTGCACTGCTCTGCTTCACAATGCAACGCTCTGTATGTTGTTAGGATGACAAAAATGTTTAAAAGTTACATTTTTAGTCTGGTCTGCCTCGGCAGTCTAACAGCGCTCGTCAATGTCAAAATGATTAAGACGACCAATTAAATCAAAGTAGGCGGGGTTTACTGTTCACAGAAGCAGAGCATGAATTCCAGTGTGAAGCATCAGTTTAACGCTGAAAGAGAGTGATGTAAGATGTAAATAGCGAAACATTTAATACATGTCGACTGTTGTATGATAGAAATGTTAAACGGCCAACAGTAACATCCAGTGATGCAAACTACTTGACTTTTTTTCTCAAATATGGCCGTTTTGAATTGAAAGTTTACCTGATTCGTGTAATTCCTAACAGAGTGAGACGAGACCAGAAATGTTTTTCTTTTTCAACATATTAGGCATACAAATAAAATTTGAAATAATTGCAAATATTATTTGCAAATAGTTCAAAATTATTATTTCTCAAAATTATGTTCAAGACATGTTACGGCCTAGTAACATATAATAATTTTATTAAATGTAAGTGTTTGTTTCATCAATGTTTCCAATGCTTAAGCATCCTACTTTTGCCAATCGCAGAATGAGTGTTGACAGGTTTATTGACAAGCCAAGTGATTAGACAAGACATTGAGGAAGAGGTGGTGATTATAGTCCAAACAATAGGGAGGTTGGAGGCACAAAGACAGGCAGACAGAGAGAGGCCGCTGAGTCCAGCCCTGGATGATGGAGGGTTGGAGAGCAGTGATGGTAAGGCTGTGCAAGACTGGAGGGAAACAGTGTTGACAAGACACAGCAGACAAGACAAGACTGATAGCTACATGACAAGACTGATAGCCAAAACCAATGCTAAGTAAGGATTAGAACTATTACTAAAGTAGTAAGCCAAATAAAGAGAAAACCAAACTTTAGCTACTAGGGGAAAAAATTAGAGAACTAGTAAAATAATAAAAGACTAATTACTAAAGTAATCTAAGAACTAAAGTAAAAACTAAAAACACAAAAGGGAAAAATACTAAATAATATCAAGGATACTCAGGAACAAGGCAGATCAAGTAACTTCTACAAATAACATACAGCAGACTTAAGCAATAAGAAAAGCACTAGGAAGTACACAGTGGCACAATGATTAATGAAATACCAAAACATGAGGGAAAGAGAGCACAATACAAAGGGAGCCGAGAACATGAGGAACAGATGACAACACTCAGACAAACGAGGACTCATCAAGGACTAAACAAGAGGGCTTGGTAATTGGAAACAAGGAGGCGGGACAAGAGGAGCACATGGCCAACACAAACAAAGTCTGAGCCATGTGCTCAAGCACTACACAAACAAACACACATTAAACAAAGACAAGACTGACAGAACTGTCCAAGGAGAACCCTGACAGGTTACCTCCTTAGGCAAACACGATTTCTGTTGTTGACTATTTACCAGCACGTAAAAACATGCAGCTTGAGTTGTGATCGTTTGTGGTTACTACAATATTTGAAGCCCTAATTGAAAAATACTTTAAATGTATTTAGTTTTAAGCCCACTCAAACTGGTTTTGACTTCCTTTGAGGGGGTTCAGGACTTAATTAAAAATACTTTTGGTTTAATAATACAGAAAAGAAAGAAAAAGGCACAAAAGGGGTAGAAACCAAAAAAGTCATTGTGTGAAACTTGTCCAAGCTTGATGTAATTACCTTGCGTAATTGCCATGGTGTTATATGGTGGTAATGAATGTCAAGGCAACAAGGAATGAAAGAGATGAATATGAACGGACGTCATTATCAAGCGATTCAAACTCATCATTTATTTTGATATCCTTAAACAAGGATACACAAATGATACACAAAAATTTGCAATCCATACAAAATCAAAATGACACAAAACAATTAGTAAACAAACCTGGGGCAGGGTCAAAGACGAAAAGGGTTGATAACCTATTATTCTGACAATTGCAATCAATTGCAAATGCAATCAAAAACAAAGAGTGCCGCCCAAGCTACTGGGTCTGCATTTACTTGGCTTACATTAGCTTTTTGGCTAATGTAGCAACTCTCTCTGTTCGTGGGCATCTAAAATGAATCAATAATACAAATAGAACAATAAAAATGCATTAAAATATTAATATTTATTAAGTTTAACACATATTTGTCAGTTCTAAACATTCATCATTTAACTGTAGCCTTACTATAAATAAGATGTTAAAATTGTTATACAGTGATACTGTCATTCAGTGTAATGGATGACACTGTGGTGTAACAGAGAACACAGAATGACAAAAACTTTACTCTGAATGATGAAACTTCTACTTCTGCTTATATTGCAGGCTATCAACTGGCCACCTATATCAAGCAGTGAGCTTGACCAGTAAAGTCAATATTGACCAGTTTATCTTAGGTCACCACACCATGAAAAGGTGAAATTTTCAAATATTTAAGAGTAATACCCTGCGTTCCATTCGGAAGGGCTCATCCCTATGCCCTAATTCCAATTGAAAGGCTTTACCCTCCGGAGTGACAGCTTCGAAGGGATGAAGGGTGTAGGGGTCAAAAAAACTCTTTTTTTGGAACGCACTTCTGCGTCATCTTAACGAGACAATCGAGGAGGCGCCTTCGTCTTTTTTCCCCTGGTGTATTCAATGTATTAATACGCATTAATTTACTGTAGTAACATTATAAGCTATAATATATAGTATAGTATAACTATATATTATAGCTTATAGTATAGTATAACATTATTAGGTAGACCTTTTTTTTTTTTTTTTAACAACATCCTATAAGCTCAATTAAATGTAGAAATCTATCAAGAATTATGAAAAAACAACAACATAGAAACATATTGTTAATTTAGCTTGTGTTAGACAAGAAACATTTTCTCTGTTAAAAAAAAAAAGTCACATGCTCTCACAGTATACAGCCTAAGGAGAGAAACTCACAGAAGTATGTCTCTCCAGACACACACACACACACAGTTGGGCCCTTGTGTTTTGGAGGGAGGGGCATTCAAATCTGATACACATCAGTGCGTTTCGGGTCCCCTGTGTATGTGTGCGTGTCTCAAGGCATGACTGTGACGGGAGTCACCGAGTCTCTCAGCCATATTCCCTCTACAGTCTCCTGTCCCAGAAGTCCCACTACTGTCTAATCCATCCAGAAAGCCACCAGGACATTGAGAAATAAAACTGTTTTATATCTAGGAACTGGCTTAAGGTTAGAGGTTTGCCAAATTTTTGTTTAGCCTTTGTTTTTGTGAAAATTACTTAGGGCTATACTTGCATGCCTTGCTCCAAATTCAAGTAAGGGCCTGTCTCTTTCTTTCAGATATGTCTGGTTTGAATACCTTCTGCATATAAAATACTTTCAACAAAAGTTTTTAGTTTATCTCTGTCTGTCAATCTCTCTGTGTCTTTTCTGAGCTCCAACTAGCTGTTGAGCCATGTACAGTTGTGTCTCTGAGCAACATCTCCAGAAGTTGTTTAAATGTGCAAAACAGCAACACACATAAACTGCCATGAACAACAGGGAAAAGGGACTTCACCCTGTATCTCATTTCTGCTAACATTAATGTGGCCTGATGTGCTAAATCAACTGTGCTTTTTCTGTGTGAACTGTAGGCATCTTTAATGACAGGGACATGTCAACACCTCTTTTTACCATGGCTGGTTTTACCCCCTACACTTATGGCAAAATGTGGAAACTTCTCAAGCAGGGGCTTCCATTTTGTTTGTGTGTGGAATAATGTGATGACCATGTGCTGGAATTTGTAGCAAATTACTGAGTTACAGCTACAATTTAGGTTTAAATAGAAACCCAGAACCCTTTGAAAGTAAAAGAGTTGCCACATATCCATGCATTTTCCCACTACAAAATCACAGTATTGACAAAAGAGGTTATCATATTAAATATTTTATATTCTTTAATATTAAAAATGTAAAAGATTTTTAACGTTTTTGAAAAGAACTCTCTTATGCTCAACCAGGCTGCATTTGATCAAACATACAGTAAAAACAGTAATATTGTGAAATATGTTTACAATTTAAAATAACTGTTTTCTATTTTAATATATTTCAAACTGCAATTTATCCCTGTGATGTCAAAGCTGAATTTTCAGCATCATTACTCCAGTCTTCAGTGTCACATGATCCTTCAGAAATAATTCTAATATGCTGATTTGTTGCTTAAGAAACATTTATTATTATTATTATTATTATTATCAGTTTTTATTATTCTTATTATTATTAACAGTTGTGCTGCTTATCTGATACATAATTCAGGATTCTTTGATGAATTAAAAGTTTTTTTTATTTTTTTAAGTATTTATTTGAAAGAGAAATCTTTTGTAATATTATGTCTTTACTGTCACTGTCAGTTTAATATATGACTATTAATATATAAAATGCAAGAATAATTTTAGCTTCATTTGTTGAAAAGCACAGAAATGGTTAAATTATTTATTACATATAAAGTCAAAATATTATGGTTTACATTTGAGTTTTTAGTAAGCAAATAGACCTGACCTCCAGTCCAATACATCACATAGAGTATTTATTCATCAAAACTGAAAAACATCATATTACATTTTTGGCACATAAATTATGACCATATTTAAATTCATAAATATTATCAATATTATATAATATTATTATAAATATTATATGTCCCCACCGCTTTTTTGCAAGTGAACCTCTATTTTATAGCAGTTTATATGTGACAACACAGATGGCAGATGTGATTGTGTAGCTCTCATTAATCCATTGATGCTTGACATTTAAGTGCACATGTGTGTGTGTTTGCTCACAAGCTTGATGTCACTGTAATAAAGTCTAATTTAATTATGACATAGGAGACCCAGCACAGCCCACTTTGCCCCTCAGTGGTACAGTGAGAAGCAGCAGTAATAGCCGGCCTGTACTGTGATAAGCAGCAAAGCAGTAATTGGGGTGTCATGAGCCACAGGTGTGATGTCCTCCCACATGTTTCTCTGAGTAGTATAGGATGATTCTGTGTAGAAATGAGATACCTGACTCTAATTAAAATGAGCCTGTTCAGGAAGACCTTGCTAGTTTGCTTGCGGATCAGTACATGGACTACTTGCGTATACTGTATCTAACGGATTGTCATATGTGAATGTGCCTGTTCATCATTCATGATCCTGATAAAACGCTAAACATTAAGCTGTAAAAACAAATGGCAGGATTTTACAATATTTAACAGCAATTTGTTACAATAAAATACTATATTTAGAAGTTTACAGTGAAATCAATTCAGGCTAGGTCTTTAAAATACAGTATAAATAATATAATATAATATAATATACACCAAAAACAACAGCAACAGAAAAAAATCTGCAGCACATGCTACTTCATGACAGTAATGTTACTGAATTGTAAAGCGACCTTGAGTTTGCAGAAAGGAGCTATATAAAATTAAGTTATTATTATTATTATTATTATTATTATTATTATTAGAAAAAGAGAAAATGTACTGGTAATTTTCTGGCAGAACATTATCCGTTAAAGGGTTAGTTCACCCAGAAATGAAAATTATCCCATGATTTACTCACCCTCAAGCCATCCTAGGTGTATATGACTATCTTCTTTCAGACGAACACAATCGGAGATATATTTAAAAATATCCTTGCTCCTCCAAGCTTTATAATGGTTGTGAATGGGGGTTCACATTTTGAAGCCAAAAAAAAAAAAAAAAATGCATCCATCCATCATAAAAGTAATCCATACTGCTCCAGGAGGTTAATAATGGCCTTCTGAAGCGAAATGATGGGTTTTTGTAAGAAAAATATACATATTTAAAACTTTATTAACTATAATAACTAGCTTCTGGCAGATGGCCATATGCATCGATTTGCGGCGGAAGAGTAACCCCTGACCCGACGCATGACGTAATGACGAACGCGGAAGCGCAGAGGATAGAGCAAAACAAAACACTGGTCACGAATTAGAAGCCTAAAACAATCATTTTTAAAGAGAAATGTCGGAGGATTTCGATATAAGAGAAGAGGAGCTTGAGTTTGTTGCCCAGCCCTATTTGTTTGAACCGCGAGAGGCGTCTAAGCTTACATTACTACATCCTGCGTCATACATCGCTTCAGAGGATTTCTCATTTGGCGCAAGTTGATTTGCTTATGGTGCGTTGAAGTCACGCTGAAGGCACATGAACGCCCCCACAATGTCGTAAATACGAGTGGGAAGTTCGGAATTTTCTTTAAGCCCCGATCTGTAAGATTTAGGGGCGTGTCAGTGCGAAACATGGCGGAATACTACAATATTATAGGTATTTAGCAGCGACATCGTCCAGCTTTTATATTTACAATGAAGTAAGCTAATTGCCTGCACAAAATATGGTAGCATTATAATATAACAATATAATATGTAATGATAAAGTTTACAGTGGCTTCATAAATTCACTAAAAACATAAAAAAAAGCAAAACACACATCTGATGCACATTCTTTGTTCTTCATTTTCAATAAGTAGAAGTGCTGTATTTATGTGTAATTAATTAAGACACGGTACGCCGCCATCTTACTCCGACGAAAGTGACTTGAACGCACCTGCCGTCGTAAACACGACTTCCCACCTCGTAAATACGAACTTCCCAGGAGGACTTGAACGCTCCATTAGTATGCTTATGGTCACATGCTGGAAGCTAGTTATTTGAATTTATAAAGTTTTAAATATGGATATTTTTCTTACAAAAATGCAATGCATCGCTTTGCTTCAGAAGACGTCCTGGAGCCATATGGATTATTTTTTATAATGGATGGATTAATTTTTTTGGGCTTCAAAATCTGGACTGCATTATAAAGCTTGGAAGAGCAAGGATTTTTTAAAATATATCTCTGATTGTGTTGATCTGAAAGAAGATAGTCATATACACCTATGGCTTGAGGGTGTGTAAATCACCCTTTAAGTTCACGGACTGGGGAGACCTGGGAGTGTTGTAACAGGGGGTCAGTTTTCACCCAGTAGTGGGGTAACTGTAGTGGACAAATGTGGCCACATTTGTACCAAAGTTTTGAGAGATCTAGCACAAACAACCACTGAGTTACTGATGCTCAAACAAAAAGTGTAACTTCCATCCCCAGTCTCCCCTATTTCCTTTAACCCTGAAACACAACACAATGCAATGTGTTGGCTAATTAAAAATGACAGGTAAATAATGGATAAAACAGCTGTGAAAAATCAATACGGAAAATTCCTTCATATTAGTACACTGGGTTTCTTAGAGTGTGTTCACTGTGAAGACACAATGCAGTTGTCATTTATAGTAAAATGGAGAACTACTTCTATGAATAAAATGATAAAAATGATGTTTTTTTACAGTGTACCACTATGAGAAAGAGCATGTGTGCATAGTTAAATGACTGCTCAACTCATTTATGTCAACGTGGAGACAGAATGACAGCAAAAAAGAGCAATAGGTGTGACCATCAATATAATGAGCATTTAAACGTGTCCCATTAAAGCTTCCCATTTGGAATTCTTCTTGGTTGAGTTGTTCCAGAACAGGCCGCCAATGCACAACCTCTGATGCAGGAACGGCTCTAATTTCATTCATCATATAGTTGGACACAAATCAAGGATCCAAGAATGAAACTGACAGATGATAGGCTACTTTTAAAATCGTTGAACAAAATATTGTTCATTTACAGTACAGAAATGGTAAATCTAACGTAACTGAAGCAGTAAGCTCTGTAAAATGAGTCTGCTCTTGGTGTGCGTGTCTACACTGATTCTTCTACACATTAAACAGTCTGATTATTAACATCTGATCAGTGCGATTTCCATCTGCCCACAGCACTGGAGTCTGCACAAGTCCCTCACGCATGGCTCACTCATCCTGAGGGGTCAAGCTGTCAGAAGTAAGTTTAAGGTCCATGCAGTGTCTGTGAACAGGAAATCAACCGTATTGTCATTTTCTAGACACTGCACAAAGAATTATGTTGAGCTGTTTTGCAATGGCTGATGGTAACTCTGTTTTTCTGTGTATATACTGCCATCTACTGAGGCAGACAATTTATGATTTGTTGCAGAACTTTTGTGGTGTATTTCTGGTGCACAGATATTACAGACTAACATATAACCCATAACACTAAGTTCTGGTGCAATAATCTGATTGGCTGAGTTGATATGGGGTCTTCAACAGGTGGGCAATGGCAGTGCTATTTTAGTATTAATAAGGCTATATACTTATTTTTTCAGCTTTACTTTAATTTTAGATTTCAATCTAATTGTTGTGGGGAAGAAAAAAAAACACGTTAATTTAACTATTAACCAAAGCTAATGTTAAGATTCTAAAGTTAATATACTCAGTGTTCAATTCAATTCAATTCACATTTATTTGTATAGCGCTTTTCACAATATATATTGTTTCAAAGCAGCTTTACAGAGAAAGCATGTCAACATTACAATTTAGAGAATCTGGTATCGGAGGTGACTGTCCAATGTATGTGGTTTCAGAAATGTACATATAATCATGCAATTAGCTAACAAAGTAATAATTTAGGCAATTTAATTTACAATCACTGTTAGCAGTTTAATTGAAGGTAGAAGCAATGAGCTCCTGGAAATAATGAATTACATATTAACAATAATTAGGATATATAGAAATTTGGGAATGTGCATGTTGATCCAGATGCTGCAACATCTGAAGTCCTCGCAGGTGCCGTCTCTTCAAAGGTGTTGGTCATCTGAGGTCTTCTTAAGAGGCTGGATCCAAACTGAAGCTGATGTACTCTCTAGTCACCTCGGGACAGGTGTCCCGAGATAAAACATCAAAGCAAATGGAGAATAATTAGCGTAGCTGCTGTTCATAACATTAAGCAAAGATAGTCATGTGCAAGTGATCTGTTATGAGATGCATTATGTGAATGCTTGGCTAAAGAGATGCGTCTTTAATCTAGATTTAAACTGGGTGAGCGAGTCTGAGCCCCGAACATTATCAGGAAGGCTATTCCAGAGTTTAGGAGCCAAATGTTAAAACGCTCTCCCTCCTTTAGTGGACTTAGATATCCTAGGTACAACCAGAAGTCCAGAGTTTTGTGATCTTAAAGAGCGTGAAGGATTGGAGCTAATCCATTTAGGGCCTTATAGGTCAGTAGCAATACTATATAATCGATACGGAACTTAATAGGTAACCAGTGTAGAGATGATAAAATTGGTGTTATATGATCATATTTTCTTGACCTGGTAAGAACTCTAGCAGCTGCATTTTGGACTTATTGTAGCTTGTTTATTGAGGAAGCAGGACAACCAGCTAGTAATGCATTACAGTAATCTAGTCTAGACATCATGAAAGCATGAACTAACTTTTCTGCATCAGAAATAGATAACATATTCCGTAACTTAGCAATGTTTCTGAGGTGGAAGAAGGCTGTTTTTGTAACATATGAAATATGATTTTCAAAGGACAAGTTGCTGTCTAATATAACACCCAGGTCTTTAACTGTCGAGGATGGAGTAACAGTACATCCTTCTAAATGCAAATTGTAGTCTGAGAGATTCTGTGTGTACAGGTTTTTGGTCCAGTAAGTAATACTTCAGTCTTATCTGAATTTAATAGAAGAAAATTACTAGTCATCCAATGTTTTACTTATTTAACACACTCTGTCAGATTGGATAATTTGGAGATTTCATCTGGTCGTGAGTGGGTTGGAGGGGAGTTTTTCACTCTTGGCTGTGGTTTCGCATTTTTTTTGTCTAAGTCCGTACGAGCTCCTACATTGCTCCTTTATTCAACATAAAATTACAATGTGTCACTAATGGTTATTTTAACGAATTTACAATGTAAACGTCCAGGACAGATGATTTTTTGCATCACCTTACGAAAGGGCACTTACTTATTTGGCCACTAGATGTCAGTCGTGTTTAATGCAAAAAACAGCGATTCATAGTTTCTGTAGAAAAAAAAAAAATCTTAGAAATGCTTATTTGATGAAAAAAAAATTCCTTCCTTTTGATCATTGCTCATAAAATATCAGTTAAAACATATTATGACTTTTGCAAAGTGGATGGAGTTTCAAATCAAATGTGTGCAATCTGTGCATACAATGTGAGAACGTGTAATTGGCGGTGACCGTTTGCTCTCACCTATAACGGATAGCATTTGACACTGCTAAGAGCAGGAAGTGTACTCGAGCGAAGGGACTGGGAGTGGCTTGAACAGTCTATCTACCTGACTCTGAGAGCTGGACTTTGACTGTCTGGGGAACATAAAGGAAATAAGAAAAAAACCAAGAGCACAACTTTGCAAGGTTAGTGAGCAACTTAAATGAAAATAGCGTTGACGGCGATGGGCAAAACATTGTACGAACTGTTTGTTTTCCTATTACTGTCACATCAAATTGTTAATTTAATAAGTCGCTCATTAAAATAACAAAACGTGCAATACATTCCAAAGTGTTGTAATATATGGACATGCTATTAATTAAAATACATTATTTTATATTAAAACTCTTTTACATGCAATTATGTAGACTATGTAGTGTTTTGAGAGGGCAAGTCTGCGCAGGTACGGTTATGTGCACGCGCATTCCAGTGCCTCCATAGAGCGCGTAGATATTCTGTCGACGCAACCTGCTGCTCTCTAGGATTTAATAGTGCGGTCTGCCTAGTGTTTATTTCGTCTTTAGAAGTGTTTATGGTTGTCAGTTTCTTAACTAAGTATTTCACCCTTTGATAGGCGTTTACAGCAAGTCAGTACAGTTTTTGTCCTGTTTTGGTTGAGGATTCAGGAAAACACACACAAGTGAATAATTAAAGGCTAAACTTTATATACTGTAAGTTCATATGAATAGTATTTGATTATTCCACAAGGGATGATTGGGGAAAATGTCAAGAACATCAGACTTTTAAAATGTTTATTATCATTGTCAAGTGTAAAATAACATGAACACCAGAACACAAGAGTGTGTAGCGAAATGTATGATTTATAAATAATTTATTTGTTCCTTCATTCTTGAGTTCTGCTCTCAGCCAGGGCATATGCTTCAGTTTATAAACAACAAAACACAAATATATATATAAATCAGTTACTTATAAAAGTGTAATTTAAAAATGTTAGACATAAAACTAAAATTCTGTATTTTCCTCATTGTTTTAGAACATTGACATACTTTTTCCAGGTAATTGAAAATGCTGTTTGCACATAGAACTCCTCCCTTGGGCTAGTTTTGTTTTGTGTGCTCTGTAGCTCAGAGCTAACGTTAGCTTGCAAAAACTGTAGCCTCCAGAGGTCAAATCCCACATACTTGTTATCTTTGTTATATTAAGAAGTCGTTCTGGTTGCTACACTAATGTTTTCATCTTGTTTTTAACTAACAATACTTTAAAAATAATGTCAACTTTACTCATGTGACACTTAAACTTTAGCCCTGTGTATACAAATGATTAGTCACTTAAAATAAAAGCCTAACTGAAATCAAATCAATTTTCTTTTTGTTTCTTTTTTTTAATTTTTTGCCATTCATGACTCATTTCGGAACATTAACTGCAATGGATTATAGCCTAATTAATCTCACACTATTTAAAGAAACAGAGACACACGGGTTTTGTCATATGCATGCATTGCAGACTGTTTCAGTTGCTCGTGCACAAACACAGGTAGCATGGCAGTTGTGCTTGAGTGAGTTAAAAAAAAAAGAAAAAAAGAAGCCTTACTTCTAGGAATTCATTGCGTCAGGCAAACAAAACAGCAAGACAGGCCCTAAAAGAGAATACACACACGGATACACATGCTCACATACATGCATTCATAAACCTCCTATAAACTAGAATCTTGATGTGCCTTTAGATTTTATGTCAAACACCCTCTGATAATCTCAGAACAGTCTATGACATCACACTGCAAATCAATAATCAATATTGTATCAGCTCTGTATTCAAGAAAATACAATCACATGGGTGTGGGGACAGAAACACAACCAGTGTGAGCAAACACAGTGTAAACTTTGGTTTGGTCTAATGGATTTTGTAGGATATGGACGTATAACATCCATTTTGAATCTGCTTTTTTTCAGGTTGTCTAATAATGCACAGTTTAGGGGTATGGGTAGCCTACCATATATCAGTTATCAGCCAATTTCATCAGCCAAGTTTTTTTTATTTAGCAGTATTTGTTGATATTGTATATTTAATTATGCATGCTAATTTCCCTTATTTTTACATGTAGATCACCTTTGCCATCATCCAACGCTCACTTACAGTTAATCTTTAAAAACACTAATTTAAAAACACTGTTAAATGTAATCTTTAGCAAATCTCAAAATGAATATCCTACTGTAATTACAATTCCTACTGTAAAATGGTAAAAGTGATATAAAAGTATTTTATACAGTGTCTTAATTGTTAAAGCCTTAGCACATGCCACAAATGATTCATCTAACTATAAACCCTGTTCTTACTAGCAGATGAGATGATTGTGTAATGGTGTGTGGATATCTTTGAGGACGTTACTTGGACATGGCGAGTGATGCAAGCACCCTTTCCTGGAAGGTACCCACACAGGACTGGGATGGGGGCATCAAAAGCCCTGACCTGGGTCCTGCTGGAGATGGCGGCCCTGTGAAGATCATCAAAGTGTGCTTCAGTAGCAGCAACAACCTCAGCAAAAACTTCAAACTGGTCAAATGTGACAGTTCATGGCAGATCAAGGTATACATACACTGCCTTTCAAAAGTTTGGGGTTGGTAAGATTTTTTTTTAATGTTTTTGAAAGAGGTTTCTAAAAAGAAATTTCTAAACGGAAATTTGAAATAGAAATTTTTGTATCATTAAGGGGCCAAGCACCGAAGATGTGTAGGCACCTATTGAAATTGTTAGTTTTCGTATTATTATTATTATTCCGCTCTGGAAGTCTATGGCAGCCCATAGAACCATATATTAAAAAGTTGTGAGATTTGGCACACTGATAGAGGACAGTCTGAAATGTGTCCATAGCAAATTTGGAGTCTCTAACTCAATCCCTCTAGCGCCACCACCTGTCCAAAATTTCACTCATATTTATGCTAATAACTTTTAAACCATAAGGGTTACAAACAAAATTCTTTTTTCTTCTGATTCCTTGGCTTGTCAATTCGATTGCACCCTATGACGTCATTTTCCATCATGAAAATTTTCCCGGCATTTTTAATTTATCCAAAAAACCTACTTTTTTTAACTGCTAAAACCTAGGCCGTTGCTCCGGTTTTCACAAAAATTGAACCAGATCATCTTCAGACCATGCTGACAAAAAGTTATGGAATTCAAGTTTATTTCTCAAACCATTTTCAAAAAACATGCGAACAAATTTTACGTAGCATTTGCGAAAATAGACATAATAGACATCCGCAATGCTTTATCGTATTCAGACCAAAATTGGTACATGTCATCACAGGCATGACCTGAGGCAACATGCAGCGTTTCGGCGCAGCGCCACCTACTGGTCCGGAGATATGAAAAATGGCTATTTTTGCTTATAACTTCTTAATGGTTTGTCCAAAAATCATAAATGTGGTCTTGTTAGATTTGGGGCATCATGCTGAGTGGAATGATATGAAATTTTCCCATATCGGCCATTTTGAATTTTGTGCTGAAATGCTGTATTTTATGAACGCATTAGCATATCGTCACAAAACTCGGTATGGGTCATCAGCACGATGCCCTGAATGAGCCTGAGAAGTTTCAGGCCAGTGCCACCTAGTGGAGAAAAAAATATTTATATGCTTATAACTTTGGATGTGTTTGACTTATTTTCATGGGAGTCATCTCCTTAGACTCCTGAATCCTTGCCGAGTCCAATGATACCAAACATGCTAGGTTTCGCCTTATGGTTTGTGCAACGTGGTGATTTAGCGCTCAAAAAACTTTTGCAAATATCTTCGAAAACCGTTAGTCTGATCGAGACAAAACCAGTGTAGGAAACATGGAACCATAGTTGGTTAACTAGATGTTGTAGCCCAAATGTCAAAATTTTGATAGGAAGTGGCAAAAAAATCAAATCAAAGTCGCCCATGGGTCATTTTTTATGTTCTCATACATATAAATTCCTATAACTCCGAAACGAAATGAGATATTTTCACCAAATTTGACACACACATGTATGGGCTCACTCTGAGGACACATAAACAAAGTGGTGGAGATCGGGCAATAGGTGGCTTTATAATTGAACAAAACATGAAATTACCATTAACTACAATACAGTATCATGATATAAAATGCTATATTTTATGAATGCATTGGTGTACAATTACGAAACTCAGTATGTGCCATCGGCACCACGCTCTGAAGGTACTAAAAAGGTTTCGAGACAGCGCCTCCTTGTGGTCAAATGTTATAATGAAATTTTATAAAATGCTAATAGCTTTATATAAATGTAGCCTATTGTAATGAGACTGGTCTTAATAGATTCCATGGGTCATCCTGTGCACACTGATGCCAGTTTTGCCATAGTCAGCCAAACTTCCTGTCTGCCATTTTGATTTCCTTTAAAAACATACTTTTTCCTCCTAGACCGTTGGTCCAATTTTTCACCAAAATCGAATCGTATCATCTTCAGACCACTCTTTCAAAAAGTTATGGATTTCGTGTTGATAGACGAAACCGTTTTCGCATACCACAGCTACGAATTTGAGGCTTGATGCCAAAATGACTCTTGAGGCTGTATCTCTGCAAAGCTTTGACATATTGACACCAAACTTTGCGAGTGTCATTGTCACCTCACTCTGACCATGCCACATTAATTTTGTCACAGCGCCACCTATTGGTCGAAAGTGATAAACCAGTAAATCTTTATTATTGACTGCATTTATGATTTTTCAGCTATTTTGCCTAAAATGATCTTAATAAGTTTTTAATTGTTCACTGTTGCAGATGATCTGATGCTCCCAGCCATGTTGGCATGACTTGTTGTGCCTTATTTGTGCTTGGCCCCGTAATTGCTGCTTGCAGCTATATTTATAAATGTCTTTACTGTCACTTTATCTATTTAATAATTTAATGCATCCTTGCTGGATGAAAGAAATTTTTTTTACTGAGCCTAAACTGAACTGAACGTTAGCGTATATGATTGGCAAAACTAATTCATGGTATTTCTAGTAATAATATCCCAAATGTTGGAACACATTGTCTGAACACGTGGTATTTTGCTTAAATCCATCAGACTATCATCCAGTCTATTCTGAACAGTGGGCGTTTGGGCCCAAATGTGCAGAACCCAGGCTGCTTTGGGCTGAGGCTCAAACACCTCAAATCTGAGGAGCTCCACTGGCTTCACCCAGACCTGACTGTAGGAGAGGTTGAGCAACGCTATGAGAGCCATCATGCTGAGGCAGAGTGGAGGTGAGGGACAATGACGGTGGTCAACACTCCCACTCACATCACCAATAAACTGGCTGTTATTTCCATTTTGCATATATATGTGTGTTTTATTTCAGATATGACCTTAGAATTCGCTACATTCCTGTTGATTTCATGAAGAGGTTAAAAGAAGACAGAACCTTCCTGTTGTATTTCTATCAACAGGTCAGCAAACATCTCTAGATTTGCTTCATCTCTGTGGTTGTATGTAGTCACCTTTTGTTGGTCAGTGCATAAAAATACTGTTCCTCTTGTGCCAGGTGCGCAGTGACTACATGCAACATCATGCTAGCAAAGTTAGCGACGGCATGGCACTTCAGCTAGGCTGTTTAGAGATCAGGTAAAGAACAGCATACTCTGTTTGTCTGTTATTGAGTGTAACTGCAGGACTTCATGACCAACAACTGAGAACTATATTTCCAGTGCTGTACAGTATATAAAGTTTTTCCAGAACTTTTCCAGCACAGTTACAATTCAGTTTACATTATTCACACATGTGGATTGTTCTGTCTTTCAGGAGATTTTATAAAGACATGAATGCCAAAGGTCTAGAGAAAAAGACAAATTTTGACTTGCTAGAGTAAGTTCATATTTTTCATTTGTACAAAAGTTATTTTAAAAAGGTGATTTTGTTTGTTAATATTGTGGCTTTTTTATTTAGAAAAGATGTTGGTCTGGACCTGTTCTTTCCTAAGGGACTTATTGACAGTATGAAGGTTAGACTTGTCTTACGCTTTTCAATAGTGACAATAGTTGATTGGATGGCATTTCCCAAGTTAAAGTTGAAGTTGTCTATGTTAAATAGTACTAGTAATCATTTCTCCTTAACCAGCTGTTCGGCACAACCTATAATACCAATTGCAAACCTTTTACCAATAAGACATTTAAATTAAGCATAAATTCATATTAGCTCATATGACGTATTTTTGACTGAATGAATAAAAAGCAGAGAAGAAAAAGAAAAGTATCGCCAAATAAACCCTCTCAGGGTCATCAGGACCCTGATAAAATAAACAAAAAAATAATAATAAAAAAAAAAAAAAAAAAAGTGGCAGCTTATGAGAGCTTAGCACACTGAAATTCTACATCTAAACTGTAAAATTTTGGTTTTAACAGCCTAAGCAACTTCGGAAGCTCATCCAGCAGACGTTTCAGCAGTATGCTGTACTAAAAGAGGATGAGTGTATGGTCAAGTTCTTCGAGACTTACGGAGAATTCTCCAACTTTGACGAGGAAATATTCCCTTGTGAGCTAGTGGTAAGTTCCCACACGTTTCCTAACTTAGGTGTTAAAAAATGTTGGGGATTATTCAAAGAGTTGTGGCCTTGCTTAAAAATGTACTACTTAGTTTACTGAAGTCCTTCTTAATCTACACAGCAAGGCTGGAGTCTAGCAGTGGATTTAGTCATTGGTCCCAAAGGCATTCGTCAACGCACCAAAGCAGACTCCACGGTGAGTAACGTCATACTTGGAAAAAATCTTTATTTCAATTACAATCACTTAATTTTCATTCTCATGTCAGCTGTCTATGGAAGCTTATTTCTGCCACGGAATAAAAATATAAAAAAGGTAATTGCAAGTTTTTATCTTGCAATTCTGACCTGAGTTTTTATCACGTAATTCTAACTTTTTTTTGTCAGAAATGCATTTTTATATCCCGCAATTGCTAGTTAAATAATTCACATCTCACAATTCTGTTTTTATTCTCAAATGTTTAGACACTTGACCTTATAACATGCACATGCAGAATTCTGAGTAAAAATGTGAGAATTGCAAGATGTAAACTCAGAATTCTGAGAAAAAATTATGAATTGCGAGATATATAACTGGCAATTCTGTAGAAAAAAGTCAAAATTGTTATATATAAACTCAAAATTGGTAGAAAAAAAGTCAAAATTGTGAGATAAAAAGTCACAATTACCTTTTTATTCTGTGGCGAAATAAGCTTCCATAGTTGTCAGTCTCCAAATGTTGTTTCAAGTTCATTCTCTTTTACTCTCCCCAGGCTGTCTGTCTTGCTGAATTTAAACAGATCCGAAGTATCAAGTATAGCACACAAAGTGATGGCAGAACATTGTTACTTATTGATATTGAGGGTGCTAAACAGGTAAGAATGTGCTTACTCCAGTTTCAGGTTGTTAAACTTTATATCCACAATGCCACTCTTGTATTAAACTAGCCATGACCTTCTTTCCATTCATAGCCCCTCTCTGTCAGCGTGGCGTCTCTTGCCACTGCGGAGAACATGGCTGATCTGATCGATGGCTACTGTCGGCTGCTTAACCACACAGACTCATCTTTGATAGCTGGACCAAATAAAAGTAAATCTCAAGGTAAGGCCCAATTAATGAATGTCTGCAAATGTCAATAGTCATCTGGCAAAGTGTCAATTAAAGGATTTTGTGTGAGCTAGTTTCGGAGGCATTTACCAATGAGATAAATTACTAAAAGTTTTCCAGTTGATCTGAAAAAAAGTTTATAGCAGCGTTCTTTTGAACGTTGTGCATTTTGAATCATGTCTTTTGTGATTAATGTGGGTTTGGGAAATGCCATATATCTCTGTGTTGCAAACTGTGATTTATCTTTGCTATCTTAGGAGTGCAGTTACGCAACTCTCTTCCTGAAATTCCCTCTGGGTAAGTACATCAACATTCCTCTATCTCTGTTTTCTTCTCCACAGAACGAATATTACTATAACTATAACTCTAAAGTGATCTCATATGGAATAATTTACAGTAAGTGAGAGAGATCTGGACATGCTGATTAAACATTGCACAGTTTTTAGATACTTTGTCCTTAATGCTGTTTACTCTTTCCTGCTGTTAGGAAGCAGACAGAAAGCTTCAGATACAGCAGTGAGTATCGGACCCTCCTTTACTTACAATCCCATTCAGGAACCCAGCTTGATATTTACTGTAACATCTTTTCGACAATGTGAATAACATCAACTCCATCTTTCAGACTCTGATATATACTGCGAAATCCCAGATGAAAAGCCGCCACCACCTGGTATGTAAAGGAATTGTTTTTATCCCACTGTAAAATCGCTATTGTTTGTACTGTATTGATGTTTTTTATTGATGTTCGAGTCCTCTCATAGTTTTTCATGTGTTTCGCAATAGCAAAGGTGGGCCTGTACAGGAAAGATATTGTCCTGAAACGTATGCTGGGTGAAGGGTTCTTTGGGGAGGTTCATGAAGGAGTTTACCAGAAAAAGGCAAGCAGTACTTCCAGACACTTTAGTCGTGTGATGATGCAACAAATTCTAAAATGCTTTTAGTGGGTCAAATCTGGATTTTTCATTTTATATTTAGCATAATGTTGTTTGATGTCTTACAATAACATTAGTAAATCTTATCAGTGACTTAACTAACATGATTATGAATATTTTAATTGAATAATTAGAATTTTCAATAATTGTCTTGGTTAGAATGGGGAGAAGATCAGTGTTGCGGTGAAGACCTGTAAGGAGTGTGCACCTGATGTCAGAGAGAAGTTTGTTGGTGAAGCAGGTATGTGAATGAAAACTTAAGGTACTTATTAAAGCCTATGACATAAGTGTGTCTGACGTCAAGAGATGGGTGTTTCTTCAACTGTGGGAAATTTTGGACCTGTGGACTTTTAGACAATAAATATTTAATTTGTGTATATACAACAAGTGTATATACAGTACATATCAATCACCAGAGAATTCTGTCATTGTCTGTCACAACTGTCAATTTTTTTCAAGCATATCTCAAATGATATATTGTTTAATAACATTATCTAGTGGAAATAACATTATAAATATTTTTGGAGTAAAATATCAGACTCCTTTATCTTGCCAAGGCTAATATCATAGCTAGCATTTTATGTCTTTTACATACACATATTTAATAAATATTTTTGCATAATTTGAAAAAATTGCAGCTTGATTAGAAATGATGAACAAGAAAAAAGTTATATTTACCTTGCTTTTTATTTATTTATTTATTGCATTTTTCTTCTACACCAGTGGTTCTTATCCAGGGGGCCGGGGCCCACTAGGGGCCTTCAGCACACTTCCAAGTAGGGTGACCACCCATCCCGCATTTTGCGGGACAGTCCCGAAATTGGGAGCTTTGTCCCACAAGACTTAAATAGTGTCCCGCATTTCATTTATGTCTGTATTATAATTTTTTTTCATCCCTGGAATTACAATACCACAATAAGAAATATAATAAAAACTGTGACTGGTATTTAAAATCTAATTGTACAGCCGTCATATTCTAGCTGTGAAAATAACCAACCAACACAAACATAGAGAGAGGTTTTGCGGGACAGTCCCGAAATTGGGAGCTTTGTCCCACAAGACTTAAATAGTGTCCCGCATTTCATTTATGTCTGTATTATAATTTTTTTTCATCCCTGGAATTACAATACCACAATAAGAAATATAATAAAAACTGTGACTGGTATTTAAAATCTAATTGTACAGCCGTCATATTCTAGCTGTGAAAATAACCAACCAACACAAACATAGAGAGAGGTTTTTCCCGCTGATGACATCTGAGTGGACAGCGCAAAAGAATATCTAAGTGCGGACCTCATCAATGTCGGTAAACACAACTACACACCAGTAGTCAATTTCATCTCACATACTGGATAAGAACATCAAGAGCTGCTCAAAGCTGCCCAAACTGATGATTTAAAGCATGTAATCATCCATCCTGATGTTAAATATTTCCAACGAACATGCGCCGATGCTCGAGCGCCACCGACGGAAATGGTCGAGCACCTACGGAAAAACATTAGATATTCTCCATTCGTTTTAACCAATAAAAAAATGATTGCGACTTTCAGACACGACTTGCTTTTCATGTTAATAGTTCATTTAATGCGGGTTCTTTGGCGTTATTATAATGAAAAATGTCGAGAGTGCATTATTGTAACATAAGCACATCAAATGCGCAAGCAGGAATCTCTCAGCTCACAGGCGGATTCTGGACGCACGCACGCTCTCGCTCAGATATTACATGTGCATGCTCAGACTTTGTCCTCCTGCATGTGCAGCCATGAATCTAGAATTGTCTTCTCTCCAGGATTTAATGTTGCCAGAAGCGCAACATTATAGTGTGGGCACCCACCGCCAGAAACATTAATTGGTGCATATGCCAAGTTTGCCAACAAATGTAAATCAATATTTACATAGCGTAGTAATTGTAAATTTATCTGTCTCACATGTGTCCCGCATTGTCCCGCAAAATCACATCTACTGTCCTGCAACAGATCAATAGCCAGGTGGTCACCCTACTTCCAAGGGGGCCGCAAGATGACTTAAAATGATTTAAAATAAGACTAAACAAGATTTAAAATAATACAAAACAACTAAAAATCTAGATAATCAGATAATTGTTATTTTAAATCACCACCACAACTGTTTTTTCTTTTGATATGTGAAATACTGTATAAGAAGGCCTAATTTTTAAGTGAAAAAGTCATGAAAATGAAAGGATTAGTTCACTTTAAAATGAAAATTACCCCAAAATTTACTCACCCTCAAGCCATCCTAGGTGTATATGACTTTCTTCTTTCTGATGAACACAATCGGAGTTATATTAATAAATGTCTTGACGCATCAAAACTTTATAATGGCAATGAATGGGACCAACGAGTTTGAAGCTTAAGAAAGCGCATCCATCCATCATAAACTTACTCCACATGGCTCCAGGGGGTTAATAAAGGTCTTCTGAAGTGAAGCATTTGTGTAAGAAAAATATCCATATTTAACAAGTTATAAAGTAAAATATCTATCTTCCGCCAGACCACCTTCCATATTCAGCATACAAAAAAATCTTTTTTAGTAAGTTGAATACGGCAAAAAATCTGAACACGACTTTTTTTTTATTTTTTTTTATAATGAATATACATTTCTAGTTGTCACGCTTGGCTAAAATATTTTATCTGGTAGAAATAAAAAAGTCATACAATTTATTCAATAATATATAATAAATAGTTTTCACAAAATAGATTTTGAAGTTTTATGTAATGGTTAATGATGATGGATTTTCATTTTCTGGGTCCTTTTATACAGACATATTTGGAATCTAGCAAAAATATACAAAAAGGCATGGTACAATGGTACTATGCTAAATGTTAAATAATAAGTAACTGTATTCTTTTTTGCATTATAACATCCCATCTGTCTAGTTATCATGAAGAACCTAGACCATCCACACATAGTGCGGCTGATCGGTGTCATTGAGGAAGACCCAGTATGGATCGTCATGGAGCTGTGTCAGCACGGAGAGGTAAGCAAGAGCCCTGATGCTGGATGTTATCACTCTTAATTTTATTATATGTCAAAACACGTCTTTTGGAAAATTGCAGGGCCAATAATGTTGTCACTTTGAGGGATTATTTTGGCAAGGGTAGTAATATATTATATGAGATAGAGCGGTTTACATAACTTTTAAATTAAATCAATAAAATTCCCTTTCAATCCATAGTGTAATTCCATTTGCCGAACGGCTGTGATTGATGTAGCAAACTCAATTAAGTGAATGCCATAGATGTGGCTCTATTAACATTTACAGGCTCTGTAAAACCATCATAAACTGTTTACAAACTCACAGGAAGTTCAATATTGAATGAATCAACACCACTGATTCTTGTCAGTCAAGTAGTGGTAAGCACAAACATGGGCGTGATTTAATATAGTAAGTCAATCCTTTAGAAACCATCACAGAGCCTGAAAAATGCCTTTCAGGGCAGAAGAAAAACTGTATTTCTATATGATGTGTAATGCTCCACTTTAATAAAGGGGAAATCTTTCAAAGTGCCTTTATTTTTCCACACTAATCCTTCTCTAAAAATACATATTTTGCTCTTACAGCTGGGGAAGTACTTGACAAAAACTCAGCCGAGTTTGACCAGCGTGACTCTGGTTCTCTTCAGCCTACAGATCTGCAAAGCGCTTGTTTACCTACAGGGAATGAACATGGTCCACCGGTGCGACATTCATTTCAGTATTTTTAATTTTCTATCATCCATCTGAAATATATATATATATATATATATTCAAAAGTTTGAGGTTGGTACAATTTTTTTGTATTTTTGAAAGAAGTCTCCTATGTCCACCAAAGCTGCATTTATTTGATCAAAAATACAATAAAGCAAAAATATTGTGAAATATTATTACAATTTAAAATATCTGTTTTCAATTTTAATATATTTTAAAATGTAATTTATTCCAGTGATGGCAAAGCTGAATTTTCAGCATCATTACTCCAGTCTTCAGTGTCACATGATCCTTCAGAAATCATTCTAATATGCTGATTTGGTGTGCAAGAAACATTTATTATTATTATCAATGTTGAAAACAGTTGTGCTGCTTTTTATATATATATATATATATATATATATATATTAGGATTCTTTAAGTAGAAAGTTCAAAATAACAGCATTTATTTGAAAGAAATACATTTAAAAATTTTACCCTAAACTTTTTAACTGTTATTGCATGTACTGTAGTAATGTGTTTACATTTTTAACACACAGCATTCTGGGAAATCACTCAAATTGTTTATATACATACAGTGAGCCAAAAAGTCCATACTTGGAAGTAAACAACGTTTTTAAATAATGGAATATTATGATGTAAAATAAAAACTAAAAATCTGTCTTATATTAGTCACTAATCAAGTAAGTAGATTTGTGACATTGTCCATACAACTCTTTGTACGGATGGTCAGATGTTCTTGATTCCATTGAAGCTCAAGATGCTCTTTAGATCATCTCAATTAATACTGGAGAACGTGATCATCAGGTTTTACACAAACATGTGAAGTTCATGCAGCTTGAGTGCTGCTTACATTACAGCAAAAGTGACAAACCAAATACTAAGACATTGTGAAATCCATGCATTAATCTTAAATTTTCATTATTGACGTTGTTTGTCATCTGGTTGACAGAGACATAGCTGTACGAAATGTGCTTGTTGCCACCCCTGATTCAGTGAAGCTGGGTGACTTCGGCCTTTCCAGATACATAGAGGATGAAGAATATTACAAAGGTTACTTCAGCTGTTTTACACACTCGTAAAAGTTGTAATTTTTTTAATAATTTCATGATTCATTGTTTCATTCCCTGTTGAAACTGCATGTAAACTCCTCTAATGCCACGTTACATAAATCTTCAAAAATATTCTTAGTTGTGTTGATGTTTATTTTTTGTTTAGGAAGCGTAGCAATTTCTCATTACCTTGCATTATGTCTGCAGCATCTGTTACTCGTTTACCAATCAAATGGATGGCTCCTGAATCCATTAACTTCAGACGCTTCACTGCGGCCAGTGATGTGTGGATGTTTGGTGAGTGAATAGAAGAAAATCATCAGATTTAACACATGGCCAGTGTACCAACCAATAACAATATTACAATAATTTAGACAGATGCTTGTTTGGCTAATAAATATTGCCCCAAAAATTTTGTATATATTTATACTTTAAATTAATTAAGTCTGGTGTTTAGAAACAAGTATTTATAAAATTGCCTCTATCTTTATTAGTCATCGTAAAGTTCTCAGAGGGCACATAATTCATTTTTATGAATCCAATTTCCTGTTTTGACATGCTTAACCATCTCCTGATTGAAAACATTATTCAGTGCTCCAGGCCCACTATCAAACTTAATTTATACAAATTATCACACAATAACTGACTTCAATTTTCTTCACAACAATTTGCTAGTTCTTATTTCTTGGTATGATTACTAAAGAATCATATTGATATAAAACGCAACTGTAATACTTCTTCTGTACTGTATTTATATTAGTCTTCAAATAACTGATACAGTATCTTCATTTATATTGAGCTTGAGATGTCAACAGATTTTATTTTATTTCTGAAGCCCCTCACTGACACATTGGGTAAATAACACATGACTAGAGAGACAGAGACCCCTCTGTTTCTGGGCCTCAGCTGCCTTGTGAATCATGAGCTTTCACTCAGTCTCTCTGATGGATGGCTTCACATAAGAGTGCTGCTCCTCCAGATGCACCATCTTCAGTACTGAAGCAAGGAAAAAGTGCTGGACAGATGATCCCAAACAGTTACTCAAGCTTTGGCCTTCACTTTTTCAGAAAAGAGGAACTGAAAATTTATTCTGAATTAAATGTCTTTAATGTTGTGGATCAATTTAATGCATATTTGCTGAATGTAAGTATTAATTTCTTTTAAAAAAAAAAGGTAACACTTTACAGTAAGGTCCCATTAGTAACTAACATTAACAATGAGTAGTAAATGTTGAAATTAACATTAAAGGGGTGGTTCATTGCGATTTCACTTTTTTAACTTTAGTTAGTGTGTAATGTTGCTGCTTGAGCATAAACAGTATCTGCAAAGTTACAGCGCTGAAAGTTCAATGCAAACGGAGATACTGTCTTTTAAAGAATTCTCTGTTTAAGGACTACAACAAACGGCTGGTAGAGACTACAACAAGCTTCTCGGAACTCCGCCCCCTTTTGAGAGCAGCAGCTCATTTGCATTTAAAGGGACACACACAAAAACGGAGCGTTTTTGCTCACCCTCAAAAAGTGACAAATTTAACATGCTATAAAAAATTATCTGTAGGGTATTTTAAGCTAAAAGTTCACATACACACTCTGGGGACATCAGAGACTTATTTTACATCTTGTAAAAGTGGCATTATACCACCCTTTTAAACAAGATTAAAGGTAGGGTAGGCAATTTTTTTCATAAACACTTTTTGTTATTCTGGTTGAAACTTCACATCCTGATAGCAATCAATGATAGAAGTGGTCTAAATTAAACATTTTTTTTTTTTTTTTTTTTAAAGTACATATATCATCTGTGGAAGTCTCAGGGCCAAAAAATGTTTGTCCAATGATTGCTTTCAGACCGATGTAAAATAAAGTGTTACCTAATGCTTATACATTTTTAAAACACATAGCATTCTGGGAAATCACTTAGATTGTTTATATGCATACAGTGGTCTAAAAAGTTCATACATGGAAATAAAGTTTCACGATTTGAAATTTTTTTTAAACAAAGGAACATGATGTAAAATGGAGAAAAAAAAAAAAAAAAAGTCACTAATCAAATAAGTAAATTTGAGAATGAGAAGAGTCAAATGTGATTCCTCCTCATGTCCATTTTATTCTCTCGTGTTGCTCCCATCCAGCTGTGTGCATGTGGGAGATTTTGAGCCGAGGTAAACAGCCGTTTCACTGGCTGGACAATCGTGATGTGATTAACCAGCTGGAACAGGGCAACAGGCTGCCCAAACCTGAGCAGTGCCCTCCTGCCCTGTACTCACTCATGACCCGCTGCTGGAGCTATGACCCCCGCGAGAGACCCACCTTCACTGAACTAGCCTGCAACATCAGGTTTCTGCCCTATAATAATTACTGTTATTGATATGAGATCTTGTTTTAGTTTTTTTTTGGTGGTGAGAACATTGCATTAACTGACATTTTATTCATCTTTTTCCATTGTGTTTATATTCATTGTAACTAACACACTCTTTTTAACAGCGATGTCCACCAAATGGAGAAGGAGGCGGAGGTGGAGAGAGAGAGAGACAAAGTCCGTAACACCCGGTTCCTGGAGCCCAAGTTTAACATTAATGAACCTCCACCAAAGGTAGCTCTCAGCTTTCATTTGCTTTTTGTTTGCCCTTACACTCAGTTACAGCAGCACATTCCTCTTAACAGTCAGTGTATTTTGTTTACACCTCTAGCCTTCCAGAGTCAATACTGCCCGCTTCGGAAATACCCTTGGAGTCGGCCTACATCTTCAGGTAGTTAAGTTTGTTCTTTTTGTTTAAATGTTCTATAGGAAAAGTATACTTTTAGGTTTAAAACACTAAGCACTGAATTGTTGTAAATATAGAATAATTGAATATTTAATCATATATTGCATATACCTATACTGTATATTGTATATAGGAGTATAATATTGTACATGATAAATGTAAAAAATTATAATTTATGTATATTTAGTTTTATATTAATTCAGTCTGTTCTGCTCTTATTTTCACCAGCTTAATGAGGCTTTATGTGCCAGTTCCCCAGACCTGGCCAGCCCGTGTGATTACCAGTCACCTGTGGACTCAACCAACCTCCTGTCCGTTCCCAAGGCCTCACCCCGACGCCTCAGTCTTGGGGTAAAATTAGGCCATGATGTCTATTTTAAATGTATCTTTATTTGATTTCATTATTTTATTATCATTTGTTTTAAGAATTTTTTTATTTTAAAATAAAATAACTGCAGACTTTCATTAGAAGCTATATGTGTTTGTGTGTGTACGGGGTAGGAGGGTGAGTTCAGTTTTGGGCCATCCAGTAAGGAAGATGCCCAGCGGCTGTGGCAGGTGGAGAAGGATCGCATGCAGGATACTATGAAGATGCAGAAAGAGCAGATGGAGGAGGACACAAAATGGTTAAAGAAGGAGGAGAAGCTTCTGGTAAGGAGGAAAACCTTTTTACCCATCTCTTATGTATGGAAATATAGGTCTGTCTTTAATATTTGTTATAATACACATTGCACGCTCACTGCTCTTTCTCAGGACCCAATGGTTCATGAGGACACAAATATTCCTGAGGTGTGTATGTTCTTTAATTTTTAAATCCATGTTACATGTTTTATCAATTATATTTTCATTCCAGATTTCAGTTCATAGTACTATGTAAAAACCTGAATGTAAAATTTTATTGTCAGATAACTTGACAACACCAATAATGATTTTTTTTATTTATTAACAGGCACCTGAACCGCCACTTAGTTATGGTAAGTCCTCTGTTATAGTAAAAAAGTGCATTCAAAGTGATAATTTTACTCTTAATTTCAAAACAAGATACGGCTGTCAATCTATTGCAAATTATATTGCATGTATTTTTATTTGATGAGAAAATGAATGTAATTCTTGTGTCGTATTAACCTGTTACCTCCTATACTGACTGTTTCCTGTATCTACTTAAAGCTGAACTGCATCATCCTCCTTCAAAACCACCCAGAACTGCAATGCAGGTAAAGACTCATTTACACTTATGTACAGTATGCAGGTTGTATATGTTTAATGTGTAAATAATTGACCCCACTTTCCCAGTACAATGATTGTAACCATAATTCATTTTTATGTCTGTTCTCTCTCTTTCAGCCTACTCCTACAGCAGAGCTGGACCGCTCAGAGGATAATGTGTACCAGTGTGTCATGGACGTGGTGAAAGTGGTGGTGCAGCTGAAAAATGACATTAACACACTGCCATCTACTGAATACATCTCTCCTGTCAAGGTGAGATTAGGCCTGGGCGGTATGAGGATATATCGTAGTGACGATATAAAGTGTCTGTCATAGAGATGTAGAGTACTACTTAAATTTATTGACACTTATTAGTGATAAAGAAACATGAATGAATGAGAAAATAAAGAGTGGGACGTGTGATGTTAAAAAGAGTTATTAAGTGCAATAAGCTTTGAAAAGAAAAAAAAAAACTAAATGTATTACTCACACTGACTGACAACGTAATATACCTAGTGCTGTCTGTGTCATTATTGTTAATCAAAGTCAAGTCAAGTCTTCTTTATGTATATAGTGCTTTTTACAATGCAGATTGTGTCAAAGCAGCTTTACAGTGATAACAGCAAAATAATTTTGGCTGCACAGCAGCTCTAGAAGAAAATGGTGAACAACAAAAGACAAAGAGAAAATCACACTTCTCTTGACTGAATGAATTTTGTATCTTATATCTAATAAGAATCAGTTTATATTTAATTCATACAGTGAAGACTATACATTAAAAAATATTTATGCCTAAATTTAATATTTTTTGTAATCGAACGGCATATAAAATTTCCATTTGGATTACACTGTTTTAAGAGAAACTCATGAACCTTATTGTGATGCATATTTGTCATGAAATGGGTAAGATTTAATGGCATAGACTATTAGCATCTATTTTATTTTGTTCAAATAATCATATTTTCAAAATGCATTTATTCAAATCATCATAAATCTGTTGATTTTAATATCATTTATTCAGTTAAAAAAATTATTCATTTAAAAATGTATTCAAGTTAAAAAGTATGAACATGGATAAATTATGGCTAGCTAAGGAACTAGCAATATTCAGTTAGTTAAAATGTATGAGATTGAAACTATATCGTAAACAGTGAAATAAAATTTCCCATCATGAAATAAGATTTTGGTCATATCGCCCACACCTAGTGACAACAAAAACAAAACAAAAAGCCTAGATTTAAAACTGATTACATTTTTGGTCTGAGGTTTGTACTATGTGGATTCACACACTTTTAATGTTTTTGCCTGTTCATTTGCAGACTGTCGGACTCTCATTAAGAAATCTGATCAACAGTGTGGATGATGTACTACCAACTCTGCATGATTCCTGTAGAACAGAGGTATCAGACCTGATTTCATGAGACTATGGGCCCTATCATACACTCAGCGCAATGCGGCGCCAGGCGCGACGCGAGTGTTTTTTGCTAGTTTCAGCCCGACGCATGTCCTGCGCTACGTTGTTTAAATAGCAAATGCATTTGCGCCCAATTGTGTGCCCATGGGCGTGCTGGTCTGAAAACGAGGTGTGTTCAGACGCATTGTTGGCGTATTACTATTTTGAGGCAACTGAAATAGACTGCGCCATTGACCAACTGAAACCTGGTCTAAAGTAAAATATTTCGTTAGTAATATGCGCCTATAGGCGGGTACACAACGCGCGTACACTCTGCTTATTACACACACAGGGACGCGCAGCAGCACACAAACATGCCAAATATTAAAAATAAAAGGATTACAAAGTAAAAGATTATTACTGTGTGCATAAAGATAAAAATGCTTTGGTGGAATCCGGCTTGTAAATAGCGAATCCGCCATGGCGCGATCGCAACAGGCTTTTAAAGGGAATGGGAGATGAGACTGTGATTGGTTTATTCCACGTTACGCCCAAAACACCCCCATTACTCATTAAGGGAATAGAGACAATCCTTTAAGACCGCACGCCGACCATTTTTCCCGTCCTTAAACTAGCAAAAGTGGATTCGGACACGCCCTAAGCGCACTTGCGGCGTGCGCTTTAGACCATGCGCTTAGATCGTTAAAATAGGGCCCTAACAATATAAAGGTCCATACGGTTTTGCATTTTCATAGTGAAATGCCCCCTAAGTGTCGCTAAAAGTGAGTTTAATCTTCTCCAATACAGATTAGACTTTAAGAGCACAAAGGTGAACTCAACATCGCTTTGTCTCTGCTCTCAGATCGAAGGTACTCAGAAGTTGTTGAATAAGGACTTGGCTGAACTCATCAGTAAGATGCGCCTGGCCCAGCAGAACGCCATCACCTCTCTGAAGGAAGAGTGCAAGAAACAGATGCTGACTGCAGCCCACAGTTTGGCCATGGATGCCAAGAACCTGTTAGATGCTGTAGACCAGGCACGGGTGCGCTCAAACCTGGCCAGACCCAAACCTGAGGACGCAGACTAGAGGAGCAGCTTGGGACATGCCGACTCACAGCTTGAGTACAGGACAGATTGAATCACCTGTTTGTATTAACACAACACAAACACCAGTATGGGACATGAAATATCCAATAGAAATTCAGGCTACAGTTTTACTGCTGTCATATCATGTTAAGTGCTCCATGTAAACTTTTATGATTTAGAAATCCAAGTATTTTAGTTTGTTTTTAGATTTTGTTTGGAGAAAACATCTTGTATAAATGTTAATAACAACTAGCTTGCTGATCCGTCTACATGACCCAACATTCCTCTGGACATATTGTCTTATTAATTACATTTTTATGTATTGTAGACCAAAACTATACAAGAGAATCACATATAAGCAAATATGCTTTATATGTTTGCAAACAGCATTAAAAGATGTTGTTACTGGTATCTGTATTAAAGGAGATATATGTAGAATTCAGAAACCCTTGTTATTAGCAACACCGGTGGCCGTTAAGTGAACTGCAGCCAGCAAATTATTGCATGCTTGTGCTTGTACTCGTGCACACATAACGTACAAAAGACTGAACTTGATTCGAGTTAAAGGTAGGGTAGGCAATTGCAGAGAGGCTAGCAATAGCAAGTTAGCTTTGAAAAAATCCCACCCTCCTTTCAGAGCATCTCCAAAACCACGCCTCCTTCAAAACACATGAATGCACACAGCCATAGCAGAGTCTGTAAAGTGTCACTCTCACGGGGTAAATTACCTCATGTCTCAAAGCACATAACATTACATTAATAATGATCGTAAACAACTTACAGAGTTGTACCACCTGACTGCTGCAGATTAATTCCGGCGTTGATAGTGTTGACATAGAAACACATAAATCCAAGTCTGATCACTTGAACAGCTTCAGGTAGAACGTCACGGGTTGCCATCTCGTAATTACTGTTACGACATGGCGTGAACGCAGCATAAACTCATTGTTTTGTTTCAGGAGGAACTGTAACAGGTGGCTACTGTTTGTTTTTTGGCAATCGGTGGCTGTCTGTCAACAACTCTGCATAGCGTTATGGAACGCGCTGTTGATGTGTAATGTCTGCGCAAGCAGGGTGCGCGGAGGTATCTGATTGGACGAACATTTTTTTGGTCCTGAGACTTCCACATAAGATACACGTACATGTTTTAATATTTAGACCACTTCTATTATTGATTGCTATCAGGATGTGAAGAGTTTCAACCAGTATAACAAAAAGTGTTTAAAAACAAATTGCCTACCCTACCTTTAAGAAAGCATCTGATCATAGCGATGTGGATATGTTTGCACCAGGTCTGCAATTCACCAGCATCATGCCAACAGATTAGGTATTAAAATTAGACTATGATACTTTGATGATAAAGTATATTTGAGAAGCAAAATTCATTTCGTGTGTCATAGAACAGAAGAGAGGCTCTCGGGAGCGCACATAAACATCACATCCTTTTGATTTTCCCGGCAAAAACGACCCAAGTCCTTCACATAAAAATTAGTCTACAGGCTTTCATAGACAACCTAGGAAGTCATGGAAGGCCTTTTTTTGTTTGTTTGTTTTCATTACAAGCTGTTTACACATAGGTAATAAAAAAAAAATAAAATAAAGTAATTAATAAATGAAAATTCGGTAACACTTTACAATAAGGTTCATTAAACATTAACTAATGTATTAACTAACATGAACTAGCCATGAGCAATACATTTGTTACTGTATTTACTAATCTTCGTTAACATTAGTTCATGAAAATACACCTGTTCATTGTTTGTTCATGTTAGTTCACAGTGCATTAACTAATATTAAGAAGATATTAATAATGTCTTTGTTAATGTTAATTTCAACATTTACTAAGATTAATAATTGCTGTATAAGTGCAATTCATTATTAGTTCATGTTAACTACTGTAGTTAACTAATGTTAACTAATGAACCTTATTGTAAAGTGTTACCGAAAATTCTTACATATAGTCAGTCTTTAAAGGAATAGTTCATTCAAAAATGAAAATTCTTTCATCATTTAATCACCCTCATATCATTCCAAACCTTTATGACTTTCTTCTGCAGAACACAAAAGAAGAAATTTTGAAGAATGTTGGTAACCAAACTGTTGTCAAACACTGAAACATTTCTAAAAATATTTTCATGTTCCACAGAACAAAGACATGCATACAGTTTTATAAAGACATGAGTGTGAGTAAATGACAGAATTTTCATTTTTATGTGAACGTTCTCTTTAAGTCAAACAGACTCACCATTACACGTATACCCACAAACCACTTTGTCTCTATCTCTTTAGTGTACACTCCTTGATATGAAGAGTACCAAGACATGAGAAATACCAACCACAGTGATTTTATTTGTGTATTCGGTTATAGTAAGTCACCAAGTCTCTTATCCAGTTGGCACTTTTAATTTGGACAATAATATTCAAGGTTATACAGTACATTCAAATACAAGCGTTTTCATATACAAGCTTCTCTCCTCTCAATTTCTGTCCTAAAAAAAAATATCAGGTGTTTGGTGCCACATTCCTGATGTCAAACATGCATCTTCTTACCCCATGCAGGGGAAGTATCCCTGCTAGGAGGGGCTTTGTGCCCCCATGCTGGTTCTTCCTGTGGAAGCCCATAATTTAGAAGTCCTTGTTGTTCATATAATGTTCTCACTGGCATGTTTTCTAGATCATGCCTGCGAGCCAGGGTGGGAGAAAGAGCCCGATTGTTCCCAGCAAACATACTATGATGAACATCCATAGGAAGATTCTGTCTATTACCATAGCAACATACTTCCAGTCCTCTTTTACCTGTGTGAAGAGATAAGACATGTTACTAGAAAATAAAGAAGTTTGTAAAACTTTGATGTTGACTTGACAAATCCTTTCTCGAATGTTTAAAATAGATCTTAAAGGCACAATATGTAAATTTTCGCTGCTAAAGGTCGCCTGTTCAGGCGTAGCTTGATGACAACAAGATTGAGCGCGGAATCATGGGAGATGTCGTCTTCACCTCACAGCCAGAGGAAAAGAATCTGACGGGACTCGCTCAGGGAGAAATCATGTTCATGGATGAGATTATTAACGTTACTGTAGTATGAAGCAGGACAGGGCTGCGTGCTGTGGGAGCTGAATCGCTGGAGTGATTGCTAATGAGAGATGAGCGCGACACGTCTCGAGAGCAGCGGAACTTTTATTATGCCACAGTCGCCGCTTCCGCTTCTTCCGGTCAAGCGTATGTAGAGTAATGCAGCGCTGTTTTATCATATTAGATACATTTAAGGGTGTTGAAAATGATGTTATAACGTTACTCAACTGCGTTCGCTCAACTGCTGCTATGAGACACTTGTTGCACACTTCAGTAAGCTAGATCGATATTAGAATATCATATTAATATAATCAAGAAAACGAGATTCAAACAACAAGAATAAACGTGTTGAGCTATATAACAGTGATTAGTTTTCTGTCTATAAATGTATCCAAACAGTTGTTTCCTTGTCTAATAAAAGATATAATATATTAAAGCATCTTTGGTGTTTCCATGGTTTCTACAAAATAAAACTGGAAATCGAGGGTAGCGCAGGTAAAATTGGTTATTTCTCTGGATTTAAACATTATTGGAAACATCTGGGATAATGTAATTACACAAGTCAACAAAATATATAACATTGTTCTAGTGGTTTTTGGATATTTTAATCCAAAAATCTTACATATTGTGCCTTTAACAGGCTAAATTTGATGATGTACTGTAACTTGAAAACTATAGAAAAAGTTTAAGTATATTATAAATAAATATTAAATAAAAAATAAATAGGATAATATTGAAATTACCATTTTATATACTACCGTTCAAAAGTTTAGGAGCAGTATGAATTTTTTTTTTTTTTTTTTTTGGAAGAAATTTCTTTTTTTTTTTTACTTCTAAATTTCAATTTTATTTATATAGCACATTTAAAAGCAACCATAGTTGACCAAAGTGCTTAACAATATCAGGATACACAAACAAATTAACTAAACAAAAACCCAGTAGAAAATGTCACAGTGTCATAACAAAGGAATACAGGTGGGTCTTAAGCAACGACTTGAAAATTTCAACAGTCCAAGCTGTTCTTATGTGAACAGGTAGAATATTTCAGAGATTAGGAGCAGCCACTGAAAAGGCTCAGTCACCTTTATTTTTTACCTGGATCTCGAAACATTGAGGAGCATCTGACTGGATGACCTCTGTGCTTTGACAGGAGTGTGGGCATGTAAAAGCTCTGATAAATAAGAAGGCGCCAACCCATTTAAAATCTTAAAAACAAGCAATAAAATCTTAAAATCAATCCTGAAGTGGACAGGAAGCCAGTAGAGCGAGGCTAAAACTGGGGTAATGTGCTCACGTTTTTTAGTCCCAGTTAGGAGCCAAGCTGCTGCATTCTAGACTAACTGTAAGCGATGAAGAGATGACTGATCCAATCCAACAAAGAGTTACAGTACAGTAGTTTAGTCAAAACATAATAAAAGCATGAATTATCTCTCAAAAATTACACCGAGATTTTTGGTAAATGGACGAATATAGGATCCTAAATTACCAAGAGCATGTACACAGGCACTTAAATCCCCTGGACGAACAAACACAACAACCTCAGTCTTATTTTCATTAAGACAAAGAAAGTTCTGATCCAACCATATTTTTAAATCTTTAAATCTCTCAGGCAGTTAAGCAATGGCTGAACTGACACTTTGTCATTTGTTTTGATGGGCAAATAGATTTGTACATCATCTGCATAAAAATGCAAGGAAATATGGTGAACAGAACAGAAACTCCTATCTGTCAAGTACAATTGACCATTTGAGGGCTGTGCCCTTAATGCCGACACGATGTTCGAGTTGGGATAAAAGAATCGAGTGGTTGACCGAAGGTTGAGTGGTTGAATAACACAGGAATGCAGGAATAAATTACATTTTAAAATACATATTGCCAAAAGTTTTGGGACGCCTGCCTTTACGTGCACATAAACTTTAATGACATCCCATTCTTAATCCGTAGGGTTTAATATGGAGTTGGCCCAGCCTTTGCAGCTATAACAGCTTCAACTCTTCCAGGAAGGCTTTCCACAAGGTTTAGGAGTGTGTTTATGAGAATTTTTGACCATTCTTCTAGAAGCGCATTTGTGAGGTCAGGCACTGATGTTGGACGAGAAGGCCTGGCTCACGGTCTCCGCTCTAATTCATCCCAAAGGTGTTCTATCGGGTTGCAGGCCAGTCAAGTTCCTCCACACCAAACTCGCTCATCCATGTCTTTATGGACCTTGCTTTGTGCACTGGTGCGCAGTCATGTTGGAACAGGAAGGGGCCATCCCCAAACTGTTGCCACATAGTTGGGAGCATGAAATTGTCCAAAATGTCTTGGTATGCTGAAGCATTAAGAGTTCCTTTCACTGGAACTAAGGGGCCAAGCCCAACTGCACACCATAATCCCCCCTCCACCAAACTTTACACTTGGCACAATGCAGTCAGGCAAGTACCGTTCTCCTGGCAACCGCCAAACCCAGAATCATCCATCGGATTGCCAGACAGAGAAGCGTGATTCGTCACTCCAGAGAACACATCTCCACTGCTCTAGAGTCCAGTGGTGGCATGCTTTACACCACTGCATCCGACGCTTTGTATTGCACTTGGTGATGTGAGGCTTGGATGCAGCTGCTCGGCCATGGAAACCCATTCCATGAAGCTCTCTACGCACTGTTCTTGAGCTAATCTGAAGGCCACACAAAGTTTGGAGGTCTGTAGCTATTGACTCTGCAGAAAGTTGGCGACTTCTGCGCACTGTGCGCCTCAGCATGCGCTGACCCCAGTCTGTGATTTTACGTGGCCTACCACTTTGTGGCTGAGTAGCTGTTGTTCCCAATGGCTTCCACTTTGTTATGATACCACTAACAGTTGACCGTGGAATATTTATTAGTGAGGAAATTTCACGAATGGACTTATTGCACAGGTGGCAACCTATCACGGTACCATGCTTGAATTCACTGAGCTCCTGAGAGCGACCCATTCTTTCACAAATGTTTGTAGACACAGTCTGCAAGCCTAGGTGCTTGATTTTATACACCTGTGGCCATGGAAGTGATTGGAACACCAGTGATTGGTGTCCCAATACTTTTGGCAATATAGTGTATATAATAAAATAGAAAACAGTTTTGAAATTGTAATAATATTTTACAATATAACTATTTTTTATCAAATAAATGCAACCTTGATATGCATAAGACTTCTTTCAAAAACTATTTAAAGTCTTACCCACCCCAAAACTTTTGAACAGTAGTATTCACATTTTTTCATTGTATTTTTCATGTAAGGAAATCTGAAAGACACTTACACTAAAGTCAGCATCTTCTGCTCTCAGGTGGTCTGCTATATAGTGAACCCCCTCCAGAGCTTGCAGGACACTGGGGGAGAGAGGAAACCCTGGCTTGTCTGGTATTAGGTTGTCAGGCCTCTTTGTGACATTAGCTCTTCCACAGGGCTGCCTGGAAGCCATGCCCATCTCCAGTCGAGGGGAGGGACTGAATTTTAGAGGAGGTGGAGTTGAGCCAAGAGGGCAGGGCGAAGCAGTTTGGAGTGAAAGGGAGATCGCAGAGGACAGTGTCCCCAGTTCTAAGTCCTTATAACAGAAGCGCCTGCGGGACTCCTCCCCAGTGTCCTCCCCTCTGAACCAGCTAGTAGAGGTACTAAGGCTTGTGTTTGCTGGTCCAAGCACCCGTGACGTCATTCCTTGGCCCTGCCGCTGCAGGAGGAGGAGTTTCTGCCTGCGACGGCTGTCTGGTGCAGGTCTGCGCATAAACAGCCACCGTGGGATCAAATCCAAGAAGACTGAGTGAACCCAACGGGGCATCTTATGAGTGCTGGGCGAGCGGTGATGGACGTTAAGCACGAAGACGGTGATAACAATGGACAGGGTGACGAAGATCATAGTGAAGAGCAGATATTCGCCAATGAGCGGGATCACGAGCGAGGTGGACGGGATGATTTCTGTGATGAGCAGCAGGAAGACAGTGAGCGAGAGGAGGACTGAGATACACAGTGTGATCTTCTCACCGCAGTCTGACGGGAGGTAGAAAACCAGCACGGTTAGGCAGGAGATGAGCAGGCAGGGGATGATGAGGTTAATGGTGTAGAAGAGCGGAAGACGGCGAATGATGAAAAAGTAGGTGATGTCTGGGTAGATCTCATGGCAGCAGTCGTACTTCTTGGTGTTGTAGGTGCCAACAGCATTGATGATGGCCCACTCACCGCTCTCCCAGTAATCTTTCAAGTCCACCGTGTTCTCGATGCGCTCCAGGTCAATCTTGGCTTTGTCGTAAGTCCACGAGCCGAATTTCATCTTGCAGTTCTGCTGGTCAAAGGGGAAGAAGGTGACATCGATGCTGCATGAGCTCTTGTAGATGGCAGGTGGAACCCAGCGCACTTTACCTGTGTGGAAGAGGTGGGCTTTGGTCATGTGGGTCACGGCAAACTCCCCATCTGCACTGAAGAGGACAACAACATTTATTTCAGCAGTTGCCACTTTTTAATATTTGCTTTGAAGCAATTAAACTTGCATGCTTGCAGTTACAATGATGTAACAATGGATATGATGTTTTATTACTATTTTTATTATTATTTTCCAAACTGTTTTACACTAAATGCACACAGTTTGGTTATAGGACTTTTTAAACTTTTAACTGATTAATGAAGCCTTATAAAAATAAACCAAAACAAAACAATATTAATTAACTAATAATATATAAAAAAGTGGTGTACCAGATTAAGGGGACAAGAGGTATTTCAGCACGCTTTCAGCTACAATGACAGTAACAATAGCTATAAATATGATGTTTTTAAGTAAGCAGTAACCACACAATACAAATATTAAAGCAAGAAATATGTATCAATGCAACTTTCATGAAGTAAACTTTTTCTAAAAGCCTTCCTTCCGCCCGAAAAAAATAGTCCCTGACCGTGAACAGCAACAGAAGTTACATTTTCACGCCATTAGATGGCGGCAAAGACTGTCTTTATGAGTGTGTCAGTCAGTAGCGAAGACTTTATATTGAAAAGACTGAATTTTTGAAAACGGAACAAGACGCAACTGCCAAATGCTTTGGCTAGCACTGTTAGTCACGGGAAAACCCCTTAAATGTTAAAAGGACAAGATGATACATCGGACATTTAAACAGATTTTTTATTATGAACATAGGACTGACCTGAAGGAAAATGCTAAATCTGAATGCAGGTAATAAACTCGCTCACTCAATCTTTTTCTCACAACACTCTTCTACATAATACAGTAAGCTTCAATGAACAATATCAATTGAGAACATACAGTTTATGTTGCTAAGAGTGGTTGCTAAGGGTGTTGTGTAGTGATACACAGAACCGTTGGGTGAAGCGGTCATAGCCATGTTTTATCGTGAATAACACACAGCTATTGACCAGTCAGGATCAAGGACAGGAGCTAACCATTTTATAAAAAGATTTACACTAAATGTACACACTTTGGTTATAGGACATTGGATATTTTGCTATTTTACTTACATCACGTCACAAAAGGAAAATAACTGGATTAATGATGTTTTAAATAAATAAATAAATTGCAAAACAGTATAGTCAAACTATAGTCAAGCTATATTCATATTATTTTATAAGCTGTTATGTTATAAATGATGCCTTTCACTGTCAGACAGGACAGATTTGTTACCATATTTTAATAATGATCCAGCAGTAAACAGTGTATGAACTGCCTCTTTGCATTACCTCACTCAAACAGTAGGTGGTAGTCTAAAGAAGTGTTTGAGTTCATTTCAGTTTAAGAGCAACTCCAATGGCATTGTATTACATACACCTTATAGATCATGTCACTGCTTGTGCGCTTCTGAGAACCGACTCTGCATTTAAAACAGTCTACACAGCATTACACGGTTAATATCTTATGCTCTGGCTTGATTTCTTTGTATTTAACTGTTGTGTTGTTTAGCTTAGATAAATTGTTACTCACTTGTTGTACAAGACTATATCCGGGACCCAGATAAGTTCAGACGGAACCCTGATAGAAGTCACATTGTCGTAGTCTGAAGGCTTCCAGCGTAGTTTATAGTCATTCCACTCCTGAGAGAGAGGCCACAAATATTTAAGAAATTAAAACTAATTCATTACAAAATGTCTACCACCTTTATATTTGCCAATTTGAGGTTAGTCATTTTATTAATTAACCAGCTTTGCTCTTATTTATGGTGCCAGATCATTTCAAACTTTTTTTTCTTCTCCGTTCCATGTATTAACTTTCCTGCTGCACATACCTGCTTTAGCCAGACATTTGTTGTCATCATCTGATTCTTCTCGTCCTGTGGAGGAGAAAAAGAAGGAAGGACAGTGGGTATTAGATGAGTCAGGATGCTGGGTTTGCTCCAGCAGAAAGCTTTTGGTTCAGAAAGGTCACAGACACCTTAACATTTTAATCTTCTGATGGACTTGGAGCCTTCAAGGACCATGTACCCTAGTTCATCAAGATTCTAAGGTTTTAGGGCCCTTTGAAATTTACAGTAAGAGGTTGGTGTTACTGCCTCTATTAAATGAATAATTCACTACATCTGTAAGCAAAAAAAAAAAAAACAACTGGCATTTTGTTATGTATTGTTACAAGTATACTAATCTTTAGATGCCTTGGGCCAAAACAGACCGTTGTTCTCCAATACTGATCAAGGACGCACTTAAAAATAGCCACTTAAATATAGGCTACAACTGGTTCATAATTTTTTTAAAGGTTTGAAATTAATGGAAGTCTGTGTAAGCTAATGACAGGGACATTTGTGTTTTTTCTTCCATTTATCTCCATTGCAATCTGACAAAGCAGTAGTAGATGTATAATAGTAATAGTAGACGTAGATGCATAATAGTAATAGCATAAAAATAGTACTATGTTAACTACATAGTCATAGTTAACAAATAATCCTGAAACAATGTATCAGTTTCCACAAAACTTTTAAGCAACATTAATAATAAGAAATGTTTCTTGAGCAGCAAATCAGCATATTAGAATGATTTCTGAAGGATCATGTGACACTGAAGACTGGAGTAATGATGCTGAAAATTCAGCTTTGCCATCACAGGAATAAATTACATTTTATAATATATATTGTTTTTACTGTATTCTTAATCAAATAAATGCACCTTTTGTGAGCATAAGAGACTTAAACATTTTTAAAATCTTACCATTCCCAAGCTTTTGAATGCATAGACACGAGCATATATAGCTTTAAAGGATTAGTTCACTTTCATATAAAATTTTCCTGATAATTTACTTACCCCCATGTCATCCAAGATGTTCATGTCTTTCTTTCTTTCTTCAGTCGAAAAGAAATTAAGGTTTTTGATGAAAACATTCCAGGATTATTCTCCTTATAATGGACTTCAATGGCCTCCAAACGGTTGAAGGTCAAAATTACGCTGTATGTCCTACGCCTTCCCTATTCAACTTACGGAACGAACATTTTTCCCGTAAGTTGAATAGGGAAGGCCTAGGACATACAGCGTAAGCTTTCTGAAGAATACGAAAGTACGGTTTTGGCGGAAGCACTTGGAAGGCGATCGTTTATTTATATAAAGCATATACAGGTGCTGGTCATATAATTAGAATATCATCAAAAAGTTGATTTATTTCACTAATTCCATTCAAAAAGTGAAACTTGTATATTATATTCATTCATTACACACAGACTGATATATTTCAAATGTTTATTTCTTTTAATTTTGATGATTATAACTGACAACTAAGGAAAATCCCAAATTCAGTATCTCAGAAAATTAGAATATTACTTAAGACCAATACAAAGAAAGGATTTTTAGAAATCTTGGCCAACTGAAAAGTATGAACATGAAAAGTATGAGCATGTACAGCACTCAATACTTAGTTGGGGCTCATTTTGCCTGAATTACTGCAGCAATGCAGCGTGGCATGGAGTCGATCAGTCTGTGGCACTGCTCAGGTGTTATAAGAGCCCAGGTTGCTCTGATAGTGGCCTTCAGCTCTTCTGCATTGTTGGGTCTGGCATATCGCATCTTCCTCTTCACAATACCCCATAGATTTTCTATGGGGTTAAGGTCAGGCGAGTTTGCTGGCCAATTAAGAACAGGGATACCATGGTCCTTAAACCAGGTACTGGTAGCTTTGGCACTGTGTGCAGGTGCCAAGTCCTGTTGGAAAATGAAATCTGCATCTCCATAAAGTTAGTCAGCAGCAGGAAGCATGAAGTGCTCTAAAACTTCCCGGTATACGGCTGCGTTGACCTTGGACCTCAGAAAACACAGTGGACCAACACCAGCAGATGACATGGCACCCCAAACCATCACTGACTGTGGAAACTTTACACTGGACCTCAAGCAACGTGGATTGTGTGCCTCTCCTCTCTTCCTCCAGACTCTGGGACCCTGATTTCCAAAGGAAATGCAAAATTTACTTTCATCAGAGAACATAACTTTGGACCACTCAGCAGCAGTCCAGTCCTTTTTGTCTTTAGCCCAGGCGAGACGCTTCTGACGCTGTCTGTTGTTCAAGAGTGGCTTGACACAAGGAATGCGACAGCTGAAACCCATGTCTTGCATACGTCTGTGCGTAGTGGTTCTTGAAGCACTGACTCCAGCTGCAGTCCACTCTTTGTGAATCTCCCCCACATTTTTGAATGGGTTTTGTTTCACAATCCTCTCCAGGGTGCGGTTATCCCTATTGCTTGTACACTTTTTTCTACCACATCTTTTCCTTCCCTTCGCCTCTCTATTAATGTGCTTGTTCACAGAGCTCTGTGAACAGCCAGCCTCTTTTGCAATGACCTTTTGTGTCTTGCCCTCCTTGTGCAAGGTGTCAGTGGTCGTCTTTTGGACAACTGTCAAGTCAGCAGTCTTCCCCATGATTGTGTAGCCTACAGAACTAGACTGAGAGACCATTTAAAGGCCTTTGCAGGTGTTTTGAGTTAATTAGCTGATTAGAGTGTGGCACCAGGTGTCTTCAATATTGAACCTTTTCACAATATTCAAATTTTCTGAGATACTGAATTTGGGATTTTCCTTAGTTGTCAGTTATAATCATCAAAATTAAAAGAAATAAACATTTGAAATATATCAGTCTGTGTGTAATGAATGAATATAATATACAAGTTTCACTTTTTGAATGGAATTAGTGAAATAAATCAACTTTTTGATGATATTCTAATTATATGACCAGCACCTGTACATTTACATTTTTTTCGAAAATGACCGATCGTTTCGCTAGATAAGACCCTTATTCCTCGTCTGTATCGTTTAAAGCCCTTTGAAGCTGCAATGAAACTATAATTTTGACCTTCAACCGTTTGGAGGCCACTGAAGTCCATTATAAGGAGAATAATCCTGGAATGTTTTCATCAAAAACCTTAATTTCTTTTCGACTGAAGAAAGAAAGACATGGATATCTTGGATGACATGGGGGTGAGTAAATTATCAGGAAAATTTTATATAAAAAGTGAACTAATCCTTTAAGTCTATCTAACATTCAAAATAATTAATTGGTTTGAGTAGGACAAACTTAAATTAAACAAATTAGTTCAGTCAAATTAACTTTTATGAGTATTTAGCACTTTCTTTTTCTTTCAAGTTCACCGAACTGAAATATTTTATGTAAACTGAACTGTTTAATTGTTTTGAGTTTTATGAACTTATTTTAATTTAGACGAACTTAAGTTTAACTGAAACTGGGCTGGCATTTCTATTTCCCAGCATGCTTTTCCATGACACTCGAAAGGGAGAGTACATGCTAAAAGTATGTTATATAATGTTTTTTGTACAAGATTAATGTTAAGTGGGAGATTTAGTAGTGATTAATGTTTTGTTATGCTAATTTAGAAGAGTTTCTGTTAATGTGGGTTTTTGGAGCGTTACCATCATGGTGACAGTGGTGCATGCAGCTTGGTTTGAGAGCAAGTATGTTAAATGCATTATATTGCTGTACTAATTCAACAAGTGCTATACCATGCTATTGTTAACATGTTAGCAACATTTTCTGTATTAGCTTGTTATAGCTAGCTATTTTTACACTAATAAATTTTTTTACATTTAGATTACATGATAATTTTAAGTTAAATCTATGAGTGTACTCAAGTTACGAACAATTAAAATGTATGAGTAGTACAAATTAAAAATCTGCCAGTTCTGCTTAATTAAACAAATTCTTAACTTAAAAATTTTGAGGCAACTGATTGCCTCAATTTTTTTGTTTTGCCAACTGATTCGGGTTTACAGTGTATATGTATAAGTTTCTATATAGAATCATTTTAAATTGTTCATCATGTTCATGTTAAATCATACAGGTAGTAGGAATTTTCAGGTGCTAACATGTTGAAATCATGATAAATTGGGTGTCACTCTTTATTTCATCTTTTCAAGCTATAGCCTGCAGTACCTTACCACATCAATCAGCTGGGCAATAGATAAACCGAACTTGACGATGACAACATCAGAGGTGTTTGGTACAGGCCTTGACCACTTGTTGTAGCCGTCAAAGAGCTTTTTGAAGAGTTCATCTTCAGCGTGTGAGTGAGTCTTCTCACAACAAGAAACTGCCAGTGGAAAAGACATTAAACTTTTTTTTTAAAAAATGTACAGCCAATATTTATATTTTGTCAAATAAAATGTTTCAAAAGAAATTCAAATATAGATATCTTATAAGACTAGTGTGATTATTGTTTATTTATTAGTGTGATTATTATCTAATTCAGCTACTGTTCAGCAAACAACAACAACAAAACATTTTATATGTTTAGACATACAGTGAGTATTTCACATAACTAATCTAGCCTGTGTTAATGTGACTCCTCGTTAACACACACAACCAAGAGAGAGTGGAGACAATTTATATTGTTTTATTATCCTATCCACAGCTTGTCATCATATAATGTCAGTCATGCACACATTTAAACTAAATTCCATGATCTGATCTGTAGTGAACTTCAGTACAAAACATCCCAAGTGCTAGAAGCAAGCGGTTTCACACACTCAGCATTTTGAAAGTTTTCTTATAGATTTGAGAATGGCATGACAAATCATTAATTAAGTGTGTGAATTTGCCAAGCTAGACTTTAAATACTTAATAAACTAATGGGACAGAGAGTCTATGAATTTATCTAGGGCTCACTGACCACACTATTTGCATGTTAAATAAGTAAAACATATAGTATTAAAGCGCTTCATCAGGGGATTAACTCTCATTCATTTCTCTAATCATATATAATTACACGCACCATCACTTCTCATCAGTTGACTGGCAGTAATGGATTTGCTCAAAAATGTTTCCAGGCGAATTATTCCACAAGTTTAAACTTAAGCAATATCACATGAGCAAGAGTTCTGTGTTTCTGAAAATCAACGGTACAGTATCTGCCGAGTGCCGCGGGTAATCGCAGCTGAAAACAGCATGATTTTCCAGTATAATATTACCTATAAACAACAGTTCAAGAAGTTAATATTAAGTAACTTATATTTTAGGCAATAATAATGCCAGTTACTTTGTCTGTTGTTGATCTGACAACAAAAATACTTCCAAACAAAGAACCCCTGCGCATCTCTGAGCAACACAAAACACAGCAGGTGTTTCATTCCTGAATGAATCAGTGCGTTTTAATAAATTGGTTGAGTAAATGATTCAATGACCCACTCAAAATATCACACTCTTATCACAGGCATACTACTTTTACTATAGCATATGTCATACAAAGATGTTGCAGAAATAGAAACGCATTTTCCACAGTGCTACTTTTCCATTGTTTTTCCACATACCAGGTCTACACACTGCAGCTAAATTCGGTTGTCAATTCACCATGGTTACCATGGTGTCAATCATCGAAACTTCGGGAGTTAGTTGTGTTCCGTATATATACAGAACGATTATTTCGAGGATTCACTCCCGTATTTAAAGTTGGCATGAAATGGAAGTTGTGATAGTCTTTTCTTCCTTATTGTGAGGTATATCTGAGTGAAACAGCTTCTCAAACAAGAAGAAATGTAGGGCAGGACTTGATTTTTGTAATGCAGATTTATTTTTGTATCCGCTAGAGGGTCAAAAGTTACATAGTGTAGCTTTAAAAGTAGTTCAATTTCTAAAAGAAAAAAAGTGTCTTTTTTTTATTTGTTTTTTTTTTATTACACTGCCATAAGGCTCTTGTATTTAAACGCAAAAACGACTGACAGGCTATCTGGAATGTGCAAACATGGGCAAGCGGAGTGATTCAAACAGTGAAAAGTTCCAGTGTTGCCTGGTACACTCTAAAAAAAATGGTGCTATATAGTACTAAAAGTGGTTCTTTGGCTCGTAATCATAGGGGAACCACTTTAAGTGGTTCAGCGATTCTTTACCGGTTCTTTGGAATGACTGAGGTGCTATATAGCACCGCTACCATAAACAGAACCTGTTAAGCCCCTGTATGGTTCTTCAACGGTTCTTTACCGGTTCTTTGGGATGACTGAGGTGCTATATAGCACCACTACCATATATACCCCCTTTCCACCAGCACGAACCGGGTGCTAGTTCAGAGCTAGTGCTAGTACCAGGTCGGAGTTGGTTCAAATGACGAGCCTTCTAAGAACCGGTTTGCCTTTCCACGGGCTAGAGAGCCAGCACAGAGCCAGGTTTTACGTCACTGTACGTCTCATATTTCACAGCAAAGCTAGCGCTGCAGCGCACCAAGCTTGTTCGAGATGCAGAACAAGCAGAGCGATCGGTGCATGACATCAAAGCACCGCAAGAACAATCCAAAAGTACAAAGAGTCTTATGCTCTACAAACGCTCCCGCGGACCTGCGGCACTCCGATGTCACCCGCCGAATCGGTCCGTGCTGCTCCGATGCATCTCGAACAAGCCTTCCATCAACAATGGCGGACGTTTCGATACTATTGATGCACATGGCTTTGCGAACCTACATCGGCATCCAAACACGGCTCGCCGTAATTTGTATATAGACGGAGATTACAATCGAGCTGCTATTAGCTCGATTAGCTGCTATTTCAAAAATGGCGGTCACAAGTTTCTTGTTGGTCATGGTAACCCCGCCCGCAGCCCCTGACGCAAGTGGTTCTTACTTCTAGCCCAGCAATGTTTTGGTGCTACTTACGAACCACTTTTCCTGGTTCAGCGCTGGTGCTTTAGGTGTCGAAAGACAAAGAACTGATTTGAAACTAGGCTCTGGCTCCGAACCAGCACACAAACTGCCTTGGTGGAAAAGGGGCTATACAGAACCTGTTAAGCCCCTGTATGGTTCTTCAGCGGTTCTTTGGGGTGGTTACAGTGCTATATAGCACCACTGCCGTACAAAGACCCTGTTAAGCCCCTTTAAAGGTTCTTTACGAGCCAAAGAACCACTGTTGGTACTGTTTAGCACCATTTTTGTTGAAGAAATTAAATGCGATATGGCACCTCTTATGGGTTCTACATTGCACCATTTGACAAAGGTGCTGTCGAGCACCTTTGAAGATATGGTGATACATAGCACCAAAAGTGGTTCCCCTATGATTACGAGCCTAGAACCACTTTTAGTGCTATAGCACCTTTTTTTTTAGAGTGTACACTGGAACGCTGCTAGGTTTGAGAACCATAACTAACCATTGTATAATAAATTGCTATATTTCAGTTTTCCTTTAGACCTATACTGAGAAGAAAAAAAGCTAACTGAACATTGCTTAAAAAACCTTATATACGAAAAAAGCCAACAATTTTTAATGATATGTGGGCTTGTGTGGCTAACTGAATGATGATTGATTCTCTTTTTTTCCGGGAGGAGATGTCCTGTAATCTCTGCACCTTTGGTTGACACCTATGCAGGACAGAGCCTAGACACCATTAAGCTGGCCAACTCTGTCTCATCTCTGAGCTGAGAAGGCATTAACACAGAACCCTGAGGACAGTGTTTGCACATAGTATGTGTCAGGCCTGCTATTTGAGTGCTATAGCGTGGCTGGAGTTGCTCTCTGAGCGCAGTCATTTGCTGTGTGGTGAAGTGAGCTCCCTAGGGTCATGCTGGCACAATGAGTCACACTCTGGGCGAATGACAACATGCCATTAACAAGTCAGATTTAGGGTCTGCACCACAGGGCATTAGCACAGTGGGACATGATGTGAAACCCAAGCACAGCTAACGAATACAGTCAGTGGCCTGCAGATGGGGAGGAAAATATTTTCTCACCTCTGGCACATTTCTTGCTTTTTTTAAGCATATTATGGACAGGCCATGCCGTTCAAAGCTATTATTACTATGAGGCTGGGAATTTATATTTTTAGAAGAAAACAGCCTATCTAAACCATATCTAACCCAAATTATTAATTTATAGCATATAGCTTGTTTTCTTAAAGAGATATTTCTTCTTAGTAGTCTATATTATTATTATTATTATTATCATTATTTTTTAACCATATATCCACTAAAATAAAGTATTACTCACCATTGTCATAAAAATAAATAAAATTATGGAAGACTGAGAATCCTTCTTTTACACTTCATTTTTTTTTTTTAAATTATTGTCATAACTTTTTGTCCATACATTCCTCTTGTTACAGTCATTTCTGTCATCTCCTCTTGTCCCCACTAATGTTCTAATTGTCTTAAAAAATTATAAAAATGTTTAATTAAAATGTTTGTAATTATATATATATATATATATATATTCACCATTTTGAACAGGAGTAAGGAATGTCAAACTGAATTCACTTTTTTTATACCCAAATTTGAGCCGGCACATTCAACTTCTCTAAGAAGTCAGAAATTAATCAAGCATAGCATTCAACCATTAAAACTTATTTTTCTATTAAGGACTGCAAGTAAATAACTGAATAAAAAAAATAATAAAGTGCTTTACTATTTTTTCTGCCTTACACTATGTGGTGGCCTAATAAATTTGTTAAGCACTGTAGACTATATATACTAAAGAGGGTTTGTTATTTATTTACACACTGTACCGTCGAACTGTTGTATAAACGCAATATCACACTCGTAGCCGTGCGATATAGGCTGTATATCAGCACGGCTGTGATTCGGCCGTAGGTAATCACAGCGTGCTGATATACAGCCATATCGCACGGCTACGAGTGTGATATTGTGTTTATACAACAGTTCGACGGTACAGTGTGTAAATAAATAACAAACCCTCTTTAGTACAGAACTACTTCCTTCCACCATGGATTCAAATCTCAAGCTGACAGTTTGACCAAGCCTCCCTTACTAATTCTAAAACGTCACTTTAGAACTAGTAACGAAGGAATGTTGAGTTCCCTCTATTGAAACTCATTACATTTTGTACAGTATGAGAGAGAGAGAGAGAGAGAGAGAGAGAGAGCGAGAGAGCGAGCATTACCCTGAGTCTGATATAACATTCATTCTTCAGGTCGATGTCCACAATATTATATCCATTATAAAAATCCGTTTGAACGTCCGCTGAGGAAAGCGATCTTTGTATTTGTCCTTTTTATAGTTAAGGGAATTTTCCATAACAGCGCCAAAACAACGTCCTCCTTTGTTTCCAAAAAATCTCTTTCATTTTAAGTCTTTTGCGACTCACTGACTTATTCACTCGTAAAGTTTTGCCGCCATCTAGAGGCGTATTAATGTAACTTTCACTCAATCCTTATTACGCACCAATGCAATGGACCTTTCTCAATAGCAAATACAACATATTATTTTGATAAAATATAATATTTGTTGAACAACAATATTTAAATTAACAACAATAGCCATTATACATTAAAAAAACAAAAAAAAACAATGCTATTGGTCACCCTTTACGCCTGTATGTGGGTTTTTACAAATATTTAACGAATGAAAAGGATTGTAAAGAGCTTGTGACAAAACCTAGTAACTCCATTGGATCCTCAAACTGTCAGTCAAACCTCATAAATCCGCCCCACCTCTATCGTGAATGAAGTGCCGTCTCTTTGCAATGCAAAGGTAAATAAAGATCTGATGTTTGAAAAAAAAAAAATGTAAAGCGTTTTCTTTGCTCAAGAAACACTATGTCTATAAAGGCTAATGTTTTATGTATTTGAAGAGCGGAGAAGAGTCTTCGTCTGATATTTCCTGTCTAGTTTAGCCAATATGCTATGCTAGACTATAGAGGATGCACCTAATATTAAATTATCAAATTTAACATAGCAAAATTCGACTTGCTCTGGAACAAGTAATAGATTAATAAGACCAAAGATTGCCCGTTTTATGTACCCAAAATGAATTATGTCTCATGTTTAACCACAATAAGAGCCAGCGGCAAATCCCCGAAGCACATGGCCTAGATGAAGCTGTTCTCGGCGCGTACACGACCCCTGAAGGCCGTTGACGGCCTGGAGCTCGCATCTCCGAAAACATCTAAACAAATTGTAAAATAGGCGCTATGGTTAAATATAAGTAATATAATAGTCACATAATTCAGGTCTAAACAACTACTTTCTCGCCTAAAAAAATCTTAAAACTACAGTTCGTGGTACAACAAGTGTAGTATTCGCAAAAATTACGATGGATTTGCTCGCGGCCGCCATGACGGTCGCTTCAAGCGGAGTCATACAAACGGTGAAAAGGTAAGTAAGAGTGCTGTTATCACTAGAATATCGCACGGCTATCAGCCAATCAGATTAGAGAACCAGAAATAACTGTTGTGTATACGTATGTATATATATATATATATATATAATTAGTGGTTAAACGGATCGTTGTTGATCCGTGATCCGTACGGACCAAGCCCCACGGTTCGGCACGCATGTGATTCGCGGATCAATTGCAAGTTTAACCGCAGTAGAGTGAAAGGTTATCATTTGCTCGTGTTTTGTCTTGCTAGTTCACACATTAAATAGATATAAAACCATTCCAGCGCTAGAAGAGGCAAAAGAGGATTTAATTCGGTATCGCACGCCACGCTGTTATCGGTGCGCACAGACGCACATACATACAAGGCTCGCGCGCACACACACAGAGAGAGAGGCGCGTTTCAGATAGCTCGCGAACTCCAAATGTATTTCTCTTTCGCGTCCTAATTGCGCTTGGATGGACACATACACACATTATGTCAGTCAAAATAACCCTCTCGGCAAGTATTCTCGTAAACACATTCGGTTATGTCTTAAGTGAACAAGGTGAGAATTTGGATGTGTATCTATTGGATGTGTGCGTGCATGGAGTCTTACTCTTAAAGTGACAGCAACCTATAAATACCTGCTGTTGTCTGTCATGTAAATCAAACAACAAAACACAGCTTTAACAAAGATTAATCTATATTAAATTTATACAGTGAACAGTTTCATTTTACATTTAATTACTACATTTCTGTACACGAAAATACTTTATTTGTAACTTTATGATGTATTTATCTATGCTTGTAATTGGTGTACAGTATTTGTTCTTTTTACAGTCTGTTCACTTGCCTTTAATAATGTATTAGTTAGGCTATTAGTTTCTGCTGTAGTATCGGAGTAGTTAAAGTGGGCTAAGTAATAGGCTAAATGGAAAGTTACCCCCCACCCCCCAATTTTTTTTTTATTTTTTATTTTTTTGTGCTGATCCGAAAAATGATCCGATCCGTGACTTAATAACCGTGATATGATCCGAACCGTGAGTTTTGTGATCCGTTGAACCACTAATATATATATATATATATATATATATATATGTGTGTGTGTGTGTGTGTGTTTGTTTGTGTGTGTGTGTGTGTACAGTACTGTGCAAAAGTCTTAGGCACATCAGTATCACCCCCAAAAAAGGTTTTAAGCCAGTTATTTATATCTTTTGCTGTAGTGTTGTCAGTAGGAAATATCAGTTCACATTTCCAAACATTCATTTTGTCATTAATTGTAATAATCCGGTGAGATTTTTGAATAGCCTACACAAGGAGTCTGACAACAGCCGGTGCTCTAAAAACAGATGAAACAGATGAAACTGAGACAAACTAAATCCAGAATAACTGTGGCTGTGTCTCCAAGACGCTTGAAGAAACCTTCCTGCAAAGATACAGTACTGTGAAGAGTTTTAGGCACTTGTGTAAAATGTGAGCTGTAAAAAGTGAGGATGCTTTCAAAAATACTGTCATAAATAGATTTTATTTATCAATTAACTTCTATTAACTAAATAAAATCAATATTTGGTGTGACCACCCTTTTCATTTAAAACAGCTTTTGTCCAGGTACACTTGGGCATAATTTTTCAGGTAGCTTTGCAGGAAGGTTTCTTCAAGCGTCTTGGAGACACAGCCACAGTTCTTCTGGATTTAGTCTGTCTCAGTTTCATGTTTCTTCATGTAATCACAGATGGATTTGATGATGGTGAGATCAGATCTCCGTGTGGAGCATCAACTGTTGTCAGACTCCTTGTCAAGGAGTCCTTGTGTATTCAAAAATCTCACTGGATTATTAAAATTAATGGCAAAATGAATGTTTGGAAATGTGAACTGATATTTCCTACTGACACACTACAGCAAAAGATTTTTTGGGGGGGTGAAAATACTGTGCCTAAGACTTTTGCACAGTATATATATATATATATATATATAGGCCTATATAACAGTGTACAACATTTAAATTAGATCTCATGTGAATTTACTGTGATTTTTTTTCTTAAGTAACAATCACTGTAGTAGCCTGCTATAGAAACTATTGGGTCCTGTGAATTTTTATTTATTATTATTATTATTATTATTATTTTTTTAATGTAAAAGAACATCAGAATCCTAGCCTCGTTCAGAATTCCATTTTGGAATGGTGACGCCTGCGTCAGTTATGCAGCCTCTCAAACAGCGCATCTGTTCTCCAGTCTGTGAGTGTGAGGAACAGCAGAGCAGGTGGACGGATTTGACTATACAGTCTACTAGGCTGTAGATCAAAGCCTCGGACCTGAAATTGGATGGCAACCTGCTTCTTCGTGTATCTCCGTTCAACTCTGGAAACTTCCCAGAGCTCAGGATGTCCTTAAGCAAATCCGATGCAAATAGCGGCGGTAAAGTGCATCCAGCTGCAGCTCGAGCGCACGCGGGAGATGTCAGATGCCCGCAGTGTGATATTCATTCGTCAGGAGTCCAGCGGCAGCTGACAGCGAGCGGCCACATAAATGAAGAGACGCTCGTGGAGAGTGCGAGCGTAAACGCAGAGTGATGAGCAAGCCCAATAAATCTGCCTTGATTTAAGCGCCATAGAGACTTGGCCGTGGAGAGGACGTTTCATTTTAATGGCAATCGTGCGTGCCATTCTAATGCCCACTACACATCTCTGAATGTGGCTGTGAAAGTCAAATACACTGTACCCCTGCGCACCCCTCACGATGGTTTGCTGGTTTAAAATAAGCTGGTCTTCATTCTAACCAACTTAAAAACATATTCTTCTTTTTTTTTTTTTTTTTTTCTTCTTTTTTTTTTTTAAAGCAGAGAAAATAAATCAAATTGATCAAAGTCATGTACGTTAGTAATGCCTAAAAGTAATCCCTATAGAAAATCCATCTTAAAATGGACTGTGTTTCTGGTCCAGTGTGGCATTAGCTGGTTTAGGCTGAAAGACCAGACTTAGACCAGCAACAAAGCAGCTATAGGCTACCTTTAGGCTTTCCTTTAGTCCCCTTCTTAAGCAAAATTTGTGGAAAAATGTGAAAAAAACAGAAGTGAAACTTACTTGACTCACATAGGATAGTGCAGAGAAGAGTAATCCGCAGGAACTGATTCTCAAAGCGCTCCATCATACAGCCAATTAGTTTCAAAACATTTCTATTTTTTCCAGCTGTATTCCACGCGACAGTTTCCGTAGAATTCAGTTTTTTTTCATGGCTTCTGTGTTTTCTGTTGTGGTGACATAGGCTACTACATCTGGGGCTGGTGGTTGTAGGCAATTCAAGGCGATATGTTCTCCTCACAAGTTATTGTTATTATTTATAATTAGTTATTATTTTTTTATCACGTGTATTTTAAGTGCTGGCAGAATCGGCGTTATGTTTCGATTTAAGTTGCATAAATCCAGTGTTTATCCATATTTCTCCAAACTCGAAGTTTCCTTCTCTCTACGTGAAAAGGCACGATGATAAGCTTAATTTTTGCGCACCTGTTCAGCTTAAGATCAGGAACACAGATTCCGTGCTGCAAAAGTATCATTTATTTCCATTTGCATCCAAAAATAAGGATTTTTAGAATTAGATATATCCCAGAGTAACTCCATTTGTGTCACAAAGTGCACAGATGTACTCATGACCTGGCTCCTGCTGTTTCCAGGGTTTACTCCAGAATGAGCATCTCTCTTAGTCCGCCCATCCACTTTCATGTCAGGCAGAAAGGGAGGGAGGGAGGGACCTAATCACAAGTTCACGAGCTTGACCCGATTTCAAATGGCCCAATTTCAATTAGCAACACATCTAAATGTTTTTTTTTTTTTTTTTTTTTTTTTGTTGTATATATAAACAGTACAATGAACATTTAATGAATACGTGCGCGAACGCATTTGGAGACAAATCTTGATTTAAAGTGATTCAACTATTGAATCTTATGACCGCTAGAGGTCAGGGTAGCTGAATAAATGCTGAAGGGAAACGAGAACTCAGGCAGAATGTGCACTGACACGTATGTTTTCTAGTTTGTTTAGAGACAGATACTCTATTTAGAATCTATTCATAACAGCAATTTAACATCCATGCTGATTAAACACACTGGACCGGAATACTGAACGATTCTGTGAACCGATCATGGATTGAGGAATACCCTATATTTCCTACATAATGTTGTCAGCACGCACGAATAAAACGACGGAATATCCAGAAACAAAACAGTTATTAAAACGCAACCAGGCATATGTAGGAGATCGCAGGAATAATTAGTCCAAATAATGGATCAGAATGTCAAAATAAAATAAAACAGAGCGGAACATAACTGTGACAGTATTAATGTAGCCTACATTTAACTGATATCATTGAACTTGCTGTTTAGATGTATACTTTATTATTTATAGCCTATATATAAATATTTTAGTCATACAAGTAGGCAGTAATTATATCTCATTTCCATTTTAACATAACTGTTACCAATTCAAGCAGCCTAATTGTTACAATTCCTTATTGTAAGTTGCATTTCAGAGATCTCACACCTTCTGACTAACGGCTTTTCAGTGACTTTTACAGTCGGTTGTGATAGGCCTATCAGGATTTTATTCTTAATCAATTTAAAGCTGGTGTCCATAACTTTTTTTGGTTAAAAATGATCCAAAATCAAATTTTGAGCAAGTTCATAACCAGCCAGTGTTCAAAACTATCTCCTTACCTTAGCCTTATTCACAACGGTATTGTTTTCTAATTCGGGTGGTACTGGTAGGTTTCCGCGGGAAATTCAAGCATGCAGCCGTTCATCTTTGCGTCATTACATCACATCTGTTTACATAAAGAACGAGTCCCAGTGGAGGATGCTGCAGGTGGCGGATCATTTATAGCCTTTTCTCACAGCAGCTGGAATAATTAAACTTATAATTTTGATGGCGGATTGTATGGGATGACAAATGGACAATTAGAGATTAGACTGTATAGAAATTGAAATCTACAGGTAACGCTAATACACACTAAATACACATAAATACCCAATGCTGATGTTGTTAACATTAACATTTTGAGAACAAAGTATAACAATAATTTGCACAGTTTGATGTGATCCGAGATTTAATCACCATTGGTAGCGCGATTTATTGTAATGCTTTTTTTTATCAGTTGGTCAGAACAAAAGTGGCAGATTTGTTACTTACTTGTTCAGATGACATCCTCCAGTGAAAATTCTTATTTTGGTCACACTTCCAAGATTACAATCTGTGATTCCGAAGTGCCTGTACAGTATCCACCAGTGTGGTGACTGACAGCCACACATTCTCCTCAAAACATTAGATTCATCTGATTCTGAGGAGCCATGCAGATGCACAACCCACATAAAGATGATAATTCCGCAAATAACTGCAATTGCAAGTTTCAAACAGAGATGGCGACAAAGAAGCAAAACTTCCGGACTGCAGCTTTTAAGAGTTAATGCACAAAGAGCAATTTATAGCTGAGGAATTACTTGAAGAATCTATAATGATTATAGAACTTTCCATGACCTTTTCAAAAAAAAAAAAAAAAAAAAAATGTATTCCCTGATATTTCTAAGTTTTACAGAACTGTGGGAACCCTGATATTCTTTTAACACAAAGTTGAATTTATGTGAATATCATATTAAACAATGGCACATAAAGAATGACTAGCATCAATAGTTTTTAAGTATAAAAGGTTCGATATAGTATTTATATATTTCATGTCACTGAAATTCATAAACACAGGCTTTATCTGAACATACAAACACAAGCATATACTCAGAATTGCGTCAAAATACACATACAGCAAAAGTGACCACAACTGACTATTAGAGGAATACACTGAAAATTTACATTCTTCGGTTGCAAAGATTTCGGATTTTTTCTTCATCTGTTTCTTTAGATTCTGGCTCTAAGCTGCCAAGTCATGTTTTCATTTATTCCTCGGTGACATCATTGCCATATCTTTTTCCCCCTTTTTCTTTCTCCGCCTTGCTTTCTCTTTCCAATGTATATGAGTTCATGCTTGTTGTTTTCCAGACCCTCATACAGTCTTTTCACCATCTGCTCCCTAGCGCCAAGACAGCCAGACCATAGCTGCAGGGTTGTCTGTACTTGGAAAGAAAATATTCTTTTAAGATGTCACCTCACTGCCAAGATCATTTTTGCAATTTCCTTGTACACAAAGCCATTATGTTTTCATTATGGCTCACAAATGAACATCGGACAAGAGAGGAAAAATATAGTCTAAGTTTCAGTCCTCTGACAATAATGCCTTTTCATAAAAAACAATGTAAGGACGGGAGATAATACATATAGACTGTTTAAAGTGATGACATGGTATCACTGTTATTAAAACATTGTGGATAAATATAGAAGTGACACTTTAGCTATTTTTCCAGGTTGGACGGCTTCCCACTGGGTCATTTAGTTTAGCGTGGCTGTCTCGTGTTCTTCCTCAGCTGTTCGATCATCTCCACGTGCAGGGCTCTTGAGGAACTCTCCAGTCGAGTGGCGATGGCTGACGCGGTACGCAGCATTTCTTCAAAGGCAAGGGACTCCTCTTTTATTCTTAGATAAAAACATAAATCAGACACAACATCAGAAATAATCTAAGACAGACATAGAGAAAGAGAGAGAGGGATGGAGGAGAAGGAGGAAATGAACAGGGGCCTCAGCTTCATTTTTCTTAAACCAGGGGCCTCAAAGGGGCTGAAATTCGCATTCCTTCCAACCGTCAAGGCTGGTGATGGAAAACCCAGAGACCAGAAGCAAAGCAGCATCATTGTGGTTAGTCTGAGGCTCTATGTTTCTGTAACTCATCACTGTGTTTATAAGCATATATTTCTTTTTAACACTTTCTTTTTAAGAGTTTTATTTGGTTGTAATGTATTTACTATCCTTTACCTTGAAAGTGTTACTATAAGCTATGCAGCCTTGGTGGTCTAGAAAGTAACTTTAAAGAGATCACCCAAAAATGAAAATTATCCCATGATTTACTCATCCTCAAGCCATGCTAGGTGTATATGACTATCTTCTTTCAGATGAACACAATCGGAGATATATTTAAAAATATCCTTAGTCCTCCAAGGTTTATAATGGTTGTGAATGGGGGGCTGCATTTTGAAGCCAAAAATAATGCATTTATCCATAAAAAAAAAAGTAATCCAAATGACTCCAGGGGGTTAATAAAGGCCTTCTGAAGCAAAGCGATGCGTTTTTGTGAGAAAAATATCCATATTTAAAAATTCTAATAACTAGCTTCCGGCAGACAACCATACGCAGAATGTACAAATCGACTTGCGCCAAATGAGTAATCCTCAAAATGTGATGTATGATGCAGGATGTTGGAGTATTGTAAGCTTAGACACCTCTCGCGGTTCAAACAAATAGGGCTGTGCAACAAATTTAAGCTCCTTGTCTTATATTGAAATCCTCCACCATTTCTCTTTAAAAATGATTGTTTTAGACTTATAATCCATGACCGATGATTTGTTTTGCGCTATCCTCTGCGCCTCCGCGTTCGTCATTACGTGGTGCCTCAGGTCAAAGAATACTCTTCCACCGCAAACCGACTTGCACATTCTGCGTACAATCATCCGCCAGAAGCTAGTTATTTGAATTTATAAAGTTTTAAATATGGATATTTTTCTTACAAAGGTTAGGGTTAGGGTGGGTTAGGGGTTTTCTAACCCTAACCCTAACCCTAACGCATCGCTTTGCATTAGAAGGCCTTATTAACTCCCTGGAGTCATATGGATTACTTTTTTTTATGGATGGACACAATATTTTTGGCTTCAAAACATGGCCCCCCATTCACAACCATTATAAACCTTGGAGGACCAAGGATATTTTTAAATACATCTCCGATTGTAGTCATCTGAAAGAAGATACTCATACACCTAGGATGGCTTAAAGATGAGTAAATCATGGGATAATTTTCATTTTTGGGTGAACTATCCCTTTAACTCTTTACACAATTTTAATTATAAATTATAAAAAATGATTACATTGATCAAAAGTGACATTAAAAACATTAATAAAAGATTTATATTTCATATAAAAGCTGTTACTTTTAACGTTCTATTCATCAAAGAATACTGGGAAAAAAAGTATCACCGTTTCCACAAAAATATTAAGCAGCACAGCTGTTTTCAACATTGATAACAATATGAAATGTTTCTTAGAGCAGCAAATCAGTATATTAGAATGATTTCTGAAGGTTCATGTGACAGTATATCTGTATATTTAGACAAATTAGTATAGAGATTTTCATATTGATATTTTAATACTGGTGCATCCACAAAATCCAAATAAAATAATTCCTAAAATACAATAATAAAAGAATGACCTCTGATCTTCCATCACCATTTTAACCAAATCGTACAATTCTGACTCAAAATTTTCTCGCCCACGTATTAAATATTCCCCTGATTTAGGTTTGTTGCCTTTAAGCAGTTTAAATTTTTAAAAACCTTGGAGTTTTGCCTCGAAGATATGAGGATATGACTGTCTTATTAGGATTCAACTCATCTCACTTCTGAATTCCAGCCGAAGTGTCTTGTGTGTCTCCCTGCAGCTGATTCTCCATCTCCTCTGTTGCTTTTGTCACCACACTCTCACAGCTCACATGTTCCTCCCGGATTCCAACAATGTTCTCTTGGATCACCTCCTCATAGCGTTGATCTCCCATTTCTGCTCCTACAAACTGGACCAGATTCTCCATCACTGCCTGGTTCCCATGTTGAAGAGCCTTTAGATAAGCAACTTCCTCTCTGAAAGCTCGTAACCGCCTTGACATGACTTGGCTGGTGTGGAAGTTGACATAACAGTCGCCACCTTCCGTCTCTGGCAGGGTTTGAAAAAGTGGGCTGGTTCTGTCTGGCTCATCCCCGGCTGCATGGAAAACTGAAGCAGAGGAGTTGCCAGTGACCACAGGCCCGGAGACGTCACCTGATCCCCACTCTCCATCATCACCACTCTGGCAGTAGACTGGCATCACTAGGAGTGTGAAGAGCCAAGTGCCCAGTGTTGAGTGCAGCCTCATCATGACCCAGAAGAGGGAATAACCTCTATGACCTGGGACTTGACGGAGTGATGGATGAGAACTCAAGCGATGAGAAATGTGAGGTCCCTCTTGAGCCTCTCAAAGCTGGACAGAGCTTTTCCACACAATCACCACTGTTGCAAAGATCTGACCTCATCTGTGAAGAAATAAACAGAAGCTTGAGTAATGATTTGCTTTCAGAACAGACTAAAAATCTGATTCTGTATTCTGAAGTGAAACTATACATTACTGTTCAAAAGTTTGTAAAAACTTTCTGTCTGTAAAATGTTTTAACTTTTTTTTTTAAAGAAGTCTCTTCTGCTCAACAAAGGCTGCATTTATTAGATTAAAAATACAATAAAAATAGTAACATTGTGAAATGTTTTTACAATTTACAATAACTGTTTTCTATTTTAATATATTTTAACATGTAATTTGTTCCTATGATGGCAAAGCTGCATTTTCAGCAGCCATTATTTCAGTCTTCAGTCACATGATCATTCAGAAATCATTCTAATATGCTGATTTTTGTGTTTTTGAAACTGATACAGTTTTTCAGGACTCTTGGATGAATAAAAAGTTCAAAAGAACTGCATTTATTTGAAACATAAAATCTTTTGTAACAGTCTAAAAGTCTTTACTGTCACTTTTAATTAATTTGATGCATTCCTTGCTGAATAAGAAACAGTAGTATGTGTATGTGGGATGTATAATATAATATAATATAATATATTTAGTGCTGTCAATCGATTAAAAAAATATTAAGATTAATTGTGATACATTGGAGTTTTTAATATTTTTATATTGTAATAATTTCACAGTTACTTTCCAAATTAATGTAGAAACAACTTAAAGACAGTATATTTTAAATATTTGTTTAATGGCATCTTTTTACCTGTCTAACAGGTAGGAAATATGCAGAAATTGAAAGTTACCAAACACTTTACAGTCTTCTCTGCATGAATTATAAATCAAATATAGATAAATCCTTATTAAAGCGACAATTTTCTCTGTTACCTTTGTTCTTTGATTAACATTAGTGACAGACATCACAGCAACTGATTTATTAGGCTGCTGTCACTTTAAGACCTGCTGCTGCCGAATATTTTCTCACAACACTTTAAGTTCATTTAAGACATTATTTAACTCATTTAAGACTGCTCTTATGAGGATACTCGACAAAACGGGCATTTTGGCATAATTCTGTGTATTATTGTTTGTTCAAGCGCAAAAGAGAACTCGATACTGGCGCACGTCTTACTAATTATATTATATTATATTATATTATATTATATTATATTATACCAAACTGATTAAAAGGAAAAATACACATATCTTCCAATAATTTCCTGTAACTTATGTTAAAACATGACAGAAAATGAGAGGTCAGGGGATGAAAGAATTTGCTTTATTTACAAAATTATACTGTCTGCCAACTGTACTGTGAAAGCTAAATGAAGCAGTCACTTTTACAGGCTTTTCCGGAGCATGTGGTGTGGGGCTTCCTGCTGGTATGTGTATTGAGCACATTCATTTATGTGAGGACCCTGAGGTGTAGCACATGACCCTCTGAGAAAGGGAGGCTGTTTGTTTAGTCTTGCATGTACAAGGATGAGTGCTCTCTACCTCTCTCGCTCTCTCATTCTTCACTCTTTCAAAGAAAAGTCCCATTTTAGATAATACAATCACACAGGCTCTTGTTAATCCTGGCATTCTTTCATTTTCATAGATTCTACAATGCATAATGGACAGTGGCCACCACTATGTCACCAAAAAGTCTTTTAAATGGTTTTATAAACTAAAATAGTTAAATAAAATAAATAAATAAAATGTTGACTGTTGTTTTGTGATTATTTTGGAGAGGCAAGACTGCAGCTATTTAAATGTAAAAAGAACACATAGGCTATTAAATTAAGTTTATATTTCATGTTTAAACATTTAGAGAGGTTTTTTTTTTATTCTCTGAAAACAATTCTTATTATCTTACACAATGTTGCATCTTAATTAAACCTTATATTAAGGATGTTTAGTTATTTTTGCAGCAAATCAAGTTAAAAATGCTGGATAAGAAACAGAATTTTGCAGTGAAGTTGTTATAGCTCCTGTTCTCTGATGCAGAGAGGACTCATCATCTCATCCCTCATGTCTCCAGATGTGACTGAACTGAACACTCACACAATTTCTTTCAGTGTCCTGTCTACTCCAGGGCGTCCCAACACTCCTCTCAACATCTGGAAACGTGAAATGCGATATCTGTCTTCAAGGGTAGACAGCAGCTCTTTTTCACAGAGTGAGCATTTTGGGTTCTGCGGTAGAGCAAAGTTCAGCTCGCTTGAGCAGCATGAAAATTTCATACATCTCATATATATATATATATATATATATATAGCAAATATCAAATCTGCAATCTGCAGTCATCTTTTTTAAAGGCTTGATCTGTGGGGTTGCATTAGGAACACATCCTGATTTTGCAGAGTTAGACGCGCTCCTGGGTCAACATATTTTGTTGATCCTGGAACAACATTCCTGTCTGAAAATTTAATCCTAACCATAACCCTACCCTTAAACTTAACCATACCTATAAGTTATTCCTAAAATCAGAGGAAAATGATAGGTGAATAACACAGGTATAGAAGCACCTAACCCTGGTTGTAAGCCTAAACTTAATATAAACTGTAAACTTCGCTCAAATCTAATTGGTTGACTGGAATGTTCCAGGATCAACAAAGATGTTGATCCAGGAACATGATGTACTTGGTCAAATCAGGTTCTGCTACATGCAGACAAATAAAACTTTAAAAAGTCACTGGTTACATATCCTATCCAATCTGTTTGCTTTTTTTTTTTTTACATTTAAAAAAAAAAAAAATATCAATGACACTATAAATGTTTATCAAACTCTTTTAGTAAAGAACAATTTAAACAAGTATCATCAAGAGCATCTTTGCCTCTCCACAGCAGTAATTTGCTGTTCATGCTCATTCATGCTGATTGACATTTGTGCTCCATGGAGGAAGGATAATATCTGTAACTCAGCAGACCAACACAGCCTGTAATGAACTTCTGCTCTGCTGTGCACGCAATGATGAAAGCACTGATTTATTTCTCATTTAGTCCTAGCTGAAGCACTTTCATTATTTTTCGCTGTGAAAATTAAATGCTGAAAAGTTTTTGGAGGGTTTTTTTTATAACTTAAGTCTGAATGTGACAAATGTATTGAGATGAGAAACACTGAAACTGTTTTTCATACCTTGGAATGAATCATATTGTTCTTAAACCATATGCAGATATTATTTTTAGAATTACTGATCAACATTGTGAATGAACAACGGCACAAATGCCTTGATTTGATTAGCCGCTCCATTTTTATCCCACACAACTGCACGCTCTGCCAATCCAAAGCTTGTAATTTTTTACAACGGAGAAAACAATTAAACATTTTAGACACTTAAATGATACTATTGGAACCATAAAAGCCCATTTAAACAGCGTTTTTGACCTTTATGTTTCCTTCAGGCACCTTTATAGTAGCATTGTGTCATTCCTAAAAATAAATGCCAAACCAGTTCAAAGCTGAGGAAATGCAGTATCTTTTTAATGATAACAAAGTCTGATGCTCAGTCCAAATAAAAAAGGGCTCAATTAACCTTCAGTATTAATGCCAAGTGTCTGGATGTTGTCATGTTCACCCTTGTGCTGAAACTCATCCATCAGAGAAACATTTTCAATATTGGAAGACTACTCAAGTAAGCCACAAGTCTCTTTGAATGGAAAGTACAAAGTCGCTTTTCCAGTTTTTGGCTTAATGTACTCTTACTTATGAAAGAGAATTTTTGTAATTACCCATAACAACTACTCACATGCGCAAAAGCAAAAAAAAAAAAAATTTAAAGGTTGAGTATCTTACTCCTTGCACTGTCACTGCACATGTCAAATGAAAGGTGATATTCCTATGAGTAACAGGATATGTTTAACAGGATATATTTACACAAATCACTAAAGCAATGAAACATGCACTCAATCAGTGGTCAGTTTAAAATATTTTAGACCATGAATGCAGAAAAAAATGCATAAACTATCTCTGCCATATTTATCAAGACATACGTCTTGTTTTTTGAGGTAGAAATGTGAATAAAATCAAATTCACAAAGCCAAAAACTGACAGAACTCACCAGAATCTTCTGCCATGTCACAAGTTAGAGCCATGTGTCTGGTCAAATGTTCAAAGCTCTGTTCTGTGCTTTGCCATTCAAAGGCAGAGAAGTGGAGCACATAATCAGCCTGCCTTAAACTTCTTTTCACTTCTTCCAACAAAGTTTGGGAACCTGAAAGTCTGTGCCCCTATTTTGAGACTACTAGAAGGGGAGGGAGTGTTTATAAAAAGGGAGAAACTCAATGGTTTCTTTCTTTTGTGGTTAAGAGAGTGAGGGAGGAAGAGAGAAAGAGAGAGAGAGAGAGAGAGAGAGAGAGAGAGAGAGTGCAGGAGAAGAATATTATGGGGGAGTGTGGGGTAATCTAGTTCACATCTGTGCCCTGATGTCTGATAAAGTACAAGAGATTCGTAGAAAAGGGGAAAAGTGTTTTCATGACCATACCGGATTTTCACTCAGCCATTCATTTTAATAGTGAGAACTTTGAGACATGAATAAATGAAGTGAATGAAAGTTGCTAAAAACACAAAAAGCTCTTTCCAAGGCTCTGAACTCCACAATACATATTCACCCAACTTCACAAGGGTGACAACCAGTTGTAAAAACACAAAGTTTATCCATCATTACCTGTCAAAAGATAAGAATATAAAGCTTTCTTTGCAACAAAACCACACTGAAGGGATTTAACGCTTATATATGTCAGTCAGATGTAATACCCTGAAATTAAATGTATTCAAACTTACAATCCCACGTCAATTACTTTGTTTCAGTTGTATGTTATTTATGACGCATGGTCCATCTTTTCTCCCTGACATAATGCTAATTTCCAGTAATAGCTCTTGAAAACACACCATGCAGTTTCCCAGCTTGTATCTGATTCCTCCGCTCTCATTGCTTGGGCTATAGACACAGGACCCATATAAAGAGCTTATTCATGAAAAACAAGAAAGTGAACTGGAGGAAATTCTTCAGAGGATGAGAAGTGATGTAATGTTATTCCTGCTGTTCAGTCATGAGGTTTTTTTTTTTGTTTTTGTTTTTTGAATAAATGTGTTATATATATACAGTATCTCACAGAAGTGAGTACACCCCTCACATTCTTGCAAATATTTTCTTATATCTTTTCATGTGACAACACTGAAGAAATGACACTTTGCTACAATGTAAAGTAGTGAGTGTACAGCTTGTATAACAGTGTAAATTTGCTGTCCCCTCAAAATAACTCAGCACACAGCCATTAATGTCTAAACCGCTGGCCACAAAAGTGAGTACACCTCTAAGTGAAAATGTCCAAATTGGGACATTTTAAAATAAAAAATTTCTGGTGTAAGTTTAAGGCAATGTTTGATCAACAGGTAAGTATGTTGAACCAAAACATTTAAAGAGAAGTAATTTCTTGACAATTAAAAGTGTTATATAGCCCACTGAATCATTCTCAGACTTAATGCTGACAACAATGGAACCACATGGGAGAGAACTGTCAGGAGACTTATTTCTTAGCACAAAAGAGGACAGTGCTACAAGAGGTTTACCAAATCGTTTTAAGTGTGAAAATATAGCAAAAGTAACACAGAAATTCAAAAACAATGGACTTGTGACAAGGCCCCTGAAATAATCAGGCCTTCATTTTAAGCTTTCATTTAGTAATGAGGGATTTTTTTGCTAGACAAAGAGCAGGAGAAATACCAAGCGAGTGTCTCAGAGCCAGCAAAAGCTGTGAAAAGAGTGACTGTTTATCTCACAGAGTAAGATGCAGCCTGCAGAAATGACATGCATGGTTGTTGTTCTCACTGGAACTACCTACTGTAGCCAAAGCACAATAAAGTCAGTTAGCCATTTCCAAAGCCCATATTTACAAAATATAGAATCTGGGAATCAATACTCTGGTCTCATGAGACCAAATCAATCATTTTGGATCTAACAGCATCCAAAATGTTATGGTGTTGCTGGAGGAGGAGTACAGTGAGAAGTGCCTGGTTCCCACAGTAAAGTTCAGTGGTAGTAAAGCTCTTATATAGGGATGTATGAGTGCTGAAGGTGTGAGGGAGTTGTGCTTTATCAATGCTGTCATGAATTCCCACACTACTGTGTAATTTAATACACAAACTTGAAACAGAAGATGTTACCCTTTCCTCATTCCCTGCATTGTTGGGCATTTTTTCAACATGACAATGAGGATATGCATTCTCCCAAGGTGAAAAACCTTCTGTGGACATGTATTGCACTCAATCTTAACACTCTTGAGCACCTGTGGGGGATTCTGTAGAGACGAGTTGAGCAACACTCCCCATTAAAGATCAGGGCATTTAAGGAGCTCATCATCCAGGAGTTAAACAAGACAGATGTGACAATTTGTCATGAACTTGTACACTCTGTGCCAAGAATGGTCAGAGCAGTATATTCAAAATTATGGAGGGCATACTAAGTACTAGAATATTATACATTTGTTGAATTAAATCTAGGGTGTATTCATTTCTGCAATCCTTAATTTAAACAAAATTGGCTAATATATATACAGTATATATAGCTGAATAGCTCTATTGATAGCGAGATCTATGGCAGGAATAATATTACATGACTTTGAATTTTCTATTAATCCAATTATCCTGAAAAAAAATTATCATGATTTCGGCAAAAATAGTAAACATCTGTTTTCAGCACTGACAATATATATATATATATATATATATATATATTTATATATTTTTTTTTTTTTTTTTTTTTTTTTTTTGAGCAAATCAGCATATTAGAATCATTTCTGCTTTGCCATGCTAAAATAAGTTATTTTTTAAATTAAAATAATATTATACATTATTATTATTGTCATTTTGATCAAATAATTGCAGCCTTTGTGAGTATAAGAGACTTTGTTGAAAAACAAAGGACTACAACAATTTGTCAACACATAAATGCACATCCTTGTGGTAGTTTTTGTCCTTACAGTTTGTAGCAATTTATTTGCAATTCACATTTGAGCCATGACTGTGTAATTTACCTTGTAGAACCAATCGTTAAAGTCTCTTAATGTTATGCTAATCACAGACTTGTTTCACTCCTAAATTGAAAACTGCTATTTTAAAAAGACATTTGAAATTCTAAGTGGCGTTTACTGCCAAAAAAAAAAAAAAAAAAGTTTGAAAGTCCATTAAAAATAAAAAATAATGGATTTCCTTTGATTAACGAGCTCCCTGGGCCCATGCAGGATGGAAACAGGATAGAATCATGTTCCTCTTCTCTTCATGGTTTATATTTTTTCATCACTCTGAAGTTGTTCTGGCAGTTTCAGAAGGACACTGTTTATTCATTATGTAAACTTGCCAGTGTGCTTTAGAATTTGGATGAGAAATGCACATGAATGCTGTTAAATACTGTAATGTTCTCAGCACAGAGAATTAAACAAATGAAACTATAAACTACATTCTTTTAACATAGTTAATGTAGGTCAAAAACAGGACGCCTGTTAGATGAATAAAAACATGCTTTTTGCCAACCCACACTTAAAACTTTGACTGTAAACTGTAACTTTGTTTGAAAACTGTAACAAATCAGCTGTAGATTGCAGCGATGAAGCAATAACAATAGCTAAAAGTTGAAACTAGAGTCATGCTTCAATGAGAAGCAATAAAAATTGCTCGAAAACAACTAAATATAGCAGACTTGGCAGATGCTTTTATCCAACTGCTGACCTTCAAGCCGCTTGACAAGTTTCTGTTTTAGGTGTTTAACTGGTGGTGTTCAACTGTCTGTGTTTACCGGTTTAACCTGAAGGACACAAGAATACATACACAAAAAAGTGACCTGGTCTCATAAGATGAGGTTAGGTAAATTGTATGCCTATACATGAATAATCACTGTGAAACTTTTTTTTTTTTTTTTAAATGAACCAAAAATAGGTTGGAAATTAAAAATCAGACACATAATTACTAGAGGCAACAATAATAATCAAAAGGTGAACATTTATTAATAAGAAATTTAATAAATGTTTATTGTTTAATTATTATTCATTAAACTTATTAATAAATGTTCATTTATTAAACATATTAATAAATGTTAACATACTTTGGATTCATTTTAAGCAAGCAATACAGTCATTTTTAAACAATAGTTGCATTAAATAAAACTACCCAGCAGATTGGGCAAACATTTAACCCAACCACTGGGTTAAAACAACCCAATCGCTGAGTTTTTCCACTTTCAACCCAACTTGGGTTGTTGTTAACCCAGCATTTTTTAGAGTGTATTTTTAAGAAGAAAAAAAAAGATTAAGAAATTTATATTTTACAGGGTTACATGCTCACATAAAAAAAGCTCACAATAATTATTGTACAAAACCTAGCATTTTGCAGTTACTGTTACTATATCTGTCTAATATGAACCTAACACTATTCTGATGTTCTGTATAAGGCAACTGACTTGAATATATATAATTTAAGTGACAGGATGAACGACTGTACTTGTTATTCTGTACCATTGGTCAATATGTTTACTTTATACACGCATACTCTGTTATGTTTCTTAGCTTCTTTTATTTAGGAGCCAGTCCTTCTGCACTTAGTTATCTAAACTCAATTTTAAAACTCATTGTAAATCAGATTTTATTGAATTTACTTGCCATTTGCCTCAGAGGGGTGCAACTAAGAAGCAGAATACATAAACCAGATGTTTTCCGATTTATAGGATGCATTACGTCCTTAGACCTGAATTTAGGCAAACATGTAAAATTCAGAGTAGCTTTGTGATTCTAATTCTATCATAATTGTATCAATTTCTGATCTTTCTGTAATAAAGAGATCATTCTGGTCAGAAGTCATTTGGAACAGAAGGGTTTGGAATTGGCTAAAAGAAAAAAGAAAAAAAAAAAAAAACAGGCAGATAAAAGGATTTAATTTAGTCAATCTCCAAATTCAATTTGAAAGCCACATATATTTCAGTTGGGATCACTGTTATCTGTCTGGGAAATAATAGTTTGGACCACTAAGCAGTTGAGCATACAGTGAAGAGCTATAATTGGGCTGGTGGTCCTGACTGCTCACAGGATGTACGACTCATATCTTAGAAACCATCATCAGATCTATAACCATTTCCTACATTTATTTCCTACTGAATTAAATGTCCATGATTTCCGTCTACCTAATATTTAAACCATCATATCTACACTGTGATGTGAAATGTTTCTCACCTGCAGTTTAGTGCCTTGCAGTGGCTAGAATAACTGTGCTGCATATAAAATAAATAATATATAATAAAATAGAAAAGAAATACTGATGTGAATTAAAAATTAATTTAAAAATAAAATAAACTTAAAAATTTAGAATTTCTAAGTTTTTTAAGGGCATAATAGAACACACATGAAGTTTTGTCTTACAATGAATGTCTTGTGCAACTGATGCCGTCAGGTGATGGCAACATGTCTCAAGTCTCTTATAAATAGACAGTTCACCCCAGAATAGTACATACTTCTGCCCTGGTGTGTAAAAAAATCCAGTGGGTCAGCATTGTTCATTGCACACATATGGGTGTCACATCCCCGGCTGTCAAAGTCAAAGGGCGTCCCAGTCAGCATCCTCTCCTCTAATGCTGAGGTCAGTGAACATTAAGGGGGTGGAACATGAGCCAGACAGGATCTAATAAAGTCCTGCGTCAGATATGATTCACATTTGCCTTATAAAACTGAGACGGGTTGTTTTTTAAAAGTCACATGTTCACTATTCAATTCTCCTTGCCTGCATGCACTCTAAACAAAGCATTGGTGAACTGTAATTCACATTTACCAGTGTTTACAAAGAAAAACTCCATCGAACAGGCATTAAAAAAGTGCTTTTGTTTTATTTTTCATTTAACATAAACCTGCAGTCCACAGAAATCCATCCATTTAATTAAACTAACATGTTAAATAGACAGTCCTAAATCAAACACAGAGATTCTCAAAGACAGCTAACAAGCAGCAGAAAATATGACCAAACCAAGCATGTACGTTGATGTGATACACTTTTGAAAGCAATTATGCTGCAAACCACCTCACCAAATCCCTTAAAGCAAAGAGTTGGCTGCTTAAATGCAGTGTAAGAACTTCAGATCTAATTGCTGGCATGCTAATTGTGTCCCACTTCATTGCGCAGAGTGCTAAAAACTTGCACGGCTCATAAAGCTCAAGAGATTGAATGGGCTGATTGGCTTCTGTTCATGATTTCATGGCTGCTCCTCTCTATCCATTAAGAATAATTTTATTTATTTATTTTCTTTTCAATCTGTTTTTACGTGACTCTCCTCTTACATCTCCCGGCCTGAAGAGGCCCACGTTACCACTTCAGCCTGAAATTCAGTACAATTGAGAAAAATTGAATGGGAGCTTGATTGTGCAAACAGTTAGGTAATCCGATCTCATTTTGTAAACACTTATTAATTGCATTTACCCTTGTCCTCTCACTGTTCAGGATCAAAGATGTTTAAAAGAGAAGAAAACCATTTAAAATTCCCAAGTGCTGTTGTAAGTATTGCTCCAAACTAAATCTTTTACTTGGAAAAGATAATCTTTGGATCACTAAATGGCCAAGTATCCTGAAGTGCTATTCACATGATGAAACAGCTGCATATGGCAGAAAAAAGCTGAGTATCTCTGCCAAGGAAATGAAATAAAACTTTTTAGCCACTGATTTATATCCTCCCTAAATCACTGCAGAAGGAGAAAGATGCTGTGAAACTTTTTCTAACATGAAAAGACCAGTGAAATACAGGCTACCTTATGACTCTTATAAACCACTAAACCGCTTTGCTTCTGTCAGTCTTCTCCTCAAGGACAACTAGTTGCCTTTGGCTAAGCTGTAAAACCTTTTGCTGAGATTGGAAACATTTTATGGTATATTCGATATCCAGGATTGGTCAACGGATTGGCCTAGGTGAACAGCTAATATATCTTTTGCGCATACAGTAGAACACAGTAGCAAGAGCAAGAAAAATCACAAATGAGATCTCTTCAATATCTCTCTAATATCTCACGTGTCTCTTCAAGCATTTCGAGGATCTTGACAATGTCACATCTAGGTGGATTTTATACAACAGTTAACCATAAGTTAAAGGGATACGCCACCCAAAAATGAAAATTCTCTCATCATTTACTCACTCATGGCGTCCCAGATGTATATGACTTTCTTTCTTCTGTGGAGCACAAAGAGATATTTTTAGAAAAATAATCCATTCTGTGGGCTGGTGAGTCCATATAAAGCACCCTCATATATGACGCTTCAAAAACCACACAAAACAAACACAGGTGATCCATACGACCCTTGTGGATCACTAATTGACTTATTGGTGACTTCTTTTATTTTATTAATATTATATTAATATTAAATATTTTTATATTATTATATTACATTATTATACTATGGGGCTGTTGAATGCTCGAATCTGATTGGTTGACCAACATTCTAAGGTGTGCAATTATTTTCAAGGAAACGCACGGCTAAAGTAGTTCTAGCAGGTCTTAACTGCATTGCAGTTCCATATCACTTATTTCAATAGGTTCTACAACCTATAACCACAAAAGAAACAAAACCCACAACGACACCGACCAAACAAATAAATATAGTAAACAATAGGATGAAAATGACAAATTATTGTCATGGTTTTTGCCACAAAATACGTTTTATTGTGTTCTGAAAGCGCATACTCTCTCGCGCTCTCTCTCTCTTTCAAACGTACACACGTACTGTATAGTACGGACACACACTCGCACAGAAACGTTTTGTCAGCGCTGCTTTGACTAATTAATCAGTAAAATAGTTTAGCAACTTAAAAGATTCATTTCTCACCAGCAAGGTAACTGTGCGGTTCTTGAGGTAGATAAACTTATAGTTTCGCTATTAGAGACGCACAGACTCTCGTAAGTTAGGCTAATTCACATATGCTTATTCTCTCTCTCTCTCTCTCTCTCTCTCTCTCTCTCTCTCTCAACTGCGTTAATAACTGTATTAATGGTATTATTCTGCTATCAAGGCTCAAGCCTCCGTTACTAGTTCTGAAATGACATTTTGGAATTAGCAACGGAGGCTTAGGATGAGATGCGTAAGAAATTAATCCCACACACAAGAGTGTTTTAAGGACAAAAACCTGACAAATGTCTTGAAATACAGCATCAGAATAGTGTCTTGAGGTATACTAATGTAATACAATTTAATACTAATATTACTATAATATAATATGTAAGGAATAATTGACTCCGGGCCGTTGAATTCTTAGAAAATAATGTACATTACTGCATAATGTGCATTATTTTCTAAGAATTCAACTTAATGTTATGAAGCGACGAGAATACTTTTTGTGCGCCAAAAAAAACAAAATAACGACTTTATTCGAATCAGTGGTTCGGAGCGTGTATCAAACTGCCAAAGTCACGTCCACCAGTGGTGAACCATTGAAATTTCGAAACACTTATGACGTAACGAAGCCTCGTTTACTGAAATCACGTGACTTTGGCTCCGAACCACTGATTTGAAACAAAAGATTTGTAAAGCTTTGAAGCTTCATGAAGCGGTGTTTTGAAGTCGCCCATCACTAGATATTATTGAATAAAGTCGTTATTTTGGCGCACAAAAAGTATTCTCGTCGCTTCATAACATTAAGGTTTAACCACTGTAGTCACATTAACTGTTTTAAATACGTCTTTAGTAGCTTTCTGGGCATTTGAAAGTGTTAATTGTCTTGCTGGCAATGCAGGCCTCACTGAGCCATCGGATTTTATCAAAAATATCTTAATTTGTGTTCCAAAGATGAATGAAGGTCTTACGGGTGTGGAATGACATGAGGATGAGTAATTAATCACAGAATTTTCATTTTTGGGTGAACTAACCCTTTAACATATTATATATATATTTTTTTGTGTGTGTGTGTGTTAATTTGTTTAGTTTAAAAATACTTCACACAGCTCACACAGAGAACAGTTTATCTACAAGGGATCCAAATGGATTCTTGATATTAATTGTGTGTTAAAGTGCCATGGCAACTAGAGGAGCAGCTGCTCAGCCTGAACAGAATATCTTCATGGTTTCCTCTCAGTTTTCTAAGTCAGCAGGCCATGAGAATTCCTAGAATCAGAGACTGGCAAAATTCTCAATTGTCCTGTCTTGTGTATGCTGTAATAAATTCTGGCTTACAGAGCTTATGCAAGTCCACTTCACCTCCGGTGTATGTTGTACAGTGCTGCTGTCACAGCAGTTTGGTGCTACAACAGACCTTGTCCTCTGCTTTTATGTTTAGCATTTTGTCTGCACATTGTCAATGGAGTAAATGTCCAGACAGTTTCCTTGTTCACCTTGGGATGTGTGGTCTGCTCAGCCATTATCAGACTGCACCTGCTCTTAAATTAAAGTGTCATGGGTTCAGAAGAGAACAATGCTGTCTACAGAAGCATCTCACATTACTATGCTTGGATGCTAAACTAGCTGATGGTAGGGATCTGCTCACAGTCAAACAACTATAGCCATATCACGTTTTCAACTGAAAGGATCAAATGGGGACATTATTAATCTCCCTCAAAATATCTCTGAACTAGAGAGCTGCACTTGCTATTTCTTTTTTCATTTGATTTCCTTAAAAGCCATTTTCCTTAAAAGCCATTTTAAAAGCCATATGAACAACTATAATGGTCATCATCAAGGTGGCTGTGCTTTGTGTCTGACGTCAGAACATTTAAAACTCAAGTTGAAATTGGAGAGAAATTAGCTTTTAGATATTTTACATTCTGAACAAAACTGGAGCAAACATAGTGAACCTGCTTTTAGGACAGTAGACAGATCAATCATACAGTTAGACTGAAGGAGAACTCACTCTCACCTGTTTTTGTTAATGTGGAAATGTCTACAAAGAACACAATTGATGATGATAAATTTTGGTCATTCATGTTAATGAGGAGTGTTTCACTTTGGGAGATTGCTGAGCTAATGCTTCAGTCAAAAGGTTTTGTGCGCTGGACACACTCGAGTACATTAGGCTGATTGCCGCTCCTCTGTTTATATTGGATGCTGGCAAAGGCATCAAAATGCCGTCCCAAACATGAACGCTGAAAATGTACAACTATGAATGTTATATTTGTGTCTTGTGCCTTGGAGTAACTATGCCATAATGTGTATTTTTGTTGTTTTTCTTGTGATTTTATGACATTGTTGTGTCTAAAATAGCTATGTGTTTGAGTTGTTTGGTTGTTGGTGGTGATGGATGACCATGATTTGATTGACACAGCTGGGTTCAATCACTCATTGCTATGGTTTATGAGAACGTCAATGCAATCAATCCTCTCTAAAGTTATAACCAATCTGTAACGTTGCTGTCTTAAAAAGTGTTATATAATACAGTAGATCTCATTTGGTTTTATATTGATTTTCTTTGTATATCTGGAGGTATATAGGATCAACAGATTGTTTGTTCAATTTCCCCCTGAAACCTCTCTTAGCATCAGACATATATGTCACTGGGGATAAGTTTGAAATTTGTCACCATCTTATTGTGTGCTGTGGTAACCTTACAGAGCCCACAGGTTTAAAAAGCTTTAGATGGTTATCTGGGCATGTCAATTGGAAAGACATACTACAAACAAGGCTTTATCACGAGGCCGTACTTTGTTTAAATCTGTGGCCATTTTATTGAGTGGCACTAAGACTGATGGATAGGAGGGATTTTTTTATGTTCAGACACACCTTTTTATTGCCAGACAATGAAGTCCAAGATTAATGGGGTAGGCAAGCTGCTGCTCATGAGTGTTAGACCACTACCATTGGCATCCAGCCCTATAAAAGAGAGCGATGCGCTAATGCAAATAGACAAACATGGCATCTGGTTTGTAATGATTGTAAGGACATAAAGTACGAAAATGTTGTCGGGTAACCTAAAAATGTGCTTTATGTGTCTAAATTAACTGGTTTTATTCAAATAAAAAAAAAAACAGGGATATACCGATATTCCGTGTTGGGCACGTTACTTTAAAAAAGTAATTAGTTATAGTTACTAGTTACTTCTCACAAATAGTAACTGAGTTAGTAACGGAGTTACATCATTATAAAAGTAACTAATTACCAGGGAAAGTAACTATTGCGTTACTTTAAAAAAAAACAAAAAAAAAAACAAATATGTCAAATAACTTGGATGCCCCCAATATTAAATATAAGTCTAAAAATAAATGATGCTTGATCCGACTCGTGACTTATGATCCGCTCTTGGTGTTTCTCCCTCGGTAGAAATCGCGTTCCGGGGGGAGAAATGGGAATGCGGGGGCACCGCGATGCGACCACAAAGGTCACTTTCACTTTCGCGATCAAAGGGGCAGGGGCTCAAGCCCCCCCGCTCGCACTCCACTCGCATGCTCTGACACAGACACACACACACAGAGCCTGCATCGTACATTATTATCAGTTTAAAATTATATTTGTGTATGACTAACCTGTACTATTTCAGTTAGCATGTGTCCCACCCCAACACACACCAGAGATAAAACTTTGCAGGTCCTATGGTTGAGAGAGAGACTACTCGGATGAAAACCTCTTCAGTGCTCAATTATAGTAATGCAGGATTTTTTTTTTTTTTTTTTGTCAGTAACGGTAACGGCGTTGTAACGAGAGAAAAAGTAATTCGTTTGATTACTCGTTACTGAAAAGAGTAACGCCGTTAGTAACGCCGTTTATTTATAACGCCGTTATTCCCATCACTGCTGATATTACAGTTCTGGCCAATAATTTGTTTCATTGGTTGATAACTAATAACTGGCCATTATTAAAATGTATACTATACTGTCTAATTACATTTCAAATCAATGGAAATACCTTGGAACGAGGACAATGATTGGATGAACATTTTATGGTCCTATACGCATTCCATAGATGATATATATATAGACCACTTAAGTTACAGATTGTTATCAGGATGTGAAGAATAACAAAAAATGTTTTTGAACCAAATCACCCTGCCTTTAAGAATCACAGCATTATACTTTACACGTGTACGAAAAATGGACATTCATTTTAAGATTTTAAGTGAGCATTAGATTGATAAAGATAAATCTAAAAATCTATAAAATATATTTCAATCATGACAACTCTCAGAAGATTTTTAGCATAATGGATATGACAATGGTAATGTATTTGGTCTTGGCAGAGTAGATCTGCTACACTGCTGCTGAATTGCTGCTGCTGTAAATTATTGCTGTTGTTGTAGATTATTGCTGCTGCTGATTATTGCTGTTGCTGCAGAGCAAGTACAGGAACTTGCTACTGCCAATACATACGCCGATACGCTGCTGCAAGACATAGTGCTGCTGCACAAACAGCATATATCAATAACCCATAGCAGATCTATACAGGTGGAGCTGGGGGAGGTGGAGGGTTTTAGAGGAACTCTGAAGCACGCTGCAAACTGCTATAGTGAATGTAACCAGCCATTTAAATGTGTGAGCAACAAGCTCATTGGCTGCAGATGTGACATGGACCAATCAGCTTGTGCCAGTAGTTAATGGTGTAATTATCATCAGCTTGCATTAAGGACCCATCAGCCTGCGCATCTAGAGTTTCATGACTGAACTACGTATATCAAATATAAATCAATGTGAAAACATGTAACCAAGACAAAAGTAAATTTTAATGTTGTCAGGTAAATTAAAAATACTAAGTTCTATCGTGAAACTCTAGATGGCGCAGGCTGATAGGTCCTTAACTCAATCTGTTTGCCACCATGTCATTCTCTATAGGGCACAGCTTATTTCTATAGGGCACAGCTGATTAGTTCCTGCTGATCAGTATCACTGCATAACCTTCAAATACTTGGTCAGCATTAGCAGTTGCAGTGCTCTTTCAGAAACTTTCTACCTTCCCCAGCTCCACCTGTATAGATCTGCTACAGGTAATTCATGTATGCTATATTGTACAGCAGCAGCATCTCACAACAGCATCTCACAGCAGCGTGTCAAATATATTGGCAGTAGCAAGTATCGTACTTGCTCTGCAGCAGCAGCAATAACCAACCGCAGCAGCAATAACAGCAGCAGCAGCAGCGTAAAAGGTCTATTCCACCAAGACCAAACATATCAACATTGTTAAATCCATTACCATGCCAAACACTCCAAGAGTTGTCATGGCAGAAATGTGCTTTATGTGGTAACTTCTGATTTAGCTGGTATTCAAGTTAATAATTAGGGACGCACTGATATTATAATTCTAATAACTGCAAATATTAAAATTTATGCTATACTGTCTAAATAAATATCAAATAAAACACTGAAAACTAAAATGAATTATCTTATATATGTTGTGTATGAAAGTTATACTTTATATATTTTGTGTATGAAAAATTGATATTTTGACATTTTAAGTGAACGTCAGATTATGATAAACATAAATGATAAACAAATGATAAACTAAAAAAAGTTACTTAAATGTAACAATTGCATGTTTTGGCTTTTTGCAGTGTACATGTCCTAATGACCATGGCATACAGGCTTCATTGATTGACAGGTTGAGGAGTTCTGGGTCAAGGATATGGACCTGACCATAAAATTAAACTTTATGTGATTTGTAAAGTTATACTGATGTCTAATTTATCACCAATCTGTTTTTGATTTCTTGACACTATCATACAGCACACACATTGTGAAGACATAGACAGGCTGCTTTTCAATGTTGTACTGCAGATGTTATGTCATTTGTGTTGCAGACTGGCTGATTGCTTAATGCTACATGCTGTTAAGGTGCATCAAGTAAGTGATAGAATGAAGATGTTTTACTGTCTCTACGTGAGAAAATTAATGAGGAATCCGTGATGATTTATATGGACCCATCAGCTCCCTGATTGCAAGTGACATGACTTTTACAACTGCAATTAAAGTAATCTTCACCTCTTCCAACAGTGAAAGCCACAATACTCAATGCTGGTACCTCTATTTTCACTTATCACATTTTCAAGGGCATTTTCTGTAATTTTTACTGTTCATCTTTTAAGCGTCAGTAGAGATACAAGGTTTTATAGAGTAATCTGTCTCAGTTTGTGTCAGAATCAGGGTCAAAATCTTCAACAAAATCTAATGAGTGTGTCAGGAAAATCATAAATTTCTTGTAAATGAGATGTGTCCTTTACTATAAAAGAGCATGAAAGTAAATCAACACCAGCTTAAGGCCAAAAGTCATTGTTTTAGCCATTATTTTTATTTTAACTTGCATGTTTTTATATGTGTATAAGCTGGGGTTTCAATTGTTTCTAAATTCTCTCATGCACTCCTGCAGCAAAAAAAAAAAAAATTCCTAAAATATAGCAATTGCATGTTTTGGCTTTTTCCAGTGTACATGTCAGGCTTTATTGATTGTATTTTAACCACAGAAAGACGTCAATAAAACAGCTTGTAAACAATGTCCTGTTACATTTACCTCAGAGAAGCAATTCAATGTCCATAGCTTGATAGTTAGATAGAACTCTAGAATTGAAGTAGAAATATAATCATATCATTAAAAAGTTATTATTATAACTTTATTATTATTATAAAAAACAGACTTATATGCAGTTTAAATGTTTGTATACAAATCAGGCTTTATTTGAGAAAGATTTTTTTTCCTTGAGAAAAATTGACATGTATTGTACCTGATATATATTCAAATTAATCAATATTAAAGGGTTAGTTCACCCAAAAAATGAAAATTCTGTCATTAACTACTCACCCTTGTGTCGTTCCACACCCGTAAGACCTTCGTTCATCTTCGAAAACACAAATTAAGATATTTTTCATAAAATCCGATGGCTCGGTGAGGCCTGCATTGCCAGCAAGACAATTAACATTTTCAATGCCCAGAAAGCTACTAAAGACGTATTTAAAACAGTTCATGCGACTACAGTGGTTCAACCTTAATGTTATGAAGCGACGAGAATACTTTTTGTGCGGCAAAAAAACAAATAACGTCTTTACCCAACAACGTATCAAACTGCCAAAGTCACGCCCCCCCAGTGGTGAACCATTGAAATTTCGAAACACTTGTGATGTAACGAAGCTTTGTTTACTGAAATCATGTGACTTTGGCAGTTTGATACACACTCCGAACTAATGATTTGAATCAAAAGATTCGTAAAGCTTCGAAGCTTCATGAAGCAGTGTTTTGAAATCGCTCATCACTAGATATTGTTGAATAAAGTTGTTTTTGTTTTTTTGGTGCACAAAAAGCATTCTTGTTGCTTCATAACATTAAGGTTGAACCACTGTAGTCACATGAACTGATTTAAATATGTCTTTATTAGCTTTCTGGGCATTGAAAGTGTTAATTGTCTTGCTGGCGATGCAGGCCTCACTGAGCCATCGGATTTTATGAAAAATATCTTAATTTGTGTTCCGAAGATGAACGAAGGTCTTACGGGTGTGGAATGTCATGAGGGTGAGTAATTAATGACAGAATTTTCATTTTTGGGTGAACTAACCCTTTAATCTATATCTTGATTTAAACATTTAAACTGCATAAAAGTCAGTTCACGAGTTTACACGTACATGAAATCAAAATAAAGTAATTCGTATAGTAATTTATGCGTATTTGGCGTGCTGTCCGGGGGAGGGCTCTGAGCTCGGAATTTGGCCCGAACCCAGAGTACTCCCCCTCCTTAACTGGGATAGAAACCAGCCAAGAGTGAGGTGATGGGGCGGTGGAGGGATGCTGTGAAACTTGTCGCGGGATAGAGGTGAGAGACGGCTTTATATACCGGCTTCCTCTTGCACTGATTGGTTGATTACCTGAACGTGCGCCTCCCGAATTTTGTTAAATGAAACTTCATTTTATAAAATAAAGTCAAATAAATTTATAATAAAAACTTTTTAATGATATAATTATATTTCTACTCCAATTTGTTGTTGAAAAGGCTGTCATAAACATAAAATTTTTCTTGCTAACTATCAAGTTATGGACATTGAATGGCTGAGGTAAATGTAACAGGACATTGTTTACAAGCTGTTTTATTGACATCCTTCTGTGGTTAAAACACTGATTGGGCAGTTACATGAGACATTATACATTTCGGTATGTTTTACTGCATATACAGGTGCTGGTCATATAATTAGAATATCATCAGAAAGTTGATTTATTTCACTAATTCCATTCAAAAAGTGAAACTTGTATATTATATTCATTCATTACACACAGACTGATATATTTCAAATGTTTATTTCTTTTAATTTTGATGATTATAACTGACAACTAAGGAAAATCCCAAATTCAGTATCTCAGAAAATTAGAATATTACTTAAGACCAATACAAAGAAAGGATTTTTAGAAATCTTGGCCAACTGAAAAGTATGAACATGAAAAGTATGAGCATGTACAGCACTCAATACTTAGTTGGGGCTCCTTTTGCCTGAATTACTGCAGCAATGCGGCGTGGCATGGAGTCGATCAGTCTGTGGCACTGCTCAGGTGTTATAAGAGCCCAGGTTGCTCTGATAGTGGCCTTCAGCTCTTCTGCATTGTTGGGTCTGGCATATCGCATCTTCCTCTTCACAATACCCCATAGATTTTCTATGGGGTTAAGGTCAGGCAAGTTTGCTGGCCAATTAAGAACAGGGATACCATGGTCTTTAAACCAGGTACTGGTAGCTTTGGCACTGTGTGCAGGTGCCAAGTCCTGTTGGAAAATGAAATCTGCATCTCCATAAAGTTGGTCAGCAGCAGGAAGCATGAAGTGCTCTAAAGCTTCCTGGTATACGGCTGCGTTGACCTTGGACCTCAGAAAACACAGTGGACCAACACCAGCAGATGACATGGCATCCCAAACCATCACTGACTGTGGAAACTTTACACTGGACCTCAAGCAACGTGGATTGTGTGCCTCTCCTCTCTTCCTCCAGACTCTGGGACCCTGATTTCCAAAGGAAATGTAAAATTGACTTTCATCAGAGAACATAACTTTGGACCACTCAGCAGCAGTCCAGTCCTTTTTGTCTTTAGCCCAGACGACACGCTTCTGACGCTGTCTGTTGTTCAAGAGTGGCTTGACACAAGGAATGCGACAGCTGAAACCCATGTCTTGCATACGTCTGTGCGTAGTGGTTCTTGAAGCACTGACTCCAGCTGCAGTCCACTCTTTGTGAATCTCCCCCACATTTTTGAATGGGTTTTTGAGTTAATTAGCTGATTAGAGTGTGGCACCAGGTGTCTTCAATATTGAACCTTTTCACAATATTCTAATTTTCTGAGATACTGAATTTGGGATTTTCCTTAGTTGTCAGTTATAATCATCAAAATTAAAAGAAATAAACATTTGAAATATATCAGTCTGTGTGTAATGAATGAATATAATATAATATACAAGTTTCACTTTTTGAATGGAATTAGTGAAATAAATCAACTTTTTGATGATATTCTAATTATATGACCAGCACCTGTATACACTACTGTTGTTTTATTGTAATTTGTGCTATACTGCTTGAAAGGTAAATGAAGTTATTACTTTTAAAGTTTTTTTTTTTTTCCAAGTGGTTTGAAGATATTATTTAAAAGTTAATAAAGACAGTGGTAAAGCAGTTGGCTTTTATAAGCTTTCCACTAAAAACAATGACTTTTCTGTCTGCTTAATCAGGCTCTACCTAGGGAAAGCTCTCTACCATAATGTGAGAAATGGCTCTATTAGGATCTAATTAAGTCCAGATTTAGGTGATTGGGCTGGGTGACAGATTGAAGAATTGTCCCTGTGTTAAAGGGACACAGGGGGTGCGAGGAATCATGTTGTCAGGATGTGAGGCGGTTTGGTTGCTGACAGGCTCGTGGTGCGATGGAATTCACTCAAGAGCTCAGTGGGTGATGACAGGGATGGACAGAAGGAGTCAACAGGAAACAAATGTCTTCTCATCGGAATTGGATTGTTGGAATACTGAAAATTTGTTCTCTAAGACCCTTGTTTTTGATAGTTCTTTATCTGTGATTCAAGGTTAATTACTAAGAAAATAAATAATTCTGCATCTCTGTTAAAACAAAGTTTCCAAAAAGAGGTTTATGTAGCGATGCAATAGAAGAACCATTTTCTTAAAATTCTTAAAAGAATAGTGTCAAGTGTCAAGTGTCAAGTTTGATAGTGTCAAGAATATTCTTAAAAGACTATTTTTTTTCTAAGTTTGAAAAATATAATCTGAAAAAACCATAGAGACCCTTAGAGACCCTTCATTTTTGTAAATGTGTAGTATATTTGATATCATATTTGTATATTATAAGATTTTATTTTACATTTTTTTAATATTTATTGGATGTAAATCTTCAGTTCAGGCACACACTCTCTTTGTAAGCAATTAGACTTTGCTCAGTACTTCGAGATTCTTCTTAAATTAAATCTTAACCTCTGGACATGAATTAATTTGAATAATGAAATTAAAATGCCACCCTGCTTATACTAGGCATTTTAGGTCTGCTAAGCTTTTGAAGTCGAGGCTATCATTATAAAAATTCACAAGTACAATGAAACTCCAAATGGCATACAAAAACAGGTCTCTTGAGAACTTGACAATTTAGCTTCTTTTTAATGTGTGTTTAAATGTTGAGAGAATAATAAATGACGTTCTGGTTTCACAAGGTAAAACTTATATCACTGATTGTGTAGAGATCAAAGCATCTTGGATTAGTTGTCTGTGTATCATCTAATGTGAGAGTATCTGTATTACATGGGGATGTTTGGTCATTTTGGCTTTAGCAGGTTTTACAAAGTGCCATGATCAAGGAGAAAGATGAAAGGGGACATAAGCCTGTGCTCAGGGCAGTATTCTTTGGCTATATCTACACTGTGCACCTCTGCCTTCATCACCCCTGGCACCTCATTACCTTGTCTGAGCAATGGATTTTCCATCAAGTGTGCCTCTTCTAATGCCACACTTTTTCACACTCTCTAGCCTAATCACACTTTAAAGCAACTATAACATTAGCACCCAAGCATGTTATTGGGCGATTGCAATTGGATTGACTAGAGACAATGGACAACATGCACTTGATATCCCTTTACTGAGTGGTTGTAACTGCAGACTAGTAATTATTATTACTAGGGTGCTTTATTATATGTAAAGTAACATGGACACTGTCAAGTGTACCAAAGATACCCAGACCTTTTAAATGATTTTCATGACTTTTCCACTTATTTGTGATTACTGGATTACAGGATTTTTCTATAACACATTTAATAGATATTTTGCTCCCAAAGAGTAATTTTTTTTTTTTTTTTTTTGATTAAATATTTCAGAGCTGGCATATGTATAAAGATTTGATTGACTATAAAATGTACTTTTTTAGGTTAATAAATTATTAGTATTATATTTAGGCAATATCATACAATAGTAGAGCTGCTTCACTTGAATTTGTTTCATAATTGATTAATTTTACAAAAGTAACTGTTATTTTCCTGTTTATTAATGTGCAGCTGCTTCGAAACAATCTTTTTTGTATATAAAGCACTATATAAATAAATGTGACGACAATATCGCAAGAGTGGAAATATTCACAATTGTGGGTGTGATAATGCTTTTATACAACAGTTCAATAAAAAAAGAAGTTAATATTGAATGACTTACACAATATTGCCACAGTTACATTGTCTATATTTGCTCCCCAACGAAAACAGTTACAAAGCAGAATCACCTGTGTTTCCGAGCAACACACACAGTGGTGTTTCGTTCCTGAATGAATCAGTGTTGTTAAAGGCACAATATGTAAGAATTTTGGATTAAAATATCCAAAAACCACTAGAACAATATTATATATATACTGTATATATATGTTTTTTTTTTTGTTTTTTGTTTTTTTTTTGACTGGTGTACTTACATTATCGCAAATGTTTCCATCAATGTTTACATCCAGATAAATCAGTTATTTTAACCAGTGTAACGGTCCATGTTATTGCGTCACCTGTCAATGATGTTATATCCGTGCTACCCTTGATTTCCATAGAAACCATGGAAACAACAAAGATGCTTTAATATGTTATGCATTTTCTCATAGCAGCCACTGAGTGAATGCACAGAGCAATGTTATAACATAACTTTCAACACACTCAAATGCATTTTATTATGATTGTTTTGACCAAGTAAAACACGCTTTGTTACCCCAAATTTTAATTCGTCAGATAAAATTACCTGTATGAGTAGCAATTCAGCACTCACGGTTGTTTCATTAGAATGAAATAAAATAATGTGAATTTAAGTGATTAAACATAACTGTAACAAAGTTCAAGTTCAGGGACGAAGGAGGCGGACGTTACAGATTTAATCGTAACTTTAAACATAAAATATGCATAAACAGCAAAGCGAAAGGAGCTTCATATATACTGCGGCATATACAGTAAGCATAATAAAAACAGCAACGTAAAATCTCCCAGGCTCTAGGCCACGCCCTGCTTCTTACCACAGTAACGTTGATAAAACTTTAATACATTAGCTCACCCACGAACATGATTTCTGCACAGATTGCTTTGCATCATCTGTGGAGGTGAAGACGACAACTCCCATGATTCCACGCTCATTCACGGTGTCATCAAGCTACGCCTTTGATATTGTTTTGAAAAAGCGACCTCTAGTGGTTAAACTTACATACTGAGCCTTTAAAATGTAACTGCCATTTTCAACTCGCTTTGTATTGTTACAGTGTCTTTGTATTGTTACAATGTATTGTTAAATGAACAATGTTTACTTGTTCTCCATTACCTGGAAAGAGAAATTCATGTTTATTTGCCAGCAAAAGTTACAGAGGGTTATTAACAAAACAGTTTTGTTAGAGTAGGTTAATCACTGAAAATTGTATAGTACTATGTCTACTCTTCAAACAGCATTGTGGAAAAAATGGAACACTATGGCAACAGCTTTCTTACCTGTACGAAACAGAGTTTTGCTTCAGGGGTTGTGCATAACTGACAGAACGGTAGTTTCTTTCAGTTTTTCATGGCCATCCAGTTTAAAATGTCGATTACAAACACTTTTTTTAAGATTGTCCATCGCTGCATTCTCTTTGTATTTATGTTTCTTTGCAGCCTTTAGCCACTGCCTACAATGCGCTGGATCCTTCACTGGAAACCGGAAGCTAAAAGTTTACTCTTTGAATTCTTGCGCCCAGGAACAATACACTAAATACGACTGAAAGTTTGCTAAAAAGTATTTGCTAGTAAAGTAAGGCGCTATTTGACTCTGGTAAGCGTATCCATAGCAAACTGTTGGGAGTGGCCTTGGATGACAATGTCTAGTGCATTATGGGTGTTGAATTTTTTCTACCTACTTGGCAAAAGGGAAGACAACTGCCTTTTTTCTCTGTTTTCGCCAGTCAGGTAGCACCGATTTCCAATCAGTTTCACCTTTCTACTGTGAAGGCAGCCATGTTTTATTGAAAGCCCATTTTGCCAGTGGTGAAGTACCCCTTTAAGTGAGTGCATGATTTAATTGAATGGTGAATTGAGTTTTTTTTTTTCTTTTCTACAAAAAATAAATATATAAACTATTACTAAGCACACAGTGCCTCCACCGGGGAATAATTAAACAAAATAGTTTACTCTTACACTCTTTTACAAAAATTAGTTAAATGAATTTGGTACCCAAACAAAATAATAATCAATACAGCAATACTGCTTAAGAGAAGAATAACAAAGATTTATTAATTTGTCACTAATGTGAAACTATTTTAAGGGGGAAAATAATAATAATAATAATAATAATAATAATAATAATAATAATAATAATAGTCCAATAAACAGTCTTTGTATTAGAGTAGAAAAAATGATTCACATCATGGATGTGAAAGGCAGCACACAGCACCAGCCTTCAATGGACACATGTGTCACAAGCTGGGGCCAAAACTTCCATCTTTTTTTGTAGATGATTGCTGACAAAATATATAACTGCTTTATGTCCTGCAGCTATTTTGTTATTTGAGACCATTATCAAACAGCTTATGTCCATCTGCCTGGTTTTGTTACAAGGGCCGTATTGATAGAAAAGCGAAATATGCTGAAAAATCTTCCTGTGTATATTGAACAAAGGATTAGAAAGCCACGTAGCTGTGGGATACACAGCTAACCATGACTTCAAAACCAATTTCATTAACATTCCAATGCATCATTTATAGCATCTATTTTACACAAACATCAATACAAAGTCATCACCCACACACCTCAGGTTAGAAACTCTCCAGTCGGCTTTATTGCTACTCGGATGAAATGTGCATATGCAATGCAGACCTCCCAGGCACATATGAGAAATTAAATTGATGAATGACCAGAATGCAACTTCTAGAGAATGACCGATGCTGATACTGAAAAGCATGTTTAATAATGGAGTTAATGCTAGATGCACTAAAAGTGAGGCAGGTTAATACCATGCATGCCATGTGGTTTATTTATTCAATGCAAAACCAAGTTGATAAAAAAGTCATTATATAATGGAAATGGAGAGTGAATATAAATAATAGAATAAAAAAATGTCTGTGCTGGTGACAGAGTATAATGTGACACCAAACTCGCGCCTTGAGCAAAGTAAATGGAGAAATGCACGTTTCTTATTAGTTAGCATGCTTGTGCAATGTTGACTGAATGAAAATAATAATAAAAGAAAAACAGATTAAATTTAATTATGAATAAGATAACCTTGCGCCTGCAATTGTCCTTCATATTAGTTTCATATCTCATATTTGCAGCCATGGCTTACTCTGCTGTTTCAATTGTGAACTTGCAATCCGTCATAACTTTGCAATTATTTTATTCACAACACTGTTTAAAATTTGTTATTAGCAGTGTACTGAAGTGCTGAAATTACCATCTACATACAATCAGATTTATTTATGAAAATGATGCATAAGTTGCTTTACTTTGGATTGAGAATGTACACACATGATATGAGCACAACTAATTGTTTTGGAATACATGCTCTAAAAACATCTATTTTTGAATATCCACACTTTAAAAGTAAGCCTAAACTGATTTAATCTGGTTTAAACAATCTATGATGACCAGGGTGGGTGATCAGTTAAACCAGCAAACAATCTTAGGACAGTTTAATCTGTTTTTCACTCACATTTTCATTCACTTAACATGCCTTACTTTTGACTGCATGACTAATTCTTGTGTCCATTCTCTTTGAATTTAAACTCTATCAGGTTTTTAAACTCACTTTGAGGATCCTCAGGAGTGTGTTAACCTTGACTCTGATCTATGCTCTACATCCAGTCCTTTTGGTGCCATGAAATCAAGGTTCAAAGCAGGTCACTTTTGTATGTATGAGTCAATATACTGCAAGATCCTCTTTGAAGAGATATTAAGGACTTTCTAAGGGTGGTCATGTGATGATTGCAAATAAGAAAGAACTTCTTAAATTGTTTACATTACCATACTCACTAAAACATTAGCATTTGAGTGCATTACATAAAGCATTATACACTTGATTTATACTAAAACTGGTTAGAACAATCGTGCATCAATGCCTACAGTACCAGTAAAACATGACTTGCATGCAAGGTCACCAGTCTATCGCAGTAGAGAACTGAGGTGAATACAATAAAGTGGGTTAGAAGCAAGCTTCTTCATGGCGTATTATTTTTATGTGCAGTTTAAGTTTCTGTAAAGAGAGCACAGAAAGGCCCTGTTTCTACCTGGTATTAAGATGTCGTCCCCTTGGAATTATAAGGTTTTATCTGCATTCTGAGCAGTTCCCGAGATATTGAGCTTCAAAGTTTTTGCATTACATTGGACTTAGAGATAGAACCTTTTTGTTTTCTAAATAAAAAGTCCCTATGTACTCAACATTACCACAAACATCACATAATGTAAATAAGTTGTCACAGAATAAGAATATGTGAATAACTAAATTTTGACAAAAATGTCAGATTGGACCTTATAATTCCAAGGGGACGATGTGTTTTGATCAATCGGATCACAAGTGGATGAGGAAGACACACCCGTTTACACCTGGTGTTTTAATCTGCCTCTTTTGTCCACTTTCAACTGCTTCTTTCCTGATTTCTTCAAGGGGAGGGTCTATGGGCGGGTAAATGTATGTTTTTTTTTTTTTTTTCTCAGATCTTTCGATCTAATAGATAAAATAAGCTTCCGTAATTTACATATGAACACTACCGGAGACGACGGAAAAACATACTGAGAGCATCAGCTTTCATTTCAGCCACAAGACCAGCCAAACACAGTGAATGAGTGTGAGAAATCAGGAATGGTGAGAGAACATTGTGCTTGGTATGTTTTTCATCTTCAAACCAAACTTGGGTCTTCAGCCAACAAAGTTTAAATCTCATCTGGCCAGCGCGCTTTCCATAATGTTTACGCGTCAGGTCAGTAGGTGGAGAGTAGGCGGTCTTTAGTGACACATTCAGCCACATGAGCATTTCCACTATGAAAGCAATCAGGTCGAATGCAATTTCGTCTACCTCTGGAAGTGGTCAAAAGTGGACAAGCTCAAAATGTATTATACCCCGTTAACACCTGTATTTAGCGTTGTCCACTTGTGATCCGATTGACCAAAACGCATCTTAATACCAGGTGGAAACAGGGCCAGAGAGTATACATCATTTGGGATGTGAATTTACTAAACTGCAGTCAGGGGGCCAGTTCTCCTTAGTTTGGAACTATTTTCTTTGGCGGAGCAAAAAAGTTAAAGTGCAATATTCTGTCAATCATGTTACTGTAAGTTATTCAAAATTAACTTCTTGTTTATTGAGCTGTTGTACAATATCACACTCACAATCATTCTGCTGGTCTGAATATGGATTGTGTGATATTAAGATTTAACTTGGCCTTGGTTTGACTGTTTGGTTTCCGTCCAAGTTTTATTTACTTAAGTTAATGAAACATCCATTCCTCAAGAGATCAGAATATAAAGTGTGACTGAAGACACACATGCCGCAGAATCTTACCTGACACTTTAGTCTTTATTATTGACATTAAAAAGCTTGTCTTGGATTGATATTTAGAAAGTGAACACCACAGGCTCTCTACTCAGCTCAAGTTATTTATTACATATGGCTGTCAGTAAGACTTGGTGGAATTGGCTGGCATGCGAAGGAAGGAATCATCCGCTAAAAGAGTAAAGTTGAGATTAAGTGGTTGTAAATAATCTCATAAATCTTTTGATTTAAGGTAAAAGAAAATAGGATGAGCTCCAATGGCTGTTTATCAGGCCAAGGCCACATGGCTTTCAGGTACTGTTCCCAATTTATGGCTACTCAATGTCAATATCACTGCAACTTCTTTTGTATAAAAGCAAACAGGAGCGGTCAGCAATATGTGTGTTTTAAAACTCATGTTGGTCGGTTGCCTCGCATAATTAATTTTATTTTCTGGCAGGGCACATGATTAGAAGTACTCCAATGGAAACAGTTTCCTGTCAGCTGCCTGGACTTGTGGCCGATTGTGTGTCCTCTGTTTTGACAGGGTCCTGACATCGAAACTGCTGTGATTACAATTAGATGTAATTGAGATTTTTAAGTAGATGCGGGATGCAGCAGTATTGATTAGCATGTGTTTCATCTCGGGGCACATCACAGCAGTCAGCGAGACAGATGGTGGCGTGGACTGAATCCACACTGTGCAGTGAAGGATGTTAGAAACATTTCCCTGCTGAGGACACTTTGGCAAAGGTGAAATGTGAGCTGTCAGATATGCAGATGACAGGAGGAAATGGAGTTCATGTAGGTACATTCAGAGACAGTAATCCTTACATTTTTTGACATGTTCTTTTCCCCTCTGCTACTTAAAATACTTTTCAGATTAACAAATTTGTAAGATATTTATTTTCGTTTGTGTATGCAATAGGATTTCATTTTGTGAAGTATTTTTTGGTGACTTTCTTGGTGATTGTTGTCATGGCACACTAAAAGGAATATATATAAGCTTTTTTTTCTTTTTTCATGGTTCTTGATGAACAATCTTCACAGCAATCACACAGTTATAACTCGATTTCTAGTTCTTAAAAAGGCTTTGGATGTGGTGCAGTTTGTTAACTAAAGGCTCTTAAACTTTCTCGGCACGATCTCACATCAAACAGGTACAGTAGTGGCCAAAAGTGATGTCCAGCCTAGGAAAACTGAAAATCTTCACTCTTTATTGAAATATTACTAAAATTAATTGAAGATTTTGTAAGCATATAATGTAGCTGTGCTTGAAGTAAATTGTTTTATTTGCAATAACGCAATAAAAAAATGACAAATTATGCCCACATAATTTTTGGCCATGCTGTCATACAAAGAAATTATGAACACATGCAAAAACAAGACAGAACCAACAAAATATTAGTAACTGATTATGTTGTAGTCAATGTATGCTTTTTCCTGTCAGCTTTTTGTTTTTCTATGCATTTTCTTTTTTTGCATCATTTGTCAGATAAATACCTTAACCAAGCCTAGTGTTTTGTTTTTCTTTCATATTTAAATTTTTTAATATATATATATATATATATATATATATATATGTATATACAGTGGCAAGAAAACTGAAGAATTTTTGGGACCTGGAGATTTTTTCTGAAGAACAGAGCTCAGTTTAACTGCTCAGAATAAACAAGGGACTCATGAACAACCATCACACAACAAAAAAACAGTCGTAGATCATCCAGGTAATGACACACAGTATTAAGAATCAATGGTTCACAATCTTTTGAACTGGGTTATTTTAATAAATTCAGCTATTTTTTTGTCTTATGGATTATATGTAAACATCTTTTATGTAAAATATCTTACTCAGGACAGTACTAAATAAAAAATAACATGCATTTTGTATGATCTCTCTTATTTTGTTAAAATTTTGCACATTTTCACAGATTCTGCAAGTGGTTCACATACTTTTTCCACCATCTTTTGCATATTTGAACCCTTTACAACAGTGACTGAATGATTTTGAGATCCATCTTTTCACATGGAGGACAACTGAGGGACTCAAACACAACTATTAAAAAAGGTTCAAACATTCACTGATGCTTCAGAAGGAAACACGATGCATTAAGAGTCGGGGGGGTGATAAGAACAAATAATCAAACTACAAGCAACATCACAAATAAATACAATAGGGCAAATATTCAAATCAAATAAACAGTGCTTTTCAGGTTTTTCAGGTATCTAACAGTAGTTTTCAGGTACAGAAAATGGATAAAGTAATCAAATATAATAACACTGCATATTATCTTCACTGTATGAATTAAATAAAGATTAATCATTATTGAAGTTACAAAAGCTATTCAGTCAAGAGCAGTGAGTGATTTCTTTGTCATTTGTTGTTTGATTTAACATTAAAAACACAGGGAGCAGGAATAGTTTTTTTCCCTTTAAGACATGCACAATCCAGTACATATACTGTTACACATACAGTCTTTCTCGACTATTATACGTTCACTTAAGACATAACCGACTATGTTTGCTAGGACACTCGCCAAGACGGGCATGTTGACATAATTTTTGTATGAATTTGTCCGCTGAAGCGCAAGACTTGAAAGAGAACTCAGTATTTGCGCGCTGTCTGAAATACTGATGAGCGCGCACACAAATCTTCTTACAGCGCGCGCGAGTTCTCTTTCGCGTCCTGCACTCGAATGTTTAAATTAGCAAGGCTTAAATGAGTTTAGTTTAAACACAGATAGCAACGTGTGCTGTTGACGGTGTAAATGACTGGACATTAGATCATACGGCACTCGCATTGAACAAAGTTTACAAAGAGTGACTGTTTTGTCCACGCTTTTTGATTATCGTTGTTGTAACGTTTTGGGAAGCCAGAATGCGCATCCATCGACTGAAACACATTATCTGAACTCTGTCTGTCTGTTTTCCACGTTGCTATTTTAAACAAACCATATTAGCCTATAGATGCGTCGTCATGCGAGATGGACCGCGGTGCAAGTGCATGCCGAACCGTAAGTGGAGAACGGTACGGTTCGTTTTTTTACCGAGAACCGCTGCACCCCTAATATATATATATATATATATATATATATATATATATATGTATATGTATATGTATATATTGTCACAGTCATTCCATTTGTTTAGTTTTTATGGACTTTTAGTTTGTATTCACTAGTTTTCTGTCTTCCTTTGTTCATTTTCCCGCTCCTCCTTTGTTTCTATGGTAACATTATTATGATTTCTTTCTTTTCAACTGTGTTTGATTAATTGCATTGTTTAGCCTTGTTCTGTCTACTATTTAAATTCCTCCCTCACAGTCAATTGGTGTCTGGTCATGTTTACGTTAATGTGTGTTTCTCTACCCGTTTGGATGCTACTTGTGTGGATTATTGTTATTAAACTTTATGTTGGAACTTATCATCTTTGTGCCTTCTTCTGCAACACACCGTGACAGATGACCAGACCATAAAAAGATTTTGTGCTGCTGTAGCGATCTTTAGCGATCTTACAAGTATTTAATTCATTAGCTCAAGTTATGAGTGAAATATATGTATAATTAGATCATAACGCGTTATGATTAATTATAATATAAATTGACCAAAAAGGGAATTATACACATATATTGTGAATTAATTACAACGGATTATAATCAATTACATATATGATTAGTTCTAGTTTAATAGTTGTCTAGAAAAACTATCCTAGTTTGTCCAGCAAACTATGGGTTTTCTCATAGACTATTATAAAAGAAATGTTATTCTCTGGCCACGAGAATAACTTCCTATTATAGCATTAAAGTGTAAAGCAATGTTGCAGAATCAACGTAGAAGAGACTTGGTTTTCTGAATGAGCAGCAGAAACAATCGAGCATGAATATAATGTATTTAATATATGAAACTACGGATATAGAGGCTATACGGCTACATATACACAAATAATACACATATATAGAAAACGAAAGTAAAGTCAAGAAAACAGAGGTGATCAAAGAAATGGCAAATTATGAACAGTTAAAACCTTTGAGAGCCAGCAAGGAAACTCAGCTTACACATCGAGCTTAAAACGCTTTGAAAAGAATGGTTCTATACTTGCATAGGTTCAGGTGCTGTGGTCGCTTTGTGTTTCTGCAGGAGTTTCAGTTCGTGCGGCTGGAGCGATTGGTCCTTTTCCGAGAAAGGGTTCTTCGGTGGGCCTTTCAAACAAGGTTTTAACTTAAGTGTAAAATAACCGGAAAATAAAGAAGAAAGGGTCCGTCTCCTAGGCGATGAAGAGTGAAGACTTCGGGAGACGGATGAAGAAGGCTTGACAAAAGAAAACTTGCCAAAAGATGGTCATCCCGAAGAGAGGAGCGCGTGATGGAAGCGCAGTCACCGAGACGTCCGGGAGAGACGTGCGTGAAATGGCGAGGGACAATTGAGAGACAATCGAGAGACGCGTGTCATTGTGTTTTAAGGACAACAGACCAGAACGCCTCCTTGGGTACATCAGCCAATGATGAGGGTGGGATTTTGGCGGGCAAACTTTTTCTTTGTCTCCATTTATGACCTAATTTGCATGGTTTATGAAGTGTCAGATCTGAGTACATTTTCTTCAAAGTACCATTAAAAATAGAAAAATGCATTTTACAGTAATGTGACATACATTTTCAATTAGGGTATAACGAAAGCTTTACAATGAGACCAAACTTGTCAGATGGCAAGGACATAAAAGGGGAGATACAGTTTATACATGAATTTTATCGTTTAGAATAAAACTAATACAACTACAGTCATAGCTAAGCTTATATACTAGGGATGCATACATGCACCTTGGAATACAACGACGGGTACACTTTGGCATAGTCATATTTGGAGGATAAATGTACATTCACAATCTCCATGCGTGTTTGTGAGTGTCTGTATGTGTGTGTGTATTGGGGTTGTGGCCGGTGTCTGTAACCACATGGCCCTTAGCCCCACCAGGGTGAATCTTTGAAGTCCCTAGAGCTGGTGAGAATTTCTTCTGTTTTTCTTCAATGAGGTAACAAAGGTGCCAATGGGGCAATTGGTCCCGGACTTGCCGGAGCCGATTCGTGATTTACACAAACAGTTCAGGAGGCTAAAAGCATTCTGAAGATTCTAAAGTTGGGCTGGCAGGATCCGATTTTGAACAGACGCTACACTGCGTTTATTTGTTTTTGTGATTTTTAATTTTTTGTTTAATTTCCCTTCACCATGGATCTGCAGGCAGTAAGACTGTTATGCCTGGAGCAGATGGACTGTTCGCTGGGGGAATATACCCAGGACTTTTTAGATCTGGCGTGCCTTATGCACTATGATGACGAATCACTCAGTGTCTTCTACCACGCCAGCTAACGGTCCCCGTGAGGACTTCGCCGCCTATGTGGAGTGGGTGCTGGTGCATAATGGACTGGATTTTATTGTCCGCCTCGAGGAGGATACCAGCCCCACTCCCAACCCAGAGTCCAGCCAGACACCACTATGTGAGATGGACATGATGCCTGAGCCTACCGCAGATGGAGAGCCAGTGCCTAAAGGAGCGACTGAGCACACGTCTGACCAGGTGACCAGGTGTTTGATCGTTTAGTGGAGATCGAGGGAATGGAGTTGAGCCCCATCCACACACCCGCTACAGTGAGTGAAACTGACAGGTTCGGACTCGAGTGGAGACCTCCATCGTGTCCTGATCCCTCGAGGCTGGACAATTGGTATCTCGGGGCGATCCCCCCAGTGGAGTGAATGTTGCAATGCAATTGTGTCCAAAGACTGTTGCCGCTTGGAGGGGTAACCCGTGTCTCCCATCCAATGCCTGTAAGTTCTCGTCCATTCTCACGGCCAAGACTTACAGATCCACTGGACAGGCTGCCTCCGCCTTGCACGCCATGGCTCTCCTGCAAGTATACCAAGCCAAGGCATTAAAAAAGCTGCAAGATGGTAGTTCTGACCCAGGGCTGATGCAGGAGCTGCGCACATCAACAGACCTCACCCTACAAGTGACGAAAGTCACTGCTTGGTCAGACGATGGCCACAAGAACGCCATCTCTGGCTGAACCTGTCGGATATGCGGGAGACCAACAAATATCGTTTTCTGGACTCCCCTATCTCCCAGGACGGCCTTTTTGACAACGCAATTGAGAGCTTTGCCCAGCAGTTCTCGGCTGCCAAGAAGCAGACGCAGGCGATCAGACACATACTACACCGGTGGCCTGCTGCTACTTCCACCCTGCTGCCGGCTGCAGCTGCTCCGCCTGCTCGTCTCCGAGGGCGCCCCCCGCGGCTTCCTCTGCCACTACACAGCTTCAGCAGCAGCCTCCATCTAGGCAACAGCAGGGAGCTGGCCGCAGGAAGGCGGCGCCGCCCGTCCAGGCCCCCGCCAAACAGAGCAGCAAGCGTACAAGCAAGCAGCCCTGAGACGGGTTGACCTAAAGATGGAGGGGACAGCTCTTTGGGAGATGGTTGACGGCACCACTCCTTCCCTCGGTTCAAGAACGCTATGCCTTCTCACACACCCCATGCTCTACTGGCGAAGGATGTGATAGAGCCAGATATAACCAGCCCTGATCATCAGCTGTTTTTAAACAATCGGCCAATGGTAATGATAATAATAGCCTTTATCGGCCGATACCAATTGTTGGCCGATACATCGGTGCATCTCTAGTTACGGCCAATCTTGGACCTGCAAGTTTTGAATCAGGCCCTTCACAAGCTCCCATTCAAGATGTTGACGCAAAAACACATTTTCAAATGCATCTGTCCCCAAGATTGGTTTGCAGCGGTCGACCTGAAGGACGCATACTTTCAAGTCTCGATTCTCCCTTGACACAGGCCGTTCCTATGCTTTGCGTTCGAGGGACGGGCATACCAGTACAAAGTCCTCCCCTTCGGGCTGTCCCTGTTCTCTTGCGTCTTCACGAAGGTCACGGAGGCGGCCCTTGTTCCCAAGAGAGAACATGGCATTCACATTCTCAACTACCTCGACGACTGGCTTATTCTGGCCCAGTCGTGAGAGCAGTTGTGCGAACACAGGGACATAGTGCTCAGACACCTCAGCCAGCTGGGGCTTTGGGTCAACTGGGAAAAGAGCAAACTCTCCCCCGTGCAGAGGATCTCTTTTCTCAATATGGAGTTGGACTTGGTCAACCTAACAGCATGCCTCACAGAGGAACGTGTTCGTTCGGTGCTGAACTGCTTGAATTCTCTCTAGAGCAGAACAGCAGCTCCACTGAAACTATTTCAGAGGCTCCTGGGGCATATGGCATCTACAGCCGCAGTAACGCCACTGGGATTGCTTCATATGAGGCCGCTTCAGCAAATCCAGAGATAAGACAAGATAAGATAAGATAAGCTGCATGGACAAGACAGTACAACAATAACAATAACAAAATTATGGACAATAACGGACCTTCAGCCCATGGTTGGACCCTGCATTTCTACTGGCAGGAGTTCCCCTACTACAGGTGTCCAGGCATGCAGTTGTTTTCACAGATGCCTCCATTACCGGCTGGGGTGCCAGGGACAATGGGCATGTAGCTTCGGGTATTTGGACAGGTCCCCATCTGTATTGGCACATCAACTGCCTTGAGTTGCTTACAGTATGTCTTGTGCTGGGCCGCTTCAAAATGCTGCTGATGCTACAGAGCAGCTCTTCATCTGTTACGGAGGTCAGCAGAAGGGAAAGGCTGTCTCCAAGCAGTGGCCGGCCCACTGGATAGTGGATGCCATCGTCTTGGCGTACCAAACCCAAGGCGTGCCATGCTCCCTCGGGTTGAGAGCTCACTATACCAGGAGTGCTGCTTCCTCTTGGGCATTGGTGCATGCCCAAGAACACTCGTAAGTACGCCCATTGGTTGACCCCTGCGCTAGGCTAGGTGTCCATATGGTGTGATCCCCACAGTGATCCCATTTGTGTATTCTTCCACGGTACGGGTCCCCTGTCGGTGAGCCCATGTCTTTCCCTTGGCAGAGTACGCTCTGCCGTCCCTGCCAGTGTTGTCTCCCTCCTAACTAGGCTGGAGCCACCTCAGAGACATTCCATATGTTGTACTGCCCTTAATGCCCAGTCCATATGTGTAATCTCCACATGATACCTCCCTGCGGGCAGGATGTGGATTCCGCAGCATCCCTTTCCCCTTGAAAGGGCACGCTTTACCAGTGTTATCCAGTTGTCTTTCTTTATGGGTCAAGCGGAACAACAGTAATCAACTCTCTCCGCGTAAGTCCTATCTTCTGCCCCAGTAGGTGCGGGGAGATCAGGTGGCTTACTAGGGCAGCTGGAAGGGGTAGCAACCGTGGAGCTTTCATAAGGATCCCAATTTGTCAGTCACTGACGTGACGTCAAACGCGACTGACTGAAAGATAACGTCTCAGTTACGTATGTAACCCTCGTTCCCTGAAGGAGGGAACAGAGACATGTCCCGTTGCCACAGTTGCTGTACCACCACTGAGCACCGGGTCACTGGCTCGGCTCCTCAATAAAAACCTGAATGTGCGTTGTACTGTTCTCTTCATATGTTTTGCTTTCTAAGCGTGTAATATAAATAAACAGCAAGCCAAACTCTGTTCAAGAGCCAGGATATGAGTGCCTTGCTCCTTTAATAGTCCAATGTGTGGTTTACACAGGCAAACTCAATGGCCATTGAACCGAGTAAAACTGTAAATTAAATAAAGAAATATAGAAAACTTATTACAATTAAAATGACATCATGCTTATTAACAGTGCAACGAGTGAAATGTATATAGATACATTGTTAACTCAGGTTAGAAGCATTATTGATAATGCTTCTAACCTGAGTTAGCACATTAGCGCCGATCGCCAATAACATCTTTGATTATATCACGTTAAACTCTTGCAATATATACTAAACAGATGGATGATTCAAATAAACTTAAGCCATTGCTTTCGACAGGGTTTAGAAGGAGGATCGAATCAGATGCAACAAAAACATATGTCGAGCGTTTTTCTGCGCCATGAGCTGGCTATTTCCTGTTACCCAACGTGCGGCGCTCGTGGAAACACGTCAAAATAAAAGTCCTCACATAGGAACTTACATAATAGCGGCAGATAAAACAAATCTTATAAAGAATATTAAACAATCATGAAAATATAATGTTTATATATGCAAATGTCCATCACAAATTATGCACAGCCTCTAACAGAGGCAGAACACTCCCCGCCTGGCATTATTAATACCATTATAATAGTCTGTGTTTAGTCTTACTTAGTCTTCTTTGGCTAGCAGTAAGATCACATCAGAAATTGGTCGTAGGAATGTTTTCACGTTACCACTTGAGGTTGTCTTAACCTCTACCTTGCGGGCCTTTCCATCATTGCTTGGGAAGACGGATGTGATTAAGCCCAAAGGCCAGTCGTTCCTTGAGGACTGAGCTTGCTTCAAAAGCACAACGTCTCCAACATGCAGGTTTCGGTGAGTCTCATGCCACTTGTGTCGGGGTTGGAGTGTACTGATGTATTCTTTTCGCCATCAGCTCCAGAACTTGTTGGCCAATGCCTGCACTCGCCTCCACTGACATCTCAGGAGGTCTTTTTCAGCATAGTTCTCACTCGGGGTAGGTACTCCTGGCTTTTGGGTTAAAAGCATTGCTGGAGTGAATATGCATGGATAATATGGATCCAATGAGACAGGAACCAGAGGTCTAGCATTTATGATTGCCGACACCTCTGCCATCAGAGTGCAAAGTACCTCATGAGTCAAGTGAGCATGTTTTTTCTGCAACAGCATACCGTCTAGAATCCTGCGGGTTACGCCGATCATGCGTTCCCATGCTCCCCCCATGTGGGAGGCGTGTGGAGGATTGAATTCCCACGTACAGCCATTCTCATGGAGGTATTTCAGAAGACTAGTCTGGTTTTCTTTTGTTGGCTGCATGCCCAGTTCTTGGCTAGCTCCGACAAAGTTGGTTTCTCTGTCCGATCTGCGCTGCTTTGCTGGTCCCCTCAGGGCCTGAGAGGAGCACATTGTTCAGAGAAATACACTGGTGTTGCACGCTGGAATCAAACACCACTCGTATCTGTCCCGGATTTTGCGGATGATACACTCCGAAGATGGGTAAGTACCAACATTCTTCATCCTCGTGGATAGGTCGTGCTCTTTCCGCATGATGGTTCTGGAAGAGCTTCTCCATGAAGGCAGAAAACTGTTCCTTCATCTCAGGGTTTCTACTCAGCGTGCGTCGCAAAGAATTAAGACAAGACAAAGCCTGTTCACGATTATTTGGCAGTAATGGTCTGGGTGATCTGAATGGCAAATGAGCGACCCAGTTTTTCTGTTCATCTTGGTGGAACTCTGCTTCCATAATCTTCAAGAAGATCTTATCCTTGAAGGACATGGCATGTTTGTTTTCAATTTTGGTTCTCTCAAATACTTTGAGCCCAAGTTCATCTTCGACTTGCATGCAATGAGTGGCGTGATTGAACGAATGGGGAAAAACAACAGACTTATGCTCCCCGCCATGGCACAATTTCTCTTTCACTTTGACGTGGCTCTGGCATGGAGTGAGAAGAGATGGGCAGCCATTCTCCAGGATGTTAGTTTTAAAGACACTCACCATCGGCTTATGGGCTTTGTCAATGCAGACATCACCTACAATCACCCAGCCTAAATCTAATCGCTGCGCAAAAGGTGCATTGTGAGGCCAATTGATTTGTTGTCTTGCTTTGTGCACACGGATTATGTCTCTTCCCAGCAATATTAAGATCTGAGCATCAGGATCTAGCTTTGGGATGAACTGTGCCACAGGTTTCAAGTGTGAATGAGTAAGGGCGACCTCTGGAGTGGGTATTTCACATCTGTTGCTCATTATCTCATTACACTCGATCAATGGTGGGAGATCAAGACATGTCTTACCATCCAGCGTCTCTATTTGGAAGCCGACCGCTTTCCTTCCAGACATCTCTATGGAACCAGCGCATGTTCTCAGCAAATATGGAGAGGGGTTACTTTGGATTTCAAACAGCTCAAAGAACTTTCCTTTGGCCAGCGAGCGGTTGCTCTGGTCATCAATTATGGCATTCATCTTGATAGCTTGTTCCCGTTGCTCTTGAGGACATACACGCACCAAGCACATTTTCGCACAGGATCGCATTGGAGCACTTTCTCCACAAACTTCTGTACACTTTGAAGTTACCTCTGGGGTAGCGTTGTCCTGCTGTTCTGTGTCTGGTTCTTGCATCTGAGGTGTTGAGCAAGGCGGAGCTATGTCTGGATGCATGACTATGCAATGTCTATCAGAATCACACTCAGCACATTTGAGGATTGCGAGACATTCTCTGGCTACGTGATTTGGAGAGCAACACTTGAAACATCTTTTATGTTCTTTCAGGAGGTTCTTGCGTTCTGCGAGATTCTAATGACCTTTTCCTGAAGGCTCTGCATTTTGACGGGATGTGATTTGTTGTGAATAGGCAGTATTTTGTCAAGCCTGTTTTGATAGTCTCTTTCACGTTCGCTGAATCTGACTCATCATTTGCAGACACATCTGTCTTGTGTACTGACACAGGAACTCTGCTTGCACCATGTTTATACAGCGGTCTTTCATTTCTGGTGACTGTATGGCTACTGCTTGAGAGCTTGAAACTTGGATCATTCCTGGCTTTAGCTTCACTGCAAATGAAATGAGTGAAGAACGAGAATGGGGGAAAACTGACCTTGTTCTCTTCCTTGAAACGTGAGCCATCGAATAGCCATTTCTCCTGCAGACTTCCTGGTAACTTCTCCACTATAGGATTAATACCGCGAGGGGTATCGAGATAAGCTAGTCCAGGTAAGTACGCGTCTCCTTTCGCTGCAAGTATCTCCATGAGCAGGTCTGCGAGCTCCCTGAGTTTCACATTGTCTTTTGGAGATGCACATGGAAAGTTATCCAGTCGCTTAAATAAGGCACTTTCTATCACTTCTGGAGTGGCATAACATTCTTGAAGTCTCATCCAAGACAGTTGTGGATTAGTGACATACACAGCTCGAATCCTTCTCACATGATCTGACGATTCCTTCCCCAGCCACTTGACTAATAAGTCTAACTCTTTGCCAGCTGAGAGCTGCAAGTCTTGCATGGCATTAACAAATGAAGACTCCCAGGCTCTAAAGTTCTCTGGATTATCATCAAACTTGGTAAGCCCTGTGGTGATTAGCTCTCTACGTGCTAAGAATTTAGCAAAGTCTAACATAGGCTCGGCTTGGCTTTGAGAGAAATGTTGCGTATCTGAATGGACTGCCCCTTATGGAAAGAAAATATATTTCCCTATATATGAATGATCAATATATTACATGATTTAACAGTATATTTGAAAATATACAGAAAAATATATTGCTTAAATATATTACAATATATTGAATAATACATAAGGAATTGCCGCTTTTCATACAGTATCTCACAAAAGTGAGTACACCCCTCACATTTCAGCAATCATTTTATTATATGTTCTCAAGGGACAATACTATAGAAATGAAAATTGGATATACTTTAGAGTAGACAATGTGCAGCTTGTATAGCAGTACAGATTTACTGTCCTCTGAAAATAACTCAACATACAGCCATTATTGTCTAAATAACTGGCAACAAAAGTGAATACACCCTAAGTGAACATGTCAAAACTGTGTCCAAAGTGTCAATATTTTGTGTGAGCACCACTGTTATTTAGCACTGCCTTAACCCTCTTCCATTTCTCCATAATGACATCACGGAGCTGCTGGATGTTAGACACATGGTGCTTCTCCACCTTCTGCTTGAGGATGCCCCACAGTTGTTCAATAAGGTTCAGGTCTGGAGACATACTTGGCCACTCCATCACCTTCACCTTCAGCTTCCTCAGCAAGGCAGTTGTCATCTTGGCGGTGTGTTTGGGGTCATTATCATGCCATTCAGCCCAGTTTCTGAAGGGAGGGCATGATGTTCTGCTTCAGAATGTCACAGTACATGTTGGAATCCATGTTTTCCTCAATGAAGCAGAGCTCCCCAGTACCAGCAGCAATCATGCAGCCCCAGACCATGATGCTACCACCACCATGCTTGACTGTAGGCAAGACACAATTTTCTCAGTACTCCTCACCAGGGCGTCACCACACATGCTGGACACCATCTGAGCCAAACAAGTTTATCTTAGTCTCATCAGACCACAGGACATGGTTCCAGTAATTCATGCTCTTGGACAGGTTGTCTCCAGCAATCTGTTCGCAGGCTTTCTTGTGAGCCAGCTTCAGAAGAGGCTTCCTTCTGGTACGACGGCCATGCAAACCGACTTGTTGCAGTGTGCGGCCTATGGTCTGAGCACTGACAAGCTGACCTTCTGCTTTTGCAACCTCTAAAGCAATGTTGGCAGGACTCATGCATCTGTTTTTTGAAGCCAGCTTCTGCACCTGACACACAGCACAAGGTCTCAACTTCTTTGATTCAACTTCTTTGGCCTGTTCCGAGTGGAACCTGTCTTGGAAAACCTCTCTCTATGACCCTGGCCACTGTGCTGTAACTCAGTTTCATGGTGTTACCGATCTTCTTATAGCCTAGGCCATCTTTGTGGAGAGCAACAATTCTAATTCTCAAATCCTCAGAGAGTTCTTTGCCATGAGGTGCCATGTTGAACATCCAGTGATCAGTATGAGAGAATTGTACTCAAAGCACCAAATTTTAACTGCTCTAATACAAGATCCACACATTTGTATGGTCCTGTCAAGCAGACAAAAACATGAACATAATGAATAGGACATGTGGCTTTGCATGGTTAAACAACATACAACTGTTATCACTTAGGGTGTACTCACTTTTGTTGCCAGCTGTTTTGACAATAATGGCTGTATGTTAAGTTATTTTCAGAGGACAGTAAATCTGTACTGCTATACAAGCAGCACATTGACTACTCTAAAATATATCCAAGTTTCATTTCTATAGTATTGTCCCTTGAGAAGATATACTAAAATGGTTGCTGAAATGTGAGGGGTGTACTCACTTTTGTGAGATACTGTATATTGAAAAATATGTGATAATATATTTACTAATATATCATAATGTATGTAATTTTATATGCAGTAATATACTTCATAATATATAGATTTATATGTGATCAGATATGGTATTGCATGCATAATATATTGCAGATATATTTACTCATGCAGTATAAACACATATGGTAAAATATATTATGTAACACATTTCTTAAATTTTATAATTATTTACATTTTAAATGTTTTATATTTTCAAGTTAGTTAACAAAAGCACACCTGCATGTACTAAAGTTTCTACCAAAGAGACTATCACTGTGCTATAGTGTGCACAGCTGTTACTTTTTAAATAAAGTTATTATAGTCTTAATGGTGTTCAGCCAATCATAAACCTAACCACAGGCTCTACTCTTCAGCACAATGGTAACCCCAAAAACTCACACATACCAGAAAACATACACAGTTACTAACGTAACCTCGGTGCCCTTAGATACGGAACAAGTACTGCGTCGTTCGTCTTATTAATTAATATTGATCATTAATAAGACAAGACACAATGGGGAAAACTCCTTTTTCTCCGATTCTGAAGCCTTTATACAATCACGCAGTGTAAACTGCACAGCCATTGGTTCGTGAAGTTAAAGTAAACAAACCAATGACAGCGCGGAATGCGCGAGCCAATGGTGAGCGAGCCCGCTCGGGCCCGCCAAAAGGGGCGGGGTCTCGGGCTATATAAGCGGCCGTCTCACCATGGCAAATTGATTTAATTTGACAGAAGTGATGGCATGAGGTGTCTCGCGCGTACTGCGACAAAGTACGCAGTACTCGTTCCGTATCTAAGGGAACCATGGTTACGTTAGTCACCGAGTACGTTCCCTTGCGATACTACACGAGTACTGCGTCATTCGTCTTATTAATTAATATTGATTATTAATAAGACAAGACGCAATGGGGACAGTACAATCACGCCGTGCTACGCAGGGGGACGACCGAGCATCGGGGCAGAGCACTTGAAAAAGAGCTCGCGACAGATACTCATAAGACAGGATAGCCCAGACAATGGGGACTGAAACACTGTAGTCATCCTCCCAAGCCCATAAACTAGGGCACCAGTGGGGCCTAGGGTATATATAGAGGGCACAGAACATAGTTACGCCCAGACGTGGTCGGGGTCGTAATGGAAAGCCATAAGCTGGACACAGCAGGGAGGCTCATGCAGAAAGGACCTGCAAGGACATCTAGATTATAAAATCTGACAAAAGTGGACGGTGAGGCCCAGCCGGCCGCCGCACAGATGTCAGCAATGGAAACGCCACAGGACCACACCCACGAGGAGGCCATACCTCTTGTGGAATGCGCTCTTACACCCAAAGGGCATTGAAGGCCTAAGGAGGAGTAAGCGAGTGCTATAGCGTCGACTATCCATCTGGAAAGCCTGGGCTTCGTGACCGGAAGACCTTTTGTGCGGCCACCGAAGCAGACAAAAGGCTGTTCCGCCTGACGAAAGGAGGCGGAACGGTCAATGTAAGACCTCAGGGCCCTGACAGAACAGAGTAGGTTCACTCCTGTTCATCCTGAGAAGGAGGAAGAGCGGTGAGAACGACCATCTGCGCCCTAAAGGGGGTAGATAGGACTTTCGGGACATATCCATGTCTCGGTTTCAGGATGACTTTGGAGTCGTTAGGCCCGAATTCAAGACACGAGGGACTCACAGAGAGCACCTGTAAATCTCCCACATGCTTAACCGATGCTAAAGCTAGCAGTAAGGCAGTTTTCAGCAACAGGGGCCGTAAGTCGGCAGTCTGGATTGGTTCAAAGGGAGGACCTTTAAAGCCTCTTCCCAGGTAGGAACCGTGAGGGGACGAGGGGGATTCAACCTCCTGGATCCCTTAAGGAAGCGAACAATGAGGTCGTTTCTCCCTATCGACTGCCCCGCTATAGGAGCATGAGAAGCTGCTATAGCTGCGACATAGACCTTAAGGGTAGAGGGAGTATGGCCTCTATCCATTAAGTCTTGAAGGAAGGACAATATCTGGGATATGTCACAAGTCAATGGGTCCTCGCCCCGGGCTGTACACCAGGCGGCAAAGATGGCCCATTTAAGAGAGTAGAGACGTCTTGTAGACGGAGCTCTAGCTCTATAGTGTTTAAGACATTCTCAGGGAAGCTTGCAGGCTCCCATTAAGAAACCACACATGAAGGTCCCACAGCTCGGGTCTGGGGTGCCATATTGTCCCTCTCGCTTGAGAGAGGAGGTCCCGTCTCAGAGGGATTGGCCATGGCTCCATAGACGATAGCCGAGATAGCTCTGAGAACCATGGTTGGGTCCTCCACAGAGGAGCCACCAGGAGGTGTGCAGCAGGTTGCACTGGGCCCACTCTAGGATGGTTTTCGCTAGAGTGAAGAGGGGCTTTGAAGAGAGACCGCCCTGGCGATTTATGAAGGACACCACCGTCATGCTGTCTGACCTGACCAAGACGTGGTGACCCACCAGGAGAGGAAGGAAAGCCTGGAGAGCTCGATATACCGCCATCATTTCCAGGCAGTTGATATGTAGCTCGCTTTCCAGGCCGTTCCAAGCACCAAAGGCCGGACGGTTGTCGCACAGAGCTCCCCAACCCATCTTGGAGGCATCTGTGAAGACGACCTTCCTCTTGTCTATCGCCCCGATTGCCACGCCCTGCTTGAACCAGCAAGGGTTTGTTGAAGGGGCCAGGGTTGTGACACACGCCTGGTTCACCTTGAGCGAGCAACGACCATGTTGCCAGGCTTGGGGCGGGACCCGTAGTTTCAGCCAGAGCTGCAGAGGGCGCATGTGAAGCAAGCCCAGCTGCAGAGCCGGAGATGCTGAACTCATTAGACCTAGCATCTTCTGAATCGTTCTGAGTGGCAGAGAAGCCCCAGGCGTAAAGGTTTGTACGAGCTGCTGAATGGCCAGAGAACGCTCTGGAGTGACCGTGGCCCTCATGTGGGTTGAGTCTAAAATTATCCCTAGGAACAACACACGTTGGCTGGGAGATAACGAGCTCTTTGTAAAACTGACCCTGAGCCCCAAGCACTCTAAGTGGTTGAGGATGATGGATCTGTGGGATATTAGCTCCGCCTCCAACTGGGCCAGAACGAGCCAGTCGTCGAGGTAGTTCAGTATGCGCACACCCATCTGTCTCAGAGGGGAGAGAGCCGCATCCATGGACTTCGTAAAAGTGCAGGGAGCCAGAGATAGCCCGAATGGAAGGACCGTGTATTGGTATGCCACCCCTTCAAAGGCGAATCTCAAGAATCGCCTGTGATGGGGGGCTATCTGGATGTGAAAATAAGCGTCTTTCAGATCCAGGGTAAAGAACCAGTCTCCCGGGCGTATTTGCGGGAAGATCTGCTTCAAAGTGATCATTCTGAATGAGCGCTTTATCAGGGCCCTGTTCAGATGTCTGAGATCGAGAATGGGTCCGCCATCCTTTTTGGGGACGAGGAAGTACCTGCTGTAAAAACCTGACTCGCTCAGTGCTGGAGGAACCACCTCTATGGCTCCTTTTGCCAGCATGGTGTTTACCTCGGAATGCAGGACATGTGTGTCCTTGCTTTCCACAGAGGTTTGGATCACGCCGTTGAAAAACGGGGCCCTTTGAGCAAATTGGAGAACATAACCTCGTTTTACCATGTTCAGCACCCAAGCTGACACTCCGGGGATGGCCTGGCAGGCCTCGGCGCCTGTGGCGAGGGGCTGAATTGGTCCTGGCACTAAGTCGCTGTGAGGGACTGTGGTGCGTGTATGGGGTGGAAGAGGAAATTTGCTCTCTTTTTGAGTATGTTTGTTTTTTATTATATCCGCTATAACAGCGGTGCACTGCCAGGGCATTTGAACACTCTTTCTTGAGTACCCGGAACTGAACGGGGTGACAGGAAAGCTGGGCGAGGCATTTTGGAGGGTGGTCCAGCCGCGGCGGGACTTAACCTCCTCCTCTTCTGAAGCGCAGGGTCCAGCACTATCTTAGGCCGGGGTCCCTGTCGTATTGGAGGGGGGTGGCGCCTAACAGAGCGTCTGTGCTCAGGCCGTGGCACGGACTTAGTGGCTGGCGGCTTGTCCTTGGGTGGCTGCTGCTGAGCTGGCACTGACTTAGGGCAGCTCGAAGCAGAGGAGCTGGAGCTTTTTGGCAGAAAGTGTTGCATGGCCTGGGACGACTTTTGTGCGGCTGTGAAGCACTCGGCGAAACCATCGATGGCAGGGCCAAAGAGACCAGTGGGGGAGACGGGCGAGTCAAGGAAGACGGCCTTGTCCGCATCCTTGATCTCGGTCAGGTTAAGTCATAAGTGGCGCTCCAGCACCACCAGGCTGGCCATCGAACGCCCAATTGCCTGAGCCGTGGTCTTCATGGCACGTAGGACCAAGTCCGTGGCGCTACACAGCTCCTTGAAGGTGGCTGAGTCGTGCCCAGCCTCATCCAGGTCTCGGAGGAGCTTTGCTTGGTACACCTGGAGTACCGCCATGGAATGCAAAGCTGAAGTAGCTTGACTGGCTGAGGTGTACGCCCATCCAGCGAGGGCCGAGGTGGTACGGCAGGGCTTGGATGGGTGGGCGGCCTTCGACTTCCATCCAATGGCAGCGGGCGGACACAAGTGTGCGGCTGCAGCTTCATCCAAAGGAGGCAGCTTTTCATATCCTTTCTGCCTGGCGCCATCAATGGAGGTGAGAGCGTGAGAGGCAGAAGGATGCAAGCGGGCAGAGTAGGGAGCGCGCCATGACTTCGTGAGCTCGTCATGGACCTCCGGAAAGAAGGGCGCTGACCGCTGAGGAGGCGCTTGGCGGCGTCCAGGCAGGAACCACTCGTCCAAGCGGCTACGTGTGGGTTCCTCAGGCGCAGGAAAAAAAAAAAAAAAAAAAAAGGTGTCCAAAAGAAACATTCTGCGATTGTGTAAACAAACTTGTAAAAAGCTTTGGGTCAACAACAATCTTGTAATACTATTATGTCATAGCCCCGCTGTTCCTGTGTAACAGGACCTGTGTTGTATATACATCCACTAAGTAACTAAGGATTATCCCAAATATAATCATAATATTGTCATATCTTACAGGTGAAAGGTGATCCCACGGGCTCTCGTTTTGAGACTACGGCGATTGGAGCATCCGTAGGCTGCACAAAAATCTGGCATCTTCTCCTATAAAGCCAGCAATTTCCTGTATCATAATGTAAGATGTTTTTAACAAACCAAACCGATTGGAAATCATGTGCAACTTAAGTTATATTGAAAAGAAAGAGCAATTCTGCCTCTCCCACTGATGTAAAATGGCTGGGTAGCAGCTAAACTGTAACTACTAGGTCTCACTCAAAGCTTCTTGTTATTAGCCAGCTAATAACTACAACCACATCCACAAAGATTGTAATTTAGACAAAAGCTTAGTTGTCATAAAATCGTTATTGGTGTCAGTAAAACCTATATAATTGAACAGCTCGATTGTGGTCTCAGCCTTGATAACTTGCTCAAGTAGCCGTGATACACAACTATGCTGCACGATTAAGTCGTTTTTCGAAAAGAAAAGCTGCAATTTCAACATGTTCAAGCATCCAGAATTATAGCCACGTTAATAACGTTTGTAAGAAACCAAACCATTTGTAAATCCGTCAAGATTTCAGCGAGATAAGATATTTGTGTTCATGCAGATCACTCACCTTACATCAGGTACCACAGAGCCTGCCAGAAAGCTTGCCTGTGACAAGATGGCTGCTGGTGATGACGTTAGAGACTCCGCCGTAAGACATCTAGCCTTTATTATGTATATCTATGGATTCATCTAGTAATGAAACAAGTATTTATTAATGAGTCATTGAATTCATTTAAAACCTTTTTTTTTTTTTAAATAATTCATTCAAACATTTTCCAGCAATTAGAGTCCAGCAATTTATATTTTATCAGAACCTCTAGTAAATTACATGTTATTTTGTTTAGTTGTATATTCAGAATCGTGGGAGAATCGTGATCTCTATTTGAAACCAAAAAATCGTGATTCTCATTTTATCCAGAACTGTGCAGCTCTATTGTATGTTAATTATTTTAATCCAAGCTTGATTAAGACAATGTGGAAAAATCGATTATCCATTAGGTAATGTGTGGCTAGCTCTAGCGGAAACACTGATGACCTTTTTATCAAGTGAAAGTCATTTGTGACAGTGTGCAATTAGCACAACGATGAACTTGATTAGTGATTCTGCTAGACAATAATCAATGATAAGAAGAAAGACGACATCTGTTCTAGGACAGGTTTTATATTGCATACGCGCCCACTCTTTGGCGTCCAGAGTAATGTATGACCCAGATCATTGTCTAGGCCAGTAATGTCATCATTGTCATTTAAACTTTTCGTCCTTTGACCATCTGCTGGAGATTGTGTTTTCTTGTTTTTCTTTTTTCTGTTTAAAGCTGTCTTTTTATTCATTGTGACTTTACTAATAGACAAGGACCAGGCCTGAGGGATCTTGGCAGCCGTCACTGGATTGCTTTATAGTTCCATCCATATTCTCGACTGGCTTTTCACTGGATTCACACCAGATCTAACTGAATATATAGAGAGCCGAGAAGCTGTAACCTTGCCAAAGGCAAAATACTTATTAACCTAAGAAGCCACTTCTTTAGATCTGTCTAATACAATCAGAGGAAGGATGAGGCTTTTTATTTTCAGCATGCACTTCAAATACAAGTTAAATAGAAGGAAGATTTCAAGCATTTGTTTCTCTCCCTAAAGCCAAATGATGTGTATTTGGGTCAGTGGCATTAATTTTGTTTTGTCATATCTTTTAAGTTTAAAAAATATGTTAAATATTAAATTATGCACTATGTTCTACGACTTTAATACAGCTGTTCTATGAACATATTTTTCACAATATTTCAAATTTATGTGGTGCAACCAACATGCAAAAACCATAAAACAGGAAAAGGTCAGCAAAAGTCTCTTATGTCATGTGGTATGACTCCACAAAAACATAATTTTTTTTGAATATGCAATACATTACCATTCAAAAGTTTGGGGTGAGTAAGATTGATTGATTGATTAATTGATTGATTTTTGTGATCAAAAGTAACAGTAAAGACTTTTTACATTTGTTACCAAAAATTAAAATAAATGCTGTGCTTTTAATCTTTCTATTCATCAAGATTCCACAAAAATATTAAGCAGCACAACTGTTTTCAACATTGATTAAAACAAAGAAATGTTTAAGCAGCAAATCAGCATGAACGTTTTCTGAAGGATCATGTGACACTGAAACTGGAGTAATGATGTGAAAATTAAACTTTGCCATCACAGGAATAAATAACATTTTAAAATATATTCAAATAGAAACAGTTATTTTAAATTGTAATAATGTTTCACAATATCACTGCCTTTATCTGATGAAATAAATGCAGCAATGGTGAGCATATGAGACTTCTTTTATATTGTGGCAATACAGCATAATGGTAACTGAGTACCAAGAGGGCTTTTCAACCATTCTTTTATATTGTTTCTCAAAATCATTGAAGAGGATATGCGACACTTGAAATGTACAGTTTTGATGTATTCACTTGCATGAATAGTGAATTATGAAATGGGTCTGATTTCATCCCTTGACATTGTCTGTTTACACTGGAGAACAAATATGTAGCTAATGATGAACTGAGTATGAGTGATACTGTTGATTTATTTGCGATATGAAGAATATTATTGTGACAACAGCGTAATATCCAATCCATAGTGATTTGCTCTTTTCTCTGTCAAGATTGGAGCATGACATGAAAAATACCTGCATTTATTTCCATAATGACAAAGATTTGATGCTGGCAATGTGAAGCAAAGCACATCTATCATGGAAGTTGTGCATTCGTTACAAACAATCTTATCAGCAGCTGCCATCCACAAAGCAGTGATTATGTGTGAAATATGATTAGGTGGAGCCCAGAGTGACTACCTGACACTGATAATAATAGAGAACCTTTGAATATGATTTACATGTTATTGAATAATAATATCAACTCATCGTTGTCTCTCTGCTTGTCCAGGAAATGTAACACATACTGTATTCAGGTACAATTTCTCATTTGTTTCATTTTATGTACTGAACTTCTGACATCTTTAAATTATGATGTTTGCTTTAACGTACTCAAGACATTAGCCCTTTAAATCCATTTGTAACATATGAGTAGGGAAGAGGAGAGGCGAAAATTCAAATGCAAGCACAGTTTATTAAAAAAAAAGCACAAACACAGATAATCCAGTCCTGGAACAGGAATATAATCCACATAAGGGAATCAGGAACATAATCCAAACAGAGAAGCCAGGATCGCAACAACTTAGAACACACATACAGGAACAATGACCGACAAAACACAATTGAAACACAGGGGTATAAATAATACACAGGGAACACAAGGGCTAACCAGGGACAGGTGAAGGAAATTAGTAACTATGGTAACAAATATGGGTAACTATGGAGACTAACAAGGTAGGCAGTTAAACAAAGGAAACAGGAACTAAACACATGAAGTAAGAACACAGAAACAATGGCAACAAAACACTACAAAATAAAATTAATTTTAGACAGGAATTGTGACACCATTCCCTTTTACGGTATATGTCCACAGGCCTGGAAAAAATCCGATTAATGTGCTCACGAAACAGAAATTACATTTGGGGAAGGAGGCTTGATCTGTATCTTATGGTACACTGACAAAACATAAATACTGTTATTATCTATCTATCTATCTATCTATCTATAGATTAGATTCAGATAATTTATTGCAGAAATTTAAAAAAAAAAAACTATAAACAATTCACAATATGTAAATAATAATAGCAATATGTGTTATGTTTAAACACATTTGTTAATCCACAACCTATAGGCTCTTTGAAAAAAAAGAAATTGTAGTTTTGACCAGAAACTATTTGACATTATTTATTGCTACGACAGTTATCACTGCATTCACCTGACAACACTGTAAAGAAACATAGGAACAAAGTGTTCATCAATTGAACGCAACAAAAGCTTGTGCTGAGTGGGTTTGGAATGACCTTTCAACATGGCTTCCATGATTGTTCTCTCTTCTGTCCCCTTAGTAGTCATTATTTGTGCCATTTGAAACACTGTAAATTGAAAATGCCTGCTCAGCTCTGCTCATTCCATGCCATACGGTTAATGTGTTCAAGACAGATCACGCTTCTGTAAAGCCAGGCGAAATGCAAAATGCTTGGCTCACCAAGCTATCACAGCTCTTATTCTAAAATTGATTCATATTTTCATAGGTCAAAGAAATTGTCCCTTAAAATTATCCCATTACAGATCTCTGCCATTATGAGATTGCCTCTGGCACATTCACTGGAATCAGCCGTTATGCACAGAAAGTCAAAGACAGCAAAGAGTCCATTTTTCATCAGGACTCATCAGAACTTCCATTGATTCTCCACCACCCTAATTTTAAAAGTTCATTGTGCTTTGCACTTGTGTTAATTAGTCTGCAAACCCAGCAAAGAATGAGTGCTAAATTATTTTACATTACTTGATGGCTCCACGTAAATAAGAATGTGTTTTTGGACTGTGCAGAGCTTAGTCAACACCTATAGATGACGTCTTGATGTGTCTCCATTTCTAATTGAGGGCACTTCTAATGTGTTGATTGAAAGGGAACCTAGTATGACACATCTACATTGATTGTGAAATGACTTTTTTATCTAGTGAAAATAGAAGATAGTAAATCAATCATAAACCTGCTCAAATGATGTTGTCTCCAGGCCGTATGTGACATTTATGTTAAATGTGAAATACTTGACATTGATGGAAGACCTTGTTGTGTTCAAAGGCTCATTCCTGATGTATTGCATTCAAGTGGACAATACAGCATCACAAGCTTGGACCACAAAGGCTGACTTTCCTGTTACTTTCTATTAAATGCAAGTACTTGACTCTGATGAGCAATTTTTGGAATTTATAATACCTCTGTATAGGAATGTCATCTGAAAACAATGCATTGCGTCCTGAGATGCTTTGGGGAACGCCTCCGCATGACTGGTATCTGAAGCAACTGTTAAACCACGACAATCCTATTGGCCGGCAACAACCTATGACATCATACTAGTGCGAACAGGGAGTATAAAAGGGGCACCTAGAGAACATGTCATCCTGTTTTCGTCTTCAGGGACTGTTTGTTTGAAGCAATTGTTAAAATCAGTATGGCTTGTGTAAGCACATGTTTCAAGTGGTGTGTGGATCTGTGTGCAAAGCTTTTTTGATACTTGATCACACACACAACTTGTGCATTATTTGTTTGGCCGAGTTTGAGCATGCATGCTCAGTTCTTGAGAGAGCTGTTTGCATGCACTGTAAGCATATGCAAACAGCGGCTGGAAGAAGCGAGAGACAGTGCTCTGCTGGCGTCAAGCCAGGAAGAGCAGGAGACGACTGCTGAGGGTGAAGAAGGTGTCTGAGCCCTCTCAGCCACCCTGCCCCATATATGATGAGCCTTCCTTTCCTTCCTGATCTCCACACTGAGATCGAGAGGGCATGGAAGAATACGTATTTGACCCGCATCTGCCAACATCAGCATGCAAATTATGCAGATGCCGAGGGGGTGTGTGAGCTTGGATACGTGTCGATGCTTCCATAGACGAGATGTTTGCGAACTCGCAACAGGAGAGGCATCAACTTTGAAAGCTCTGGCCTTGTCCTTATATGGCAGGACATATGCGGCAGCAGGTCATGCTGCACTGCACACTACGGCAGTGCTTCAAGCATACCAAGCCGACCCGCTTTAACCTTCTGGGGTCTGAGGATTTTTGGGGCCCTGGAGAAGTTTTGACATGCCCTGACATTTGTGCTTTTTTTCAGTTGTTCATAAACATATTAATGGAAGAAGTGTCATTACACTGTATTCAGCACGAACTAGGCTACCATAATATGTGAGCAACATGTATGTACATGTTTGTATTTTTGAAGGAATAACGTTTATGCGTGGTCATTGAAAAAACAAAAAACTTAAGTCACTGAAATAAGTCCACAAAACTAATATTATATATGTGTTCACAAGACTTCTGGGTATTGGAGGTTGTAGACTAGAGTTTTTGCTTCAAAATGATGTAAAAATTATCCTGCCTACTCATTCATATAAAACAATATATTGATTTATATTTTGTAAGACACTTTTTGTCAAGAAACACAGTATGCGTGGAGGCATGAATCTTCATGAATAATTCTGTGATTCACACCTGAGAAGACAAAGACCTGCATAATGACCTGCATAATGACCCGCATAATGAGCCCTTTCAGTCAGGTAGGCTATGTGAAAAAACCCTCTGTGATCATGCTGATGACAGTATTAATGTCCACTCTTGACAAAAAAAACATGATTTTTGTGATCTCATGCATACACGTATTATTGCACATGTGAAGAAAATTTTGTATAGGCCTATTATAGTTTAAATTACAGTACCAGTCAAAAGATTGGACGCATTAGCCTACTATTATAATGTTTTTAAAAGAAGTCTCATGTCTCTAACCAAATAATGGTTTTGTATTTTAATATACTTTGTTAATGTGCAGTTGACAAACTATACATCATTAAAAAGATCTAAGACTCAAGCTTCACATTTTTATCTCTGTTTTACTCTTATAGTGACCGTAATTTGTTAATAGCCTATGCGTCAGGAGTTATGAATATGAAAAATGGAGTCGTTACCTTTGACAAAACAACATCCATCAGGGCTTTTAGCTTAAAAGCATGCACATTTGGAGAAATATTGATGGATGATGGATGTTTGTCAATTTTCTATACAGAGGAGTAATATTTATTCAATATTTATTGTCATCACTATGAGCGCTGGATACTGTGTTTTCAATTCATACTTGCAGCCGGAGGGCGCTCTGTGCACATTTAGTCCACAAATGACTCAGTGAAGAACAGGCATACCATGTGACATTCCAGGAACTAACAGAGGCTTCCAGAGATCGCTAACCATGGCTATAACATGCAGATAGACACTTTTGAAGATAATAAATACACTATTGCGACGATGTATACATGTATTGCCTCAGAATTTGCGTCCGAATAGCGCTCGCTCCGTGGGTGTGGCCGCATTAGCGGATAATGAGCTGACTCACGGACGTCTGACATGTGTCTCTTTTCATTCAGATTACATAAACAGAAAATTTTTGTTTTTGATTTGACTTACACGATTTAAAACCTGACATTTCAACGTTTCTTTAGACATAAGTCTCATTTTTTTGTGATTACTATTCACTAAGTTACAGTTCATTTTCTGAGAACTATCAGATTGGACTTCATTCAGAGGGAGACGACAGATCACGCATCATGTTAGTTTTCTTTATTTTGCAAAAAGCACAACATTTTGTTTTTACTCTGAGTGTACACAAATAAAAGAAGATATTTCACAGATTAAAATGGTGTATAACTCTTAATTGTATGTGCAAAATTAACGGAGTATTTTGAGTCTCTTTCATACTGATAAGAAAAAAGCAAGGTGGTATTGCCGGCGCGACCAGCCGACCCCTGAGTGTTAAGACTGGACCAGCATTCAAATCTTGTATACCGTGGCAGTCCAAGTCTACGCCCAAACACCCAGGGAGTCCCGCCCCTTCCCGGTTTGAGGACTGTGGATAGGGCCAGAGGGCTAGCATCGCCTCTCGTGCCCCTCCTCTTCTGAGGAGCTGGTCGCATAGAAGGCGTAACACTAGAAGAAGCAGGATCTGAGGGAAGTGATCCAGTTCAGACGTGCTCAAGTGTCCTGTAAATCAGTGAAAGAGGTAGATAACATCTCCTCCTTCCTTCTCAGGGTCTTATATCAACCCTCTCCTCTTCTCTATTTCTCCCCCCTGTGCCCTGTTAATTTTTTGGGCTGCCCCGATATCCAGCCTAGGCTTGGTACTTTAGGAATATGTTTCTAGACAGAGGTGTTTTTTGCTGTAGCATCTCCACCTCCTAGCCTGCAGTAGCTCAGAGTAGGCTCCTCCTAAAGGAGGGCCTCTCCAGCTCAAGACTTGCAGCTAGTGATCCTGGTACGCCTCCCCTCACTGTGAGAGTCGTCCGGCCAAGGCCCGCTTTCTGCATTAGGCTAATAATGCGAGTAGCAGGCCCTGCGGCATCCTCAATCTGTTGAGCTGAGACTCCTCTTGTTACTAGAATAAAAGAGATATGCTGAGCTACACTTCCCTAGTGGTGTTAGGTACAGACAAATAGCCAGGCGTTGCAGGCTGTCACAAGAAAGCTTCCCCTGTGGTTGTCCTTTGAGCGATGTTAGGCTTCCTTTTATTTAGGGAGTGAAAAGCATTATGCTGAAGCCTCTGTGCTCTAGAGCTTTGGTAGTAGCATTGTCTAGTTTGAGGCCTTTAGAGCAGGCTCTCCACTGAAAGCCCCTTGATTACCATCAAGTCTTGGGGTCGAGTCTTACAGGCTTCTCCTGTAGAATTTCTTCCTGTTGAGGCCTCCATTCCTCCAGAGCTGAGCTCAGACAGCTAAGAACTCGTGTTGGAGCAAGAGTCTTCTTTGTTCAGGCCTTCACCCTTGAGCCTTGTCTTGGCTCAAGCTATGTCAACTCCTTGTTTAGGGCCCCCTTAGAGTCATTTTGCTCCCAGAGCTCTGCGCCCATGTGTGCCCAACACCAGTGATGCTCAGGTCGAGCACATCAAGTACTCCCTCCTTTCAGGGCAGGTTGAGTACGCTCCCTTAGAGCTCAAGCATTAGCCCAGAGCCTGTGGCTGTGTTATTCTGGAGTAGTAGGCCCTAATAGAGGCCTCCTCATCAGCCCGGTTGCATGAGATTTATGCTCCCCTTGTTTAAAGGGTAGAAAGCGATATGCTGAGTACACTGCTCGTGTTGACAATGTGAGTGGGTATTCCAAGCCTGCAATACCTCTAGTGGCTATCTCTGCTAGAGTTTGACTGCTACCAAGTAGTTGGCCCTCCTCAGGCCTCCTTGAAGGCAATCCTCTGGGTTGAGCTAGGTTCTCAGCACTTTGGCTAAGAGTTTCATGGCTCCCTAGAGTTGAGAAGACTGATATCACCCTGAGCCACCCTGATACTAGCCCTAGAGTTCTAGATCTGCTATTAAGTAGCTGGCCCTCGAGCGGGCCACCTTGAGAGAGTATCCTGACTCCCTAGAGTTATATCAGGTTGTAGGTTCTACTGGAGCCTCCCTGATAGTAGCCCTAGAGTTCTAGATCCACTACAAGGTAGTTGGCCCTTGAGCAGGCCACATTGAAGGCAATCCTCCAGGTCGAGCTAGGCCCTTAGCACTTCCAGCTAAGTGAGCATCCTGGCTCCCTAGGGCTGCATCAGGTCGCAGGCTCCACTGGAGCCTCCCTGGAGATTGGTCAATACTTGTCTCGGTTGAGCCTGGTTAGTACTCCCCTCGGGTTGAGGGTTGTTCTATAGAGTACTGCGCTCCCAGAGTCTAGTAGGAAGGTCGAAGGACTCTCGTGAGACCTCCCTGGAAGATCAGTATTTTAGGCTGTAGGTACTCCCCTTGAGCGGGTTGTCCTATAGAGGACCTCGCTCCCTGAGTTTGGTCTGAAAGGTTTAAGAGATCCAAGGTCGAGCAGAGTAATTCCCCTCACTTGCAATGGTTGGAAAGCGCTATGCTGAGTCCTGCTCCCTAAGTTGCCTGTCTCTTTTTCTGGTGAGAGTTGGTTAATGCCCTATTGCAGTCCCTCTCATTTGGTTCCTCTCTAGGAAGTTATGTAAGAGACTCTGTTCCATGAACAGACAGGTTGTTGGCTAGACTAGGTTACAAGTCAGACCAGGTCAGCCTCCCTGGTGGCTCTAGGTGTTGACACCATGTCCCCCTAAAAGTGACTGGCCAGGGCTCTTTTCGGCCCCTTGGCCATACTCCCTTAAAGGAACCCCTTCCCAGCAAAGATGCTGGTTCCAAGCGTTTGAGCGGCCTTTGACAAGTCCTTCTGTTATTACGAGGGTACTTCCTCATTGAGGTGTGATAGCTTGGGCAGTGGCCGTAGGGAGTACTGTCACTGACAGCCTAGGGTGTGACCAGAAGGGGTGAGTGGTTTTGGCATTTCTGTTGAATCTGCCATTATTCACTCCCCTCAGCATGGCAGCATGGGTATTTCATTCCCCAAAGCGTCTCAGGATGCAGTGCGAGTTCCCTTTTGAAAGGGAACGTCTCGGGTTACGACTGTAACCCTGGTTCCCTGAGAACAGGGAACGAGACACTGCGTCTCCTTGCCATGCCTCCGGGCTGCCTGCAAACAGTCCCTTCAGACGAGAAGTGGATGACATGTTCTCTAGGCACCCCTTTTATACTTCCTGGTCGCACTTGTATGATGTCATAGGCTGTCGCCAGCAAATAGGATTATCGTGGTTTAACAGTTGCTTCAGATATCAGTCACGTGGAGGCATTCCCCAAAGCGTCTCAGGACGCAGTGCCTTGTTCCCTGTTCTCAGGGAACCAGGGTTACAGTCATAACCTGACTTTTTCTCTGTCATCAGTTGGAAATCAGAGGCCAAAAAGCTAATGTTCCTAGCTTGTTCTTAAACTGTTTCTCTTTGAGATTGTGCATGCACATTTTAACCCTTAAATGCATGAATGTTTCGCCAATCATTCTTACATATTCGGGTCTTTAGCGACCCGGATCTATATCTAATATGGATGAATCTCCACCTGTTGCGATAATATAAAATTCCCCTAATATTAGAATAACCATTACAGAAGAATAAAATAAAGCCTATTTTGTTACCTTTTGGAGCTTGGAAGGGTTCATTTTGAGCAGATGTTTTATGCCATCATTACTGTCCTCATCAGAGCTCATTTGAGACCATTCGTGATCTCAAACATATTCTCAAAACTATCATTTTCAACATCTTCAAAATCAATATTTTGATCGCTGATAGCTTCACCAGATCCTCCATCAAGTGACAGTGACACTCATATTTGATTGCATTCAGTACTTGATCTGCTTTCGTTTTCGGTCTGAATGAAGCATCACTTCATCATTGTGTATCAGCCATTGCCACCTTGTGGAATAAAGGTGAATTGCGCTTATTCCGTCATCAAAGATTCAATTATTGTTGTGCAGAAAAAAATATACATACACTGATACACACCTCGGGTCGTTAGCGACCTTATACAATTTTTACAAAAAATGAATAGGAAAATAGGCATTCTTTTATAAGTTTATGATTTTTTTTCTTGTTATATATATGCTTTATAATGAATTGATTGAGAAATACTAAGAAGGTTGATGTCTAACTTTAAAAAATGAATGAGGAGGAGGGTAGCGAATGACGTCCTGGGTCGATAAAGAGCCGAGGTATGCATTTAAGGGTTAATACATGCAATTTTTACCTGAAGGAGCTATTTCAACCTGATCTAAACCTTATATATAGTGTTATTGCTGAATAATGCATTTAGGTTAATTTCTGTGATGTTAAATATTGTTTTAAGTTGAATAAGATCAGTTAACCCAGATGTTGCCACATGAAGAGTTTTTAGAGTAACATTATTTTGTCTACAAATAGAAATTCAATTACTTTTCTTGTTTTTTTATTTTTATTTTTGCATATTGAAAAATTCTGAATTCACTCTGAAGCCACAATAAATGAGCTGAGAAGCTTTTTCATATTTCATACCTTAATCAAATTTGAAACAAACAAACAAACAACATAAAAAGTGTACGTTCTACTACACAAACAACCTCCAGCAAAATTTTTGCATCTCTGCCCTGACTAAAAAGCTGGGGTTTAATTTGAGTCATCATTGCCTGAGCTGAGGAAAACAGGAATAAATAAACATATTCAAGGTGACAACCAGGCATCATCTCACTGAGTGCAGCGAGCGTGCATGGAATGAATTGTTGAGAGGAACGAATGAGATTGGTGATGGGGAAAAAGCAGAGCCTGTGATTGGATGACAGATGAGGATGGTTCAGTTACTGGCTTTTGGAATGTGATGGATGGCAAAACCAGGTGTCACCTGGGATTGCCTTTTCCTTACCTCCACTCACACCTCTCTGCAAATTTGCTCTGTCTCGCTCTCTTAATCTCACAAAAACAACCCCCCCCCCCCCGACGACACACACACACACACACACACACACACACTATCCATCTCTTCTTTCTCACAATCTCTGTACCGCAATACAAGGAAAAGCAAAAAATGTAATATCGCACAAAATAAGAGAAAAGATCTGTCTAACAATTCCCTGCTCTAACCATATGAGTGTGTTTCAATTCAAAGCATGAATCCTATTCAGCTGTGCTACAAAAACAAGTCGTGAGAAATATGGTGATGCTGACAATCACAAGTGGCCATGTTAACATATGACAAAAATAATATAATAATTATAATAATAAAATAATTTTAATAGTTCATCGCTCTATGTTTATATGTATAAGCAATGATGGGCATAGATTTGTTATTGTTTTTTGTATTTTTTACCATTTATTCTAGGAACTATTATATTTTCTTAGAAGAAAATCCTGCGCAAGTCCATCACTGGCAGGGATTAAACTTTATGAATTACTTCCAGCAAATGCTATCAAAACAAAACATTCACCTAAAACAAACATTCAGAGTCCAGTGCTCCTCCTGTCATGACGCAATCCTCCACACATTATCGTATTATTGTAAGTATCACACAATACAGCTTATCAGAACTCTTTGAGATCTCTTTCAGGGATTTAGGAATAATATTATCTACTTTTTTGGTAGCTAAGTAATCAAATAAATGGGAGAGGTTTTTTTTTTTTTTCATATTTTAACAGTAAATAAAAAAGAGTTGTTTAAAGAAAGATCAAGAAAAATTACTAAAATTAACTAAAATTAAAGTGTAAAATATAAAATTTAAAAACTAAATAAAAAAATTAATAATAAAAACAGAATAATAAAAGGATCTCACTAATACTAACACTGAGCCAAGATACAATAAGAGGGCCAAATTACTTTAGCCCATCATCAGTGCTATAAAGTAATGCAGATTAATTGGTTTGGTTAACAACATATGCACACAGAGGTGAACAAGTGAATTATTTAGATGCTAAATGTAACATTGCATTGAAAAAAAGTCATTGGCACAAATCTGTCATTCCATTGATAACAGCATATTAGTCCACATGCTGCCATTCCATTCCATTTCAAAATGGATAAATATTTCAGCATCACTTTGGGGTTCCATGACTGATATGGCTTTGAGAAAAGGCCATTGTTTGCCTTGTTTTCCAGGTGGGTTGTATGGAATAATAATTGTTTTGCCTAAAGCTTCTGATTGCTGGGACAGCAGATACGTCTTTATAATGATACAATATGATATGATTGAGCTTTATTTTCCTGGAAATTCTTGGTGGACTAATGCTGATCTACTCACTATGATGAACAATGAATATTGTTAGATTGGTTATGACATCAATGCTTTTGGTTTTCAGTTAATGTAATCGCAATTTGTATAATAGATGGTTAGAGTAATTATTGTTTTCATTTATCAAGCATAACCAAGAATGGAAATAAATCCTATCTCAATTTTCTACAGGCCACTAACTATTAAAATTTCACACATAAGCAGCTTTTATCTGCGACCTTTATATATCAAAGACCCCATTAGAATGATATCTCAAAGCATTCTGAGTGAAAACAGGCCTTTGACAATGTCTAATGATAAGATGAATGCATTCTGTATTTCACAAGAATTTAAAAATGTGTGTAAGTGTGTTACAATCATGAATAGGATCCCTCCTCATTGCTGTTCCTTTCAGAATCTTTCCTTTTTATCTTCTGATAACCTTTCTTGTTCATCTGGTCTGCCTTTAACCCTCAGAAATGATGGCGTTAGAAGAGAGATTTTATTTGGTGTCTCTCTCAGATCATTTGTCTCATGTGTCAGCTTCAGTAGGAGTGTGTGGAGAGAGTGATATTCAGCCCAAACACGAGGCACTGGGCTTGTCACACTCTGTTAGGGCTGGCTGATGTGTTAAATGCCAGGTGATGTGCGCAGACTGGCAGATTCTCACACCCCCTCTACAACGATGACACTCTGACATCTGTTACGCTCAAAGTCATCTCATTTCTTTCATCTCACTCTCCCTCTCATCTCCACCACTCCTCTTCTCTTTTTCTAACTATATTTGGCAATAAAATCCAGAAAATATAGTCATTTACACAATAACATATTGCACAACATTACTTGATTAAATTTAATAATATTTTTAACATAGTGATAGTGACAGACACGGAAATTGCTAGAACTGAAAAAAAAAAAAAAAGATTTGGGGATTCCCAAATTGTTGTGAGCAGTAAAAATTATATATGGAAACCCATTTCAGCCTAAAATTAAAAATATATAAAATAATAACTGCAATCTTTATATTGTGCAATTGCAACTTTATTTCTCACAATGTGATTTTATATCTTGTAATTGTAACTTTTTACGTCACGACTGCAACTTTGTCACAATGTGACTTTATTTTTGTATTATATGCTTAGTTACATTTATCTGCATAAGCCAAACATTGAGGAGGGATGAATGCTGATGTTAAAGGGTTAGTTCACCCAAAAATGAAAATTATGTAATTTATTACTCACTCTCATGTCGTTCCACACCCGTAAGACCTTCGTTCATCTTCGGAAGATATATTAAGTAAAATTATTATTTTTGATCAAATTCGATGGCTCAGTAAGGCCTGCATTGCCAGCAAGATCATTTACTTTTTCAATACCCAGAAAGGTACTAAAAACATATTTAAAACAGTTCATATGACTACAGTGGTTCAACCTTAATATTATAAAGCGACAAGAATACTTTTTGTGCACAAAAAAACCCCAAAATAACGATTTTATTCAACAATATCTAGTGATGGGCGATTTCAAAACACTGCTTCATGAAGCTTCGAAGCTTTACAAATCTTTTGTTTCGAATCAGTGGTTCAGAGCTGTATCAAACTGCCAAAGTCACATGATTTCAGTAAATGAGGCTTCGTTACATTTGTGTTTTGAAATTTCAATAGTTCACGTAACTTTGGCAGTTTGATACACGCTCCGAACCACTGATTCAAAACAAAAGATTCATAAAGCTTCGAAGCTTCATGAAGCAGTGTTTTGAAATTGGCCATCAGATATTGTTGAATAAAGTCGGTATTTTGTTTTGTTTTTTGCCGCACAAAAAGTATTCTAGTCGCTTTATAATATTAAGGTTGAACCACTGTAGTCACATGAACTGTTTTAAATATGTTTTTAGTACCTTTCTGGGCATTGAAAAAGGAAATGATATTGCTGCAAATGCAAGATGTGAGAGCCATCGATTTTTATCAAAAATATCTTAATTTGTGTTCCGAAGATGAACGAAGGTCTTACAGGTGTGGAATGACATGAGGGTGAGTAATAAATGACATAATTTTCATTTTTGGGTGAACTAACCCTTTAATAGCACCATAAAACCGTGGTCAGTGAAATTGCAAAATAATAGCAAACAAAAATGTTTTTTTTTTAATTTATCTGATCATTTTTAGTGTAATTTTTACTTTTTTTAATCAATACATTTGAAACTTTTAATACAGTAATACATTTAGTTTTATTTATTAGTCATTCATTTAAAGAAGGTCATCTGAAATCTGACTTGATTTATGTTAATCCATTCATTCTTTAATTGTGCTATTTTTTGGTAGACCCCTCATAAGAGTCAATTCAAGCACTGATACCAGCTACAGTTTTTGATTTGTTTTGTTTTTTCAGTTGAATTCTGTCGTAGTATTGTTTTGAATGGTAGTTTATCTGTGACTAGTGTCTGTACACAACTGTGATGGGGCCAGATGCTCCTTTAACAAGCATCATTTGCCTCAGAAGCAGAAAGCTGGAGATGGGGCGGTAATTGCCATCTGGTGCGAATCATTCAGCAGAATCATTTTTATGACAGCAGCATACGCTTTTACCACTGCAAACTGTTTATGTGTCCTGTTGCGTGTTTGGTGTTTTACATGGAAGAAGTTTAGTCACTGCTTTCATTCAGTCAGATTTCAGTCATTGAGTGAGCAGTCGTGACCTAATGGTTAGAGAGTCAGACTGGTAACCCAAAGGCTGCGGGCTCGATTCTCAATAACGGCAGGAAATGACTGACGTGCCCTTGAGCAAGGCACCTAACCCCCAATCGCTCCCCAGGCACCACAGCAAAAATGGCTGCCCACTGCTCTGGGTGTGTATGGGTTACCATACTTGGCCTTCACATGTCACTTTCACTTGGTCATTGTACACTTCCTGTTAATTTGCCTTGAATGTGAATTGGCTCTTTGGGACTGTAATAACTTAGGGGAAATGATAGAAATAAGCTAGGGAGAGTACTTGACCGTTTTGGTGCTGGCTGTTTCCAGATTGAGTGGGCTTATGGAGCTGTCCGGAAAACATTTTGTCTCGGTTTGTAATCCATTTAGACTCAGCATTCAGCCAGTCTGTTGCATTGTGCTGTCTCTAACTTTCAATGTGATTCAAACTTTTTATTATATGAAGGGCTGAATGAGATAAGACTTAAAACGCATAGGGAATTTGTATGAATGATGACATTTACATGACTTTGACAAAGGATCCTTAGCATATTATCCACTATAGCTGTGCCTTTGGGGATATATATTTTTTTATAAAACACATTTAGTTATTAGATTTCATAAGAACATCTAACATCACATATCGAGCATATCTTTAACATAATTCTGTATTTAGTGTTGCTTTTAGGAATAATCCCTTTTAATTTATAATTCATTTGATGATATTATATTCTACATCTAGCAGTTAATCTAGCAAGAACTCTGCTCTTTGATGTTTCAAATGTGTCATTAACACAATCATTGTGCAGTTCACAGACATGGTTGCAAGACAAAGTCAGAATCCTAAAGGAAGATTATCATCATGTACTCACCCTCATGACATTTTGAAAAAATGTGCTGGTCGCATTTCTGTGCAGTTGCAATGAATGGGACTTCAGGCTTCAAAAAAGAATGCAAAGCACAACGGGGTAGTTCGTAAGACTTATGAAGCCATATAATGTGAGAAACAGACTGAAATTTAGATTGCCATTCAGTTATGACCTTCCAGTGAGCTGTAAACTGCTGCAGCCAGTGATCGGTTGCATAAACTGCTTAGACTAGTCTTATAAAGACATCTAATTTTTTCTTTAAGACTGGTCTTAACTTGTTTATGTCACTTATATCCTTCTGAGACCCATAGAAAAAAAGTTGTGTAAATTTAGTTTTTTACATCATTACATTGTTTAGAGTATAAGAAACAAACGGTGAAAAAAATTCTAAAAAAAAAAAATTGTATTAGTATTTTATAGGGGTGGGACGGTTCAGATTTCTCACGGTTCGGTTTGTATCACGGTTTTAGTGTCACGGTTTCAGTACAGTTCGGTATGTGCTATGTTCAGTAAAAAATAGGACAATTGTCAAATAAAGATTAAGAAAATAAAAACAAATAATCTAACTACAAGAAACAGCACAAATAAATACACGAGAGCTAAGATACAAATGAAATAAACAATGTTTTACAGGTTTTTCAGGTATCTAACAGCTTTCAGGTACAGAAATTGAATAAAGTAATCAAATATAAAATAACACTTCATATTAATTTCTTTGAATAATTAAAGTTGAAACATTATTGAAGTTACAAAAGCTATTCAGTTAAGAGTGATTGCTTCGTCCTTTGTCGTTCGATTAACATTAAAACACATAGAGCAGAAATATTAGACTGCTGTCCCTTTAAGACATAATTCAAAGACTCAGTACACTGATACTGATTCACATGCGTTGTCTGTCTCATTTGTCTCGTAGTAGTAGACATAACCTACTACGTTTGTTAGGATACTCGCTAAGCTTGGCATGTTGACATAATTTTTGTGTGAATTTGTCCGTTTAGGTGCAAGACTTGAAAGAGAATGTGCGCGCTGTGACGCGGCTCATGTACGCACAGTACACACACACACACACACACATAAATCTCCTCACAGCGCGCGCGAGTTCTCTTTCGCGTCTTACGAATAAATGTTTAAATTGGCAAGGTTTAAATGAGTTTAGTTTAAACACAGATAGCAACGTGAGATGTTCATGTCTCACCCGGGTGATGAAGGCGTAAAAGGCTTTCGGCACGTCACTGAACATTTGTTTACAAAGAGTGACTGTTTTGTCCATGTTCTTTTGATCATCGCTGTTGTAACGTATTGGGAAACAAGAATGCATATCCTTCGACTGAAACATACATTAGCCGAATCCGTCTGTCTGTTTTGCACGTTGTTTTCAACAAACCATATTATAGATGCGTCGTCAGATTTGGGATGAACCGCGGTGCAAGCACATGCCGAACCGTGGGTGGAGAACCGAACAGTTCGATTTTTTACAGCGAACCGTCCCACCCCTAGTATTTTATGATATGTCCTATGTAGAGGACACCAGGACTCAGTTAGAAAATGAAAACAAACAACTCTATAACCAAAACAATGTCATTCATATTCAGGAATGTTATTTATGTTATATATATATATATATATATATATATATATATATATATATATATATATATAAAATTATATTTAGTATACCAGTCAATTTTTAGGTTCCAGGCTATTTTTTTCTATAACTTGTCCTCTGTAAAACAGATATGAAAATGTTTATATTTTGCATTTTGTATGCATACTACTAGTGCCTGCATTTAATAGGTGTTTAATGTAAATCAGGGTTTTCAGGACTTTGACAGCTCCAGGAAACTTCCACCTGAACCAAACTATTCACAAAGATTTGTACAAAAATTCTCAACTAGAGAATGATTTGATATTCTATTTTACTTTTGATATTCTATTTTACAACGAGCATACTCAGGCCCTTAAGAGAGCTGCCAGAAAAATGGAGCGCAGCTGGAAGAAAACAAAACTAGAAGTTTTTCACATTTCGTGGAGAGAGAGAATGATTGAGTACAGAAAGGCCTTAAAAACTAGATCTGCTTATTTCTCAAAAAAAAAAAAAAGAAAATAAACACAACCCTAGGTATTTATTTGATACAGTGGCTACATTAACGAGAAATAGAGCTTCAACTTCTGATGTTTCCAAACAGCACAGCAGTAATGACTTTATGAACTTTTTTACTTGCAAGACGAAAATTATAACCATGCAACCGTCTACTACAGTATCGCGTCAGACAGTGCACTGTAGTGTCCCTGAGAAAAAATTCCATTCATTCGTTGCTTTAGGACAGGAAGAATTATCTAAACTTGTTAAATCATCAAAATCAACATGTATGTTAGACCCTATACCGACTAAGCTATTGAAAGAGAAGCTTCCAGAGGTCATAGATCCTCTTCTTAATATTGTTAATTCATCTTTATCACTAGGATACGTACCGAAAACTTTTAAGCTGGCTATTATTAAACCTCTTATTAAAAAACCACAACTTGAACCTAGAGAATTAGTCAATTACAGGCCGATCTCGAATCTACCTTTTCTGTCAAAAATACTAGAAAAGGCAGTATCATCGCAACTACATTCCTTCTTGGAAAGAAATGGTATCTGTGAGGATTTCCAGTCAGGATTTAGACCGTACCATAGTACTGAGACTGCTCTCATTAGAGTTACAAATGATTTGCTCTTATCATCAGATCGTGGTTGTATCTCTCTATTAGTGTTACTAGATCTCAGTGCTGCTTTTGACACTATCGACCACAATATTCTTTTGAATAGACTTGAAAATGATGTTGGCATTAGTGGAATTGCATTGGCATGGTTCAAATTTACTTATCTGAACGTTATCAGTTTGTAGTAGTAAACGAAGAGATGTCATATCGATCACAAGTTCAATATGGAGTACCGCAAGGCTCAGTACTAGGACCGTTGCTTTTCACTCCGTACATGCTACCCTTGGGAGATATCATTAGGAAGCATGGCATTAGTTTTCACTGTTACGCTGATGATACTCAGCTCTATATTTCTACCAGAAAGACTCGGAAAGCAAAGAAACATTTGAATATGATTTATTAAACAGTTTGTATGTAAATATCAAAGATAAATGAATAAGTTCTTTGGCGTAGGCCCCATCCATAGTATGATCCGGAGGGTAGCAGACATTTGCAGATCCTGCCTTAAGATGAGGGCAGGGGCGGAGCCTACCCCAAAAGAACTGAGAATGGAAAGAAAATACGCACCAGTTGGAGGATTCTTTGGATGGTGTTCCTAAATATTACCAAAGAGAAAGAGATAATGAATACACAGACATTGATAAGTGTTGAATCATTAACAGGAAGAATCATTATGCAATAGCTTATCGTTATGCCATAGCTCTAAGGATGTGAAGAATGCCGCAAAGGCCGTAACATTGCCACGTTAGGCCAGTGTGCGAACATGCCACGTAGGTCATGTATGATGGCCACGATAGGCCATAGTGAAGAGAAGACAGAGTGAATGAATGAGATGCCCTGATAGGCTGGCTGAATAAAGCAAGCCATATAGATGTAAATAGTAGGAATAGAAACTGTCGCCGTTACTAGGACTTTGTCTCAATAGTATACTTACCACAGGAGATTTAAGTATAGGATTTTATGATATGCTGTAACCTTACCTGATGCTTGTTAGAAACATAGCCTTGGTAATCCTAGATTTATCACAAAAGTATACCAGTAATGTGAATCGTGATTTGATGCTGATGATCAGAAATAGACACGTTAGTCTGAGATACTAGAAGACTGCATATGTGGACCATGGTCCATAGAGTTAGTGGTTCGCTTGACCCTGAGTGAGTATAGGGAAATCATAACAAGTGATATTGAATCGTATGAAAACACAACCACCAGTAGTTTGCGTTAGGAACGTACCTTTGAATTTACTTGAGAGAGCTTGCTGAGCATTTCTGATGGTTTGAACATCGCATCTTATGTAGGATTCGAATGCTGAAGAAGACCATCTGCCCAGGAGTTTGATAGAGGATGGTGGAATCCCTCGTTCGGCTGCCGTAGTAGCTGCGCCGATCCTAAATGAATGTCCGGTATACAGGTGAGGTGGTAGCTTACAATTCTGTAGAACTGTCGCTAGATGGGTTCTAAACCAGTCTCTTGATATAGAAGACCCATTGTGAAGTATGAAAAGTGCAGAGTTGTTCGGGGTGCAGGGACGAGCTTTGAGATAGCGAACCATGGAATTGAAGATGCAGTAATTATTGTTAATCCTTGATATTGTGATAGTTAGACCGGAGCTTAAGTCGGTCTTAGAATGCTTCAATAAAATAGAATAGAAATTAGGTGAAAAACTTAAATCGGAGAACGTTAAGTCTCGAGTAGGGTTGAATATATTAGATTCTGTAGTGAATTCACCTGGGCGCATGAATCCATAGAAAGCTGTTAGAAACATGGCTTCTAAGAGAATGTTTATATAAGCGGAAAATGAACCATGTCGCAGGTAGTCAACCAACCTTTCTAATATAGGCATAGTGATAGGGAGGCGTTGATCGGAAAATTATAGGCGCGGCTTTCGTAAAGCCTTTAAGTAATAGCCGTATAGATGGAAATGAAAAAAAAAACTGGGAAAAACAGGATTCTGGCATGAAATTGGATACCCGCGAGCAGTTTGCGTATAGTAGAGATCTTCAAGTTACGTGATTGGAAGTGGTGGACTAAGAAGGCGCAAACTGTAGGAACTAAAATAGGGAATAGAGAAATCTTATAAGCACAACCAAACATGATAAACGTGGACCAAGCATGGGTGTAAGCTTTATGGGTAGATGTGGCTAAGCCCTTGGTGATATAATATCTAGCTGAATTAATCAGGTTGCTAAACGAAGCGTTTAATCCAGAAGGATTTCTGATAGCGTCAGGCACGGTGTTGGATCCGCGTTGGCCGCTGGGCAGAGATGTCTGAAAGCCTGAAAACGAAAGCAAGAGGAATATGGACAGCTTTAATAATAAAACTATAAGTCACTGACTGCCAAATGATTCTCCTTACAACTGACATGATTTCCGGACGGGGAGATCTCCCTTTGTTTATTATAGTGACGGCTGCTTTGTTATCGCAAAACATAGTAATACGTTTACGAGACCAAGCTGATCCCCAGAGAACGCTAGCTACCGCGATGGGATATAGTTCGTAGAGCGCGGAAGAAACAGAGCCTGAATCGAGAGTTGAAAACTGCTCTGGCCATCTTTCTGCAAACCAGAAACCTTGAAAATATTCCCCAAAGCCAATAGATGGAGCGGCGTCACTTAATAGATCCATAGCTACTGACGATTCTGAAACGTCGTTATAGAAGAAAGAAATGCTGTTCCAGCTGTTAAGCAGTTTGTTCCAGAAACTAAGAGCAGACAAGCACCCTTCGTCTAAGACGACAGTATCGCTTAAGTTGACCACGGAATGAGCTAGGGTAAGCAGACAAGAAATAAATGCTCTCCCTTGCGAAATAATGCTCATCGCAAAATTAAGGTGCCCGAGGAGAGAGAGCATGTCACGTTTAGAGACGGAACGCGAAGAGATAAAAGATTCTGTGAAATCTCAGATTCATCTTGACTGAATCCAGTAGAATGCCGAGAAACTCCAGAGAGGTTGATGGACCTAGAGTTTTCTCTTTTGAAAGAGGAACACCAACGTCAGTGAAGATCTGTTTGAGCGTATCTAAAATAGATGTTTGATGAGACGGAAAGTCGATCAGTAGAAAATCATGATTTTAAAGGCATCTGTGATATCAGACTTAGCGAGCCAGGCACTTTGGCCTGCAAGCTTAATTAATTGAATGGCGTTATCGACTGAAGCGTAGTAGAGAGAAAAAGGTTCTGAGGGGATGCATTCGTTGACGCTCGCTATCATGTTGGAATGTGGCGAGGACATATCAAATATTAAACACTTTTTCCCAGAGTATTTATGAGTAGCTACGCCCAGGGAATTGACACGAAAGGGAGAAAAAGGAGGAGAAGAGAATTGGCCGATAACGTATCCTTTATTGATTTCTTTCTCGTGCAAAACAGAAACTACGTCTGGTTCGGATAATGCCGATTGCAAGTTTTTTGCAACATATGAAGTAGAAAGAGTAGAAAGGCTGCCAACCCGAAACCCTTGGGAAAGGCCAGTGATTAAATAATCTACGAATAGGGAGTCGGGATGAGAAGAGAGAAGATCAGAGAGATTTTGAACGTTAAGAGGAGTAGATGTCCTTTCAGAATTTTTTCTGATGAGTGGGATTCTTTTGGTTCGTAGCTCTCAGACGTCTTGGGCAGACGTATTTTGGGTATGGGTCCTTGCAGATGCTACAAACATGTGAAAATTTACATTTAGAAAATGTACAGACGGCTTCATTAAAGTTATTGCAGAGAGGAATGCCATTGAAAAATTTAATAGGGTGGCCTTTAACATCAAAGTTAGCGCTTACTGATTCAGCACCATGGACAGCACTCGGAACGTTACTAACGAGAACTTTTGGGCAGAAAGATGCAGCATGTCCGTGGGAATTGCATACTGAACATGTCAGAGTTTTTTGGCCACCAAAATGACGAATCAACAGTTCTGTGTCGGTAACGGACCAGTCTAGTCTAGTGTTGGAAAGCGTGATGAAGGAAGCCGATTTTGCAGAGAAAGATCTGTGGTATTCTTAGAATAAGGTTCCCCCATATCTTTGGTTCAGATCTGCCATCATTGCTAGGTATAGGTCGAATTCTTCCCGGCGATCGGGAAAAGCTTGACAAAGGACATCTCTGTAAATGCCGAAGGCAATAACGAATTCAGAGAAAGAGGTTGTTTTGTAATCTGGAATCGGAGGACTTTAAGAAAACTGCCATGTCGCCGCAGTCCACCATTTTACGATCAGCCGCAGGTGAGGGAAGCAGCAAGGTAGCCAAGTTAATGTCCTTACCTTGGATGATGTTTGATCGTAGTAGAGGGGATACTGAAACCGCTGCCGGTGGAACAAAGCGGCTACCGAAAGTTTGTGCTGGCACAGCAGTAGAGAGGTTGAACTGAGTAGTCGTAGGTGGGTCTAATCCTTGAATTTGAGCTGTAGGAAGAGCCGCTGCTGTAGTAGCAGAAGATGTAGACGGAACAGCTTGGAGATCGCATGGACCGAATAGTGAAGTACCATCCGGGGAGGCGCCAGAAGGACATCCGGGAGCGCATATAACAGACGCGCTTTCGACATTTTTTAACCTGGAATCTAGGCTTTTAACTGTCTCTGAAAGGCCATGGATGGCCTGGATGAGTTGGCTGTTAAGATCCGTCGATTCATGAGAAGGAGGAGACGATGGAATAGGCACGGAAGATTTAAGTCTTTTGGCTGCTCTGGGAGAAGACGACTTGGCTGTACGTTTCTTACCGGCTAGCTTGGGCTGAGCTGACGGCACCAGTGTAACAAAGTTCGTAGATAAGGAAGGAAGAAGGAGGCGGGAACCGGCGGACCAACGGAAGTGATTCAATCAAAAACCACCTTTAGCTCGATAATAATTTTTCTATTGTCACTGTGAAGCTGCTTTGAAACAATATGTTTTGTGAAAAGCGCTATATAAATGAAGATGACTTGACTTGACTTGACTTACACAATACATGTGTAAACATGGCCAAAAATGGGTTTTCCCAATATATACAATGTATCTATTCATTGTCTCTAATTCTCTAATTCATATTTATTAATGTGTTCTTTGGGCAACATGTAATGCAAAAAAGAAGTAGCTAATAATGAGAGTAATAACTTGGCAACATTTTCATAGAAATAATGATATATAATTTCTTCCCTATTCACTTATTATGTCTCCCTAAAATGCCTGATAAGCATGCTGTAAGTTCTGGTGTCCTCTACAGTGGACATGTATGAAACTGATGCATATCTCACAACAGAAAGTCATATTCTGATTTGAAACCCCACTAAAGTTGTTTTGAGATGTTAATTTATGACAAACAATATGAAAATTAGTCAGATTTAAATGATAATTACAAAATATTATCATATTCCCATAAGAGTGCTGAATTTAGTCATTCAATGTCAGTCATATTTAAAGACAGAGCAGAGGAAGTAGTCATGGTGAATCCTCCAAACATTTGGTATCTCTGAAAAGCCCTGAATGTGCTCTTTACAGGACTTAAAACTGTGGCTTATATGGTCTCAAAGAAATTAGCTAAAATATAATGGGCCTCATTTATCAATCTAATGTAGAAACGAGCACAGAAATCATCTTACAACAGGGTTCACATGTGATTCATCAAACATTCGTATGCTGGCAATCCTACTGTATGAATGATCGTACGTTGATAAATGTGGCGGCTGAAAACAATCGTCATTTAAATATCACGCCCCTAAAAATTCGCAGTTTAGAAGCCTCGCCCCTAGAGTTTACGACATGGAGAAACATAACCCGGCCAAGTAGAGGAAGTAATCTCATGAAAGAAAAATTCATTTTACACCAAAAACACCCGTTAACCTCGTAATTGCAAACAATTACATTAATTTATATGTATATACTGGTAAATAAAACAAAACATTTATAGGCCTATTGTAGTTCCCTCCACAACAAAACCTTTAAGTTTAACGGTATTCATAACAAGAATGAAGAACAAGAATGAAAAAGAAGTTATAAAATTATATGTTAAACTATAAAATAAAACATAAATTAGATAGTCATAGTGGCATTCATTATAAACAACATAGGCCAAAAAGTCAAGCTAGAATGATTTTTTTTAGTCTAAAGCGAAACTGATGGGCTCAAGCCTCTCTCATTTGGCAAGAATCCAAATATGTTTCTATATTTGAATACCATTTTGGTTGCTAAGTTAAAATTCATTATGTAAACAATTAAGGTTTTGTAGGCTACTTCACCCGTGTTCCAATATCCACATAAAACAGCATCCTTCACATGAGCAAAAAAGCAAAAAGATTTTTATGTTTGGTTGACTGCATTTTAGTTTGATGATGAATGGCTGAAATGTCAAATTAGAAACGCTAGAACTGATGTGTGCGAGCGAGGCGCCTGCGTGATCACTTGGATTTAATAAAAAATAAAGATATAAAGAAAACAAATACAATGCGTTAAAGTATCAGAAAAACGAGCATCACACAGTTTTTTTCTTTTGTTAATCTGTAATTATTTAAATGAAATATAGCTATGTTGTGTAGTCCTATTTATTTTATTCCTTTTATAGCCTATATAGACTTAATTTTATTCAGTTTTCCTCAGTTCACAGAAGAGGTGCATGATGTGATGATGTGTGGATTCTCATGTTCTTTTGTTTATGCTACTATTTGCGCATGTAAAGCTAAACCCCTGAAAAAAAAAAAAAAAAACATTATTTATTTTAATGGGTCACAAATCATTGCTTGAAGTGGAAAAATAAAAGTGCCGGTACTCCTGATGCTTAGTTCAAAACGTGTTCCCTCAGAAGGGAGGGTGCGGTGAGCTTCCGTACATGCAACATGTCGGAAGTGCTGGGGTTGTGCCGAATTTTGACCCATTGCCAGATTAATACCCCCCCCCCCCCCCCCTCGTTGAAGTCGCTACCTGATTGCCTAATCCTAACCCCTCCCTAACACCTACTCCTAAACCTACCAATACTAGGGGGGTAATAATCTGGCAGGGGGTCAGAGTTTGGCACAATACCAGTGCGCCGGCCCACTTCAAGCACTGTCACAAACACCCATCTATTCTAATTTAATTTAATTTTAATTTGATATTCTAATCTTAGCGGTTTATAATTGACTAATGAGCTTCGGTTGTTTGTCAGGAAAATAATCTAAATGATCAAAACGCTCTCATTACAATTCTCCACCAGATTTAGGCCTATATGCTGCACGCAAGCTCACGCTAACTCAGAAACATGCGTACACCAGCTGAGACCTGACGTGAGATTTGATCGTAGCCACCGCTCACGTCCATACTGATAAATGCCAAGTTTTGCGTGGAAACGGCCATACACAACGTTTTCTGTCGTATGTTCATTTCATAAATGAGGCCCAATGTCCTCTACAGAGGAAAAAACTTCATTGCTGAGTCTCAGGAGGATATGAAAGTAAATTGGAATATTCTGAATATGAGAAGTAAAACTGATTATCCCTTGACTAACTGCCAGTTGGCCAGACTAGTTCTTAAGACTTAGTGGCTATGTTTATGCAACTGGAAGATATTTTGTGAAGCAGATTGAAGGAGAAGATTCAAGAAGATTCAGCCCAAAAGATTCATTTGTTTCATTAATAGGGCATTCAGTTTCTTTAATAGGGCATTGCTTGCTAATGTAAGAATTTTTTCATTTTGTGTTCTACAGAAGAAAGGTTTTGAAGCAAGTCGAGACTCACATCACTGTAAATGTAACAAGTTAAATGTAACAATTGCAGTTAACAATTGTAGATATTTGATGCTTCATTTTAAAAAAAAAAAAAAAAAAATACATGAACAGTTAAAAAAAAAAAAAAAAAAAAATACACACCTCCACTACACATTTTACAAATCTAAATATAAATCAAATAGAGTCTAAGCAAAAATGTTATTCTTGATGCATTGCCAACTTCTATTAAATGCTTGCCTTGATGTTAATGGATCTACTGCATTTCTTTGAAAACAATGCCTTAACATTGGATTTTTAAAAAGCTTAACTCTTCAGAATCGAAAACTGCTAGGCCAGTGCAGGATCGATGATCAGAGGAGGTGTTCGCAAATTCGTCTTAGCTGACAGAAAGTCGATAGTTGTGCCTAACTAGTGGATTTACACAGAGGAGACTGACATGACACATGGTGGCCCCAGGCCGACCCTGCTGCCAGTCGTTGGGTCCGTGTGCTGCAGGCCCCTCACTGTCAAGAGCTACAAGAGTAATGGGCTGTGAGGGGCTTTGGTGGGACTGTTTAATTAGCCGTGAATTATTGCTGTGGCAACTGGCAACTCCAGCGCCCCAGCTCGGGAGGTCTTGGCCTGGTCCAGCTAAATGAGGTGGCAGGAGATGTCATGATGGAGGGCTTGTAAATCTGACACTTGGGTGACAATTCTATGTCCATTCTGGTCACCTTGGGGTCTGATGGGCCTAAATCAGGACATATAGGGTAAGATGGGGGAAGATGCTCCCTTAAGAACAATGTGTATGTACTTGTAAATCTGCTGACAGACAAAGCAAAATCCCAATAAAACAGATTCCTCTGAAAGGTAAATTTATACAGGCATATGAATATTTACATATTTAATTGCCCATATTTTAATTGAAGACATGTTATAATATAAACACTATGAATTTTACTCAATAGGTTTTAATTAATAGTGAAGATGATAGATGTACAGTATCTCACAAAAGTGAGTACATCCCTCACATTTCAGCAACCATTTTATTATATGTTCTCAAGGAGCAATACTATAGAAATGAAAATTGGATATACTTTAGAGTAGACAATGTGCAGCTTGTATAGCAGTACAGATTTACTGTCCTCTGAAAATAACTCAACATACAACCATTATTGTCTAAATAACTGGCAACAAAAGTGAGTACACCCTAAGTGAACATGTCAAAACTGTGTCCAAAGTGTCAATATTTTGTGTGAGCACCATTGTTATTTAGCACTGCCTTAATCCTCCTGGGCATGGAATTCACCAGAGCTGCACAGGTTGTTGCTGGGATCCTCTTCCACTCCTCCATAATGACATCACGGAGCTGCTGGATGTTAGACACATGGCGCTTCTCTACCTTCCGCTTGAGGATGCCCCACAGGTGCTCAATAGGGTTCAGGTCTGGAGACATACTTGGCCACTCCATCACCTTCACCTTCAGCTTCCTCAGCAAGGCAGTTGTCATCTTGACGGTGTGTTTGGGGTCCTTATCATGCCGTTCGGTCCAGTTTCTGAAGGGAGGGCATCATGTTCTGCTTCAGAATGTCACAGTACATGTTGGAATCCATGTTTCCCTCAATGAAGCGCAGCTCCCCAGTAACTGCAGCCCCAGACCATGAAGCTACCACCACCATGCTTGACTGTAGGCAAGACACAATTTTCTTGGTACTCCTCACCAGGGCGTCGCCACACATGCTGGACACCATCTGAGTCAAACAAGTTTATCTTAGTCTCATCAGACCACAGGACATGGTTCCAGTAATTCTTGCTCTTGGCAGGTTGTCTCCAGCAAACTGTTTGCGGGCTTTCTTGTGAGCCAGCTTCAGAAGAGGCTTCCTTCTGGGACGACGGCCATGCAAACTGACTTGTTGCATTGTGCGGCGTATGGTCTGAGCACTGACAAGCTGACCTTCCGCTTCTGCAACCTCTAAAGCAATGCTGGCAGCACTCATGCTGACGCACAGCACAAGGTCTCAACTTCTTTGATTCAACTTCTTTGGCCTGTTCCGAGTGGAACCCCTCTTGGAAAACCTCTCTCTATGACCCTGGCCACTGTGCTGTAACTCAGTTTCAGGGTGATACCGATCTTCTTATAGCCTAGGCCATCTTTGTGGAGAGCAACAATTCTAATTCTCAAATCCTCAGAGAGTTCTTTGCCATGATGTGCCATGTTGAACATCCAGTGACCAGTATGAGAGAATTCTACTCAAAGCACCAAATTTTAACTGCTCTAATACAAGATACACACATTTGTATGGTCCTGTCAAGCAGACAAAAACATGAACATGATGAATAGGACATGTGGCTTTGCATGGTTAAACGACATACAACTGTTATCACTTAGGGTGTACTCACTTTTGTTGCCAGCTGTTTTGACAATAATGGCTGTATGTTGAGTTATTTTCAGAGGACAGTAAATCTGTACTGCTATACAAGCAGCACATTGACTACTCTAAAATATATCCAAGTTTCATTTCTATAGTATTGTCCCTTGAGAAGATATACTAAAATGGTTGCTGAAATGTGAGGGGTGTATTCACTTTTGTGAGATACTGTACATCTGTCTCATGGAATTATTAAGTAATAACCCCATGAATGTATATGAAGTATTAAATTAACAAAATAATAGCACTACAACAACACTCTGGGCCTTCTGGGCCAGTTCTGGTGGCAATCTTGCCCCAAGAGTCTAATTTTATATTTTCACTTCAAAATAAAAATATTTGTTTACTCCACAAATCTAAAAACATTAATGTGTTTCCACAAATCCCTCATTAACAAATAGCCTAGTTTACCTAAATAAAACTAGTGCAATTTCCTTTCATATGCATTAACATCTTTGTGGGCTGCTTTCCTAAAAGTAGATCGTACTATTACCACTGATGGTCTCTACGATCAACTTAGCTCACAATGATTTTGAGTAACGCAGCCTTGGTCTTTATGGTGTTCTTTTTCATTCATTCTCATCAAGTTCAATCAATTATCATGTGGTTTGTGTCATGTATCGTTCTGGTTTACTGGTTATTGTTTGTTCACCTGTCTCTTTTTTTATTATATCTTTAAAACTCGTTGTTCCCTTTCAGTCAGTCACATTCGACATACGTCAGAAGTGAACCGACGAATTGGGATATCGCAAGAGAGCCCTATCACCTTCAGGTGTAACTAAACGAGCCAATGGACATTGGCGTGCTAGCTTTGCGTCACGCACACCACCCCCGCGAGTGGGTATAAATGCGGAAGCGGGTGCACTCGCACTCTGTCTTTCGCTTCGGAGCCAAGCACTTGTGTTCCTGTTGCTACAAAAAGATTGCCTTACAGTGTAAAGTTGAGTCTTTGGGAGCCTCTTTGTTGGAGAGTGTTGGTGGAACGGCACTCTACAGCAGCGGCTGCGAGCTTATACACAGCTCTCAACTGCTGTTTTCACAGCAAGCTTTTGATTGTTGCTGGTCAGGTCTGCGATTTGGGCCGGTTTTCTCTATGTGTGCTGACTGTAGGCGACCAGTGTGAACCTACAATCGCACCGCGGCTGATCCCCTGTGTGCTTCAGCACCATACAAAGAGTGAGTTTTTTCCCTCTTCTAAAAGAGCTTCACGGACGGACACTGCATATTTTTCACGATGTCATTCCGTCCGTGCGTTACTGGATGTGGTCATTCCCTGGCCCCTGCTTACGGTCACAGTCGCTGTGTCACATGTCTGGGCGTTCAGCATGCTGAAGCAGCTTTTGTGGATAGTTCATGTTCTCATTGTGGGGACATGACTATCGCAGTGTTGAGATCTAGACTTGCGTTCCTTGGTTCTCAGGAAGCGGGGTCCCCTCCCCTGTGCCCCGTTCCGCCATTTTTTCTGGTTCACTCCAGGAGGGCGGCGGCGCGGCGTGTAGGAAGGGTAATCTGAGGATTACGGTTGGGGCTTCCCCGCTGAGACCTTCTCCGTGGGCCCCTAACCCCTCCGCTACACTGCAGTCAGTGGTGTTACCGGAGGATCGTGGTGGTCCCTCTCGTGACCGACCAGCCGTTTTCTTTGGTGCAACTGCAGAGGACCAGATGTCGATCGCGGCATCGGAAGGTGAGCAAGAGTCTTTTGGAGAAGATGACTTTGCTGCGTTGCCTCCCTCTGGGACCGTAGCATTGCCCAAGTCAGATCCAGAGCTGACGGCTACGCTTTCCCGGGCCGCTGAGAAGGTCGGGCTCAAATGGAATCCTCCACCGCGTCCCGAGCCTTCTCGGTTGGATGATTGGTTTCTCAGGGCAGCTCACGCTGGTTCTCAGCGTCCCGCCCCAGTACCATTCTTCCCGGAGGTGCATGAGGAGGTGACCAGATCGTGGAAGACACCCTTCAGTGTCCGAAGCCGGTCTGGGCCCTCCTCCACCTTCACCACCCTGGATGGCGGGGCGGCTAAGGGGTACACTGGGATCCCCCAGTTGAGCATGCCGTCGCAATGCAGTTGTGACCGACGGCCGCTAGCTGGCGGGGTGACCCGCATGCCATGGCGTTGCTGCAGGTCTATCAGGCCAAGGCACTCATGGAGATGTCCCAGGGTGGTCTTGATCAACAGTCTCTGGGGGAGCTGCGCACTGCCACCAATCTCGCTCTCTGAGCGACTAAGGTGACAGCGCGCTCCGGTGGTCAAGCAATGGCTACCTCAGTGGTCCAGCAGCGCCATCTTTGGCTGAACCTGGCTGACATGAGGGAGACCGATGTAAGGACTGAGGATGAACCAGACAAATGAATCGTTCAGATGATTCTTTCAAAACATAACTCCAGAAACCCAAATCAACATTGCAGGCCCCAAGCGACTCCAGTCTATCAACAACCCCCTGCTAGGTACTTTTATGGCACACATGCTTCCTGACTGAGGAGAAAGGTGGCAAACTTTAAGCCATTTGTAGAAACCAAATGGTCAAAAAGACAACACAATTTAAGCCACAAAAGATAAAGAGTCTTTGATCTCCAGATCAAAAGAGACAGAGAGACAATGCAGGCCTGCTTCTCTGAGTGACACTGTTGAAACTTTACAGAAAAACCCACAGAGACTGTTTCTACAACTAAAACTGCATCGAATTGTTTTAAGACAATTTGAAACGGACTTATCACACATCTTGCAACTGCATAACGCTATATCATGTCAACACCTTATACATACACGTGACCATGTATGCTTAGAAACACTCACTAAAAATCATGTAATTGTATAACTTTTGAACAGTTGATTGAAAGTATGTTTTGTCTGATATGAACGCAAATCTCCATTTTCAATTTAGATCATGGCTTGAATGAAATAAAATTGTGTAAAATGTATCATATTCCGTTTAATAGCAATCATGTCTAAACTGTACTCTCTGCCAAGACCGGCAATTTAAGAGGCCCTGAGATAACAACTAGTTTATGATCGGGGGGAAGAAAAAGCCACCTTTGAAACAAGACGATACCTGATTGGCCAGAACTCCTCAAAGAGGTTGGACCAAACACCTAGGTTAAATAGTCACATCACTAAGACAATAGAGGTTGAAGACAAAAAGATGAAGACTAAGGCCAAGAAACTAAGAGTGTAATACTAAGAACAGAACAAACAAGACAACAGAATAATACGGCTTACAAAAGAACAGACTATGAAGGACAGACAAGGAGCTCATTCAAGCCATCCAATTTCTTACTCACTTTCCTTTTCTTTTACTTTAACTTTCTTTTCCGTTGAGAGTCTCGTGTTCTAAGTTAAGTTTTGCCGCAAAGTTTAACCAACGACTTTTGCCACCTCAACTTTAAACTCCAACCACGACAAGAGACTTCATTCGTTTTGCCAGCACGCCCGAATGTGATTGGTTTTTACCTGACATCAATCCGGACCTGAAAAGATCCTGCAACAAATCATCGACTCGGAAAATCCTTTTCTCCAAGCAAAGTACGCCGAAAAGGGGAAAAGACAAACAAGCAAGTACCTCCAGATCCTAAAGCTGAACTGGTGCATTAAATTACTGCAATTCATGGTTCGTTCAGGTCAGGTCTTATGAAATGCACATTTTGCTAGAAATGCTCATCATTTCACTCTCTCTTAAAACTCTTTCTTTCTAATTTCCTTTCTGTTTGCTCCGTGTATGAATGTGTGTTTGTGTGTGCGTGTTTGTGTTAGATATTAGTTTATGTCTTAGAATAATCAATAAAGTCTCCTGTAGATTTTTAAAAGAAGTGTCTTGTGTTATGTGCTTGTAAATTTACTGTCTTAAACTGCCGATCTAAAGTTACCATGCTACTAAATAGTGTTTTCACGATAGTTGGATATTCATATCCGCTACAAGAGCTTATTACGGCCCAAGCAAATGAATGCTGGACAATTCAGTTGCTCGGTCGTAAACTAAGTGACTCATTATAATTCCCTATAAATTAATTATTTAATTTGAGCTGATTTGTCCAACACCAATAAATATCGGTTCCTGGACTCCCCCGTGTCGCAGGTCGGCCTGTTCGGCGAAGCGGTCGAGAGCTTTGCCCAGCAGTTCTCGGCCACACAGAAGCAGACGGCGGCGATAAAGCACATCCTGCCCCGGCAGCCTGCTGCTGCCCCCACCTGGCTTGGCTGCGTGCTGAGTGGTCTGGGCGCCACGTCCACGAGGCTGCTGCTTGGCAGACTTCGCAGGGTCTGGAGGACGCGCCTGCCCGCGTCATCCTCCAGACCCTGCGAAGTCTGCCAAGCAGCAGCCTCGTGGACGTGGCGCCCAGACCACTCAGCCCGCAGCCAAGCCAGGTGGCAAAAGATCCAGTAAGCGGCCCTGAGACGGGCGACCTGGAGGGAGAAAAAGCAGCTCTTAGGGAGACGATGACCGCATCGCCGCTCTCCCCCGGAGGAGGGCCGGGTGGAGAATCCTTGGTTCCATTTTGTTTCTGTTCCGCGTCTGGTTCTCTGGAGTCCAGCGGTACCCACTTCCTCAATAAAAGAGCTGTTTCCAATTTCTCCAGGTCCCAAGAGGGCGCGTCTGGCGGTGCGCGACGCTATGCCTCGCCACCCTCAGCCCCCTCCCACCTCGCCAGCAGGTGGCAGTGTGAATGTCGAGGCCGCCCCCTTTGTGCCGTCTCCCATACATCCTGCCACCTCGCAGAGCTTGACCCCACTTCGGGCCGCACTGCCGTCCAAGTCAGGTCCCTGTGCTCCGTCTCGCTGCCCCATGCCGGGTACGCCTGTGGTGCCGTTGGTCCCGCTGCCTCGGAGTCTGGAAGCCTGGTTAACGCTTCCCAGCCCATCCCGCTGGCTCATCCGCATGGCCCGGCGTCCCCCAGTGTTCAGGGGCGTTCACTACACTCGTATTTCTGTGAACGATGCCCCTGTGCTTCGGGCGGAAATTGCTGTCCTCCTGGCGAAGGATGCAATAGAGCCGGTCCCTCCAGCCGATATGAAGACAGGGTTCAAAGTCTTGGGTTGTACCCAAGAAAGGCGGTGGGTTACGGCCAATCTTGGATCTGCATGTCCTGAATCTGTCCCTTCACAGGCTGCCGTTCAAGATGCTGACGCAGAAAAGCATTTTCGAATGCATCCATCCCCAAGATTGGTTTGCAGAGATCGACCTGAAGGACGCATACTTTCATGTCTCGATTCTGCCTCGACACAGACCCTTTCTACAGTTTGCGTTCGAGGGTCGGGCATTTCAGTACAAAGTCGGTCGGCCCTGTCGCCCCGCATCTTTACCAAGGTTGCGGAGGCGGCCATTGTTCCGCTCAAGGAACAGGGTGTTCGCATTCTCAACTATCTCAACGACTGGCTCATTCTAGCTCACTCGCAAGAACAACTGTGCGAACACAGGGATCTGGCGTTAGCTCACCTCAGCCGGTTGGGTCTTCGGGTCAACTGGGACAAGAGCAAACTCGCCCCCAGACAAAGGATCTCTTATCTCGGTATGGAACTGGACTCAGTCAACCAGACAGCGCGCCTCACCGAGGAGCGCGTCTAGTCAGTGTTGAACTGCCTGAGTTCGCTCAAGAGCAGGATGACGGCCCCACTGAAATTATTTCAGAGGCTCCTGGGGCATATGGCATCCGCAGCCGCAGTCACGCCGCTCGGATTGCTTCATATGAGGTCACTTCAGCACTGGCTTCACGGCTGAGTTCCGAGATGGGCGTGGCAACACGGCACGTTCCGTGTGGCCATCACACCGAGCTGCCATCGTACCCTCACCTAGTGGTCGGACCCCTCGTTCCTGCAGGCAGGAGTTCCCCTGGAACAGGTGTCCAGGTATGCTGTGGTCTCCACAGATGCTTCCACCACCGGGTGGGGAGCCACGTACAACGGGCATGCAGTTTCAGGTCTGTGGACATGTCTGCGGAGTGTCTGATGCTAGGCCAAGCACTCGTCAACTCGCCTGTGCTTGACTGGGTGCCATATGTTGTGACCCCTACGCCGGTCCCATATGTGTATTTCTCCACAGTAACCTCCCTACCTCCCTTGGCAGAGTCCGCTCCGCCGTCCCTGCCAGTTGTGCCTCCCATACTTCCATATGTGCACTGCCCACGGCCAGTCCATATGTGTTTTCCCACGTAATTCCCCCCTTCTGGTGGGTTGTGGTCTCCGCAGCGTTCCCCCTGGGCACGCTTTCCCAGTGTTATCCAAGTCTTACTGAACAGGTCAGGTGGAACAGCAGTAGACTCTCTCAGTGTAAGCTCGCTCCCTTCTCCGCCCTCAGGTGCGCCGGGTTACTGAAGCTTACGCTGGGCACTGGAAGAGGTCAGTAACTCTGGCGTTTTATTAGGGATCCCAATTCGTTGGTTCACTTCTGACATATGACCGACTGAAAGGGAACGTCTCGGTTACATATGTAACCCTCGTTCCCTGAAGGAGGGAACGGAGACAACGTCCCATCGCCACAGTTCCTGTGTCTCCGCTGAGTGCGGGTTACATGCTCGTCTCCTCAGCGAAAAACAGAGTGCGAGTGCACCCACTTCCACATTTATACCCGCTCGCGGGGGCGGTGCGCATGACGCAAAGCTCGCACGCCAATGTCCATTGGCTCGTTTAGTTACACTTGAAGGTGATAGGGCTCTCTTGCGATATCCCAATTCGTTGGTTCACTTCTGACATACATCTCCGTTCCCTCCTTCAGGGAACGAGGGTTACATACGTAACCGAGACGTTTTTTGCTAATGATCAACATTTGTGTGTTCAGGTTGCAGTTTTGGGGCCTCATTTATAAAGCATGCGTACGCACAGATTTGATCTTAGAGTGTGCGTACGCTTAAATCCACGCCAACGCTCATATTTATAAAAACGGTCTTTGATGTGGAAAAGTGCCACGTCAGGGTCTGAGCAGACGTACACACGCACTTTTCCTTGTCAGATTACTGCAGGTTTTTAGAAATCTAAGCTATTTTTGCAGCTTGCCATTCTAAATTAAAGGATTTGGACGGTGACTGGTGATCTTTTATATGTAAATGACATTAATTAGGTGTCGTTTACAACGCGGAGAACTGAAACCATTCAGCTGTGTGCAAGTTCAAGATCATTTGTGATTTATAGATTTCACATCTGAAAGAGAGGCGTATGCTCATTTTCTATGTGTACGTTCATTCTATGAATCACACATACGCACATCTGAGAAATGATCGTAAGATCAAATTTAGGATGGTTTCTGCACAACATATTGTAAATGAGGCCCTTGGAGTGTATAAGGCTGTTCACACTAAGGACGATAACGATAACTATAAAGTTTTAATAGTTGTTCTAATACTATGAGAATAGTGAAGCCCACACCACAAATATAACAATAATGGCACAGAGAAACAATATCGTTGAAATCACTTTAAGAACGATTTTTTCCAGCTGTTGAAGGATAAAAATATTGACAGCCAATCAGAATCCACCCGACTTTAAAGAGCTCGAGTATTTAAAGTGGTAGATGATGTAACTGCAATGCATGCTTATAATAGAACATTATCATGCTTTGGGGTGGGCAGTAATATAGTTATTGTTTTAGTTATCTTTATAGTTATAATTATTGGTGTAAATGGCTCCAAAGATTATAGATATAGAAAGACTGTACACTCCTATTACTTGTGAGTGAGAGAAACTGTAACATGCAATATGGCAGAATAAGTCCCGCCTTCTAAGTAAAAGAGCCAATCGCTGATTGGTAAAGTCATTGCGTCACTGCAGCTGCCGTTAGAAGCTCCGGTTCCCATAGAAACCAGAGACTCGCACTTAGGACTGCACTTGCGCATTGGCTGGTCTAGCCTGAAAAATATGCTTTTTTATAACGCTATTTGAGCATAAGAAACAACATTTAATGAGACAGATTTTGTTGCTGATTTGAAATATGTTATTTGATTGTAAGTTCGGCAAGCAATTTTTAAGATTTCAGGATTCCCCCATTCAAATATATAGGACTTGGTCTTGGATTGCTGAAATAGCTCCCCGGAGGCATTGCAAATATGGCCGCCGAGTGAACAGACTTTCCTTGAAAGGGACTTTGACAGCTCTTAACCGTCTACAAGTTTAGCAACTTTTTCCAACAAGTAGTGTAACTGTCAGGTTTATGTTCCATTCTGATTTTGTTTATTTTGACATTCTGTTCTGTTTTCTTTAGTTCCTGTTTCCCTGCTCTGTTTAGTTTCAGTTTCATTGATTACTGATTATGTCCTTGTTTGTTTCTATAATTACGCATTGCAGTCACCTGTGTCTTGTTTAGTTCCCTTGTTTGCTGTGTATTTATACCCCCAGTTTAGTTCAGTCCCTTGTCAGTTATTGTTAGTACTTTGCATGGTTTATGATAGATATATTACTCTATGATCTACATGTTACCTACATGTTCTTGGTTGGATTAATAAAGACTGTTTGATTTTAGCTACTCCTGGGTCTAGGTTTTGCGTGTGACCACACGCTGACAGTAACAAATACACTCTCATATGCAGTGTTGGAAAGTCCAATTCATTCAAGTGAAGTGGTTAGTTTGAATGGTTTTTGTAAATTAATCATTTCTAGGAACAATTTGAGTCCATGCAGAAAAGTTCATGCACTGCATTTTAGATGTTTTTTTTTTTTTTACAGCAAAATATTTTATAAAATAAATTCAAATAAATTTGTTGTTGTTGTTGTTGTATTTAGTTGTATGCAATGCTGTAAACCTAATTGAGTATTCATTAAAGTGATTTATTATATTGGGTCGTTTTTATTCTAAACGATAATGACAAACACACATACTGTATATGGAAAATTATTCTCTTCTTATGTGCATTGTGGCATAATGACAGCAGTTGACTTGCCAAATTCTTCTTAGCAACATCAACATTTACTTACTATGGAATGGATGGCACCAAATAAACAATGAACAATAAACAATGAACAATAAACAAATAAATTCTTATTTTACAGTTTAGAATGAAACACATTCCCTTAAAATTCACTGATAGTACAGTTTTCATTTCTCTAATGGACTCTGGACTGTTGGACTCATGTGATTTTAATGCCTAAAAGTCCTCAAATTTGTTTCATCTCCTTCGACCCATCCATGACTGTCATTTTTATTTCAGTAAAGTACACTTGTTCATGGCTGAAGTCTTTCAAAGGCTCACAGAGAGTAATAGTCAAGGAATGTTCACTTTGAGTCATAGTCAGACCTGGAGAATGAATTAAATAAAATGATGTGAATAGTGGGGACATGCCCTTTATAAGTGCACATTAACAAGGTTCTCCAGTGAGGCTGATGTGAAAGTGCAGTCTTTGTATAGGTACATACTGTAGCCTATGAGGCCTATCGCACACCTCATTAGATATCAGCTTGAGCAATTTATTATGCCAGGCAAGGCAAAAAAATGTGTCAAAAGAAGAAAAATGAAAACAGTACAGCACAGGCAAGTTTGCAACTCATTTATCTATTGTTAAAGAGAGCCTGAATAGAGCTGATATGTCTGCATTCACATACATACACATATATCATACAAATACATGACAAGATGTTCCCATCCATACATTAGTTTTGAAGGAACACAGCCACTGCATGGAATGAACAATTTAGCTTAGGATATTAAATATAAAAGGGTAATTTTTCGTGCATTTCAGAGTGCTAAGAGGCGATAAGATTCTCTATTAACAATACTTCAACAATACACTGTATTAACGCACCTCAATTAAAATGTTAATGCATCCTGTTATTGCCATTATCACATACGTATATATGCAATGACCGACCATACAGTTACTTCATTCTAAGAAACAACATTTATGATACCATTTATGTCAGATTTATTGCTCATTTGAAATATCCTATTGAAACGTGAGTCTGGCAAGTACTTTTTGAGATTTTGGTATTTCTCCATTTAGTTATAAAGGAGCTGATTTAATTTGCAATTGATCCTATATATTTTCCCAGTGTGACTTTAAATATTTTAATTGCTATATTGTACTATATGTCTCACAATTAATAATCTCTATGACACTATGGGCCCTATTTTAACGATCTAAGCGCATGGTCTAAAGCGCATGGCTCAGGTGCACTTAAGGCATGTCCGAAACCACTTTTGCTAGTTTAACGACGGAAAAAATGGTCGGCACGCCAGGCACATGGTCCAATAGGGTTGTACCTAGTCTCTTAATGAGTCATGGGTGTGTTTTGGGAGTAACATGCAATAAACCAATCAGAGTGTCATCTCCCATTCCCTTTAAAAGCCAGGTGCGCTTGCACCATGGCGGATTGCTATTTACATGGCAGAATACAGACACGCTTAACCTGACGAGTCAGTTTAAATACATGTGTGTATTGCCACGATTGGTCAAATAATTAGCCAATTTCATTCGTCATTACTGCAAATAGATAATTCTGTTACATGCAATTACATGTAGGCATTTTTATCTTTATGTAAACAATAATAATCTTTTACATTGTAATCCTGTTATTTTTAATATTTGGCATGTTTGTGTGCTGCTGCGCGTCCCTGTGTGTGTAACAAGCAGAGTGTACGCGTGTTGTGCACCCGCCTATAGGCGCATATTACTAATGTGCCCTTTAAATAACAAACAAAATACATTTTCGTTTTCAGTTGCCTCAAAATAGCAACACACCAACAATGCGCCTGAACACACCTTGTTTTCAGACCAGCACGCCCATGGGCGAACAGATGTGTGAACAGTGGTGAAATGAACACTAGTAGCAGAAAAACACCAACAACTTTTACTCCTTTTCATGCAAATTATGATACTTTTCTGATGTAGTAAACTTTTTCTGGTACAACATTGTACAAGTCCCATGAAACACAATTTCAAAGAGCTCAAAAACTTGTAGAGTCAAGCTAAAAAGGCATGGTTGCTTCAGCTAATGCATTTTTTTTTTTATCTCATTTGCTTTTGATAACACTATCAGTTAGGATTATTTTGGGGTGTGTGGTATGTTAATTTCAAACACAATAGAGCATTATCCTTTTAGTGCCACTCACTGGATATTTAATTTCCAAACTGCTGCAAAACTTAAAACAACCAACATATAAAACGTTACCAGATTCACATTCATTTTGCATAAGTGTCGCCACAGGCACATTTTTCCAATAAGCCTAGGTGATGATGTATATGGAAGCCTGTTTCCCACTTTAAAGAGAATCTTTATTGGGAAAACTAATGATATCACTAATAAATTACTCGGTTGAAAAGTTGATTCAGAAATCTCATCTTACCTTGGAATATCCTGTCCTTGTGAATGAATATGCTTGATTTGTCAAAGGTCAAGGGAAACCATCCCTCGCAAATTAAAGATTTCCAATCCCATCCTCATAAATATATCATTTTTTCCCCCAGATGGCTGTGGAAGAAATGGTGCATAAATCGATATGCACTGTAAATTCAGTGTAGCAAAATGTTTAGCGTCTGCCGTGAAGCTGTAAAATTTATTTAAATATGTCCATGCATGAAATATTTAAAGGCCAATGTAAAACTTTAAAAAAGATATATATTTCCACAAAGCTTCCTGTAGTTCTTCAAGTGTATTATGAAACAAACATCTCTTATAGATGTTTTTCCATCATTATTGTCTGTATAAGCCTGGAATTGTATTACACATATTTCTGAGGCTCAGTGTTTGGAATCTGGTCCTGCCATACTTCCCATATATCTCAAGGGCAGAATATGAAACAGCTCGTGCCCAGCAGATAAAGTGGAGAATAATGGTCTGCCGGCTTTTGATCAAAAGCTCTAGTGGAATCTGAAGAGTTTGGATCAGCTTTAAAATACTCTGCTGTGGACATTGAGAAATTTGTTGTTATTTTGGCCAGTTTTAACCCCAATTTGAGGGTCAGAGCTCTGCTTTTGAAGCATTTAGCAGCTATGGCTTTGAATTGGAGGTCCCTTCTTCTCAATGGGGATTATGTCACTACAAAGCTTTTACTAAACACTGAATGCTCTCCATGTGTTTCTAGACTCTTGCAGTGATACAGTTTCTTGCTTTTCTCAATGAAAAAGAAAAACTTCAACAGAGACCAAGCCAGGTGTGTTCTCCCTTTATGACTATAAACAGTTCAATGTCTTTGTTCTCTCCTTAAATGATAATATCCCTAAAGGAATTTCACAATGTAATAGTGTCCATTCTGTTTAATTATTCAGAAATGTTGCATTTTACTTTATAAACCTACATTTGGAATTAATTAATTACCATTAACCCATTTGCACTATTAAGCCCTGGTAACGGCGAAGGGGTGAGTTTTGAAAGGGCAAGCACTGTTTACTTAAGAAATTTCCTTTGAAACAATGTAAAAATCAAATTGTATATACTATTTGGAATAATAGTTTTGGTATTTCAGTATGTTTTAGATTAAGTTGCATTATAATAATGTATGTAATGTAAAGGGAGTCGCATGAGGTCCATGTGAATGAGATACAATTTTTGAGAATTTTAATAATTTATCTACAAATTATTACAAATTTAGACCTGGTTTTACAGACAGGGCTTCGATTAAGCCAGGATTAGGCCTTAGTTCAATTAGTACATTTAAGTAGGTTTTATAAACGTGCCTTAGAAAAAAACATTACTAGTGTGCATCTGGAGACAAAACAATGGCACTGATATATTTTAAGATATGTCAGTGTAAGTTGCTTTCAGTTAAAACAGCTCAAAAAATGCATTTTAGCCTGGGACTAGGCTTAAGGAGTGACAACCGCATATAACCATATATATAATTCTATAACCAAACTCCATAGGCGGAAATCGCAGGGGGTCGGGGAGGCCAGGACATCTGCGCTGCGTATTGTTAATAATATAATTATATATACTTAAAATAATTGTGCAATTAGGAAAACCAAAACAAACGCAAACGAGGCGAACATGAGTCCCCCCTCCCTTGCCTAACAGTGCTTTGGTCCACTGCCTGCTTTCCTCCTTTACCTCACCTAATTTTTTGGAGGGCCAAAAAGTTTATCTGTAAAATGATGCTTTTACTAATGTGTATTATCTTTGTAATGAATAACTGGCAACCTAAGGATGGAGAGACGGTACGTTTGACGTCACAAACTATTACGTGAGTCACCCACAGCAGAGATTTTAAGGCTTTCACACAGTAGAAATGAACGCAACAATAGCCAAAGAATGTCACTTGTAAGTCTGCATGTTCTGCGTGTCTCTGTGTGAATGAATGGCATTCTTTCATCTAGGCTATTATAGGCCATAGGTTTTGGTCCATTTATACTGAAACACAACCCCAGTGTTTCAAACTAAAACGGGGTATGCAGCATTTTCGAAATTCTCCATTTTCAAGGTTCGAAAACGCCGGCGTAGTGTAAACGACAGGCGTAACCGTAGCAAAACTTATGCGTTTAAAAACGAAAACGCACCAGTGTAAATGGGACCTAAAAACTTCAGATGACACACAGCTCATATTTCTCTGTTACCGAAACCACTTATAAAAACCCGCAACACACGGTAAGACAGAAGAGTGCTTGTGTGCAGCGCAGAGCGGCTCTCTCGCACTCTAAGATGTGACAGCACATCTCTTGTCTATGCAGCTAAATGAGTTTTATTATAGATTGTGCCCAGTTTACAAAACTCAAACTACAAAACTACAAAACCAGTTTACAAAACTTTTTTTGGCACAATTTGTTGTGCTATTACTGCTTAGGGAAAGCAGGTGGTAAACAGAATTTATATATTTTTTTAATTGATCATGGCAGCCTGTAGGCTAGACTAATTCATTGACTGACAATGAATTGATGAAAAAGAGCATTTAAACCAATTTCGTACATTGCACTGAACATCTCTGATTCAAATCCAATTTAAAATAAACAAAAAGTATTAGAATTTTGAAAACTAAAACAAAGAAACATTATGACAAAATTTGCACCAATTATAGGCCACTGATTAAAGCACATTTGTGACAACAATCAAGTGACTCTTTGTACATAGTCAGGTGTTCTTGCTTCTATTGAAGCTCAAGATGCTCTTTAGATCTTTTCAAATGATGCTTGAGAACATGATCATCAGGTTTTACACAAATTTGCAGTTCATGCAGATCAAGTGCTGCGGTCATTAAAGCAAAAGAGCTATAGGGACAAATAAATGTTTATATAAATAGGTTCCTGTATCCCCACATCCCTACAAAAGACACTACAGTTTGGAAAATGGATGGAGTGCCATTGAGACCAATGCTGCATTTCTTTCTGTTTGAGTCACAATCCAACTCACCTCAGCAGTGCTGTCAGGGTATAAATAAATGTCTAAAGAATCAGACAGATTTGTGTGGCATGACTTTGTCAGGCTCCCTGCCAGCTTCTGGATCAGGGTTATGCATGGTTGTTTCCATGATGAAGGTGGTCATGGCCCTATTCACCAGCTGTTGCCAATTGCAGAGCCTGTAGCAGCTGTCTGGAGGGAGAGGAGAGGAAGGACATGAAAGGACTAAACACGCTTTGGGCTGTTTGTATGCTCATTTTAAACTGCTTAAGAAGCCAGCTTCTTGCAAAGTCTGGATGTATGATACTATGCCTTTTTATAATTGTCTTGATGTACAGCCTGTAACCCCTTTGGTTCTTTCACTCAGTTATCCCCTAAAGGAACACATGAAGACAATAAATTGACGTCATCTATGCAGTGTGTTTACTGAGAATACATGACTAAACACCAAATAGAAATAAAATGCTGCTCATCCCGTCGCAAAATACTTCAGCTTTTACATGAAGATGAGCTTGATTTCTTTACTTTTTTTAGAATATGCACAGAAAAAAATTACATCAAACAAACAATACATTATAACTGAGAATATACAAGAAAACAATAGACATAAGATGCTGCTCATCTGGCCGCAAGTGTTTAGTATCATTGATATACTATTATAGTTTTTGTTAATATTTTGATTGATGAGATTTTGTTTTCAATTTAATTTGAAAGTTTTAGTAATTTTGTTGTGCATTCTTTATTTTTAAATAGGTCTATAGTTTTTATTAATTTGTATTTGTTAGTTTTAGTATTTCAAGTCAAACTAAATGAAATAGCAACTAGCTGAAATAGTTTTAATATTTTATTTCAGTTAACATTTCAAGTATAACAAAAATATATTTTTTTTCTTTTAACGAAAATAACCCTGTCAAAACTGCAAATAAAAACATAAATGTGCAAATAAGTAAAACAAACATATGAAAGGAGAAACAATGTATTCCATGTGTTCGCCATGTGCTCAGTAATGAGCTTGACATTATAAAGCTTTAAGTGTTCTTTAACCTTAGGGTTTTTTTATGACCCAATAGGAAATAAATCGATTGAAATATAATTTTAAAAAGATTATTTTGGATTTTAGAGAAAAATAGTCCTGTTAACATTTTGTTTCTGCCTATCCAGAAATAGATTTACCTGCTGTTCACTTTGACAGTTGCAGCCTCCAGTGTTGCCATCCGCCATCTTTAACTTCTGTCTCGTGTTGCAATATGGGAAATAGTCAGTTGGCAAACGTTAATCGAATGTACACTAGTGAACAAATGTAAGAAGAATGTTGTTCACTAAGACAAAAATTCAGACAGAATTCAGACAAAATGGCCGACACCCAATATAGTGCACTATATAGGAAATAGGAAGTGGTTTCGGACGCAGCATATGAATGAGAGAAAGTTTACTGCGCAATATGGTGGAATATATACCGCCTTCTAAATACCAGTTGGTAGTTATTGTGCAGTTTTTGAGATTTCAGGATTCCCTCATTCAAGTAGGTAAGACTTGATCTTGGATGCCCGAGGAGTTGCAAATATGGCCGCCGAGTTAACATATTAATTCATTTCTCTGTTACTATAAAAATAAATAGCTTTGAATTAGAGATAATTTTGCATGAATCTGAGTTGCTGTTTTGGATTAGAAGTCCATTAGATATTCGAATCAACCACTGGCCTGCTCCTGAGCGTCACACAGCTCAGTGTAACTTATTTTTTTTTCCTTCTGAATGGAGGTTTGTTGCACGTGTTATCACAGGGGACATGTTCAAAGGCACACGTCCAAACTATCTCCCCGCATTACTCTCGCCATCGATTGCATTGATCCGCAAGACTGTTAAAATAGGTAGAGTGTTGCATCATTTATCAGTCATGGTCTAACTCAACCTGATTAACCTCTGAAAGTGTATGTTAAGATGAATTACACTCCACAGCGCAGCAGTCGACAGCCACCATCAATGCACAGCCTTCTAGAAACTAGAGTTAAGCAGAGGTCACACATCTCTCCAGATTTCTCATGCATGTCAGCCATTTACAAGAGTCAGCTGTATGCAAAATTATAGCCAGGGTCTGAAAGCTAATTTTTTTTTTTTTTGCTCCTTTATACAAGTAGTGTTTATATTTTTTGCAGTGTCACCATAAATTGGGTCTCTACTACTTTTTCTACTTGCTATAGTTATTAATTAGTTGCATAGGTCTGGATCCAACAGAGAGGAATTGATTGTCTTGAAGTTAAAAGCATTTAATTTAATACCATAAGCTTTAAAACCTTTTTCTTCTGGGTTCTTGGTCTTCACACTGACCTCCTGGAGAAGCAGAAAATGAGCTTGCTGTAAGGTGATTAATGGCTAGAGGAAAAGACTTCATTTTGATCTCTGGGTCAGCTGAGTGAAGAAAACTTTGTGTTGATCTTGATCTTGTCTTGATCAAGATATTTTGTGACACATAGTGTCCATCACATATTGCTGGTTTCAAGATTTCACCCTGTACATTAGTAAACTCTGGGTTAGCATTCTTATTTTCATATTTATGAGGTCAATAACATTGATTGGACAAATACATCTTGTGACGAACACGCAATCTGTTTTAATAACTGCTTGGACATCTGTAAACATGAAGTCTTCTCTGTCTGAAATGTTCAAATAAAACAAGTAAGAGTCTCTTTTCATTACATTAACATGTTTGCCGTTGTCGTGCAAAATCCCCATCTGATTTTTTATTGGTACTCTATTCTGTGCCTGACTATAGATTATAGAAAACCACTGTATGGTGTATTTATTAATTGTATTGAATGTGCACTTGTAGCATACTTTAATTCTTGGAAGTATGTATATATATATATATATATGTTGGGACGTTTTTTAAATTTGAATAAAATGAAAACTAAAAATACTTTTGAAATCACATGAGCCAATATTTTATTCACAATAGAACATAGATAACATAACAAATGTTTAAACTGAGAAATTTTACAATTTTATGCACAAAATGAGCTCATTTCAAATTTGATGCCTGCTACAGGTCTCATAATAGTTGGGACGGGGGCATGTTTACCATGGTGTAGCATCTCCTCTTCTTTTCAAAACAGTTTGAAGACATCTGGGCATCGAGGTTATGAGTTTCTGGAGTTTTGGTGTTGGAATTTGGTCCCATTCTTGCCTGATATAGGTTTCCAGCTGCTGAATAGTTTGTGGTCGCCTTTGACGTATTTTTCTCTATAGGTGAAAGATCTGGACTGCAGGCAGGCCAATTCAGCACCCGGACTCTTCTACGATGAAGCCATGCTGTTGTAATAGCTGCAGTATGTGGTTTTGCATTGTCCTGCTGAAATACACAAGGCCTTCCCTGAAATAGACATCGTCTGGAGGGGAGCATATGTTGCTCTAAAACCTTTATATACCTTTCAGCATTTATAGTGCCTTCCAAAACATGCAAGCTGCCCATACCGTATGCATTTATGCACCCCCATACCATCAGAGATGCTGGCTTTTGAACTGAACGTTGATAACACGCTGGTCTCCCTCCTCTTTAGCTCAGAGGACACGGCGTCCATAATTTCCAACAAGAATGTCAAATTTGGACTCGCCTGACCATAGAACACTTTTCCACTTTGAAACAGTACATTTTAAATGAGCCTTGGCTCACAGGACACGACGGCGCTTCTGGACCATGTTCATATATGGCTTCCTTTTTTGCATGATAGAGCTTTAGTTGGCATCTGCAGATGGCATGGCGGATTGTGTTTACCGATAGTGGTTTCTGGAAATATTCCTGGGCCCATTTAGTAATGTCATTGACACAATCATGCTGATGAGTGATGCAGTGTTGTCTGAGGGCCCGAAGACCACGGGCATCCCATAAAGGTCTTTGGCCTTGTCCCTTACGCACAGAGTTCCCTTTCGAAAGGGAACTCACACTGTGTCTAGCACGCTATGGGGAACGCCTCCGCAGGAACCGGTGTCTGAAACGCTATCAAATCACTACAATCGTATTGGCCGACGACAGCCTATGACGTCACTACTAGTGCGACCGGAACGCACATAAGGGGCGCCTAGAGAACAAGTCATCCTCTTTTCGTCTTCAGGGACTGTTTTGTCTAAACGCTGTTCAAATGCTGTTCAAGGTAAGAATGGCTTTTTTAAGCAGACGTTTCAAGCGGTGTGTACACACATGTATGCTCTAACATCCTTTGTTAGAGCATGCATGTTCAGTGCTTGAGAGTTCTTTACATGTTTTTGTGAGAGCTTTTCCCACTGAGGAAGCTCCACTCTCATTTGTCTCTCTTCCTGTGGGAAGAGAGACAATCTTTTGTGCTCGATGCGCACAGAAGAAGTTCGACTGAAGTGTTTGTAGGTTTTTATTTCATATGCTTCAGCGGCTGACGAGAGTGTTGTGCTGTTTGAGGATGCGTTGTCTTTTGCATCCTCAATATCAGCAGACTGTGCTCTTTTTACGTTCGAGTGATGTGTGGATTGGTTCAAGTTTTTGACACTTAATCACACACTTTACTTTGTTTGGGCAAGGAGTACGCACGCTCAGTTTTTGAGGAAACTGTTTGCTCGCGCTGTGTGTGTTTCCCATGGCAACCCCAGTCACGTGTTGTTTATCTGCACCCGTGTATATGAGCCTTCCTTTCCCTTTTGATCTCCACTTTAAGATCGACAGGGTGTGGAAGAATCTGTTAACATCAGGATGTAATTTATGCAGATGTCGAGGGGTTGCGTGAGCTTAGATACGTGTCGATGCCCCCATCAGACGAGATGTTTGCGAACTATCGTGTGGCTGGAGAGGCATCGACGTTGAAAGCTCTGGTCCTGCCCGTATATGGCAGGACATACGCGGCAGCAGTTTACGCTCTGTGCTCTGTATTTCCCTTTCGAGGGAAGTCGCGCTGCGTCCGATAGGATCGCTTTGGGAACGCCCTCAGCGTGATAGCGTCTGATGCACGTCTGTCAACTAGTACAATGGCGAGAGTGAACGTCACGGGCAGGTGACGTCACGACCAGGAAAGGATAACTACAAATCCGGCGAGACCGGCTTCAGCTTTTCTGCCTCAGCAAAGCGCTCTATGTGAAACTGTCCTTGTCTATTTATTGTTGTCTGTAAAAATACACGATATAGCACAGCTCATATATAACAGTTATGGCGAACACACAGGCATTTAAACCGTGTACTCCTCGCTGCCCTCGTTTCCTTACGGGTGGGGATACACACGATTTGTGCGTGATGTGTTTGGGAGCGGAGCATGCTCTTTCAGCCTTCGAGGGGGCTGAATGCGAGCATTGCGAAAGGCTTCCTCTGAGGACGCTCCGCTCCCGCCTCGCACTTTTCGAGGAAAGTGCGCAGGCAAGCGTTCCCCACGGCTCTGGACCGTGAAAGATGTCGTGGGGCTCGCAGATGGATCTGTCAGCGGGGCTTGAGACGGGCATGAGTGCTCTTTCTCAGCCTTCACCTGGCAGATCCCTCGCCCCCCCTCTGGGGTCGGAAGCCCGCCCCGCGGCTTCTTCCGCCCAGGGAGAGGGCTCGTCGCATCAGCACTCTAGTTCTGAGGAATTGGATGTGCTGAGCGTCGATATGGGGGAAGATGAGTCGCCATTACTTTCCCCTGAGTATGAGGAGGTGGTGGATGTGCTTTCTCGTGCTGTGTCAAAGTTAAGCATTGATTGGCCAGCCGAGAATCAGGGCGCTCGTCCGAAAAGCAAACTGGACGAGCGCTTTTTGTCATCAAATAAAGCACTTCCACCACGGGGTCTTCCATTCTTCCATGATCTTCACGATGAACTAGCGAGATCATGGATGAAACCATATTCATCACGCTTGTTCAGCCCTCACGTCAAGCACTATTCTACATTAGAGGGCTGAACGAATATGGTTATGGGACGATGCCCCGGGTTGAACAGACGCTTGCGAGCTATCTGTCCCCGGGTTCAGCGTCGTCCCTGAAGACCCCCACGCTTCCCACGAAACCACTTAAAGCTACATCAGGGTTAGTGGGAAAAGCGTATACGGCAGCAGGTCAGGCTGGTGCGTGCTTGCACACTATGGCTATTCTGCAAGCGTACCAAGCAGATCTGCTGAAGGATCTGGATGGCGGGGAGGGGATTGGCCCGGACGCAGTACCTACCACGCCGCCATCCATCCTCTGGGGCTGCTGGGCATGGGCAGCCCCAGCCGTATAGCTCCTCGTACTGAGCGCAGCAGAAGGAGAGTGTCGCCTCTCATGCTCCACCTCAAAGACACGGTGGGCCGGGACGGCACTCTCAGCCCAAGCCTTCTAAGCCCGAAGACAGACCTGAGGGTTTTGCTTCAGGCGAAGAAGGCTGGGCAGAAGAAGCCCTGACGCCAGTGGTGTCAGGCTTCTGAGGGCAGCCCCACACGGGGTGGTGCGGTACACACCTCAGTATACGGTGCCCGTCCCACCTCGTGGCCCTCAGGAGGCTGTTCTGCCAACCCCGCCACCTTTGGTGCTTCGGGGTGCAGCGGTTCCCACCGAATTAGTGACGCAGTGTTCAGAACAACACGACACTGCATCACATCCTCTGAGGAGGATAAATTTACATTAAAAATGTGCTGTGAACAAAACACCAGAGGCCAGCCTCGAGAGGCTGGTTCCCTTAGTAGATTTTCTGGTAGAGTGGAAATCTCTTCAAAATATCTCACGTTGGGTCCTGCAGATTATAGAAAAAGGCTACAAAATCCAGTTTTGGTGCCGTCCACCTCTATTCAAAGGAGTGCTGCAGACATCAGTGCTTCCACAACAGGCTCTGGTGTTGGAGCAAGAAATAAAAACCTTATTAGCAAAAGAGGCTATAGAGAGGGTTCCAGTTGCCGACAGGGAGTCGGGGTTCTACAGCCGGTATTTCTTGGTTCCAAAAAAGGATGGGGGGTTGCGCCCTATTTTAGATCTACGTCATCTGAATCGAGCAGTACAAAAGCTAAAATTCAAGATGCTGACGATAAGTCAAATCGTGACTCAAATCAAATCCGAGGATTGGTTTGTCACAATAGATCTCAAGGACGCATACTTCCATATCTCCATCCTTCCACAGCACAGGAAGTTCCTGAGGTTCGCTTTCGGGGGCGAAGCGTACCAATTTCGGGTTCTTCCGTTCGGCCTAGCTCTCTCACCCCGCACATTCACGAAATGCGTAGATGCAGCGCTGGCCCCGCTCAGGCCTGCAGGGCATACGCATCCTGAATTATATCGACGACTGGTTGATTTTAGCACAGTCAGAGGAGATGGCGATTCGGCATCGAGATGTCGTTCTCGCACATATTCAGAAATTGGGGTTGAGACTGAATGCCAAGAAAAGCGTGCTTACTCCACGACAGAGGACCACTTTTCTTGGTGTGGTTTGGGATTCAGTGGCAATGCGAGCATGTCTCTCTCCAGTTTGCATCACTGCTATTCTATCAGCCGTAAAAGAATTGAAGCAGTTTCAGAGACTGTTGGGTCTGATGGCAGCCGCGTCCAACGTGATACCTTTTGGCCTGGTGTACATGAGACCCTTACAGTGGTGGCTCAGGACCAAAGGGTTTTCCCCGAGGGGCAACCCACTTCGTATGATCAAGATCACGCGGCGCTGTCTCCACGCCTTGATCATATGGAAGATAAATTGGTTCCTGTCCCAGGGCCCTGTGTTAGGAGCTCGATGTCGTCGTATCACTCTGACGACGGACGCTTCTCTCACAGGCTGGGGAGCGGTAATGGAAGGCCGCTCAGCTCAGGGTCTGTGGAAGAGTCATCAGCTCTCGTGGCACATAAATTGCCTGGAGATGATGGCGGTCTTCAATGCGTTGAAGTTCTTCCTTCCAGACCTGAGGGGCTATCATGTGCTAGTCAGGACAGTCAACACATCGGTGGTCTCGTATATAAATCGACAGGGGGGTCTGCAGTCGCGCCCATTATACAAACTGGCGCAACAGATCCTCCTGTGGTCTCTGGGGAAGATGGTCTCCTTGAGAGCTATCTACATTCCAGGGACTCAGAATATTGGAGCAGACATCCTGTCGAGACAGGGGCTGAGGCCAGGGGAATGGAGACTTCACCCAGAGGTGGTGAAGCTCATATGGGAGATTTATGGCCAAGCGGAAGTGGATCTGTTCGCGTCTCAGGATACGACGCACTGCCCACTTTGGTTCTCCCTCACACATCCAGCTCCTCTGGGACTGGATGCCATGGTACAGACGTGGCCGAGGCTGCGTCTGTATGCATTTCCCCCAGTTGTTCTGCTCCCGGGAGTTCTGGAGAAAATTCGCCAGGAAGGGATAAGTCTACTGCTAGTAGCACCTCACTGGCCGAGCCGCATATGGTTTTCGGACCTGATAGCTCTTCTCGATGGAGGGACCTCCTGTCTCAGGCAGGGGGCACGATTCTCCATCCCCGTCCAGAAATGTGGAATCTGTGGGTTTGGCCTCTGAGGGGGCCAAACTCATAGAGGCTGGTCTCTCAACTGAGGTTGTAGAGACCATTCTTCAATCCAGAGCTCCTTCCATGCGGAAACTATATGCCTTAAAGTGGAAACTTTTCACTTCCTGGTGTCAAGAACGGCAGTTGGATCCAGTCTACTGCCCGATAGGTTCAGTACTTGAGTTCCTACAGTGCCGCTTCTCATCTGGGTTAACCCCATCTACACTTAAAGTATATGTTTAAACTATATCTGCTTACCATGCCCATGTGGATGGTACTACTGTCGGGAAGAACCCGTTAGTTATTTGTTTCCTCCGTGGCACCCAGAGGCTGAGGCCTGCGATGCGCACAAGGGTCCCTGCTTGGGATTTGGCCATTGTGTTAGAAGGCCTATCTACAGCTCCATTTGAGCCACTTGAGTCAGTCTCAGATAAGTTCCTGACACTTAAGACTGTCTTCCTTCTCGCCATATCATCCCTTAAGAGAGTAGGAGACCTTCAGGCCCTTTCAGTGTCCCCAACCTGTCTTGAGTTTGCTCCGGGGATGGTCAAAGCCTTCCTCTACCCCAAACCTGGGTATATCCCTAAGGTTTTGACTAACGTTCCAAGGCCTATTGTGTTGCAAGCCTTTTGTCCTCCTCCATTTGTTACCCCAGACCAGGAGAAACTGAATCTGCTGACTGAATCTGCTGTCTGAATCTGGCAGTTCTGTGGACACATATGTCCACAGAACTGCCCTGTGGAGGAAAGCAGACCAGTTATTTGTGTGCTTTGGACCACATAACAGGGTTCGTCCTGCATCTAAACACACTGTAAGCAAGTGGATAGTTGAGGCTATTTCGCTCGCCTACAAGGTCTCTGGCCAGAAGTGTCCTTTAGCTGTCAGAGCGCATTCGACTAGGAATATGGCGGCCTCCAAGGCCTTAATTTCGGGGGTTTCCCTCAAAGAAATCTGCGATGCGGCCGGTTGGTCCTCGCCTCTCACATTTGTGAGGTATTATGACCTTGACCTGGACGCGGCTCCAGGATCATCGGTGTTGCTGTCTTAAGTGTGCCACAGTTTCACACAGACAGGTATTTGTGATTATGGCGTTTTGGTATATCGTTCCCAAAGCGATCCTATCGGACGCAGCGCGAGTTCCCTCGAAAGGGAACGTCTCAGGTTACGTATGTAACCATAGTTCCCTGAGAAAGGGAACGAGATGCTGTGTCGCGTTGCCATACTCCCTGCATCCCTGTGATCGATTTGCTTCAGCAATTTGAGCTGGTCGTGACGTCACCCACCCGTGACGTTCACTCTCGCCATTGGACTAGTTGACAGACGTGCATCAGACGCTAACACGCTGAGGGCGTTCCCAAAGCGATCTTATCGGACGCAGCATCTTGTTCCCTTTCTCAGGGAACTATGGTTACATACGTAACCTGAGACGTTCTCTGTGCTGGACTGATGATGTGTTTTTTCCATCATTTGGAATGCTTCTGTGGTCTGGCACAGAGCTTGTTAGTAAGTGCATCCTTTCAGACTGCAGAGTATGGCAGGCCACTTTTACATTTAGGCCTCTGCTCTTTAAGGTCTCAGGTTGAGCTTTAGGTTACCTCTCCTTTCGTGAGAACCGTTATAAATTCAGTGACCTCAGCTCCCTGTAGAAAGGAATAAAGGGGGTGTTTATTCTATATTATGTGTTATATTACGATATATATGTGTGTGTATATATATATATATATATATATATATATATATATATATACTTATGTATTGGGGTGTTTAACTGGGGCCCTGGAGTGCCCATGATTAGGGAAGGTTATCATGACACCCTTACTATGTGCCTCCTCTCTTTGTGAGGCTTTTATATAGTAGGTAAAATTTAGAACGAAATATCATCTGTAGTGAATGGCATGGCCTCCTCTCGATCTGAGAGTCGGTTTTCTAGGCCGCCACTCATCTGAGCTCCAGATAGTTGATATGTCAGGTGCTCAGGCCTTCGGGGCCGCCCTGATAATCCTTCTGGTTGAGTGAGTTGGCTTCCTCTCGTTGAAGAGAGTCATTTTGCTGAAGCTACCGCTCTGCTGAGCTCCAGGTAATATCACGATTTGAGGTGTATGGCCTTTGTTAGGCCCCCTTGATACCTTCCCTAGGTCGAGTGAAGTGGTTTCCTCTCGCTGAGAAAGTAAGAGGCGATATGCTGAAGCCTCCGCTCCCCCGAGCTCCAGATAGATCATGACTGTAGGTGTCAGCCCTCTCTGGGCCGCCTTGACATTACCCTGTGGTGAGTGAGCTGGCTTCCTCTCATTTGAGAGTTTCTATTCTAAGCTACCACTCCATTGAGCTCCAGGTGGTGAGTTCAACTGTGTTTTATGAGCCGGCCTCCTTTCTTTAGAGTTGTTAGGCTGAAGTCTCCACTCCATTGAGCTCCAGGAAGGTCATGAGTGCGTGTGTGTCGGCCCTTCTTTTTGGGCCGCCCCTATATCCGGCCTAGGTTAGTACTTTAGGAGTGTCTTTTAGACAGAGGCGGTTATGCTGTAGCTTTTCCGCCTCCTAGCATGCCGTAGCTTGGAGTAGGCTACTGCTAGGAGAGCCTCTCCAGCTTAGGACTGGCAGCTAGTGATCCTAGTACGCCTCCTCTCATTGTGAGAGTCGTCCCCAGCCGGGGCCCGCCTTCTGCATTAGGCTATTAATGCGAGTAGCAGGCTTTATGGCCTCCTTAATTTGCCTAGGAGCTGAGACTCCTCTTGATATTAGAGTAAAAGCGATATGCTGAGCTTCAGTTCCCTAGTGGTGTTAGGCACAGACTAGGCACTTGCAGAGGGGAGGGCTTTGGGGGCTCGAGCCCCTGCCCTTTTTCGAAATTAATCAAAAGTGCCCCTCTCAGACAAACAGCAATGATAATATTGTGGTCAATAAAACAAAATGCTTTTAAATTATAATTAATATGACAATGTGTACAATAGTTACAAATCGCTCAAAAGCCGGAAAATTCCTGTTTATTTTTACATATCCGTAAGTCTGAGGCGTTGCCATAACGCGTTGCTATGGGTTGCGTGCGTCTTGATTGGCTGACTGATTTTCCACAGTCTGTTCAAAACCTAGGCTCTTGAGCCATATATGGTGAGTGCCTATATGGCTCAATGGAAGAAAAAAATAAACCAAACAATTTTTTAAACATTTTTTTTCATCAATAATCAAAGCTAGTGTGTCGATTTAATTAAAAATCTATATATTACATATTTTAAAATATTACATAATTCATCAATGCCCATTTATCATATATAATACACCAACCAATCGTGATCTGGCACAAGAAGTTCAAATTTCATTGGACAATGTGAAGTAGAGCGGTAATTTTCCGTTCTAATTAATTAATCGGTTGAAAATTACGTTACATGGACAGACGGGCTTGCATTTGTGGAGCGATTTCTGCGGTTTGTCTCATTTTATAAATCAAATTGCATCGCTGACAAAATGGACGTTAACTGACGACAACGCACTGCACCATGCAGCACCAAAAGTCACATTAATGGTAAGTGTATTTATGTATATTAATACACCGTTTACTATTTGATGAAAGTGTTGGCTGGCAAAATGGTGACGTGAAAGGACTTTATTATATTACCATTTTTGATAATTATGCGGCATTATGAAAAGTCTCTTAAGCTCATACTGCATTTATTTGATCAAAAACAGCAATATTGTGAAATATGATTACAATTTAAAATAATGGTTTTCTATTTTAATATATTTTAAAATAGCCTATAATTTATTCCTATAATTTATGCGGTTCTTTTTTAATGTTTTATTCATCAAAGAATCCTGGAAAAAAAAGTATCACATGTTATAAAAAATATTAAGCAGCACAACTGTTTCCAACATTGATAATAAATCCGCATATTAAAATGATTTCTGAAGAATCATGTGACACTGAAGACTGAAGTAATGATGCTAAAAAATTCAGTTTTGCTTTAAATAAATTATATTTTGAAGTATATTAAAATAGAAAAATATTATTTTAACTGTAATAATATTTCACAATATTACTGTTTTTCTGTATTTTTGATAAAATAAATGCAGGCTTGATGAGACTTCTTGCAAAAACACAAAATAGTAATGTATCCAAACTTTTGACACACACATATATATATACATATATATATATATATTTTTTTTTTTTTACATTGCCCCTTTTTTTACATTTGAGCCCCTGCCCCTGAGGAACTCTCTGCACGTCCCTGGCACAGACAGATAGCCAGGTGTTGTAGGCTTTCGTAGAAAGCCTCCCCAGTGGTTATCCTTGAGCATTGTTAGACTTCCTCTCGTTTAGAGAGTGGAAAGCACTATGCTGAAGTCTCCGCTCTCTAGACCTTTGGTAGTAGCTTTATCTGGTTCGAGCTTAGAGCAATCTCTCAGCCAAAAGCTCCTTGATTATTATCAAGTCGCGGGGTCGAGTGTTGCAGGCCCCTCCTGTGGAATTTCTTCCTGTTGAGGCCTCCATTCCTCCAGAGCTGAGCTCAGACGGTCATTCTCGTCTTGGAGCAAGAGTTTTTGCTCAGGCTTTCACCCTTGAGCCCTTTCTCGGGTTTAGCTCACTTCGCTCCCAGAGCTCTGTGCCCCATATGTGCCCATCACCAGTGATGCTCAGGTCGAGCATATCGAGTACTCCCTCCTTTCAGAGTGAGATGAGCACGCTCCCTTAGAGCTCGAGCATTAGCCCCGGGCCTGTGACCGTGTTAAGCTAGAGTAATAGGCCCTATCTGAGGCCTCCTCGTAAGCCCGGTCGCATATATTTGTACTCCCCATGTTTTAAGGGTAGAAAGCAATATGCTGAGTACACGGCTCGTGATGACAATGCAAACGAGTATTCCAAGCCTACAATACCTCTAGTGGCTGTTTCTGCTGGAGTTAGATTTGCTACAAAGTAGTTGGCCCTCCTTGGGTCTCCTTGAGAGCGATCCTCCAGGTTGAGCTAGGTTCCTGAGTGTCCTAGTTCTCTAGAGTTGAGCAGACGACTATCAGGTAGCTCAGGCTCCAGTGGAGCCTCCCTGATACTAGCCCTAGAATTCTAGATCTGCTAGCAAGTAGTTGGCCCTTGAGCGGGCCACCTTAAAGGCAATCCTCTGGGTCGAGTAGGTCCTTAGCACTTCCAGCTAAGTTAGTATCCTGACTCCCTAGAGTTATATCAGAGTGTAGGCTCTTCAGGAGCCTCCCTGGTACTTGCGTTGAACTTGGTCAATACTCGTCTCGGTTGAGTCTAGTTGGTACTCCCCTCGCATTGAGGGTCGTTCCTTAGAGTACAGCGCTCCCGAGTTCTGGTCGGAAGGTCGAAGGTCTCTCGTGAGACCTCTCTGGTAGATCAGTATTTTAGGCTGTAGGTACTCCCCTCTCTTGTGTGGGTTGTCATATAGAGGACCTCGCCCCCTGAGTTGGTCTTAAAGGTTTAAGAGATTCTTTTAGTAAGAACTCCCTTGGTAGATCAGCTCCTGTTGGAGCTGGAGGTATGCCTCTCATTAGGGACCCTATGTAGAGTACTCAGCCTCCAGAGTGCCTTGTTTAATGGCTCGTTTCCACTGAGCGGTACGGTTCAGTACAGTTCAGTACGGTACGCAATTTTTGCTGTTTCCATTGTCAAAAGTTGAAAAACAAAATCTAAAACACAGAAATAAAGACAAGCAAACAATTTAGTCAAACGTACAAAGTCAGCGCTTTACAACGGTAAAGTTAAATAAATATATAAAGTTATGAAACTTCACGTTGCCCTCAGCCAAAACGATTTGCCCGGGAACAAATTATATATTCATGAGACCAAAGATTGCCCGTTAGATATACACAAGATGAATGATATCTCATGTTTAACCACTACAGAGACATTAGAGCCAGCGGCAAATGTCAGAAGGACTAGCCGAGGTACTGAGCGCCCGGTGATCACCTGGATCTCACAACTCCGACAACGTCAGATCAAATTTTCAAATAGGCGCAAACTTTATAAATAAACCACAGATTTGAGCTTTAAACAACTGCATTTTCGCCTGAAAAACTTTTAAAACTACATTTCTTGACACAATAAAGTAGTTTTTAAATTACGCGGGTTTTCTCCTCCTCTTCTCCGCTTGCTGGTAGGTGCGAACTACCAAGGACACAAGTCTGAATTTTGCGTACTTGGTATTGTGAAACGCCTAATGTCAGCGTGCAGCAAGCAAAGCTTGTCTTCTTCTTGTGACAGACAGCCACATGCCGAGAAGCAAGAACAAGATCTGTTGTTTACTGTGTTGCTTTCTTCTTCATGTGAGAATGACGTCAATTGCTACTTTCCGGCATACACCACGCCTATCAAGTAAGGGTACTGTTGGCGGTGGAAACGCAAGCCTTATCAGGGTTTACCATTCCGAATCGTACTGTACTGTACTGAACCATACTGCTCAGTGGAAACGAGCCATAAGAAGCGCTCTGTAGATCCTAGGTTGAGCAGAGTAACTCCCCTCGATTGCAAGGGTTTGAAGCGCTATGCTGAGTCCTGCTCCCCAGCATGCCCGTCTCTACAATCCTGTCTGAGTTGGTTACTGCCAGTTTGTAGTCCCTCTTTCTGGACGCCTCCTCTGGAGGCAAGTGCTTTAGAGACTCTGTTTAGGTAACAGACAGGTTGCTGGCCAGACTAGGTTACTAAAGTAGGACCAGGTCGGCCTCCCTGGTGGCATTAGGGGTAGACTATGCTCCCCTGAGAAGTGACTGGCCGGGGCTCCTTTCGGCTCCCTGGCCACATTCCCTTAAAGGGACCCCTTCTGTTTGAAGTTATTGGTTCCAAGCCTTTGAGCGGCCTTGGTAGGCCTCTGGATATTTCTGGGGGCCTCTTTGAGGCTTATAGATTGGGTGTTGGCCATAGGGAATGCTGTCACTGCTGTCAACATTTTTCTGTTGAAATTTTCCATCTGTTTTTTGTCACAGCCATTCTTTGGCATGCACTCCCCTCAGCATGGCGGCGTGGGTATTTCGTTTCCCATAGCGTGCTAGACGCAGTGCGAGTTCCCTTTCGAAAGGGAACGTCTCAGGTTACGCATGTAACCATGGTTCCCTAAGAACAGGGAACGAGACACTGCATCTCCCTGCCATGCCTCGGGGCCGCCTGCTGAACAGTCCCTTCAGACGATAAGTGGATTACTTGTTCTCTAAGCGCCTCTTATGTGCGTTCAGGTCGCACTAGTAGTGACAACATAGGCTGTCGCCGGCCAATACGATTGTCGTGATTTGATAGCGTTTCAGACATCGGTTCCCACGGAGGCGTTCCCCATAGCGTGCTAGACGCAGTGTCTCGTTCCCTGTTCTCAGGGAATCATGGTTACATGCGTAACCTGAGACGATTTCTCCAGTTCCTCTGAATCTTTTAATGATGTTATGCACTGTAGATGATGAGATTTGCAAAGCCTTTGCAATTTGACATTGAAGAACACTGTTTTTAAAGTATTCCACAATCTTTTTACGCACTCTTTCACAGATTGGAGAGCCTCTGCCCATCTTTACTTCTGAGATACTCTGCCTCTCTAAGACATCCCTTTTATAGCTAATCATGTTACAGACCTGATATCAATTAACTTAATTAGTTGCTAGATGTTCTCCCAGCTGAATCTTTTCAAAATTTCTTGCTTTTTCAGCCATTTGTTGCCCCCGTGCCAACTTTTTTGAGACCTGTAGCAGGCATCAAATTTGAAATGAGCTCATTTAGTGGATAAAAGTGTAAAATTTCTCTGTTTAAACATTTGTAATGTTATCTATGTTCTATTGTGAATAAAATATTGGCTCATGTGATTTGAAAGTCTTTTAGTTTTCATTTTATTCAAATTTAAAAACGTCCCAAAATTTCCGGAATTCGAGTTGTGTACATATATATATATATATATATATATATATATATATTAAATACACATTTAAGTACACTTTTAAAAAGTACACTTTGTAATGTCAAATTAAAAGTTTTACTTTAAAGTACATTTTAAATCAATGTTTTAATAATCTTTTGTCACTTTATAGTACACTTATTTTGATGTGTTGACTAACATACTAAGGTGCATGGTTATACATACATGTGTTATTCAGTATTACATTTAAATGTAATATATTTTAAATATACTAAATTGCAACTTCATCATTACAAATACATGACATATGAGTTTCAAAAGAAATTACATTAAAGTAGTTTACCATAAATGCTTGTCAGTACATTCAGCAGTACACTTTAACCATATTTCAAAGGCAATATAAGTAATTATGAAATTACATAAAAAGATGCACTTAAGTACTTAACTGTTTATGAAAAGCTGTTTGGATCAGCTAGAACAAGGTAATGCTGTTTAATTTTTTTTCAGGCATTGAGGAAGCATCACTGAGAAAGGGCGCAGGATTGTGCTGTCACTGTTCTGATTTTCCCTATTTACCAGACAGTAAAACAAAACACAACCCCCTGGTTTCACAGACAAGGCTTAAACCTAGTCCCAGACTAAAATGTATGTTTGAGCTGTTTTAATTGAAAGCAACTTGCACTGACATATCTTAAAATATGTCAGTGCCATTGTTTTGTCTCAAGATGCACACCAGTAATGTTTTTTTCTAAAGCATGTTTATAAAAACTACTTAAATGTCCTAAGTGAACTAAGGCCTATTCTTGGTTTAATCTAAGTCCTGTCTGAGAAACCAGGCCTATATGTGAAAGTTTCTGTAAGTGTATAAAAACATAAATATTTAATGAGGAAATCAATGACAAATTTCATGATTTGTCGACTGTTAAAAACTACAGTTCCACGTTTGGCAACCACTCATTTTCAAACCCTCTTTTTATAGTGATCTTTTTTTTTTTATGACCTTACCTCAGGGTTTAAATAACGTAGGGTGAAAATCTTGTGGCCTGGATGGCTTTTGCCTTTTTATTTATACCTTTACAGCACTGGACATCATACAGACGTGGCCATTTTACAACCACCCGTGCACGAATTGTGATTTCTCTTCACAGTAGATTTTATTAAGCTCAAGCCATTAAAATTGAATGTTGACTCCGAGCCCTTCAGTTAATGACTATCCTATTAGATTATTTCTGACTAGTACCATAATGATTTTTTGTAACTAGATTTTTAATAAACAAATTAAGTCTGGATTTAGGGTATGCTAGACTTCTCAGCATGACTCATGGCAGCAGGGTAACTCATCCTGAGGTGTAATTACACTTGCTGAGCCTTAGTGAGCTTTGATTTGATAACCATTACGCAGACCCATGACGCACGGCTGTGTTTTTATTTTATTATTGCTTCCAGAAGCTCATCAAGAATGAATCGATTATTTTATCCACATACTGGTCAGTTAAAAGTGCAGTTAGTTACAAATCTGTTTTTTGGTTGGTGTTTTAAAGGATTAGTTCACTTCAGAATTAAAATTTCCTGATAATTTTCTCAACCCCATGTCATCCAAGATGTTTATATCTTTCTTTCTTCAGTTGAAAATTAAGGTTTTTGAGGAAAACATTCCAGGATTTTTCTCCATATAGTGGACTTCACTGGGGTACAACGGGTTGAAGGTCCAAATTGTAGTTTCAATGCAGCTTCAAAGGGCTCTACACTATCCCAGCCGAAGAATAAGGGTCTAGCGAAACGATTGGGTAATTTTCTAAATATATATATATATATGTATATATATACATAATCATGTTGGAAAGGTCATGCGTGACATAGGCGGAAATACCGCGGTAGGGCAGAAAACTCCATCTCATTTTCTCCTCCAATTTCAAAATCGCCCGACATCGTTGTTTTACCTTTTTTAGTAAAGGACGTTTGACTTAGTCTTTTCACGTTCACTTTGTAGACACTGGATCGGTACTTCCACCTACGTCACGCGTGACCTTTCTAACGTGATTACGTCATGCGTGGCGCATCGCAGAGCAGTGCAAGACGAGCATTTGTGGTTAAAAAGTAAATCATTTTTTATTTTATTTTTTTAGAAAATGACAGATCGTTTCACTAGACAAGACCCTTATTCCTCGGCTGAGATCATGTAGAGCCCTTTGAAGCTGCACTGAAACTGCAATTTGGACCTTTAACCCGTTTTACCCCAGTGAAGTCCACTATATAGAGAAAAATCCTGGAATGTTTTCTTTTCGACTGAAGAAAGTAAGACATTAACATCTTGGATGTCATGGGGGTGAGTAAATTATCAGGAAATGTTCATTCTGAAGTGAACTGCTAAAGTTTTTGCTAAAAGTTTGAAATTTCAGAATTATTTTATTGTTTGTGAATTATTAGGGGATGTTATAGAAAAGATAAAACATGGATGGGCAAATCATTGAGAGAGAGAGAGAGCGAGATGATGGAACAGCTAGTTGCAGCTAGTAATGAGCACATAAATTAATAACAGCCTTTTCACTTAGAATGTGTAGATTGCAAGCGTTTGCTATTAGGGCACCTGAAATGCTCATTCAATTAACTTGGGGCATAATTTAGAAATTCAAAAGTAATTTCAAGCAAGAATCTAAAGAGACTGGTCAAATGTTAATGTCTTGTGCAAGAGAGCCAATTGTGACGAGACTACTAATATCATGCAAGTGTATCAGCAATAGCACAGGCTCATTTCATGTACACAGTTACTGTTTCTGCAAGTATTCTAATGGCCTCTTATAAAAGAAAAAATATTGTTCATCTTTGGGCGTTTTTCTTCCTTAGCAATCATTGGAATGTTTTGAGGTTGCGAACTTCAGAAAACACCATTTTTGTTTAGAATTAGAAGTATGCTTACTTTATTGTCACTCCAACAGGTAGCCATGATTTATGTCCACTCTGGATCTGTGCTCTTTAGGAGCTAGAACTCAAAGTGCAGCTCCCTGTCCATTGGCAGACTCTGTGAGCTTCATTAATCTAAAGCCATTAAGATGGAAGCATTCCACTGCCTGATAACGGATAGTGGTTTGGACGGATTTCCTCACTGGACTATAAACACTGAGTGCAGTGTGCATCAACTGAAAAAGGTTTTGTGATGCTGTAACCAGCAAGATCGTTTATCAGTATAAAGCCCCAAGATGCATTTCGGAGGTCCAGTCTTACAGTTCTTCAGCTGTGTTCTTTGTCTTTAGGCTTTACATTTACATTCAAACCAACATGTTTTAGACACATTTTCTTCAAATATTCAGCAATGTGTTCTTTGTGTGCTGTGATATGAGTCTATGTATGAGAATAGCAATGAACAAAAGGAATATAGTCAAAAGAAATGCCAGTGATTTGATAATGTATGTACAGTATACATGAATCCACTGAATGTATTTAATTGAACAATTTAAAATAACTGTTTTCTATTTTAAAATATTTAATTGTAATTTATACCTGTGATAGTTGAATTTTCAGCAGTCGTTATTCCAGGATCCTTCAGAAATCCTTCTAATATGCTGATGGTGCTCAAGAAACATTTATTAATATCACTATTGAAAACAGTTGTGCTGCTAATTATTTTTGTGGTAACATGATGCATTTTATCAAGCTTCTCTGCAAATTGCTTTACTGTACTTTTGATAAATTTAATGTCCTTGCTGAATAAAAGTAGTAATTTCTTTAAAAGAAACTGACTCCAAACTTGCAAACGTACATTAAACAAAATAAAAATGTCACCTTTAAGACTGAAAATGTTATTAGCATGTTACCATAAACTAATTAGCACTGTATTAGCATTAGCTCATCCTTGACATTATGTGCTAGTGGCCAGCCATTTCTAATTTCTGAAATTTAAAATGTGTTATAGTGATAATCAGCTGCTTTGTGTAGTTAAGGATTTCAACTTAATTAACTGTGGAATTAAACCTCACCCTTTTACATAACAGCATTCCGAATGAAAGATCACAATGATCATGTTCATTTAAATAATACTTTAATTCAGTCAGACACACAAAAAAAGTTAAATACACAAACTATTGGTTACACACATAGCAACCTCAGTGACTAGTGTAGCTAGATAACTTTCCAAAACTAGCCCTGGATGATTTATCTTTGACCCATTTAGGTTCCACGCATGGTAGCAGAATAAGAGTATTGAGTTCAGTGGTAGCGTTATGTCTAGCACTTTATTTAGAGGCTCTAAATTTACAGATGATAAATAATGTCTATTTAGAATCTGCCTTTAAAAACACATAAATCAGTCTGAACAATTTTGCCACCAGACACATTTATTCACATACGGTACATTGATGCCTCAATTTCTATTTTACAGTTAGGTTAGACACCATATTGAATTTAACGCAGATGAAAACACGGCTGAGGGATAGACTTACATTCTTTACTATGGCACTTTCATGCTCACTTCACAACTCACAATTTTTAAAACAGTTAATGGAGTTTTTGCCTACTGAAAGGTTTTTTGTTTAGTTTTTTTTTTCTTTCTTTTTTTTTTTTTTTCGAAAAGATGTTTCTTCAGCTGAACAATTGGTGTGTTGTTAAACAACAGTACCATCCACTGAACGCAGTGTAATTCTATCCCTCACAGCATTGTTTTCTTTCCTGTCAAAAATTAAATATGGCACTATCATGACTAAGGTCTATGACTTGAAGGGATAGTTCACCCAAAAATGAAAATTATCCCATGATTTACTCACCCTCAAGCCATCCTAGGTGAATATGACTATCTTCTTTCAGACGAACACAATCGGAGATATATTTAAAAATCAACCTGATCTCATGGAAAAACGTACCTGTGTGAACATTTTTGCAAATCACAAAATACACTATATTGCCAAAAGTTTTGGGACACCCCTCCAAATCATTGAATTCAGGTGTTCCAATCACTTCCATGGCCACAGATGTATAAAATCAAGCACCTAGGCATGCAGACTGCTTCTACAAACATTTGTGAAGAAGCATGGGTCGCTCTCAGGAGCTCAGTGAATTCAAGCGTGGTACTGTGATAGGTTGCCACCTGTGCAATAAGTCCATTCGTGAAATTTCCTCACTACTAAATATTCCACAGTCAACTGTTAGTGGTATTATAACAAAGTGGAAGCAATTGGGAACAACAGCAACTCAGCCACGAAGTGGTAGGCCACGTAAAATCACAGAGCGGGGTCAGCGCATGCTGAGGCACACAGTGTGCAGAAGTCGCCAACTTTCTGCAGAGTCAATAGCTACAGACCTCCAAACTTCGTGTGGCCTTCAGATTAGCTCAAGAACAGTGCGTAGAGAGCTTCATGGAATGGGTTTCCATGGCCGAGCAGCTGCATCCAAGCCTTACATCACCAAGTGCAATGCAAAGCGTCGGATGCAGTGGTGTAAAGCACGCCGTCACTGGACTCTGGACGTGTTCTCTGGAGTGACGAATCACGCTTCTCTGTCTGGCAATCCGATGGACGAGTCTGGGTTTGGCGGTTGCCAGGAGAACCATACTTGCCTGACTGCATTGTGCCAAGTGTAAAGTGGAGGGGAGATTATGGTGTGGGGTTGTTTTTCAGGGTTTGGGCTTGGCCCCTTAGTTCCAGTGAAAGGAACTCTTAATGCTTCAGCATACCAAGACATTTTGGACAATTTCATGCTCCCATCTTTGTGGGAACAGTTTGGGGATGGACTTTTAATCATTTTCATACAGTTATGATTACAGCGTCAGATTATGAATTAATAAAATGTATTTTCACATCTCCTTGCACAATATTATGTTATAATCTCAAAACACTAAAGCGCATGATTTGTAAACAAATACATTTTGGACTTTGCATCGTGTATCCAGCTCCTTATGTTTTGCTTTTCTGACATAACAAGCTTGCTCGGTAGCTCAGCTGGTACGAAATTGTACTTAGGATGCAGAAGCCTTGGGTACGAATCCTGTGAAAGACGAGTCATGATAAAAGAGCTCAAAGATGAGAGATCAAAAACAAGCTTAAACGGCATGGTTACAATTGTGTTTTTATGTCACATTTGCTTTTATTAACACTATCGGGTAGGTTTAGGTGTAGTGTAGATGATACGTTATTTTAAAACATAATGGAGCATTACACTTTTAGCACCACTCACCGGACATTTCAAACCGCAGAACTGCGGTGATATGTACCAACGTAATATAAAACTTACCATATTTACATTCATCTGTTTCGGAAAAAACTGAACACACTTTTAGCGCCACTCAGTGGACATTTCACATTGAAACTGTCACGAAACGTACATGGCGGTACGTATTTTCGTTTTGCAAAAATGTTCCCACGGGTATGTTTTTCTAATGAGCCTGGGCTGTAAAAAATATCCATATGGCTCCAGGGGTTAATAAAGGCCTTTTGAAGCAAAGCGAAGTTTTTTTGTATATTTTTTGTATAAATTCAAATAACTAGCTACCGGCAGACAACCGTAAGCATACTGAGCAAGTCGACTTGTAATCCTCTGACGCAATGTATGACGTAGGATGTAAGAGTAGCGTAAAAATTATTGCTTTACATTTCTAATTCGTAACTGGTGTCCTCTACGCTTCCGCATTCGTCATTACGTCATGCATCGGGTCGGAGGTTACTCTTCCACCGCAAATCGATGCATATGGCCATCTGCCAGAAGCTAGTTATTATAGTTAATAAAGTTTTAAATAATGATATTATTTAAAAACCCATAGCTTTGCTTCAGAAGGCCTTTATCCCCCCCCCTCCCCCCCCTTGCCAGAATACTCATTTTGTGTCATAGTTTGTAAATTGTAAAATGTGATTGTAAACAATGACAGATTTTTATTTATTTATCTATTTTGTGAATTACAATATACCTTTAAGGGATACAAACTACACCACTAACCTTTTTCTTCTACAGTAAAATCTCGGTTAACTCACAGTCTGTTTTGTTGAGAGAGTGAAGGTTTCCATTGCTCGGGGCAGTCCTGTGCCTGCACTGCTCTGCCTTTCATGTAGGCTGCTGTAGATGGTCAGCTGATGTTCAGAAGATAGATTTATCCACCAGATCGGCCAGAGGTGGATGGATCTTTGTTCTGAGTCTTGGCTTCTCAAGGTTTCTGAATTCCTTAAAACTTTCACCTCAAGCTTGTTAACTTTACAGCCTGCAACTTTATAAAGTCACGTTGAAACATGTACATTGTTACCAATTCATACTCAATTGGATGTGACTGATTTTTGGTTATCAGTTGCTAATTAACACTGTAGTGGAAAATGTGTGTAGACCTTGAGTTTCCTTTCATTAAAAAATAAATACAGACTGTTTCATGAGCATGAATCTAATGTTTTATATTTTATACCTATAAACAAAATTAGAGTCTTACTTTTTTTAAACTACTGATTGAGTTCAGTGCTCAAAACGTCTTTTTACTCCCTTGAAACTAATGTCACTTCTACTTTTGTTGTTCAGTTGCATTCATTACCATCTCTATTTACTGCCTAATCTAAATATTCAACCCATTTAGATGACAAATTAGATCTATGTTTCTTTCCCTCTATTTAGTTGCCACAGTACATTTGCTGCAAGTGTTTGCAAACAAACTGTAAATATGTTTTGTCACATTTCAGTCACAGCAATCACATTTGCAAATATGCTATATATATTCAAATTGTAAACAGCTCATATAGGTATATTTACTATTTGTGCTTGGAATTGGACTTACATGACACACATATCTTAGGCTGTTATACTTGCTGTCATAAGGCAGCCTTACATATTACTTCATTTGCATTCCTCTTTTCACCTCTCATTTTCTCTGTCCATTTAACAAATTTTGGTGTTGGCAGTCATTAGGGGACCATTACACATTATTTTCAAAGGAGCAGTGAACAGGAAGACAAATCTGTCCTCAAGAGCACTCTTAAACTCTTCAGCGTAGGATATAGCAGGGTAATAGCAGGTAATAATATTTGTTTATATAACTAACATTTAGAAAACGGATTACTTTAATCACTTTAAGCCTATAAGTGAGCAGAGATGCTCTTTCACTCTACCTTGCATAAATGAAGGCTATTTGTACAGGGGGCCTTGCTGTAATCAAGGCCAAAGTCCTGCAGGATGGTTTCAGAAGCCATGACTGCATATCCATGACATTAATATTACATCTTTATTGAACCTTAATCATTTACAGTTGGTGTTTATATAACCAGCACAAACAACCTACCAAACAACCCCAGACAGAACCCTGCATCACGCTGACCTTAATAAATAAGCTATATTCATTAGTATTGTATTAGAGGAAATTATTTGATACATTTTGCAAATAATGGCACCTTTTTATGCTAATGAGAGAGTGGGAGAGAAATGTCAAAAGTCAGATTCTTATTAACAGCATATTAAACTGAGCTTACTTTGTGATTGTAAATCTGAGGTTGATTAAATTTGTGAAAATCTATATCTAGAGATTGTTACGTTAACAATTTCTGCCTGAAGCTAGATATTTTACTTTATAACTTGTTAAATATGGATATTTTTCTCACACAAACGCATCCCTTTACTTCAGAAGGCCTTTATTAACCCCCGGAGCCGTGTGGAGTACATTTATGATGGATGGATGCACTTTCGAGAGCTTCATACTCGTTGGTCCCGTTCACTGCCATTATAAAGCTTGGACGCATCAGAATATTTATTAATATAACTCAGATTGTGTTCATCAGAAAGAAGAAAGTCATATACACCTAGGATGGCTTGAGGGTGAGTAAATCTTGGGGTAATTTTCATTTTAAAGTGAACTAATCCTTTAATGACAGGAGCATTCAAGCTGCATGAACTCTGTACAAAGAGTCACATGATCACTGTCACAAATGTGTTCTTTTTTTAATTTGTTTTTCCTCATTTCATTCCTTTCCTTCCTAGTATATAGTATATCTCACAAGTACATAGAAAAAATGCTTTTGAAACAATTTTTTATCAATTTCACAAATGATTACAAAGAAATGGCAAGTAACACACTGAATTAAACATGAGATTTTGAAGTAGAAACACTGAAATAGTATTTTTGTAAAATGTACTCCAATAATCTATTTGTTTACTTTACAAAATGTCTTGTATGTATGTAGAATGAACCACAAAGTAAGTATCTAATCTGGATCTTTGCCTGCTTGTGAAAATAATGAAATTAATGTTCTATATAAGACTATATGCATTATGCAGTAAACAGAATTGATTAAACTGAGGGGTCAAACGCTGTTCACTATCTACAAAATGTGTTTCTGTTGCCACCAAGTGGCATAAATTTGAAAAAGAGGTTACTTCATTTGATATGGTTATTCTGTGCTAACATACAGATATATTTCAGTCCAAGCTTTCTTGAGGGCTGTGATTTATTCATTATGAATTATTATTACATGCCTCCCAAGAATACTTTATTCTGATTGGTCAGTCATAGTTTTCTGTAGACAAACATATTTGTTTGTATCCCAGGAAGATTTCCAGTCTCTTTCTATACTGACACAACAGAAAAGTGTCAATGTTTCTAAGTCCATTTATTGGTATTTATTTATTTGGTAAACAGGCATTTACTTATGAATAATAATATGCAAAATGTACACTTTCCATAATATAACAATTTTTCCATCTCAGCTGTGAAAGTGCTTTTGCCCTTCCTTCTAAAATGTGTTCTAGCATAATTTAAAAAAAGAAAAATTTCTGATCTGGACCACAAAGAGCTCAGGAAGCTTTTTGTGCTAATCAGATCTGACGCCCTTTGACATGAAATCTCCCTAATCCCAAATGTTCCTGTTTCTTGCATTTTATTTTCCCCAGATAAACTGAAAACATCTTGTCCAGACCTGCTGTCGTAAGTCTCAACAAATCTCTTCCAGAAGTAGAAATTCCCACAAGGCCTGCAAATCTTCAGCTGGAAAGTAATTACCGTTTTGGAAAGTTCTTCACAAAGACATGCACAATGTCAGCTAAACTAAATAGGAAACATTTGTAACTCAAGCAGTACAAATACAAATAACAAGAATGTAAGGCTCAAAGAAAACATGAATGAATCAGGAGAGAATATAGCTGGTAGAACAATATATTTCAACTTTTCATGTTGTAAAAACCACCTAAAAGATCCATTTTCTGAAATATTGCTTTGCAATGGCAGTGATGCAATTGAAATGGAGGGCGTCCAATCATCTATAGCTTACGGAGTTACTTACAGTCTGTGTAGATGACAGCACTGCACTGCAGGCTGTCAACCTTAGGCAATAGAAATGGACTGCTGTGCTCTGTTTTATACCTCGTCGTCATTAGCTGACTCTATGAGACTGACGTTTCCTGGAAATCAACTTTGTTTATGGTTTGTGAGCTGAGCTCTCGCACATTCAGTTATTTATGCGCAATGTTGGAATAAGTACAATGCTGACAAAGTCTGGACTACTTGCGTAAACACACCATCCGTTCTCTTGAACATAGACAAAAGAAAAATGTATAAAGAAACATGACATATTGTTTTGTATTGATTTTCGTGCTCTCCTGCCATGTCCAGTATTGTTTTATGACTAGAATCATTTTCAGATTCAAATGAGTGATGCAGTAATCCAGCAAAGTACATGACTAGTAATAAGACACAACTAAAAGTTAATCTGTTCTTTCCATTTCTTCAAAGGGCAATACATTTTCTAAAAGATATGGCAATGTTTTGCAACAACATCTGCATTTCTATTCTGCGGGGGGTTAAAGCTTGAGACCCTGAAACATAACAAGAAGCACTGGCTTACCAGGCCAAAGATGTTAGATATGGTTCAAAGATATTGTTGTTCACCTTTTGGCATTTTGTACCAGGGGTTAATTTCTATTAAAATTAATTTTACATTTTTAATTAGAATTATTATTTTGGTACGTTTCAAATACCTTTATGTATTTTATGGTTTTATCTTTCTCCCAGACCCAGACTTTAGGCAGGAACACACCAAGCCGACGCCGACAAACTAGTGGTGACGAAAGCAGACTGCAGGGTTGGCTCACGTCGGCAGCGTCTGGGTCCAAAGTTGCCCTGACACACCAAACCGACGCTCGACAGCCGACGGCCAAGTAGCACGTCCGTTCTGCGCCTGCGTAAGATGAAATGCCTTTCCGTACCAGCAGGTGGCAGTAGCTGAACAGCCAATCAGAATGATCAGATGGCCCGACGGACCGACGAGCTCCGACGCCGATTCATCATGTCGAATCGGCCAAAAAAAAAGCAGACGAGGACCAACTTCAGCCGATGTGCGGAACACACTGAGAAAACTTAGTCGGCCGATTAACAAAAACTGCCTGACGGCCGACCATCAGCTTGGTGTGTTCCTGCCTTTTAAAGGGTTAATTCACGCAAAAATGAAAATTCTGTCATTAATTACTCACCCTCATGTTGTTCCACACCCGACCTTCATTCATCTTCGGAACACAAATTAAGATATTTTTTGATGAAATCCGAGATTTATATGACTCATCCATAGGCAGCAATATAATCAACACTTTCAAGGTCCAGAAAGGTACTAAAGACATCAATAAAACAGTCAACATGACTGCAGTCGTTCAACCTTAATTTTATGAAGCAAAGAGAATACTTTTTGTGCACAAAAACAAAACAAAAATAACGACTTTATTCAACTTATTAATCCATGAAAATATGAATCCGGCTTCTCTCCGTGAAGGCAAAGAGTATAGAACCCAGTCAGTATAAGTTCTTTGGTGAAGGCGCGCACTCATTTCAAATGTCAATCCACTGAAACACGGCATGTTGCAATGAGCGTTCGATATCAGTGCCGTAAACCATGTTGTAACACTTCTCGAGGGCGCAACTTTTAAATTTGAATCATAATGAGCGCAGGCTTTGACCGTGACGGTCGTGCTGAGAATGAAGATGAAGATTGATGGATAAAGGGCTGAATTTGGATCTGTTCCTTACAAACATATGGATTCTAAAGATCTGGAGTACAGCAAACAAATAAAATTGATGTGATTTGTAAATTTATGTTGTGCTTTGGTTGTATTGTCAGTCGCTGCATGGGAGAAAACGCCTTCTGTGTCGCACAGCAAACAAACTAAATATTACAAAATGGTTAAACAATTACAGAAGTTGTATTCATTTTAAGGTTTCAAAGTGTAGTCTTGTTTAACATTATGTAAACCTCCAAAACGAGTTTGCAGCACAAGTCACGAACAGAAATGTTATTTCATATTAAGTAGATGACTAAACTGCATTCAATAAATTCGACTAAAAACATGTATTGATATGACAATTGAATTCAACAGATTTGCCATGATTTTAATATTAACACATGGGAATTCATACACATTCACACTTGGATACGTAAATGATTTACGTTTTATTGCTGTTAATACGTAAGTATTTTTACGTTTTAGTGCTATAAATACGTCAATATTGTACGTTTTTGTGTGTATGAAAACGTAAGTAAATGTATGTGTAGTAGAACCACACTTTACATAAAAATATACACGTATTCTCATGAGATCACGTTGGTTTATTAGTACTTATAAAGCACATATTAATGCTTCATTCTGCATGACCATATTCTACACCCCTTAATCCTACCCAATACCTAAACTTGAACAACACAACAACTACCTTACTGACTATTATTAAGCAGTAAATTAGGAGCTTAGTGAGGCAAAAGTTGTAGTTAATAGTGAATATGTGTTCCCCATGCTAAAGTGTTACCGTATTTAAAAAAAAAACAAAAAAACGTTCTCCTGTATATTCACCATTACATAGGCTATTATTAGTAGATAAATTAAACTAGTGAAAGTGTGAAAAGTGTGTTTTAAGATATTTTTTCAAGTGATTCTGTCACCAATAGGCTCCAGATTTCTTCTCTTCCTATATCTATAGGAGCAGAGAACTGTAGATTCCAACTTTCCCAGTCACATAAATCAGCACTGACTTGTACTAAACTTGTACTAAACTCTCAGGCTGAGATGATGAAGGGCAAATAGAAGAGGAGGTCCACCCATGTCCCCATGAGCATTAAATCATCTCTGTCTGTCAGATCTCACTGATGACACTGCATATTAAATTTAGCGAGGATCATTCACCCGTCAACCATGGCCGACTCATCAGAGAATGGAATACCCGTCTTTACTGGATCATCACACTCGCTCTTCTTTCTTTCATTCTCAGTCTCTCTACCTGACCCTATTCACAGTTTTTATTTTACGCAAAACCTCATCCATGCAAATCCAATAACGTACGACATTTTCTAAGGTTTGCAGCCAAAACAAGACGAAAATAAGCATGTGCTAAAGCTATTGTGGAAGAGGAGGTTAGTTAACTGGAGTGCTGCTGTCATCAGCTTGCCTGTCTGTTCTAGTTTGGTCAAGCATTTATCAGCAAAATAGTCGCCATGTTGGCAAAACACCTGAAGAGCTCAGTGAAACAAACAATTCTCTCTCATTTATTGCAAATACTTAATTTTGTCATTTGAAAAGTGTGGATTTTAAGGAATAGTTCATCAAAAAAGGCAAATACTGTCAATCTCATCTAAACGTGTATGATTTTCGTTCTTCTGTGGAACAAAAAAATATATATTTTAAAGAATGTTTAAGGTCCATATTATTAAAGTGAATGGGGTCCAAAATTTTTGTTGAGCTCTTTATACATAAGTTGATCAATGATTTGATTTGATCTGAAAGTGAATAATGACTTACTTAAATTTCACTTGAGATGTATAGATTACCTTTATGAAATTATGTCCATTTGACATTTTTGGACCCCATTGACATTCATTGTATGGTTGAAAATATCTTTTTTGTTTTCCACAGATGAAAGAACTACATTATAGTGTGCAAATGATGACATAATATTCTTTTTAAAAGTTAAAGAAACCACTAACATCATCTCATCATCATTCGAGAGCTAAACTTAGCAGTTATTAGTGCAATTAAATATCTGATCATATTTTAGTTTTGTGCAAGCTAAGAAATCATGCTAATATTGCCATTTTAGCACCCAAGACAATGCAATGTTTTTTTACGCAGTCTTGCATAGTTTCATTAAGTGCACATATTTATCACCAGAGGATACACATAATTATAGTGTGAAAAACCTGTGGGCAAAGTAGAGCTCCAACACCACTAAAACATAATGATGAAATTGTAATAATAAACGTATTAATTTCACTTTGGCTCTTGGGACTACAACTTTTTCCACGACCTTGTAATTAAAATTACAGCAACACCTGCAGTTTTGCAAGAGTAGTTTGCAGCTTATTCCCAAAACCTGCCTTTCTGAACTCAGGTACAACATCTGGTTGAATAAGGTCCCCTAGGGGGGGAAAAAAATTGTAGAAGATCGTTTTAAATAGTCTAAAGATCATGATGAATGAGTTGTCATTCAGGATGCTGAGCTGTCCATTAAGGACTCGAATGTGTTAAGCTGCTACTGTTCTCCATTTATCCAGCATGATGTGAATGCCCTGCAGCAGGCTACTTTTAGACATGCATTTTACTCTTTTTAATTCACACATGCTACTGATTCAATACATGTAATGCAATACATTCAATGCAGCTGACAAGCTTTAGAAAGATTGATTTCAGGCTGTATATAGGACCTTATACTGTCACTTATTTAATTCATCATGCAAAGGAGAGATCTTATTCATGACATGTTTTCTGCTCCTTATACTGGATGAACACATTTGTCACTGCTGATTCTACGTTTCATCTGCCAGTACTACAGTCTTACACTTACTTCTACAGGTGCTGGTCATATAATTAGAATATCATCAAAAAGTTGATTTATTTCACTAATTCCATTCAAAAAGTGAAACTTGTATATTATATTCATTCATTACACACAGACTGATATATTTGAAATGTTTATTTCTTTTAATTTTGATGATTATAAATGACAACTAAGGAAAATCCCAAATTCAGTATCTCAGAAAATTAGAATATTACTTAAGACCAATACAAAGAAAGGATTTTTAGAAATCTTGGCCAACTGAAAAGTATGAACATGAAAAGTATGAGCATGTACAGCACTCAATACTTAGTTGGGGCTCCTTTTGCTTGAATTACTGCAGCAATGCGGCGTGGCATGGAGTCGATCAGTCTGTGGCACTGCTCAGGTGTTATAAGAGCCCAGGTTGCTCTGATAGTGGCCTTCAGCTCTTCTGCATTGTTGGGTCTGGCATATCGCATCTTCCTCTTCACAATACCCCATAGATTTTCTATGGGGTTAAGGTCAGGCGAGTTTGCTGGCCAATTAAGAACAGGGATACCATGGTCCTTAAACCAGGTACTGGTAGCTTTGGCACTGTGTGCAGGTGCCAAGTCCTGTTGGAAAATGAAATCTGCATCTCCATAAAGTTGGTCAGCAGCAGGAAGCATGAAGTGCTCTAAAACTTCCTGGTATACGGCTGCGTTGACCTTGGACCTCAGAAAACACAGTGGACCAACACCAGCAGATGACATGGCACCCCAAACCATCACTGACTGTGGAAACTTTACACTGGACCTCAAGCAACGTGGATTGTGTGCCTCTCCTCTCTTCCTCCAGACTCTGGGACCCTGATTTCCAAAGGAAATGCAAAATTTACTTTCATCAGAGAACATAACTTTGGACCACTCAGCAGCAGTCCAGTCCTTTTTGTCTTTAGCCCAGGCGAGACGCTTCTGACGCTGTCTGTTGTTCAAGAGTGGCTTGACACAAGGAATGCGACAGCTGAAACCCATGTCTTGCATACGTCTGTGCGTAGTGGTTCTTGAAGCACTGACTCCAGCTGCAGTCCACTCTTTGTGAATCTCCCCCACATTTTTTAATGGGTTTTGTTTCACAATCCTCTCCAGGGTGCGGTTATGCCTATTGCTTGTACACTTTTTTTCTACCACATCTTTTCCTTCCCTTCGCCTCTCTATTAATGTGCTTGGACACAGAGCACTGTGAACAGCCAGCCTCTTTTGCAATGACCTTTTGTGTCTTGCCCTCCTTGTGCAAGGTGTCAATGGTCGTCTTTTGGACAACTGTCAAGTCAGCAGTCTTCCCCATGATTGTGTAGCCTACAGAACTAGACTGAGAGACCATTTAAAGGCCTTTGCAGGTGTTTTGAGTTAATTAGCTGATTAGAGTGTGGCACCAGGTGTCTTCAATATTGAACCTTTTCACAATATTCTAATTTTCTGAGATACTGAATTTGGGATTTTCCTTAGTTGTCAGTTATAATCATCAAAATTAAAAGAAATAAACATTTGAAATATATCAGTCTGTGTGTAATGAATGAATATAATATACAAGTTTCACTTTTTGAATGGAATTAGTGAAATAAATCAACTTTTTGATGATATTCTAATTATATGACCAGCACCTGTATACAACAAAATAGGCCCAAAACAAGTAAAAATTATATGGGAAAATGTGCTTCATTATAGTCTTTACTGAACAACTCTTAATATGATATAACATGCTACTGCAGACTAATTTTAAAGGGTTAGTTCACCCAAAAATGAAAATTCTGTCATTAATTGCTCACCCTCATGTCATTCCAAACCCGTAAGACCTTCGTTCATCTTCGGAACACAAATTAAGATATTTTCCATAAAATCCGATGGCTCAGTGAGGCCTGCATTGCCAGCAAGACAATAAACACTTTCAGTGCCAAGAAAGCTACTAAAGACATATTTAAAACAGTTCATGTGACTACAGTGGTTCAACCTTAATGTTATGAAGCGACAAGAATACTTTTTGTGCGCCAAAAAAAACAAATAACGACTTTATTCAACAATATCTAGTGATGAGCGATTTCAAAACACTGCTTCATTAAGGTTCGAAGCTTTTGTTTCGAATCAGTGGTTTGATACACGCTCCAAACCACTGATACGAAACAAAAGATTTATTAAGCTTTGAAGCTAAATGAAGCAATGTGTTTTGAAATCGCCCATAGATATTGTTGAATAAAGTCGTTATTTGGTTTTTTTTGGCACACAAAAAGTATTCTCATCGTTTCATAACATTAAGGTTTAACCACCGTAGTCACATGAACTGTTTTAAATACGTCTTTAGTAGCTTTCTGGGCATTGAAAGTGTTAACTGTCTTGCTGGCAATGCAGGCCTCACTGAGCCATCGGATTTTATGAAAAATATCTTAATTTGCGTTCCGAAGATGAACGAAGGTCTTACGGGTGTGGAACGACATGAGGGTGAGTAATAAATGACAGAATTTTCATTTTTGGGTGAACTAACACTTTAACTGTGCAGCTGAGCATTATGTGCTACTCGTAGAGGAAACCATGTCACTAAGGCACAAAGAGAGCTAAACCAATATTGTCATGCCAAATCTGCAGCACATTTATTCAGTGAACTACTGTGCATCGCTCTAAATGTTCATGTAATGAAAGGCTTTGTCTGGCCTTTTGTTTATAAGTTTTGTTTTCTCAAAAATATTCAAATGATGCTAATGGAAACAGACTTTCATTTTATCGTTGCCTAACAAGCTATTGATAATGCTCAGTCTGGAACATTCCTGGACTCTGAACTGTTCACTATCTATTGTCTGTTGGAGCATGAAGCAGCACAAAGCAGAGAATGCAAAAGCCGAAAAATTTTATGCCTGTCGAACAAAAAAATCAGAAAGTTCCAGAAATATCAGGAAGGGCCAGCTGGCTTGTTGACATCCACAGGCTGCTTCCTTCTGTCAACATGTGAGCTCTTATTATGCTAATATGCTTGAGCTCTTTAAGTTAAACATTACTTTTTATGCCAAGTCCTTTTATTCTGCTCAAAACCTTAGTCAGCGCAGGTGTCAGCATTTTTAAATAAGCTGCCCACATTTCATTTACTGTAGTAAAATGAAACAGACAAAAGGTCCATCAACAAGAGGCCATCAAGGTTTAATGAATTCCATTGATTCGTCTACCCTAGTTAAAGAGTCTACTGGCTGGAATTTAACCACTGACGCTTCAGAGGACTGCTTATTTACATGTGCTGAAAGGTACAATGCTCATCTATTCGTTAGTTATGTAGTGCCCAAATGAATAGTGAACAATAAGTTCTTCATATTTTTGAGGTCCCCTTTTGTCAAAATGAAATGGCATGTTTTTGCATGTTGTTTTTTGTAATTAAGTAATAATGTTAGGGAGCCACTGATCTTAAAATTCTGGCCGATATCGATAAGCCAATAATTATTGATAACCAACAAATAAAACGATGAACAGATATAAACATTCTATACTATTTTGCCTAAATAGATTAAAAATAAAATCAATAAATACACCAAAACCAATCATTTAAATGCTACAAGTTAATTTAGCATCACAACATTATAGAGTATGAAAAATGAAAATTCATCTTGAGATTTGATAAATATTACATTTAACAGTGTCATTACATTGTTTTAAAATATTGACTTTAGATGACGGTCAAGGTAATTTAAATGTAAAAAGATGAAAATGAGTATTCACAATTAAATATTCAATATCTACCAATACTAATACATTAAAAATCAGCCAAGAACCAATATATTGTACATCCCTAGAGATTGTTCACATCTAATCCTTTTTTAGGGTCGTGAGATCATTTAGTTTGGTTCCTCCTCCTATATCCTATATGTGTGTGCGCCAACTGCATCAGGTCTGGCTGTGATGGATGAGGTGGATTTAGCTCCCAGCGTTATGGGGACTGGGCTTGGCTCGACTGAGCGAAAAATTGTGGGATCAGAGAAGTGGAGTATATTCTGCCAGGAGACGTTAGACTTGATGGGAATCTTAGCTGACACAGAGACCTTGACAAAGCAAAATATAGAGTGGGCAAATAAAGTTACTCTCACTGAATATAAAGTGGGCAACTGTGATTGTAAGAACAGTAGTTCTGGCCAGATGAAAAAAAAAAGAAAGCTGGTTTAAAATGCCATTGGCATGGTTTTCTCTTTCATTTAGCTAGAAGTTTCCTTTTATTCATTTCAAAGTCAACTGCACCACTGCACTGAGTACAATGAAAGTGCTTTGAATAGAGGGGGCTGCATTTGGAGGGATAACAACAAGCATAAAACAAGTCAATACAGGATGTCTGTGGGTAGTAGATACAAGCTTGAGTAATGATTTTTTGCTATTAAAGACACCAAAATGAGAGTTTTGTGGCTTGTGGTCCATGTGTGTGAGCTCTTCAAAAGTCTTAGGCACGTCAGTATTTTCACCCCCAAAAAAGGGTTTTAAGCCAGTTATTTATATCTTTTGCTGTAGTGTGTCAGTATGAAATATCAGTTCACATTTTCAAACGTTCATTTTGCCATTAATTGTAATAATCCAGTGAGATTTTTGAATGCACAAGGAGTCTGACAACAGTTGGTGCTCCACACGGAGATCTGATCTCACCATCATCAAATCCATCTGTGATTACATGAAGAAACATGAAACTGAGACAGACTAAATCCAGAAGAACTGTGGCTGTGTCTCCAAGACACTTGAAGAAACCTTCTTGCAAAGCTACCTGAAAAACGATGCGCAAGTGTACCTGGACATAAGCTGTTTTAAACACAAAGAGTGGTCACACCAAATATTGATTTGATTTAGTTAATAGAAGTTAATTGATAATTAAAATCTATTTATGACAGTATTTTTGAAAGCATCCTCACTTTACAGCATTTTTACACAAGTGCCTAAAACTCTTCACAGTACTGTATCTTTGCAGTTCGGTTTCTTCAAGCGTCTTGGAGACACGGCCACAGTTCTTCTGGATTTAGTTTGTCTCAGTTTCATCTGTTTCTTCATGTAATCACAGACAGACTTGATGACGGTGAGATCAGATCTCCGTGTGGAGCTCCGACTGTTGTCAGACTCCTTGTGTATTCAAAAATTTCACTGGATAATTACAGTTAATGGCAAAAATGAATGCTTGGAAATGTAAACTGATATTACCTACTGACACACTATAGCAAAAGATACAAATAACTGCCTTAAAAATAATGGGGGGGTGAAAATACTGAAATGCCTAAGACTTTTGCACAGTAGTGTAGATAATTAAAATTCTTTCTTCTTTTTCTTCTTCTTTTTTCTTTTCTTCTAGTCTTTTTCTTCTGGGAAATCAATCCAAAAAAAAATGATGACACATACTGCACTACACAGATTTTTGTCCAATCAAATGCTTTCTAGAATCAGCAAGCCCCTCCCCTTATAACATCAACTAACAAGTAGCAAATCATGTTCATGGCTTGTGACATAAACTAAAAACTAGTCAGTAAGTTTTTTTTAAAGAATTCATACTATTATTAAAGGGGTCATAAAATGGATTTTTTTTATTATTTTATAATGTTTCCTGAGGTGCACTTATAATGTTAATATGATTTTTACATCAAATAATTGTCATAATTTAGAAATAAATGGCTATTTTATACCCTGATTTTAGCCCTCTGATTTGAAGGGGCGTGTCTTCTGTGAGACTTCAGTGTAAACACCAAGGCTACTGCTGTGATTGGCGGACATCTTTGCAATTGAAATAAGTATTACATGTTGAATCCTTTCGAATACTTTTACTACATTTTTACTATTACAGCTGTCGAGATTAAAAATCGTGAAAGGTGTTGATTATTGCATTATATTTAGATCTATTCCTATCAGGAGGGTTGCAGTGATTAACATTGAGCATTGACAGTCTGTTGATCGCGTGAATGCAGTAATCTTGTCATTGCAACGCAATTTCTGCACTCTCACGAAATGCCTTCACCATAACTAACAATGCAGACACGATTTAAAAACACGAAGAGATTCATTGTGTAGAAGAGCGTCACTATAAGGGGAGTTTTGTCAAGTGTCCAGATAAACTCTCGTTGCGTGATTGACAGCTTCAGCCATTATAAGAGAGTATTCTTTGAAGTAAAAATACTAGAATTATTCATTATTAATTTAACTGTCATTGCCGGTTTTAAAATGAAATATGTTACTTACAGTTTGTGGGGTCCTTGCTGATTCCAGAACAGTTGATTCCTGATCTTTGAGCAAACGTTTTTGGGCAAAGCCAGTATTGTGACTTGTTCTTAAAACAGCCGCTGGTCAAATGTACAGTACAAAACATAGACTGTAAAAAAAAAAGATGGACCTTCACTCTCTTCTATTGTAGTAAGTGAAGCCGCCAGTGTGCCAATATGGCGCTGACATCTTGAGTCTCGAGTCTGCGCAGTAGTGAGCGCGAAGTGGAGCCGCGATATCAAGGTCCCGCCCACATTCCCGCAGAATCGGTTAATACTGCAGAACAACTCATTATGTCGGTGTGAAATAAACAGTTCTGGAAATGTAGAAATTAAAGTTAAAGCTCCAATCTCCTCCCAAAGATCCAAAAAAAAGTCCATTGGTGCTTCAGTGACTGCTTCGCTCAGAGAAGCTGTCAATCTCAGCTGTCAATCATGACATCAAAACCCGCATTTTTATAGCATCAAATAACTTACTTAAAACAAATTTATTTAAAGAACGAACACTTTAACTAACATCAGCATGATAAAACTGGCTAAAATGACAGAAACCATCTTTGGGAAAAAAAAAAAAAAAATTTGACATGTAATTTGACTAGTTTGTCTCACGTCCCATTACATTACATGGAGAGGGCGGGGTTTATGACCTATACTGCATCCAGCCACCTGGAGGTGATCGAGACGCTTTGGCTTCACTTTTCAAGACTCGTGTGGCACACATGCAAGTCAGCACTGATGTGACTAGGACGTTCGTTAAAAATAAGCTGAATCCATTTTTCTCTGACATCGGGATCTTTCGGCATCTTATGCAAAGTTTGTTTTTCCACAGCCAGGAACAGCACAACATCTGCGTGGCATCGCAATATTGTTATTATCACAAAAAAACTACTTTAGATCCACTTGCTGCTCATCGACTGAACACCAGTGGGCGGGAACAACGATGCGATGATGTAAAAGTAGGCGTTGTTGTCTTGCTCCAGAGGCAGTCGTATGCAAATGATTGTGCCCCGTGACGTCACAAACGAAGCTTTTTTACAGCTTGATTATATAAATGCTTTTTATTGATGACGAGGACATTTTAAGTTATGGAACATGCAGGATGTAATAATGATACAAAGACCTCTTATAGCGCATCACATTATCTGATATATCTCACCCTCTCTATGATGCATTTCAGAGACCCTCCCCTCGGGATCTTTGTATAGGGTCCCTTTAGCTAAGACAAATAGATTTAAATTTTTGTTTGTACCATGTGCCATTAATTTGCTTAATTCAAACAGGAAGAGGTCATTTTTAAATTTTGTTTTTCTTAATGTGCAATTAATGTTGTGTATTTGTCTGTCTTGTAGGCTATGTGGTGTAAAAAATCTACTATGCTGCAGAACAAATTGCCCCTAACGGGGACAATAAAGTTTTTACAATACAATACAACACAAAATATGCCAAAAGACCAAGGAAAATTTGATTTCTCATGACCCCTTTAATCAAGGATGCATGAAACTGATCAAATCAGATCAAAGTCAGTGAAGACTTTTACATTGTTACCAAAAATGTATGTCTATTTCTAATAAATGCTGTTCTTTTAAACTTTCTATTCATCAAAGAATCCTGAAAACAAAGTATCACAGTTACCACAAAAATAAGAAGCACCACTCTTTTCAACATAATATATGATAATAATAAGAAATGTTTCCTGAGCACCTAAAAGGTCAAAACTAGAGAGCTAAAACAATATTTGGATTTTATTATAACAATGTCTGCACTGCCCCCATCTGGTGAAAAGAGTTTAATATAACCAGGACTCATTTAACTGCTATGCTCACTTAACCTTTTACTGGCTGTGTGGCGAATTATAAAACCCAATTAAATTGCTTCCCATCAGCATTTTATGGCATCTTTTAGTGTTGCAGGTTACAGTGATTAATAAATGGTTTACCACATTTTGCCCTTTATTATTCACAGTTATGATGTGTAGTTCAGTGTTCAGTGATTTGTTTCTTCTAGCACAGAAGAACATACTCATAAAGAGCTGAGACATGCATGTAATATACTTTCAGACAGATGTTTCATGAAAATAACACTGTAGCTAACTTTTATCCTTTCGTTTTCTACTTTACACAATCATTTTGAAAGCACATCGGGGTCGTAAATGGGTTTTTATAAAAAAAAAATTTATATACATAGTGCATTCACACAAATATTTGCAACTAGTGAATGGGTTTGGAACAAACACACAGTAATCATCTGAACCAACAAATCACACATAAAAATGGTGTAATGGTGGTCCCTCTGCTGATTGGGGCATTATAAAGAGAGATGTCTTTTCTTAGAAGTTTCTCAACAGGGAAATAGATCTAACCAGCTAAAGATAAATTGGCTAGTAAAGCTGGTGTGGAATGGATTGAACCTTGCCTGAATGAGTGGAAACCCTTCATGTGGAGATATGAGCAACAGGAAATGGCTGATAGTGTTTGTAATGGTTGTTATTATATTAAAACTGGCACATATCAGCTTTTTGTCTTTATTTTCTCTTTGGCTACTGAAGGAAAAAAACACTGTCAGCTGCCAAATTTCTACTGCAGCATTCAAACTATTCTGTCTTCATTTTTTCTCCCTCATTTTTGTCACGTGCAGGAGAAGGAAGATGAAGGAGAGGAGCAGGGAAAGGTGGATCTTAATATCAGCCATTTTATTATTAATGTCAAAAAAAGGGGGCGTAAAAAAAGAAAAGGTCCTTTAGAGGAGAGGCAGGAGGAAGAGTCTATAGAGGAGCGGGAAGAAGAGGCCATGGAGGAACGGGAGGAAGAGTCCACAGCGGAGTCGGCAGAGGGAGGACCCACAGAGCAACCCAGATAATGACCCGGAGGAAGACCCACAGTGGAAATGATGGAGGGAGGAGCCAGGGAGCAACCCAGATCCAAGCCATGAGGAGGAAAGCCCACGGTGAAACCAATGGAGGGAGGAGCCAGGGTGAAGCCTCTGCGGCGAGTCTGGGTGGAACCAAAGGACTTCCAATGGAGGTGGAGCCGTGAGAGCTGGAGACCAGGGCTGAGCTGAAGACACAGGGGGTCACTGCAGGTCTGGAGGGCCAAGGCGGAACCAGTGGCTCATGGGACTGAGGTGGAGACGGGGGCTTAGAAAACCATGGTGGAGGCAGAGCAAAGCCGCAGGGAAGGTGGAGCCCAGTTGAGCCAAAGGGGTGGATGGCTGAGGCATGGAAGGGACAAGGGACAAGCCAGATGGATGAGGGAACCCGGCGAAGCCAGTGGGATGACGGCCCATGGTGGAAATGAGGGACAATGGAGCTATGGTGGATCCGATGGGTTAACAGGCTGAAATAGAGTCATGTGTTCGGAGGCTTGAGGTGGAGCCAGAAGGTCCTTACACCAAGGTGGGGCTGGAGCCCGGGAAGCCCAAGGTAGAGTTGAAGAAAAAAACACTGTCAGCGGCCAAATTTCTACTGCAGCATTCAAATATTCTGTATTCATTTTCTCTCCCTCATTTTTGTCACATGTAGGCGAAGGAAAATGAAGGAGCAGGGAGAGGTGGATCTTAATTTCAGCCGTTTTAACAAATGAGTGGCATGAAACATAGGGTACAAAGGAAAAAGGAACAAAAACACAGGAAACAAGGGAAAGCAAACTAAAAGTCTATGAATACAAACACAATATGAATACAATTTTTTTCCAAATCTATTTGACTCCTTTATTTTGTGGAACACAGAAGAAGATATTCTGAACCAAACATTTTTGGTTACCACTGACTCGCATTGTAAGAACGAACAAACTAACAAAAACAGACATGTTTCAAAATATCTTTTTTTATGTCCCACAGAAGTTGTACAGTCGTACAGATTTGGAACAACATTAATTTTTGGGTGGAATATCATGCTAATATGCTGATTTAATTTAAAAACCTAAATGAATAATTTCTATCATTATTATTTAGTTATAAATGTATATAATTAAATATTTAAAATATTTAAAGGGGACCTATTATGCCGCTTTTTTTTCCAAGATGTAATTTAACTCTCAGGTGTCCCCAGAATGTGTCTGTGAAGTTTAAAAATACCTCACAGATCATATATTATACCATGTTGTAAATACCCATTTTTGAGTGCATGCAAAAACATGCTGTTTTAGTGCATGTCTTTAAATGTAAATGAGCTGCTGCTCCCCACCCCCATCCATGAAAGCGCTTCCTTCAACAGCTCCTGCCTGCATCGGATACTCTGCCAAATACTAACAAGACATCTGCTTGCTTTTGATTATCATCTATATCTCGATCACGCTTACGGACATTGCAGTTCTTCTTCATTATTGCAGTTCTTCTTCATTATTATCTGCATGCGTTTTAAAGCTATATCAGTTTAAACTTCTAATTTATTGTTTTCTGAGCACACACATCAAAAGCACACACACAGAAAGCTGGCTGTCAGATGGCACATTTTGTAAGTATTAAACTACCTTTTCTTTCATGTCTTACTGTGTTTAAACTGTCAAATACACACATGGTTATGTCAAAAACACAAAGTTCACAAACACAGTCGGTTATGTCTGTGAAAGTAAACAGCAGGGAAAGAAATCGCATGTGTATATTAGATCTGTGGCGCATTCCCTTCAAAAACAAAACTAATCCACTGTGTCTTCAGCAGCTCAGATGTCTGGAGTAAATGAAGACTGTTACGTTCACTTCACTCTTACATCCAACAACAAAACACCTCAGTCGCTTAGGAGACATTCTTGTCGCTACAGCTGCTCCGGCGTCGAGACAATGGCAGACTGTGAACAACTTGCTTAGCGTGGAAACTATGCTAATGCAGTGTCTATCAGCAGTCATGGGTGGGACCTGTACAATTTGACATCACATTGTACAGAAAATGAAAACGCTTGTTTTATGACACTGTTGAGGTTTTATGGGGATTAAAACAAGGAGTGGGTGGATTTTTATCATTATAAGGTGCCAACACACATTTATGTTAAAACACTATGTAAAAGTGAATTTTTAATTGGTCCCCTTTAATGGCCAAAAATGTTGATATTTTCGTGATGGGTATTGTCATATTTTGATCACTTTATTTAAATAGGTGGAAGCAAAAGAGTTTTTTTTTTTGTTTTTATTTTTGTTTTTTTTCCTGTACAAGCTGAAAAAGCTAAGCAACGACAAATGGTTATGAATAGCTGAAACCTCCAGTGTTGCACATTACAGTCATAACCATTATTTATCTAAATCACATTATGAGGGCATTTGCCATTATCAAACAGGCATATCCTTTAGAAATGGAATCTAATGTTGATTCACTGAGTGTAATTTCCTGTAAATGTCATAAATGCACCTTGTGCTGTACAATAACAGCAAGCAAACAGCTGTTTACAAACTTTCATGAGCAAACCCATGGTGCAAATGTGCAATTTCTTCTTGATTTTAGAAGAGCAGACTGTAGAAGTGCTGTACTATTTTGTGTTCAGTAACAAACACACAACTATGTCTTCAGTCTGAAGAGAGGAAGGAATATCACAATACTGTAACGTTTAAACTGCAAGGGTTAACGGGTGGATCACTTGTACCACATAGTACCTCGTTAATCTTAGCCAGGGTCAGCATCATTCACATCAGGAGAGAGAGAGAGAGAGAGAGAGAGAGAGAGAGAGAGAGAGAGAGAGATGGGGGAGTGTCATCATTCAGTGTTTGGTTTTTTTTCCGTCGCGGTAGAGCTCCTCTACGAATCCTGGAAATTATGTTTTGAAAAGAGTAATAAATACAGTGAACGGATACCGAAGAAAACTATTCGACTCATGACACTGATTCCTCTGTCGACTTAAGGTAATATCAAAAATCTTTGTCGCGCGAAAGATCACAAGCAAGGCATTCAGCACATTTGGAGGTCTGAATACATTTTTGCGTACTGCATAAAAATGCATGTTTCTGCACATAATTATGTTCTCTAAATCTGTATGAGAGCAGCGCGCCGTCACCACAGTAAATACAACACGGTGAATGTATAATGAATTATCAGTCGATTAATGATTGCATACCAGGGGAAACTAACTGAACATCGCTTAATTTAAATTAGGAATCTATTCTGAATATAATTTATTGATTTATTTATTTTTTGGACCATAGGTAATTTTAAACTCGTCTTTGTTTACATCATGTGCGTATTGCGAGTGCTGACTACTCAAATTGGAAACGGGTTAATCCATCTTATTTCCCATTCAGATATCACTCATTAAGGTTATATGACGTGTTATGCGTAATTTCAAACACAATTATATAACTACAAGCAAAAAAAAAGATCAATTTGAAAATTTTCCTTACTTCCAATACTTTAACATTAAAATATTATTTACACACCAATTATTATTATCACACCAGTCTTTCTTAGGATCACAACAAACAGGCTATTCTTTCTCTTCCACAGAATTAGTCCCAGATCTCCATGTTTGCCTGACCTGACACCTGACCAGTGGGAGACTACTGATTTTTGCTACAAAATGATGGTGATATGGGTTGTTGATACTAAATGACATAACATTTATGGCTTGAAAGAAGGTGGCAATGCCTCATGCAATGAACACCATTTTCCATTTTTCCATTTGCCATTCGGGAGGTATTCTATTGGACCTAGAATCCAAGGCTGTGTAGGTGTGGATTTGTCTTTGACATCATGGGTTGTGGAGGCTCCAGGACAGATGTGTTGGAGCCAAGATATATGGAGAGCTGGACCAAAGAGACAGAGTCCACTTGGCTGACCAGCACAGACACAGATATACCCCTGTCCTCCATCCAGAGCATCCCCTCAGAAAACTCTTCAGAGGTGGGCTTCCCATCAGAGAAAACTGCCAACCTTGGTGAGAATGGACAGATCATACTTTGAGGCATAAGTCTAATTTTTAAAAGCTTTTGAAATTACACAAATCCGCATGTCTTCATATTTAAGTAGTTAAAAACCCAGTTTAACCCATCAAAATCTTCATATGAAATTTCCTTCCCAAATGGACAGGACAGTGTTTCGAGTCTGCTGTGCAATTCATTCAAGTAGGCCTCTTGTTGCCATGGCGATGGTTAAATCCCTTCAGTACTTTAGTACAACAGTATGAGCAAGGATGAACACAATAAGCACTCCTTACCTCTTTGTGCAGAATTGTTACACTTGAGGTAGCTACAGTGATTAAATGATATTAAATTGACAGCAGATTATTAAAATAGATAGACAACATGGTATTGACTACGACTACTAGCGTTATTTTTCTAGGTCTTCTTATGTTTCAAAATTTTTAGCCCTGTTAGCAAGACATTGGTATATACACCAATCAGGCATAACATTATGACCACCTTCCTAGTATTGTGTTGGTCCCCCTTTTGCTGCCAAAACAGCCCTGACCCGTCGAGGCATGGACTCCACTATGCCCCTGAAGGTGTGCTGTGGTATCTGGCACCAAGATGTTAGCAGCAGATCCTTTAAGTCCTGTAAGTTGTGAGGTGGGGCCTCCATGGATCTGACTTGTTTATTCAGCACATCCCACAGATGCTCGATTGGATTGAGATCTGGAGAATTTGGAGGCCAAGTCAACACCTCAAACTCATTGTTGTGTTCCTCAAACCATTCCTGAACCATTTTTGCTTTGTGGCAGGGCACATTATCCTGCTGAAAGAGGCCACAGCCACCAGGGAATACTGTTTCCATGAAAGGGTGTACATGGTCTGCAACAATGCTTAGGTAGGTGGTACGTGTCAAAGTAACATCCACATGGATGGCAGGACCGAAGGTTTCCCAGCAGAACATTGCCCAAAGTATCACACTGCTTCCGCCAGCTTGCCTTCTTCCCATAGTGCATCCTGGTGCCATGTGTTCCCCAGGTAAGCGACGCACCCAGCCATCCACGTGATGTAAAGGAAAAAGTGATTCATCAGACCAGGCCACCATCTTTCATTGCCCCGTGGTCCAGTTCTGATGCTCACATGCCCACTGTTGGCGCTTTCGGAGGTGGACAGGAGTCAGCATGGGCACCCTGACTGGTCTGCGGCTATGCAGCTCCATACGCAACAAACTGTGATGTGCTGTGTATTCTGACACCTGTATTCTGTAGTATCAGAACCAGCATTAACTTCTTGAACAATCTGAGCTACAGTAGCTTGTCTGTTGGATCGGACCACACGGGCCAGCCTTCGCTCCCCACATGCATCAATGAGCCTTCGCCGCCCATGACCCTGTGGCCAATTCACCACTGTTCTGTCCTTGGACCACTTTTGATAGATACTGACCACTGCAGACTGGGAACACCCCACAAGAGCTGCAGTTTTGGAGATGCTCTGACCCAGTCGTCAAACTCGCTCAAATCCTTACGCTTGCCCATTTTTCCTGCTTCTAACACATCAACTTTAATAATAAAAGAGATAACAAAGTCCCTTTAAGACAAGTCATTTCACTCGGCGACCATCTTTGAAACGCCTCTCGGGCATCCAAGTGCAGCTCCTATCTCTTTGAATGGGGAAACATCAAATTCTCCAAAACTGTTTGCCAAGCTTTCAATTAAATTTCATATTTGAAATCACCAATGAAATCTGATAACAACTGTCTCATAAATTTTGTTTCTAAACGCTCGAATCATGACAAAAAACTGTATTTTTCAGGCTGGATTAAGCTAATGCGCATGTGCAGTCCCAAATGCGCGTCTCTTCTGCCTTATTTCGGAGGTGCGCGTCTGACTGTTTCTATAGAAACCGGAGCTTCTAACGGCCTCTGCAGTGACGCGATGACTTTACCAATCAGCGATTGGCTCTTATTTAGAAGGCGGGACTTATTCCGCCATACTGCGTGTTGCACTTTCTCCCATTCAAAACAATCGGAGTGACGCGTCTTGTGTTATTCTATAGTCTTTGGAGATAGTGTTATTCACTTCACCTGTCAGTGGTCATAATGTTATGCCTCATCACTGTATATACATTTATTAAAACTTATTTGAAAGAACAATCTTATAATTTTATGTCTTTACTGTTTTTTTGTTTTTTTTTTGTTGATCAGATTAATACATTCCTGCTGAATAAAAGTATTATTTTCTTTACTTTTTTAAAATCTTACTTATACCAAACTTTTGAATGGTTGTGTATCACTGTTTCCACAAATATATTATTCCGCAAAACTGTTTTAATATTGATAATAATAAGAAATGATTCATGAGCAGCAAATCAGCATATTAGAAATATTTCTGAAGGATCATGTGACACTGAGGACTGGAGTAATGTTTCTGAAAATTCAGCTTTGCCATCACAGGAATAAATTACATTTGAAAATATATTCAAATAGAAAACATTTCTTTTAAATTGTAATGATGGATGGATGGATATTTTATGGGTACCAGTATTTATATGTACCTCCTTCCATCTGATTGTGTAATATTTCTGATATGATGATCACCATTACAGTGATTTTGTTAACAAAAGAATTAACTTCTACATTTCTATCTCATTTCATTAGATCTCTTTGATGATGGCCTGCCTGCTCCGGCTCAGGCATATCTGAAAGTGTGTTCTGCCATGTCTGAGGTGGGACTGAATGACATGAAAACCGGCACCACCCCTGCAATACTCTCTTCTCAAGAGCAGGAAGTGTTGTCTTCTTCTGCTACCACAGTGCAGAGGAGAAGTGTGTTGCGAACTGAGGAAATTGTAAGTATTTTAATCCAAAGTAATGGTTGTATTTAGTACAATCTTCTGCACGTAGCATGTGTGAACAAGATACTGTAATATAAATCAGTTTCCAACCCTTTCTGTTTTATGTACCCCTTCATCTACACCACACATGAAATTATCGTTCATTTGATTAAAGTAGCCTTTATTACAGTAATTGACTAAACTACAAACAGTTGATTAGTGTATGAAAATAGACTCGTAGCTTCCGCTCACATTAATGAGACACTTGAGTTTGTTTGGCTTTCACATTTTTTGACCGTTCAGGGGGAAATTTTAGAGAAACTTTCTCTGAAATAAAATATGTTTACATGACCTTTTGTTTATTTATCTGAGAAATGTGATTGACACTTAAAAATAAAGGTTCTTTTTGGCATCTATGCTTCCATAAAGAACCTTTATCTTTCCTTCCCACAAAAGGTTCTTTATAGTCGAAATAATCTTCACACTAAGAAAAACGTGGTTCTTTTAAAAACTGTCCACTGAAAGGTTCAGTGGGGAGAGTGTAGGTTTCAGGAAATGTGTAAGCAACTGAGGGAAAACTGTAATAAAATGTTAAAAAGATTTGTTAACTGTCTTGTCTGATAATTTTTCAATGCCATCTTTATTAGACCAAATGGCAGGACAACAGGATGTCCACCAAGCAAGTGACCATCACTGTGACTCAAAGTATACGGCAGGTGGACAAGAGCGGGAAGATCAAGGAGACATCGCAAACCACCTATGAGGTCATGAAACCGGTGGATGGTCTGATGGACTCAGCACTTGACTCGGTGCCTCAATGAGGTGGTTAAGCAAAAACTTGTGAAGATGTCATGGACCAAAGAAGTAAAAAGCAGGGATGACCTAAATGAAGAAGTTCATCAGTGTTTAATCAGTGATTAACGGCTTTCATTCAAGGGTCAATGAATTGTTTGTTTCATCATTCAGTTACCTTCGACTTCTTTAATAATGTCTATTTTTATGTACATCTTTTCTCTGTAATGTCTTTGTCATAATGTTCTTTAATGTTTCTGATGCCAACAAATATAATCTTAGTAAAAGCATCTACTGTACATACACTCAAAGCACAGGATAGATCAGGAAGGGCAATTGAGAGGTCGGCCTACTGAATGATTTTGTGAAATATTTAAATCATTTAAAAACATAGGAACAACACAAGTGTTTTTAAAGAAGTTTTTCGAAGTTGATGGATTGTTTCAATGTTGATTTTGGATTTGAAAATCAGGGCTCTTTTGTACATCCCATACACTTACTACCACACTAATGTTGCCTTTTTATGACAGTTATGCTTTTTTTTTTTTTTTTTTTGAGGTACAAGTGCAAACATTTGTTCAAAACCTAATTACAGTTTCTGTAGCAAGCTAGCTCTATTGTGAAACAGGTCGTGTGCAAGAATAAGAAGCTCCGTTCCATTGTTCCAATACTGTTTGATACATCACTGCTTTACTGACTGGAAGATGCTATTTATTGAGTTATTAAATATTTATTGTGGTAAATTGGAAGAGCATAATAACTTCTACTGTATCCTAACCTATTTCTTGGTCCAGTCTCAGAATTAATTGGTAACACTTTACAATTCTTGTATATATTCTATATATTATATATTAACATTAATGCATTAGGTAAGATGAACTTACAATGAATACAATAATATTACATAACACTATTACATATACTATTACAAGTCAAACTATTACTGTATTCTCATCTATTTGATTTCATTTAATCATATTTTCAAAATGTATTTATTCAAATTCTTTAGAATCGGCGTTAATTCGGTTAATTTTTAAAACAATTAAATTTATTCAGGTAAAAAGTATGAACAGTTAAAATATGGCTAGTTATAGAACAAGCATGCTTCAGTTAAAATGTATGAGATTGGTTTACATTTGAAAAATGGATTTGTTAATGATAAATGTATAAATCTGGTTATTGTGTATTTAAAACATATTTGGTTTAGTTTTATTAGTAACGTTACATAAATCTCATTCTTAATCGTTTCATTTATGTTTGACTGACAAATATGAATCACATTAGGTTTATTATATTAAAACGGTTTAATCCAAATGGTTGGAAATTTTATATGCATTTAAATCTTGAATATATTTTGGCCTAAATATTTTTTGAGTAGTTTATTATAATGAACCTAAACTATCAATGAATATTTATAAATTAAAGGGGTAGTAGTTCACCCAAAAATAAAAATTATCCCATAATTTACTCACCCTCAAACCATCCTGGGAGTATATTCTTCTTTCAGATAAACACAATCTGAGTTATATTTAAAAATATCCTGGCTCTTCCAAGCTTTATAATGGGAATGAATGGTACCCAAGATTTTGAAGCTCAAAAAAAACACATCCATCCATCATAAAAGTAATCCATATAATTCCAGTGGGTTAATAAATGCCTTAATAAATGCGTTAATAAGTGAAGTGATGGGTTTTTGTTAGAAAAATATCCATATTTAAAACTTAACTATAATCACCTGGCTACGGACGTACTTGTGTTCAAGAGAGAGTCAAGTTCTGATGGAAGGGTGACCTCTGACCCAACATATGACGTAGCTCCTCTTATATTGAAATCCTCCAACATTGTTTTAGACTTCTAATTCGTGACCGGCATTTTGGTTTGCTTTATCCTCTGCGCTTCGCCTATGTCATACGTCAGAACTCGACTCTCTCTGAATGCGTGGACGACCGTTACCGGAATGATTACAGTTAAGTTATAAATATGGATATTTTTTCTTACAAAAACGCATCGCTTCACTTCAGAAGGCCTTTATTAACCCCCTGGAGCTGTATGGATCACTTTTATGATGGATGGATGCGATTTTTTGGGCTTCGGGTACCAATCACTCACATTATAAAGCTTGGAAGAGCCAGAATATTTTTTTAATATAACTCTGATTGTGTTTGGCTGAAAGAACAAAGTCATATACACCTAGGATGGCTTAAGGGTAAATAAATTATAGGATAATTTTCATTTTTGGGTGAACTATCCCTTTAACATTTGCTTTAAAATGCATTGTTTTTTGAGCTCTAATAAATTCCAAATCCATTAACTAATGTTAATGAATTGAACCTTACTGTAAAGTATTAGCAGTTAATCTATAGAATAATGTGGTTGTCAGTATATTTATTTATTTATTTTTAGGGTTAACAACATAAATAGGAATCTCATAAAGTTTAAATCAAAACCACCCACTGTAAAGAAATCTTTTGAGAGTGTCCACTGAACATTGAACAATCATTATAGAATTTTATAGCTCTTGTTCGGATTCCATCTTTTTTTTTCTTTTTTTCTTTTTTTTCAAAGGAATGTTTCAAAACCTTTTATTTATTTGTTTGTTTGTTTTATTGTTACCTAAAAAGTCTAAAGAATTGAGCTTAGAGTTTGTTACGCTGAGGAAAACATTTATTGACCTTTACTGCAAAGCTAGTACATATATTCATATATACATACATTTATAAAACACATACAAATGAATATATTGTTGGCAGAGCTTAAGTACAGATATTTAGTAGTCACAAAAGAGTAACGTCAAAATAAATATCACATGCAGCAGAAGAGAAACACTGGGTGAAAATCATATTCATGTAGCACTGCAGAAGTACCATCAGCCTAGTGATCATCACGTGTCCTGAAGAGTATGAATTTGTCTCTCCTCATTATATTCAGTAAATCCTACCCTAAAACGTGGCTCCTCCCTCGCCATCCACTCATCTGCATTGAATTCTGGAAAGAAAAATGAAATCTCTCTCTTGGCTGATTCAACAGAATCTGAAAGAAAGAATATAAGGCGATGTTGAATTAATATTTAGAATTGTTAAGAAACGAGTCTTTATTTTACAAAATTGGTGATTTAGGACAGGAATGGGCAAACTGGGTCATGGAGGGCCCCTGTCCTGCAGAGTTTAGCTCCAACCCTAATCAAACACACCTGAACCAGCTAATCAATGTCTTCAGGATAACAAGAAACAGAGATTGTCTTATTATTGTGGAGATGAGAGGGTCTGTATTTCTTACCATTGGAGAAAGCGTAACGGCTAACTTGGATCACATGTGGCACCTCAGCCTATCATGTAATAGCGTGTTGGTCTTGTGAATAAATGTTCTATATTTGGTGTTATATCGTTAGTAAACGTACAGTAGGACTGCATCGTTTGTGGAATGTGCTTTACTGCGGAAAATAGCTAGTCACTGGGCACATAAAACTACATTTATGATTACACTAAAATCTTAATTGTAATGTAATACATATTTAATTAATTAAAATTATATGTATTTATTTACCTTAATTCATTAAAAGGCGTTATATTATCATCATTAGGCACACAGCAGTCAAAAATCATTACAAAACAAGTCTAAGCTGGCAGCAATAGAAAGAACACTTCATTTTTTATTTTCATTAAATAACATACAATGTAACACAATATATATAATTAAATTATTTGTTTTCTCTTTATTCATTAACATGCATAATATCAGCATCATATGCATACATGCAGTTATAATAGTCATTACAATTCAAGTCTAATCATAGCTGGTAAAACCTGAAAGCCAAAGAAAGAAAACATCTATTTTTTTTACTCAATATTACTTTTAAATACTATGGTAATGCCGTAAATGAGTCCTACCTGTTGCGACATTCCCTTCTCTGCCTTCTAATAACCTTTTTATCACAGTAAAATCTACATATCGTTCCCATCAAATGTATTGTTTAGCGTAAAACATGTTGAAGATTGGCAGACAGGCAGTCGATTCATTAAATGATAAGCTGTTTCCTCACAAAAGTGGTTTATTAAGTGTAGTGAAGCCTCTTCTCCATTGACATCCATTTAAAAAAAATAAAAACGGCCTCTTGTCTCTTTCCCTGCGTACCTCAGAGTTTGCAGGCATTATTCTTTTTTTTTTTTCTTTTTTTTTTGTATCCTTGCCTTGCCTTAAAGTGGCTTTGCTTGTGTTTGATCAGGGTTGGAGCTGAACTTTGCAGGAAGGCAGATCTCCAGAAACAGGATTGGGCACCCCAGATCTAGTCTATTCAGCCAGTTAACTGTTCACTTCTGAAAATCTTCATCAAAACAGGTCAATGTAACTCTACCTGAACCATGAGTGGTGTTTCTGGTGTCAGTCAGCCCGTACTGGCCTCGTAGGGTTTCTGGTGAAGTGAAACGAGCTCTAAACACTTTTGTTGGACCCATCATCCCCCTCCAGTGAGTGATAGCATCTTCCCTGGCTAGGACGTACGCTCTCATTGGGCCACTATTGTGGGAATAAGAGTTCATGTAAACAGCAGGATTAAACAGAGAGCTGTGACAACCTTGTCTTTGCCTAGATGGATAAACAGAATTGAATCCAAACAGGAAAGTGTGATAATTTCTTACATGATGTCAATAGTACATACAGCCCTAGTCAATAAAGAGTAGTACTGACTTAGTGGCAATGTCGGCACACAAATGGAATAATCAACTGCTTATTTTTAAATTACTCTGATGTGGACTAAAATATGTGTGCTGCACTAATGTGTTATCTTCCACAGACAAAGACATGTTCTGAGGACAGGGTGCCATGGTAACATCGGTCTCGTCTCACTGTCCAAACAGGATCAACCGCTACATTAACAACAAGCATTGATGTCCCTCTCCACAGATCATATATCTGCATTAATTATTCCCTTCAAAAGAAAGAGGGGTAGTATAGCATACAGCATCAGTAGTTTGGGGTCGATAAGAATTTTTTTGAAAAAATGTTTTATGAGAGGATTCTCTTATGTTCACCAAGGCTGCATTATTACAGTAAAAACAGTAATATTGTGATATATTATTACAATTACTGTTCTCTATTTTAATATATTTTAATATGTAATTTATTCCTGTGACGGCAAAGCTGAATTTTCAGCATCATTACTCCAGTCTTCAGTGTCACATGATGCTTCAGAAGTCATTCTAATATGTTGATTTGGTGCTCAAGGAACATTTATTATTATTATCAATGTTGGCAATAGTTGTGCTGCTTAAATTTGTATAGAGTTCAAAAGAATAGCATTTATTTGAAATTGAAGTCTTTTATAAGATTATAAATGTGTTTGTCTATTGTTTATTTCTTTAAATGTACTGACCCCACATTTTAAATTGTAGTGTATGTGTAAATATTTAGGTAGAACAACAACAAAAAAAGCTATATAAAGAAGATCTATTTCTTTTCATTCTTTCTGAATGTAGTGACTTAAAACTCAATGTCTTTGATGAAACATTTCTGTGAACCTGTAGGATAATCAACTCAGAGGGTAATTTGGGGAAACTGATTTCTGAAGATTCGAGACTCGTGACTCATTACAAGGTTAACATTTGACCTCCATAAATGCATGTTCAGTCAAATAACAAACAATATCAATAATTTTTTTTTAATCAGTTGTTCCTATTCCCAGTGTTGTAAACAGGTTTTACCATGAACTTATTCATGAAATAGCTGAAATGTTAACAATGTATACACATAACAGCATACTGAATTCTCAACCTCTAAATATGTGTGCAACAGAATAGATGAAACTCAATAGAATAGAAACATGTTCACTATTCACATGAAACCATGACCTAAAACAACAACAGAAGTCTGGCTAACCTGAGCCGAGCAAATCATGCAGAGGGCTGTTTCATAAAACAAGATTAGAATACAAGCCAGGCTTATTTTAGTTAGTCAGACTTATTGTCAGTGAATTCTGTTTCATAAAGCAAACTTAAATTAGTTCAAACTTAGTTACTCTGGCAACTTATGCTGGGAAACTAATCTGGTCCGGGGCAGGCTAACTGTCAGGCTAAGCTGAGCTCCTCTAACACTGACCAATAAGAACGCAATGATATTACAGCTGACTCTAACATACAATTATTTGACTTTATTAACCACTGTCAGTCCAAAAATAAATATACAGTATACAGAAAATCAACTTAAATAAGGCTGCAATGATAAATGATACAATACAGACCTACGAACATGTTCCATTTATATATATATATATATATATATATATGTGTGTGTGTGTGTGTGTGTGTGTGTGTGTGTAACATACAGGTTTTCCTTTCTTACTGGCTAAATGTTTTGTGGCCAAGATTTAATTAGATAGTTTTAAAATATATGAATACATTTCTCTCTGGTTTTGTTTGGCAGCTGTAGCCTAGTACCTTTTATGGTTATTAGAAGAACATTAGAACATTACAATCTAAAAAAATGCTTTTTAAAGCAGAAGTTAAAATCACAAAATTAAAATATAATAAAAGCACAGACTAAATTTTAATTGGTAAGATGAATCTAAGTAATTGGCCTACAGTATATTAGCCTTGATTAACCCCATTACAATAGTCCATTTACAGTTATTGCTATCATAAAAATACACTTACTTGTAGGTTTAAAATTGTACATAAGGCACATTTAATGTCCAACATCAAATATTTTAGCAAAATGTATATTTTAGTCAGAATAATTGCGCTCCTATTGCGTTCCGTCTGTTTGGCGTGCATGCAAGTTTAGCAGCAAAATGTAAATATTTGAATGACTTTCTAACATTTACATATGGACAATAAACCTGTGAAATGTAAGTTATGCACTGAGGAAAACACCATGTCTTGACTAGGTAAACCTGGAATTTAAAGTTGCGTGAACTTCAATTACCTTTTATGAAACCGCTTTAGCCCCAACTTATTTGTTAGGTTTGTTAGGAGTTTAATCCTCGTTTTTCTTAGCGTCTTTTATGAAACAGGAAAGCAGAAGTAGCAGACTTATTATAGTTAACTAAATCTAAAATCATAAATAAAAAACATTTTTGTTACTTGAAATAAAATTAATGTTAAGTGAAATAAAATATAAGAATGCTTATTTAATATAAGCTAGTTGCCAAAGCAACATTTCTCATTTTCATTTAGTTTAACTTGATGCACTAAAATAACTAAACTAAAACTGCAATAAAAATGAATAAAAAACAATTCAGACATATTAAAAAACAATACCATTTAAAAATGACAAAAACAAACAAAATTACTAAAATGTTAACTAAAATGAAAATGAAAAGAGAAAATACAAAAATAAAAACCAATTCAATATATATATATATTAACTATAATAGTATCTTAATGATAATACTGAGAAGTAGTTTTTGTAAAGAGGCCTGGGCCAGAAAACTTCCTGACTGACGTATAGCGTTTATCAACAGAATTTTTTTGTCTGAAGTCATTTGTATTTGTCACAGAGGAACGGCCACCAAATACTAAACCCAAAGATACTATACTGAATGCTGGATCAGTGTATTTTATAAAACACGAAAGATTTGTTTTTATATTATTTAATTATCATTTGTGGTTTTTATTACTATAACTTACAGTTTTAAATTAATTAATCAATACATATAAATAATTGTCCACAAACCTGTATAAATAGTCTTAGCCTTTAACTTTAAGTTGCATTGTAGGCACTTTTATGGTTAGTGAGAAAATGATGCTAAACATTTACCTTGACATGAATTCAACCAGTCTTTGATAGAAAAATCGTCCTGTAAAATAAAAAACAGGGATGATGACAACAAACTGCTGATTGTTTTGATTTATCTTTTGATCAATTTATTCACTAGGAATGAACCAGCAAGGGTGATGTGGTTTATGCAGCAGATTTTTGCTGCAATCTGTTAATATGGTCTGGGTAAGCTTTTGCACAGATAATAGAGACATCTGAATGCGAGGCAGCTGCTTTTCTTTGGATGCATGGTATGATAAGCTGAGACTGAGTAACATGTTCTCTCTCCACATGCTGTCTCAACATTATATCTCCAGGTTGTGTGAAGCCTTTACTATGACTCACCCTGTTTAAAATCACGCACCACATAGACACCCACCCACACATGTACTTAACCATTCAATCTGTTACAAACACAGACCATTTTCATTCATGCAGTGTATTTCATAGACAGAAAGATCCATTACCTGCATGTTCAGCATAAAACTTTTCTGAATCTTCTGTCCTCCACATCAGATCTTTCTTTCTGATTATAATGAAGTTTTCGAGAATCTTCTGATGAAGAGCCTGAAATTAAAAGAAACAAAATATTAAAATGTTTCTGTGCTCCAATGGCCATCTGTATCTCTTTAAAGGATTAGTTCACTTCTGAATGAAAATTTCTTGATAATTTACTCACCCCCATGTCATCCAAGATGTTAATGTCTTTCTTTCTTCAATTGAAAAGAAATTAAGGTTTTTCAGGAAAACATTCCAGGATTTTTCTCCATATAGTGGACTTTACTGGGGTACAATGGGTTGAAGGTCCAAATTGCAGTTTCAATGCAGCTTCAAAGGGCTCTACATGATCCCAGCTGAGGAATAAGGGTCTTATCTAGTGAAACAATCTGTCATTTTCTAAAAAAAAAAAAAAAAAAAATGACGTAATCATGTTGGAAAGGTCATGCGTGACGTAGGTGAAAGTACAGATCCAGTGTCTACAAAGCGAACGTGCAAAGACTAAGCCAAATATCCTTTACAAAAAAAAAAGGTAATACAACGATGCCGGAAGTTTTTGAAGTTGGAGGAGAAAATGAGATTGAGATTTCTGCCCTACCACGGTACTTCCGCCTACGTCATGCTTGACCTTTCTAACGTGCATGGCGAATCGCAGATTAGTGGTTAAAAAGTATATAAATTTTTATTTTTGACCAATCGTTTTACTAGACAAGACCCTTATTCCTCGGCTGGGATCATGTAGAGCCCTTTGAAGCTGCACTGAAACTGCAATTTGGACCTTCAACCTGTTGTACCCCAGTGAAGTCCACTATATAGAGAAAAATCCTGTAATGTTTTCCTCAAAAACCTTAATTTCTTTTCGACTGAAGAAAGAAAGACATGAACATGGGGGTGAGTAAATTATCAGGAAATTTGAATTCTGAAGTGAACTAATCCTTTAAACCAAAACTCATTGTTGGTGGTTAAAAAAAAAATGTTATGCTAGTGGAAGCCTGTTGCAGTTTTGCTGTAGGCTTTTCATTTCATCTTTTCCCTCAGCAAAAAGATGACAAAGGAAAATAAAAAAACTCAGCAAAAATTTTAAAAAAATTGAGTTAATTAAGTCTCCCAGAAAAAACAAGGGTACAAGCTTAGTGATGAAAGTACATCTTAGACTAATGAAAAAACAAACATTTAATTTAGAATCCGCTGGTGTAAATTAAAGCAGTCCAGGCTTCAGTTTTCAAACTACGTTGCATGAGGAAATTGTCGCTAATTAAAGGCACCTTTATCTCTTTGAAGCAACACACAGCGGAAATTAAATCAGGCGAGACGTTGGCTTGTTTTAATAGTAAAGACAAAGTATTATGTAGCCTTAAGCCTCCACATATTTTGAGTTACATGCCATCCATCTTTCTTCATTAAAATAGTAACATTCAGCAGAATGGAGAGACAAGTGCTAGTTATCACACTTGTTGCTCAAGATATTTTTTTTTAAGAAGGATAAGTAACTATATGGGGTAAGCCAGGGATTCTAAAATATGGAAACCTAAAATAGTAACAAAGTACCTCCTGAGATTTATGGATTTATTTAAAAAAAAATGTATACAATATTTAAATAATTGTTGCATTTTAGTTAAAGGGTTAGTTCACCCAAAAATGAAAATTCTGTCTCACTCACCCTCATGTCGTTCCACACCCGTAACACCTTCGTTCATCTTCAGAACACAAATTAAGATATTTTTGATGAAATCCGAGAGGTATATGACTAGTCCATAGACAGCAATATAATCAACACTTTCAAGGTCCAGAAAGGTACTAAAGACATCGTTAAAACAGTCGACGTGACTGCAGTGGTTCAACTTTAATTTTATGAAGCGACAAGAATACTTTTTATTCTTTTATTCAACAATATCTTCTCTTCCCTGTCATTAACCTTACGCAGGTGATGTAGTAAGCACAGTGAAGGCTTCCATCTTTACGTCCGAACACTGGCTCAGTATTGGCCAAAGCTGATCATGTGAGCAGCATGACGCATGCGTGTGATGCTGACGCAGGAGTCGGCCAATAATGAGTCTGCGTTCTGACGTAGAACCTCGAACAACGTATAAGAATGACACAGAAGAGAAGATATTGTTGAATAAAGTTGTTAGTTTTGTTTTGTTTTTGTGCACAAAAAGTATTCTCGTCGCTTCATAAAATTAAGGTTGAACCACTGCAGTCACGTCAACTGTTTTAACGATGTCTTTAGTACCTTTCTGGACCTTGAAAGTGTTGATTATATTGCTGTCTATGGACGAGTCATATACCTCTTGGATTATATCAAAAATATCTTAATTTGTGTTCCGAAGATGAACGAAGGTCTTACGGGTTTGGAATGACATGAGGGTGAGTAATTAATGACAGAATTTTCATTTTTGGGTGAACCAACCCTTTAATGGTTGGTCACATGACATGCAGGTAAACATAAAATATTTCACCTTTTTATTGTTTTAATTTTATTTTTTTTTATGTTTTTTCATTTATTTAAATTTGTATTATTCAATTCATTATTAGCTTTTCGTCAACTCACGAACCACATGGGAACCCTGGGGTAAGCTAACATGATGGAACAGCCAAATTATGGGCTTTTCAAGAAATTTAAAACAGTGAAACAATTATGGAACATATGGTAAAAGATAACACACAGAACTATCAAACAACCCTTTAGTCAATGTATTTAAAGAGATAGTTTACCCAAAATAAAAAAAATAAAAATCTGTTATTTACTCACCCTCATGTCTTTCCGAAACCCAAATGACATTCCTTCTTTCATGTTACATAAAAGAAGATATTTTGTCTTAAGTTTTTCTTGTTCATAGGCCACTAGAAGTCAATGGTCACCAAAACCAAAAAATCTAAATATATTTTTTTGTTTCGCAGAAGAAATTCAGTCATGTTTAGAACCACATGAAGGTGAGTAATTAACGACGGCATTTTCATTACCACAAACTCAGTAAAAAGAAAAAGAAACGTACTCTCACATTCAACTGCTTCTTTTTTTTTTCAACAAATTTCTTAATGTGTAAATATGTAGTATGTATGAACATAAAAAGATCAACATTTGAGACAAAAACTGGACAAGTTTCACAGACATGAACAAAGTTTCAAAATAAAAAGTAGCAGTATTTGGTGTGTCCACCAGCTGCTTTAAGTACTACAGTGAATCTCATCTTCACAGATTGCAGCAAATTTGCCTGTTCTTACTCTTGAGATGTTACCCCACTTGTCCACCAAGGCACTTCTCGAACATGCCTGGGGCGGACATATGGTTACGTGTGGTTTGGCACTGCAAAGATGATCAGTTGTCCTTCTTGTCTCCCTATAGCACTGTCTTGTGCGTTTTACATAATGGTCATTGCAGTTTATTTTTCCTGGTGAGTCAGTAGAAAGTTCTCTTTAGAGTCCCAAGTTATTGTAACTGTGACCGCCTATAAACAGTTGTCTTAAGGACTGTTCCACAGGTGCATGTGCAAAAATTGTTTATGGTTCATTCAATAAGCATGAAAAGCATTGTTTAAACCCTTTCCAACAAAGATATTTGAAGTTTATTTGAATTTTACAAAATTATCTTTAATCCTGGAAAAGGGACGTTTCTTTCTCTTTTTTTTTCCTTGAGTTTAGTTTGTTGCCATTTAATTTTTCTTTAATTATTTATATAATCAGACAGCTGTCCATTACAACAGGCGTAATGTCATCATCTCACCTCCAGAATGAGCGGATGGGCCACAGCATCTGGTTTAACGACCGCGAGGGTGAGCTGCAGTGCCTTCACACACCGCATGCCTTCAATTTCCTGATTTCACTTCTACTAAAAGGCATTAATGGATTTATATCTTCCCTGTGTTTTGTCTCCGGATTGATCAGATGAATATTTACACGCTAACCAGCAGATCTAAACAAACACGAGTGCTCGTGAACATTTCACAGCTCAGACCAATAATGCGAGGTACAACAAGATAAATGAACTGATACAATGTACGCGATCCACCAAAATAAACGTTCGATAGATAAGTTGGTGGTTAAATCGGTTTTCAAACTGAATACAGCTCGAAAAACAGCTTAACTTATAAACTGTACGTGCTCCGTGCTGTGGGTTGTATGGGCGCCGCCATCTTGCCTGGTAGTAAACAAAGGAAGTAACAGAGCGCGCAGCAAGTTCTCATGAAAATTCTACAATTGCGACCAACCCTGTCAGACATTAACATGCTTTGTTGTCAACAAATTTACAAATAACCAACACAATAGCTAATATTCGTTTTTTTTAACAAAACACAGTACCTCGAATAAAAAGCTTTTTTTTTTCTTTTTTTTATCTATGCTTGTTTAAAGACATCTTAATATTAAAAGCATGGTTCAATTCCAAGAAATATTGGGATCTCAAAAAAGCTCTAAGAGTAAATTGTTTAATTATACATTGTTTCAGCGGTTAAAACCCAAATATGAGTCACTTTACATACAGCTGATAGTTTTTTCGTTCAAAGAGGAATAGCTGAAGAACAAATAATGTTGAAACTAACGTGTGTGCCCTTTTCATGTGCCCTACAATTTATGTTAAAAAATAAATAAATAAAATTGTCTTTGTATGTGCAGGATCTGTCATCAAATATGACAACACTGACTGATGCATTAAATCCATTTGATGACAATTGTTGTGAATTATTTTCTTAACACTGATGTGGCTACACCACATATATTACTTTTTATTGTCACATGTCACAGCTCCTGCAGTAAATAGACCTTAATGTAGAGTCCTTGGTTTTCACACATCTATTATCCTTTGTTCATTTGTCAGTCGGTGTAATTATGCCATTCTTGACCTAGTTACCCCAACTTTACCCTGACCACCACCAGAGCTCACACGTTCATTCAGTATCCTTTTTTTAATGAGTTTGCTAACACCAGTTGAACCAACACATATCCCATTTTGACACCCTGTCTGTTTCATGTAGGTCTTTTAAGGAGTGACAGGATGGGGTCAGAGGTGCATTTCCTGCCGTATGACCATTTGGTCTGCTGTTCAATAATATCTAGCCTTCGGTTACTAAAATTGTAGCCTACTTGTGATTGGAAAAAATGCATGTGAAAGAGTTCAAAAGCTAGTCAGAGTTTTTATACATATATATATATATATATATATATATACATTACTTCGCAGCAAATCACATACTGAGACAGAAATGTTTCTCACAGGAAAAGTAAATTAACATCATACAAAATTTCATCAAAGAGTCATTTTGAGCATCTTTGTGGGACAGGGAATAAGCTGTTTACTTCTCAATTGCTAGCACCTGTTTTGACATCTACTGAAATGCAAGTGTCCTTTGACCTTTTCTATTCCCATGCTTCACAGAGCAGCACCAGACTCTCACAGACAGCTGTGTCAACCTCAACGGGAGCAACTGTCATACCTAAGGAAGGACAACACTTTTAAAGCTGAAGAATTATGGTGTGCCTTGACCAACTCCACTTTTAAATGTGTATGGTGTCTTTCACATTAGACAAGATGCACTACCCTGAAATCACATGTATTATAAAACAATGCATTTTTGTCATCATTTACCCACATTCATCTTATTCCAAAATTACTTTCTTCTGTAGAACAGTTCATTCTATTTATTTAAATAAGTGTTTTGTCCTTGCAATAGTGCAATTCAAAACAACATTGGACCCTTACTGACTTTTTATTGTATACAAAAAAACAGATTTATAAAGTGCTGAACAACAGAGGTTTAAATTAAAGGTTTAAATTAAAACATGAACGAAATATTGTGATATTCCTTAAAAAAAAAAAAAAAAAACTGTATTATTATTGTCATTATTACTTTAAGAGGTACATTCTACTGTACAGTAGTAATATGTTTCTGTCAAAAATTTCTTCAGTTAAACCAAAACTAAGTTGAGCATGAGTTGAAAACCTTTAGCCTTCATCTGTCAAAAAACCTCTTGGGTCTGACTGAGAGAAGGGAATTATTTGTCAACAGTACTAATGGTTATGGTGGGAAATGTGTGTGTTCATACTGTAAAAACTGTGGTTAAATGTTTAATAAACTCCATTCAATATCATTGATTCCATGTGCTATCTAATTTGAGCAGAAATGTAACCCAAAAGGATTATGGCTATAGCTACTGGTTATCTATGGCTATCTGCTTCAAGTCCTGTGCTGTGCATCTGTGTCCTGGGAATCAGCTGTTTAAATTGCACTGCCTGAAAAATTATATGTCAGCCTCCGGAAAAAGAGAGAGCTATATGACCTCTTAGAATAAACTTGGATGCTGCTGGCCAAATGCTACTGACAGAGAGGAACAAAGTTATTAGCACTGTGGGGCCTATTTTGACTGCCAGTGTTAAAAATAAATTGAGCGGTCGGATTTGGGGCTTACGTTCTCCTCAAACACTGAGCATTCTCTCACTCTCTCATTCTCTTTTTCCCCGTTGACCCAAATGAACACTTGCTTTGTATTGTTTCCGTAGTGCATTATAGACACACCCTTAAAATTGTTTCACAGCTTCCATAGGATTAGCTACTGAAACTGACAACCAACCATGGTGGATTTTTTCAGATTTTATATATTTTTAAAATGGAATCAAACCCAGAGTTCATTTAAACAGTAAAAAATTTAGGATTATGGGAAATTACAGCAGATTCGTAGCTTTAGAAGCAAAAAACATCTTCAGTGACAGGTGTATAATGACCTGACGGCATATGTTGTAATCCTCAGTAATGATGAAGATGGAAATGTCTCATTTGTTACTGTCATGTGCAGCCACAGGAAACAGTAATTGTTGAGCATGCATGGTGCTATTCCTGAGAAGAGCAATGCTGCTGGCTATTTGTGGTGGTTTAATGCTGTTAAAAGGGTGCAGAGTGTTGGGTTTCAGAGTAAGCCTCATCTCTGGCCTAAGGTCTCTGTGAATAGGGCTGGGTCTCCTGTTGCCTGGGCTTCTTTTAGAACACAGGTGCTGACTTCAGGGGTACTGGCATGCTTGTTGCAGGGGAAAATGTACCCAGACCTCTCCCATTTCCTCCATAGAACTAGATCGGGTTCACTATGTGGATGGCTCAGTCTTGAAATCATGTGGTCATCAAGCATCAAATGTGTAAGACTGAATTGTTAGTTTTATATAGTAGTGTAAATAGTTATACTACCACTACTTAATATAGTTTTATAATATATATATATATATATATATATATATATATGCTCAATATCGTCATTTTTGATAGAGGTGACGTTCAGCGGGTATATATATACAGTATATATATATATATATATATATGTATATGTATATGTATGTATGTGTGACCCTGGACCACAAAATCAGTCATAAGTCGCACAGGTATATTTGTAGCAATAGCCAACAATACATTGTATGGGTCAAAATTATCGATTTTTCTTTTATGCCAAAAATCATTAGGATAATGAGTAAAGATCATGTTCCATGAAGATATTTTGTAAATTTCCCACCGTAAATATATCAAAAATTTATTTTTGTGAGTGAATATGCATTGCTAAGGACTTCATTTGGACAACTTTAAAGGCGATTTTCTCAATATTTTGATTTTTTTGCACCCTCAGATTCCAGATTTTCAAATAGTTGTATCTCTGCCGAATATTGTCCTGTCATAACAAACCATACATCAATGAAAAGCTTATTTTTTGTATAAATGTATAAATGTATAATGATGTATAAATCTCAATTTAAAAAAATTGACCGTTATGACTGGTTTTGTGGTCCAGGGTCATACACACATGTATATGTATATGTATACATATATTTATATTTCAACATTGATAATAATCAGAAATGTTTCTTGAGCAGCAAATCAGCATATTATAATAATTTCTGAAGCTGAAGGATAAAGACTGGAGTAATGATACTGAAAATTCAGCTTTGCCATCACAAAATATATATATATATATATATATATATATATATATATACAGTCAAACCAAAAATTATTCAGACATTTTTTACATTTCTGATATATTTTTACTAGTGGGTGCAGGACACTATAGTTCATTTATGTAAGTGAGGATAGCAAAATAAAGTAAACTGTGACATATTATACCCAAAAATTCTTCATACAGTGGACCACCATTAAAATTGATAAAAATTTGGAACCAAAAATTATTCAGACACTTTGACCTGACCATGTTTTGCTTAAGTGTTATCTGACATAATTAAGATTATTTTTTTTTCTGACACAGTTTAACTCTGAGATCTTGTCATATTTTATTACCATTTTTTTTAAACTATAGTGAATAAACTATATTAATGAATGAAATGTTCAAGGTGTCTCAATACATTTTGGTTTGACTGTATATATATATATATACACAAAATAATGTACAAAAACATGTTGCTGTCATTACTGTTGATGCTCAGAAAAACTGTTTGTAGTGCATCATTCACAATTTATCAAAGTAAACTGAAGCATCTTTAACACAAATCGTTCAAGCCTTGAGCCTAAAGCCCGCTGGCTTACCAAATCCCAGACAGTAGTCACACTAGCTTGTTTCAGCTGTGACTACTACTAAACCCACTACTAGAAGTCACTCGCCCACAGTTGTTTCCAGGTTTCCCTTCTCTCTCCCTAAAGGAGCCATTGAAATTCGGTGTAAAAAGGGGAGCAGTGGGTGTAGGGTGTCTCGAGGCGAGTGTGAACAGCTGAGAGGTGTGATTTCACAGGCTCGCTCTCCGCTGTCACGGCCCTGATTGGGTTGGACAGCAGGCATAGGAGAGGCCCTGGCTTCTAAAGGACACCAACAGGTGGGGGACCGCAGGGGCAGAGGGGGGAGTATAAGGGAGGCCGAGCGCTTGAAAAGGCCGGGAGCATGTGGCCATGTCTGGGCAGAATCCACCGGTCATGCAAAGAGGACGATACACTGTAGCACTCAGCAGAAGAGGAAAGATGGGAACAGAAAGGTGTGGGGAGAGATTTCATTTATTGGTAGATTGGGTTGGTTTTGTATAACTAGTCAGGGAGTGCTTTTTTTTTTCCGGAAATTGGAATAGTTTTTTGCATAATGTCAATTACAACATCTTTTTTTTTTCTTTTTTTTTTTAATGGTACTTTTTTATATATTAATTTATTTTTCAAACATTCTTTTCTCATTCTTTAATTAGCAAAGCAGTCGAGATTAAATATCTTTAAATTATTTCAAATTTAATGAGAGCAGCAAAACACTTGTTCATTCCATGTCTGGGATGAACAACCTGCAATTTATCAGAATCAAAAGGATGTCTTCTTTGAAATGTTTCATTTCTTTCTTAGCAGATATGAATGAAGATTATATATATATATATATATATATATATATATGTATATTATATATAGCTCCATTTTGATTTGGACTGAGATGCTGGATGACATCTCTCTGTTTTATGAGGCAGCAAATGGAAGATTTTACACCTCTGCCACTGGAAATGGTGCTGTTAAAGAAAATTGAGGTATGAGCGGGTTACTGGGTTTTCACCTGAGGTGTCATAGTGCCTCTTTGATCTACTGTAAATCAAGCTCCTACATCAAGGAGTAAAAAAGGGGCAGTTTGTGCATATTGGACTTGCTACATGGCAGAAAGAGGAACCTTCTGGTCTATTTAAATGTGAGAAAGATGTTCGAGTGCTAGATGTGCTAGTCCTCTTCTGCTTGGCTGGCTTTCCTCCTTGTACTTCCTTGTCTACAGATACGTGTCAACACAAAGAATGATTATGGAAAGGATATCTACATACAGGTAAATTCAGTTTTTCTTTACACACAAGCTTATTACTCATTATACAGAGTGTGTCATTTTTTGTTTGCTTGCTTAATGAAGGATAAATGTTCTTGAAAAGGAGCACCAAAATGTTCCTTTTTTATTATTCTGGCCAATATTTTTGAAGTTAACTAACATTTTGCTCTGACTTTTTATATAACAATGTAGTTATGAAGCAGAGATATATGATGAATTGCAAAAATAAATAAAATAAAAAACTGTAATATTATCTCCTCTCTGTATTACCTTTGCATTTTTCCTAAAAGCTTTGTCTATTGTTTGAGGGAGACTGAAATTTGCCCCTTGTGAAGACATGCTTCCTTATATGCCCATATGAATACTCAAGTTATGGAATGTAAGGAAGTGTGTGGTTTCAGGGGGAATCTATCACCACGGATCAGATCCTGCAAATAAAGCACATTGTGATGGATAAAAACTGATTTAAAACTGACCTAAATACAGTTTTTGAGCAGTTTTAACTTCAAGTTGACATACATTTGTGTAATTTTGTATTCTGAGATGTATACTTCATTTGAGCTGCATTAATTATTCATGTACATAGAGTGGATCAGGTGGTAAAGCTGTTGCTTCTGTGAGTTGGCTGGCCGCAGGCCTCCACTGCTCCACACCCTGATCATCTCTCACTGACCCATAGCTACTGAAGATCAGGGCAGATTGACAGAGTACAGCTGTCCCTTACTTCACTAATCCATATGAGAGCTATACAAACCTTATGGGGTTTCCTGAAGAAGACACTAGAGGCTGAATTCTTTCCTCAGCTTTCAGCACATTAAATAAAAAGACAGTAATTAACCATGCTAAACTCATGTTCATCCATTGAATAGCGCAGGAAATAAAAATCTTATTGAAGAAACAATTTGTAAATGAGGCAATCTGTTGCCAATTTGATTCAGTTTTATTTTTAAAGTATTTAAAAGTTTTTTTTTTCTTTGTCTTCTCAACAGGTAAGCAACAAGAATGATTTGCTGAACATTGTCAACATAAGCTCTGTCTGCCTGCCCATTCTCTCTTCCTGAAGCAGCACGCCTTGCTGTGGCTGGTCAAATGGAACCAAGTCAGGTGTTTCTGCGAGGTTTGGTCCCCTTCAACCAGCTACTGCGTCGTGAATACAGCCAACCAAAGATTATAAGAGAGTTATTTAGTAAAGTGTGCTTTTTTTGTAACTTAAAATGTACTAACCTTTTTTTTAAAAAAAATAAATAAATAAAATAAAATTCAATAAACTATTTTACTCTTGCAATGTTGTGTTCATTTTCTCCTTTCTTAATTAATAGAAATTATTTTTTTCATTCAATAATGAATATTCAGTAATATTGAATGTGCACTTGTAGTTCTTGCAGATAATATAATATTAATGAAATAAAAGACAACTTAAGTGACTGTTTCTTAACACATTTAGGTTTAAAAGTGCACTTCGTAATAATGTCAAATTAAAGTTTTTCTTTAAAGTAGGCCTACATTTTAAATCATTGTTTTAATAATCTTTTGTTAATGTTTATATCATTATGTTTTAATAATCTGATATTCTCATGTTTTCAGTAAGCGTACAATATGTTATGGACTTCTCTAGGTTATTGATTTTTTGCTTATTCTTTATCCTGTGGGTGGTGGATAATAGCAGGCAGCTACTATGACATCACGAACACTTCACAGGTATTATTGTACAGATGCCCAATGAAAGTTACCAGGTGGTTGTGATATGAGCAATATAACACGAGCAGGGGTGCCATATGGTTCTATCAGGTTCTATCAGAGCCATATAGCATGACTGCGAATGTGATATTGCTTTCATACAATAGTTCGATGGAACAAGTAAAATAATAAGTACACTAAATACTAGTATAAACTAAGTAGTGATTCCAACCAAGTAGCCTATAAAAGATATTTTTTTACACAGCTCAACTGAAGTACTCCATTCTGTAACATTTTACAATAAATTTACATGAATAATAATGTACTAATACCTGAATTAATACTTACTTCAACATGAACTCATGATTAGTGAAGATATTAATCATGAACCAATGAAGAGCTACCCTTAACTACGACAGAGTCATATGGATTCATGCATGAATAACAGCAGCCTTAACTACTACACGTTTGATAGTTAGGCCTAATTCATTAATTACATTTAGGGGTAAACTAAATCAATCAGGCTCCATAAGAAGGAATAAGAAATATTATAACAATTTAAACAATTTATTTATCGTCATAATTTAAACTATACATCTGCAGCTTCGTCATAAACATTAGGGCCTAATGCACAGGATTACTGTAGTGTTATTCAGGTAGGCTATGGTAGCCTACATGATTATTCATGTCAATCTCAGCATTCAGCCATCAATTATTTATATTGAATAAATATTATTTATGAATATATGAAAACTGTCTTGTAAAAAATAAAAGTGACCGTAATTTCCAAATATTTGTGTCTAGCTGATTTGTCGCATTTTAGCATTATTGTACATTCCTTAGACCACCAGAGGGCTCTGGAGTGCTTCGAAACGAAAATGCATTATCGTAGTAGCCTACTGACTGTTTAGGGTGTGATAGTGACAGAATCAAAATGCCGTAATTCATCCCAAATCCTTTTCAGAATCAGTTCACTAGCATTAGCAAAAAGTCACGAAAAAATTAAACATTGCGGAATCGGGTAGGAGACAGGTTGAAAGCATCAATTATGCTACAGGTAAAATTTACAAAATAGCCTACGTGCTGTTTCTGAACACGTAGCTAGTAGCTCTGTTAATGACTTTAAACACCTGCATGTTTGTTTTGCCTTTGGTCAAGTCGGTGATCTTCACGTTTTGTTTTGTTGGGGGTTTTTTTAGTAATGTTTTGTGCATTGAAATAGCCCTTACAGAAGAACCTGCAGGAATATTATGCAGAGTTCCTCCAGGATTTTCACCTCATTTTCCTGAAGGAATACCTGGAGGAATTATATGAAGTAAAGAATTATATACAGGAATTATATCCTCCAGGAATTGTGTCCTGCAGGTCTATGTAAAACATACAGTTCAGTTGTGCAGGATACATAGGAAATTATGCAGGAGTTTGTGAGTTGTTTCCTGCAGCTTACATGCAGGGGAAATAACTTCATTATTTATTTTATTTTGTGAAATTATCAGTCAATTCACCAGTTTCACTCCATCAGACAAAGAAAGAAAGAAAAAGATTTGCATTAATGTTTTAAAGTGTTTATGGTAATGTGTGTGTGTATATGTATGTATATATATATATATATATATATATGTAGTGCTTTTGCATTTGTTCGCAATTTGGATTTAGTAAACACCACTTAAAGTTCTGTTGAGTTACTTAACCTATAATGAAACAGAAATACTGTACACACTGCAATTTTAATTGTTTAGTTTTAATCAATTGAACAAAGAAATTTAATATATAAAAATATTCCAAGCATTCTCTTTGATATGTTTTAGGTGAATAATCAAACAGGAACTTGTCTGTGGATGTACACAGCCTCCCCATCAGTCCCACATACTAAACACTGCTCAAGCACATCAAGACTGTTGACAGACAGTGTCTGGCTGGGCAGCATATGAGTCGCCTCCAGTCTACTTTTGCTGGAGTCCCCAGCAAGCCAGGCACTGACCACAGAGTCATTCTCCCCTGCCTGCGGAACGGCACTATGCGAGATGACCCTGCTGTTCCAGCCCCCTAGAAAAAAAAAAACTAAAAAAATTATATGAAGATAAAAATACAATAAAATGAGTAAATAAGCAGTAAAAAATAAAGTTTGTGTGTACCAGATAAAAATTAAGAACAAAACCTTCATAGTCGTACTACAGCCCATATGCTCAGACCAACCTGTCTAGCATTGCTTCTTGTGCAACATAAGTGAAATTCAAATTGTAATACAATTGTGCAGCAAACAATTGTAGGATTGAATCCAAGAAAGTTCATTAAATGGACGTGTACAATAGGAGAGAAAAAAAAAAAAAAAAAGCAAAAAAGGAACAAAAGATACACAAACAGCTTTGCTGTATGTGAAGCATCAGTCTTATGCGTCCAGGGCAATAGGTGTCAGTACAGAGTCCAAAACCACTGGTAATATTGGGAAAAGAGCCAGCAAAACATGAACAAAAACGTATTGAGTGCATCTTTAAATATACAATTTTTTACCTTTACCAAAAAACAAAAAAACAAACAAACAAAAAAAACTGGTTCACTAAAAGCAACAAAAATTATTTTGATTCCAATAGCATGGGCCTGCTTCCACTTTTAAGATGTGTTTTCAGTAACCTAATCACAAGCAGTCAGCCAAGATGCATTTCTATTTCCAGGTATTAACATGCATGTAAAATGCATCTCCTGTGATCACTTGTAATCAGATTTCACCATGAAAAAAAGGAAAGGAGGCAAATGAAAAGGATAAAGAGAGCTTTAAATCACTGGTTTTGGTTTTAAGGGGTCCTATTATGCTTTTTTACATATTCAACTTTCTTTAGTGTGTAATGTTGCTGTTTGAGCTTGAAAAAGGTCTGTGAAGTTCCAAAGCACAAAGTCACTCTAAAGGAAGTTATTCTCTATATCAGTGCGCACTGTTTCTGAACTCCCTGAAATGCTTCCATTGTAGTCTTGAGTTTTCTTCTGGGAACAAACGCGTCATAATATTAGGGGCATTACATTTCCGCCACATGCTCTAAGTGGTAGACCTATCACAGCAATTTAGTTTTGCAGTGTAAATGCAACATGCATACCAAATCAGACAGTAATCCGATTTACACAAATATTTAAGATAAAAATCAGATAGATAGATAGATACTATTATTATTATTATTGTTGTAGATGTGAAGGAGTGTTTGTCTTACTCTGTAGGAGTGTGCTCATGTCTGATCCTGAAGTCGTCTCCCAGTGTAGCAGAGACCCATCCTCTGAGCATGTAAACAAGTGATTGGGGTTTGATGGATGAAAATGTACTTCCCACACTGTAGAAAACAGAAAACAGATCAGAATCACTGCCAGTGTTATCGAATTTTTTTAGGTTTCTAAAATTTAAGCCCAAAGTATACTTTTTTTTCGTACGTGCACAGCGGTCACACAAGCGGACGACACGCGTGCATTATGACAACATGCACTACCAGTGCCTGGGCAATCTCTTGCCATGCATCTTTATAATCTTTAGGCTAAAGTTGTACAAATGCAGGTACTTTCTGACCTCCTTGCACAATCTCTCATCCAAACAGCCTGAGCCATTCGTTGTTGTAGTTTGCATGTGTTTCTGTCTTTTCCGTTTATTCAGTTTTTTCCAATTAGTGCAAAAAGAAATCAATGTACGTGTGTCAATACTGTGCTGAAGACGAAATTCATGTCACACGCACCCTAGTGAAGTGAAGTATTCTTTGGGATTTAAGCTTTGACATCTTCAAATATTGAAGGACAATTTCACAAATACAAGATGACACGGTCCATTTTCTTTGGTCCTCATTAATGATACTAATTCCTTGCAAATTTCAATTTTTAAACTGAACTCATGAATAAGGTCATTCCTACTGTAATATCTTTTTATGACATTGTCTGAATGTCTAGTATGTGTTTACAGAACTCAAGTATATATATTTTTTAAAAGTTATATAATTCAAAGGGTACTGACTTTCTGCTGAATGGGCCTCTATGAGAGAGAAGGGCGTATTGCCCTGTCTCACATCCCAGATACACAGCATCCCATCCTGCCCTCCTGTGGCCACTATGTGCTGCTGGTTTGGGTGTTTATCCACACAGTGCAAGGGCACTCTGTCCCCGGTGCTGCATGAACAGAAAATATATGAAGCCAGAATAAGATAACAGAAAAGAGAGCAACATACGGTCCAACTTTTAGATGTTCTAGAATGAATACAGATAAATTGTGCCACTTATTGATATTGAGATGACTGACACAAAATGCTGGCAAATAAGCTTGGGCAATTTCTTATCTTAAGAAGTTAAAACATTGCCAGAAAAAAATCTGTATCAATGCTGTGTTCATTGGAAAATGTAATGCAGCAATTTGTGAAAGTGGCTAATGAGTGGCTTTTTTTTTTTTTTTTTTTTTTTTTGAAAACTTGGAAATGAATAAAAATGTCTCATTGGTCCTAAAAATAGGCATTTTCTTCATGCAAAATATTTCTTTTTCTACTATGATTTTGATGTGAATGGATGCGTTTTCCCGAGATTCAAATGAATACAGTTTTATTCGAAGAATAATATTAATAAGGTTCTTTAATCTAGTATGAGCAAATCATACAGAGAGAGAATTTGTGCAGGACTGTCGCTCTGCTGTCTGAAGTCCCACATCTTCAGTTGACCGATGGAGTTAACAGTGAGTACTTCAGTCGTCCTTAGAAACGTCACGGCATGAATCGTACTGCTATCTGCATTTTCTGTTGAAAGACAATAACACAATGCTATTAGTCATAATCGTAGGATTCAAAACACATATGCATGCAGGTCAAATTTAATTAAAGGATACATTAACCCAAAAATGAATGTTCTCTCTTGATTTATAACTCATGTCATTCCAAACATGTATGACATAACATTCTTCACTGGAACACAAAAGTTAAGCAGAATCTCAAAGCATTTGTCCATACAAAGAACTACAATGACAATTCATGCCATGAAGCTCAACGTTCATGAATCTGTGGGGATATTTTGAAGAATGTTGGTAACCAGACAGTTCGGTAACCATTGACTTCCATAGTAGGGGAAAAATTACTAATACTATTGAAGTCAGTGGCTAATGTCAACTGTCTGGTTACCAACATTCTTCAAAATATCTTCTTTTGTGTTCAACAGAAGAAAGAAACTCATACAGGTTTGAGACAGAGTTTTCATTTTTGGGTGAACTATCCCTTTAAAAAACAAATCATTTCAGACAGAGGGTCAAAATGAGGGTTGAAAAAAATAATTTTTCCGCATATATATATTTGTTTTGTGCAAAAAAAAAAATTATTAACATAGGTGAACCTCAAAGAACAAAAAAAAAAAAAAAAAAAGAAAAAAAAAATGTCATGACCCCTTTAAAGCAACTTGTCACCATCCACTTTCATTGTATGTAAAAGCATCTTTTGTGTTCCATGGATGAAAGTAAGTCATACAGATTTGGAAGTAAATTATAACAGAATAATCATTTTAGGTAAAACTGTTTTTGCATTAAAATAATGCAAAAATAAAATTATCTATATACAAGTTCATTTTCATTTAGAGCTACACGATAAAAGATCGCGATCTCGATTCAAACACCCACGCAATCCCATTCCTAAATGACATGATTCGCCTGTGTCTATTAAAACTTTGACAATCACAGCAAACATTCATATCTGCATTGGCGCTGCCACTGAGCCAGAAAGAGCAGTTATCATGTATAGGTATGAAACAACTTCACAGTCTTTTCAACCACACATTTTTGTGTTACAAATATTCATATTATAACAGAAGTACTGAGATAAAAGTTTATAGTTTGGATATAAACACTGATGTCTATGGTAGCGATCAAATTAAAGCAAATCACCTTTTGAAAGCAAGTAATAAATGTATTTGTCATTGAATCTTTCATTCAAGAGATTTGTTCATCTGATAATGAAACGATTGAAGTCTTTATGAGTAAGTCACTGAATCATTCAATCAAACCATTTTTTTTTAATTATTCACTCAGATTAATTAAACATTTTAAATAGACCGCAGCATTTAACATTTTGTCAGAACCTCTTATTTGTCTGTTCAGAATCGTGGGAGATTCTCAATTTATCCAGAATCGTGCAGCTCTATTGTCTATGCTACAAAGAAAACCACAGAACACTTACCAATAACACGTACAACTTCAGTCTGATCTGCCTTGTAAAGAATAACTCGACCGTCCTCACCCACTGACACTATTTCAGGGCTTCTGCACACTATTGCAGTGCAGGGCGCATTATCACAGGAGTATTGATGAGCTCTCTCCCATACATGAGCCAATGACAGAGCCTAAACATCACAAAAAATACATTATTACAATGGACAGTTTTTGCTGTGCACATTGAAATTTATCAGATGATGCAAATATCATGAAACAAACAAACATAGCAAATACCTGACAGTCAGTCTGAAGCTTAAAAATCGTCACAGCCCCACTTGATGATGCCGAAACGAGCCTGTCTTGATCTAGAAACTACACAGTTTATGCAGATGACAGGTTTATTAATCTCAAACTAGTCCACAAACGAAAAATTTCATTCTCTTTTCTCACTGCATTACATAGCAGATTTAAAACATGGCTTGAAACTGCTCCCAAGAGGGCCTGGCCTACATTTTAAGGTTAGGTTTACACAGATAAGAAAAAATACAGGAGCATACGTGGCTGAAAGAATTAGTAGAACATAAAGGCGATTCAGTAATGTTCTCAAGTAATGGTACTATTAGTTTGAGCTCCTATCTGAGATACAGTGGGTAAATATCATTTTCCAGTGACTACTTGCATTAAAAAGTTTCTCAATGTAAATATTTTGGGGGTAAAATGTAGTTAATAGTACAGTTCACCTGTAGGTCCAATACATCCCCTTCATGCTGGGAGTCACACAGTAACTGAGGCTCTTCATCAAACTCTCCATCTATGTTTGAGACTCCATGATCTCCCACCGACCAGATCGACACTTTATTATTCTGAAAACACACAATGAATGACGATTAACAACAAAACATTAGTGCGAGACGTGATGTAATTCATTTGAAGTAGCGCTCTCGCCTCGTTGTCCCAGGATCCTGTGGCGAAAACGTCAGGCTGCTGCAAAGAAGCCGAAGAAACAGGCCGCCACCGCGTCTTACTGATTTTCTGTGAGATGTATTTGGCGTTGATGCAATCCATTAGGTCTCACTGTTGTCGTGTTTTGTTGTTATGATGTTGTTCAGTTTAGCGTGCTTCACATGTAGCAAAATATATCCCGCCACCTCCGACTGCATTCGCATAATACGGCGGCCACAGAGGACCAAACGCGATTCTGTTTCATAAAATCACTATCATGCTGATAAAATATGAAAATATATATTTTTTATTATTATAAAATTATAAAAGAGAATTTCAAAAAGATAAAATACCCCAAGTAGTTTTAGCTTTGCACGGCATATTAATAATGTAATATTTTTTAAATGATTATTATTATTAGTTACATTTTAAGTAAAGCTTAATGAAGCGAAGATAAAAAAAAATGAAACTTTTTTCTTGTAGTGATGTATTAAGTTACGCAGAACTTCTGCGTCATATTTGATCAAATTAAAAATCAGAGAAGAAAGAAGACACCCGTATGCTTGCTACACTGCCTTACTAATCCCGTATGCGAATAGCTCAGCTTAACCAAAGCACTTACGTCATTCCACTACTGGTTTTAGAAATGTAACGTTATTTCGTTTCGCATTTAGAAAACGTACCAAATCTGTCACCCCGATAATGCCTTACGTCACCCTGATAATGCGCTCGTGCTTTCCTTCTGCTGGCAGCGCACAGCAGAGAGAATCTACTGATAGAATGGCCAAACCCTGAAAATGCACACAAATGTGCTCATATGGGAAAACATCGTACAGAATGAATGACGCAGCAGTGAGTTGTTAAGAGCGTTACAGGACATGTCTGGTGACGTATCCGTGCTAGAAGTGGTAACCGTCGTCGGAAGAGCGGTGTGCGCAGGCGCGGCGCTGACAGCCGCACTCTACCTGATCCGCAGAGTGTGTTCAATAATGGCCTGGAAATCAGGAGGAGCGAGCCATGCAGAGCTCGTCAACAACCTCCGCAGTGAGTTTAACCCGTTTTGCATGATAAAAAGAGCAAAAGCAGTAATGCTTACTGTTTTGCTTAGTAACGGGGGTTGTTTACGTCAGTGTAGTGAGGGAAAGTGCGCGTCTGTGTGAACTAGCATTGCGTTACATCTGAGGGGAAAGTGCGCTGATGCGTGTTAGGATAGCATAAGATGACTTCATCTCACCGTTGTTCGTGCGTATGTTATTATTTCAGACAAGCACATGACTGCTGTTTAAAACTTACAATGTGCTTCTGTGCCATTTTGTTAGCTAGCTGCTAGCAGTCTAATATGTGATCGTCACTCCCACCACCTGCAAATAGTCTGTTCTTTTTTATATAATCGTTGTGATATATGCATTATGTCTCATTTCGGTTCATATTTTGCATTGCTTTGACTGAACAAATATATATGGTGGGTTTTCACATTGGTTACACAGTAGCACCCTTTAACGTTTATCTATTAAATCTAGAATGTACTCGTTCCTGCAGGTATATGCAGTTTGTTTACAGTAAGAAAGCAAGAAACAGTTTCCAAAAACGCCAGATGGTTAATATCCGTTGTTTAATGCTTACATGTGCTGTTTTTATTTGGAGTTATTCAGTGGGCGTGGCACACCACATGCTGTTAATGTCACTGTATGATGACGTCACTCAGTTTAGTACTTTGAGCTTTGATATTAATGCTGCACACAACATGCCTTATGTAATATTTAGTTATCCTGAAATCAAAAATGTGATTTTATTTTGTTATTATAATTGTATGCTTTTGGCTCAATCTCAGTGAATGTATCTAATCTATTCATAAAACTAGTATTTTTAACTAATCTAACAGTTGACCATTGGCCAGAGAGACTAATAATACTCATCTGGCATGTAACCCGTCCTCCTGAACTCCTGGCTTTTTTCTGAGGTCAAGTGGTCAGTGTGCTATATTTAGTGGTGCTTGCTAAGAGAAGTATCACTGTTACTGTTGCTGATACTTAGGGTTAGCGATTTGAACAAACTCCTAACCTAAGAATTAAACTTGTAACTTGTCCTGCCAGTTGGAAGTTGATTGTTTCTCTCACCATTATGTGCTGGAACATGTTTTAATTCTTTGTTGCACCTTGCAGTTTGTGTAATTAAGGTCACTTTGGATTAAAAAGGTAATTAAGTATTTGGTTAGTGTACTTGCAGATTCTCCAAGAGAATCTAGAGCTTATATTTCCACTTGAGCCTGGTAAGGCACAGCACGATTACAAACCGTTCTCGGCCCGGTTGGCTAACCACACCCAGGCTTTCCTCCCTGATCAGCATCCATAAGTGTTTAATAATGTGCATTGAGTGATGGTGGAAATGCAGTGTCACTACTGCAGCTATTGATTTACAACGCTTAAATGCCTGCGGAAAATCCAGGTCAGAGGTTTAGCTTGGCGTTTGACAGAGCTGCAGTGCCTAAATATACAGTTTTCACCCCCATTGGACTTTTCCAAATAATTAGCCTGGCACAACTACATTTTGTCTCTGAGAAAGTGAATTAAGTTAAATAAATATGTGTCTCAAAACTTAGTATGTGAGTGTAAATGTGTAGTATTTACTATGTTTAAATAGGCACAGACTGTTATTAATAGCGTGTAAGTTTCGAATGCCAGCGTAGGATTTCTGGCATGCCACAAGGTTTTGTTGCTCCATCATGTCCGATACCTCAAATGAATGACTGTCTGACAAAAAAAAAAGGAACAGATTAAGAACCTTTTTCCGTGGAACACAAAATCAGATATTTTAAAAATTGTTCACGCTGCTCTTTTTCACACAATGAAAGCATACAATCACCAAGTGTTGTGAAGCTGCAAAAGTGCCCCATAAGGATTCTCTTGAAAGTGATACTGAAAAAGCTTGTACATTATACATAAATAATTATGCATATTAAACCGGTATAAACCTACCAGTGTGAATGTGTTTGTGTTTTTTGTCCAGAGAATGGGATCATTAAATCGGACCGTGTATATGAAGTTATGTTGGCCACAGACCGCGCCCATTTCTCCAGATGTAATCCATATATGGACTCGCCACAATCTATAGGTAAGTTCCAGGTCCAGAGTTATCATTTTGTTGACACAATGTCATCTACAGCTGTATTGCTTCCATTAGTCTACACTTCTTGCGCCCAATGTGGCCAAAGCACATTTAGACTTATTTTCCGCTGACGAAATACCCGGTTTCTGTTTTTGCTGCTATACACAGCTAATCCAGACAATTTATTATCCTTGTATGTCTGAAATAAAAGGATTTTATTTAATCATTGGATTGCTTGTCTCAAGCTGATGTTCAGAGGTGATATGCAGCAGTGTTGACGTCTTTAAGCTATTACAGTGCAGTGTGCTGTCTGTCCCTTCCAGTGTAGACACAGTGTTAGTCTGGTGATTCTGTTGATGTGTTTTCTTTTTGATGAAGGTTTGTTTTGTAATTTCGTACAGGTTACCAAGCAACAATCAGTGCACCACATATGGTAAGTTAAAACAGCTTTATTTGGAATAGCAGTCATTGGCCTGTTTGAGGTAGGTGCTGATGAACACTTATTTGTGTGCTGTAGCACGCATATGCTCTAGAGCTCCTCCATGATCACCTGTATGAAGGAGCAAAGGCTCTGGATGTGGGATCAGGCTCTGGAATCCTGTCCGTCTGCTTCGCCAGAATGGTGAGTCACTTCACTTCCGAAGGCATACATGGGATTGCTTAGGATTTTCACATTTCTGTTAAATTAATTGTATAGTAATGGAATGCAAACAATCATAGCATATAAATTACCTTCCTACATTAGAACAGTTAAAGGGATAGTTCGCCCAGAATGAAAATTCCGTCATCATTTACTCACCCTCAAGTTGTTCCAAACCTGTATGAATTTCTTTCCTCTGCTGAACGCAAAAGAAGATATTTTGAAGAATATGGGTAACCAAACAGTTGATGGTCCCCATAGACTTCCATAGTATTTTTTTATTTTCTTCAGTGGGGCCAATCAACTGTTCGGTTACCCATGTTCTTCAAATTATTATCTTTTGTGTTCAGCAGAGGAAAGAAATTCATACAGTTTTGGAACAACTTGAGGGTGAGTAAATAGTGTTTTCATTTTATCCCTTTAAACGTGTGTGATATGGAGGGCCAAACCTGCAAAAATAAATGAACACATGGCTAAATACCTAAAAAAAAAAAAAAAAAAAAAAAAAAAAAATTATGTTTTCACAGAATTTAGTCCTGAGCTATTATATTTTTTATTATTATTAAAGTTCTTCTTATTGATTTCTTTAAAAATTCAATTATTTATTTCTGCAATTATAAATTATTGCTTTTTTATTATTATTTATTATATTATTTCTTTATTCTTTCATTTATGTAGTCTTGTAAGTTTTAGTCCTTTTTATTTTCCTTTTTCCTTTTATTTTTCTGTATTCATTATTACAATAAATAAATACATACAAATAAATACATATTCATGCATGTAGTTCCGGAATCACGTTTCTGTTGTTTCTACACGTTATACGATAGCAAAAACATAACAAAATGATGGAGGGTTTCAGAATCAGAGCTGCACTTTTGTTACTCTTTTTGTTACTCCTTATGAATGTGCAAGTTGTAAAAGCAACATGCAGATCTAAGACAATCATTGCACCTTTTTTTTTTGTGATCAAATGTTCATTGAGAAAAAAAGAAACAACAATATAATAAGGCATTACGAAATTTACAACAAAACAATAAAAAACAAAGGGAGGGGGTGGCTACAATCAAAACCTCCATCCACCCAACCAACCCATATACTATTAGACAGTTTGCACACCATAATATCCAGCCACTCCCATAATACCCACACTAATGCAATGGCGTGCCGCGCACACACACACACACACATAAGCAGGAATGTGCACACATACACAAAGGAGAAAAACTCAAGCCATTGCTTTTTAGCAGCTGTGAGGCCAGCTAGTAATATATGCCTAAACAGATTGTTGATGTTTAACTCCATTAACTTGTTTAATAACAAGATGGGCAAAGTTACAGGCACCGCTGCTGAAACCACAATCGTTGCACCCTAGCAAGTCAAATTCTCTCTGGATTTGCTCCATCGAGCAAATGCTTAATAATGCTTGTACCTCGCTGTCTGTCCACTTGTTAGAATGCTTCTCCATATTTAGTGGTATAAAATTATCCCAATTTTCTGAGTAATGGCTACAACAGGTTTACACATTCTTTTTTTGGGGTTGTTCACCATGTGTGTTTGACCAATCACAGGCTGCAGCCACTCCAGAAAATTTTATATGCAAAAACTGAGTAGTTCCTATGAAGTTCCTGAAATGAGTTCCTGCAGTGGGAAAGGGATTCACGTAAAAATTAATAAATGTAATAATTCTATTATTAGATATGGATGAAAAATTAGGAATTCAATACAAAGAAAAAAAATTCATGCCTAAATTTTGTTGAAAAAACTTTTTTTTTTACTTCTGGCATTTTGGATCTCCATAGTGTGACAGTAGTTTTGTTGTGTGTGCATTACAGCGGATGTGTTGTGGTGTGTTACAGGTTGGGCCGAGGGGGAAGGTGATTGGCATTGATCACATAAAGGAGCTGGTGGAAGATTCTGTAACTAATGTAAAGAAGGACGACCCTAGTTTGATCTCTTCAGGGAGAATCAGACTCATTGGTTGGTCTACATCTTTGTTTTTGGCTGTTTTACATGATGTGCTTTATAATGTGTTAACTTTTTAGATATGCAACAATATGTAAATTCTGGCTGATATTGATTGGCCAACAGTTAATACTGTTTTTCAACCTAGTTTAAACAGCAGAACATTATAATGTACTACAGCTGCGACTGTACGTGTATCTATATCCCATACTGAACTGAACAAATACAGGACTTTTTGTATGTGGGTCAATGACGTGACTGATCATTTTTCTGTCCAAAGGCCTTAATAATAATAATAATAATAAACAAAGATATGACATTCAAAGTATGTAAGGTAGTACAACTAGATCACTTCTATTGAATCCAAAAGGTTTTAATTATACTATAAAGGTAGTTTAAAGATTTTGATGTCAACATGTCATTCGGTTTAACCGTCCAAAGGCCAATACAGCCATTTCATTTGTGATTAAAATATCTTAAAATTAAATAAATGTATAAATTTTTTATTCTGACATGATTTAATAACATCATATATCAACATAGTGCAAAATGGTATTACAATTATGTGTAGAAGTCGTTGTGTTGTTATGAGAAAGAATGTCCGGAAAAATGAATTTCATTGATGTCATTCGGAGTAACCAATAAGGGACCATTTTGGATCAAGTCATGCAGTCAATATTATGTGACAAGACGTGACATCATTCAGACACCTGCACAGGACCACAACTCTCTCGTAACTATATGAAAAATTCATGTTTTCACTTGCTCATACACATGTCCTGAAACATCAGGTCATTCGGTACAACCACTATAAAACATGGAAAATGTTGTAATATTTTAAAAACTTGTACTAAATATAAAATGTTTGATTGTCCTTTTGCCAGCTAGCTAGCTAGCTAGCTAAATATCAGCCTGTTAGCATTGTTTGAAAATATCGTCATTCGGTATAACCAAAAGTGTCATTCGTTAAAACTGAAATGTTGATTAAACTGAATGACTTTTTTGGTGACAAATTTTGTCCATCTTGTAAAAAATGACCAAAGCAGTGGTAATTGATTATAAAAACCACATAGTCTCATTGTTAACACTTAAGAAAACTTCAAAGATTAATTATATCTCCTTTTTTTTTTTTTTTTACACTTTTAAAAACTTTATTCGTCAATGACCCATGTACACATGAATTAATGCGTATATTTTGCAGAAGCAGAAAAAAAGGGGAAAAAAACACTAATTTGGAATCCTGAAATTTCGCTTAAAAAATATACTTATTAAAAAATAGGATTTGTTATTGAAAAATTAAAATAAGACTTGTAGCTAACAAAGAAATAAAGCACTTTCATTAACATTTTCTTTTTTCATATTTCTTTTTTCATATTTGATATTTTCATAAAATCCATTCGTCAGATTTTCTCTCATAGTCATTGCAGACAATTTCAAAAACAGTGCACAGATTCAATGTGGTACTAGTTATTTGTTATTTAGCAGACAGTTATATTCAGAGAGAGGCACACTATAGGGCCAGAACAGAATAATTATATGTGCTCAGCTATGTTGTTGTGTAATGCTGTGTGTGTATATGTGTGTGCAGTTGGAGATGGAAGAATGGGCTTTCCAGAAGAAGCACCTTATGACGCCATACATGTTGGAGCTGCAGCTCCCACAGTGCCACAAGCAGTATGTTTCCTTTGTATACACTTTGATACCAAGCCATATTTGTACCTTAACTTTAAAGGAATAATACACCCACATATTAAAATTCTGCCATCATTTACTCATCCTGCATCTGAGACATGTTCCATAATTTTGTCTTTTTTGTTCTTTGGAACACAATTTAAAAAAAAAAAAAAGCCCATAAAATGAAAGTCAGTGGAGTCTGATGACTTCCAAAATCTTTTCTTTTGTGTTCCGCAGAAAAAAGGATGTTATACAGGTTTGGAGCAATATGAATATGAATAATTAGTTCATTTTTGGGTGAACTATCCCTTAGAGGTCTAGTGTATGCCAACAATGTTCTAAATGCAAGATTGTTTTTTCCTGTTTGAAATCAGTGGGTTGCTGTCTTGTTCTTGTGTGGTTAAATTTTAAAGAAAACGCATCCATTTCATATTCCACCCCGAAATAAAAAAAGAAAGAAATTATATTTTGCATCAAAGAAATAAAGCCTTGTTTAGGACCATTACGATTTTTGGCTTTGTGATTTATTTATTATTTTTCTCCATGTCAATTAAGCATATATTTCCCCAAAATTCCAATTTTGTAATTCTTCCAGACATTTAACTTTTTTGTGTGTGTGTGTGTGTGTGTTTGTAATTTCCATTATACCAAAGACTTTAGATATACAAAGATGGTACACTCATATTACTTTGAATGGGAAAAAGTGCAACACACAATATGGCTAAATAAGTCCCGCCTTCTAAATAAAAGAGCAGGTCACTGATTGGTAAAGTCATTGCGTCACTGCAGCTGCCTTTAGAAGCTCCAGTTGCTATAGAAACAGTCAGTGTTCAGAGACACACGCTTATAACTGCACATGCGCATTGGCTGGTCCAGCCTGGAAAATGTTACGAACAGTGATCCAGTGATTATAAACAAAATTTATGACACAGTTGTTGTCAGATTTCATTGGTGATTTCAGATATGAAATTTAATCATTACGTTGGTGAACAGCTTTGGAGAATTTGATGTTTCCCCATTAAAAGAGATAGAAGCTGTACTTGCATGACTGAAATAGCTGCCCGAGAGGCGTTTCAAAGATGGCCGCCGAGTGAAATGACTTGTCTTAAAGGGACTTTGATTATACTCAGTAGTTATTCTCATTAGTTTTCCATTAGTGTCATGCGTGTATTTCTTTCTTATGATTTTAGGGTTAAATATGACTTGTTCTTGTGAGGTTTGGTGAGATTCACGTGTATGTGTATTTGTTTGCGTTGCAGTTGTTGGACCAGCTAAAGCCAGGTGGCCGTCTCATTCTGCCCGTCGGCCCAGCAGGAGGGAATCAGATGTTGGAGCAGTATGACAAATTGGAGGATGGCAGTACCAAAATGAAGCCACTGATGGGCGTGATTTACGTGCCTTTAACAGACAAAGACAAGCAGTGGTCAAGGTGGAAGTGATTTCCTGTCCTCTGTCCCCTCTCTCTTCTAGGGCACAGGTGAAACGGTGTGGTCCGGAGCAGACAGAGGATGTGTTTGCCGCTTGTCATCTTTTTTGCTGCTCCATTCCATGATGAACAGATGCACAGTTTTTGTGTTTTTTGGTTTTTTGGACTTTAACCCTCCAGCCTGATTTGACCAAAAACCATGTTATAATGTTTTAAATTTCCGGTTTGCCATTAACTGCTGGAATGGGCTTGAGTTTGTTTTTGTTTTTTCCCCTCAAAAATGCTTTCTGAATGATGAGGCGTGAAAGCATGAACACATCAAAACTCGTTTAGACTTGGTATTATGGCTTTGTTCACTCTGGCGGCTCAAATCCGATTAGTTTTTAAGGCAGATCAGAGTCAAATCTGGTTAGGTTTTTGTAGTCTGAACAGCAAAAAAACCCAGAGAAATCTTTCATTAAATATAGTATTGGCAGCTTTAACACTTTAACCCAACCATGACATCACTTAAATCTCAATGAGGGAAGCTTCAAAAGTCTGAACATTCCTGAAATCAGTTACATTTTAATTAAATTGATTGCAGTGCTGTTATAATTTGAGACATTAGTTATTGACCCTAGCACAATTGCAGTTTACTTCACTTTTTACTCATACGCGACATGGACGACACACCTTCACTCTCTTCCATTGTAGTAAGTGAAGCTGCGAGTGTGCCAATATGGTGCTGACATCTTGAGTCTCAAGTCTGCGCAGTAGTGAGCGTGAAGTGGAGCCGTGATATCAAGGTCCCGCAGAATCGGTTAATACTGCATAACAACTCATTATGTCGGTGTGAAATAAACAGTTCTGGAAATGTAGAAATTAAAGTTAAAGCTCCAATCTCCTCCCGAAGATCCAGAAAAAAGTCTGTTGCTGCTTCAGTGACTACTTCGCTTAGAGAAGCTGTCAATCATGACATCAAAACCCACGTTTTATAGCATCAAATAACTAACTTAAAACAAAGAACGAACACTTTAATAACACCAGCGTGATAAAAACTGCCTAAAATGACAATCCATCTATGAAATGTAATTTGACTGTTTAGTTTCTCATGTCCCATTACATTACATGGAGAGGGCGGCGTTTGACCTATACTGCATCCAGCCACCTGGGGGCGATTGGGACGCTTTGGCTTTACTTTTCAGGATCTGTGTGGCACACTTGGTTCGCGAGGGTCAGCGTACAGTGCACGCAACGTGAATTTCGTCATCAGAAGAGTACACATACTGTACACGCGCAGGTTGCACATTTAATTTTTTTGCAATAATTAGTTTATCAACAAGGTGGCAACTGTGCCCTGGGCACGTCGATTCACAAGGTAGTCAAAGAAAAACTGCATAAACAGAACAGACCGGAGCTCATGCAAGCTACAGCAACAATGGAGGCCTACATAGACGAGAGATTGTACAAGGAGGTTAGAAAGTACCCTCATTTGTACAACTCTAGCATGAAAGAATACAAAGATATTTACATGGGTTTTAATTTGTGGCAAGAGATTGCTCAAAACTACGCATGCACCGAACGCCTGTGTACGCACACAAGTTAAATGAAGTTTACTTTGTAAGGCAGTGCGTTCGAACTGTTACAAAAAAAACGAAGTATACCCAGGGCTCTTTAGACAACTGCCATTGTAACGTTTATTCTGTCTTATATACAGTAAGTAGTAGTGTGTAGAAGTGAATGTGTAAAATATTGTGTCCTTTGTTGCATGATGCGAAAGTAGAAGAAAAATGCAATCAAACTGACAGTTTCTACTGTCAGTTTTTGTAGAAGGAAGTCTCTTGGCATTGCGTTGTTGCCTACATTATTACCATAGCGACCAATGTAGATACACCAGATATCAAGTGCACTGTCTAAATCCTCTTTCATCAGTGGCAAAGTGCAGACTATCAGTCCTAAAGATCGGATTTGAAAAACGAATTGCCTGCAGTTTGAACACAGCCTATATTGCACCTTGATACCTTCAAGATTGCTGAAACTAATTTTTGCACGAGTTGTTTATACAGTATGCACATGTCAGTGGTGATGTTTTGTGTTGTGTACTTTTATGCATCTTTGATGTTCATAATAACATTTTTTTTTTTCTCTGTTTTTTTTTTCATAGGGATGAACTTTGAAAGGATGATCTGGCAATACTCATCGCACCACATGCACGCACACACACGCGCACACACACACACACACAAACATCCAAATGGACTTCACTGAGGAGAGCTTGTATAAATGCTCTATTTCCATACCCGTGACAGTCTGACGGTCGTGAAAGATGGATGTATTGATCAGATTCTTTTATTTAAAAAGGAAAAAAAGTGGAATTGGGCTTTGTGCTGAGATTTTCATGCCTGCAGTTTGAGAATTGCGTGAATGCAGCTTTTTGTTTGTTTTTCTTTTTGACGTGCAGGTGCTTATTCTTGTGATGACTTCAGTATTACAGTCAATCGGATTGTTCATGCATTTCAGCGTATTGTAAACACAACACAGGGTCGGCCTTTGTGCTGAATCCAGCCTGTTATTAAAACATAATTCACTGCTACATAATGTGTAGGGATCTCTTTGCTCTACAAATCCATTTTAATAGTAGCGGCTTGTGTTTTCAGCTGAAGCATGTGCTTCCCAGGCAGAATAAACCACTGTGCACTGGATAATTCTAAAGATTCTAGAGTAAAGCAATATGCCATGAGAGGTCATGTGATTTTACCACGGTTAAGGGATGTTCTTAGGTCTGATTCAAAGCAAACCTCTTTAACCGTGGTCAAATTAGTCTAAGACGGTCTCGAATGGCTTTGTGTGGGTAGTGTGCAGTCAGCTGGCAGAACTGTTATTCCTGGATGATTGCTTACCAAATAAATGGACATAAAATATTGAAAAGTTGAAATTACTTTAATTAGTGAGAAGTGCAGAACATGAGAAATTGGTTGTCTGGGTCAATTATTCACTTTAGCATCATTACTAAAATATATACAAACCACAGAATGCTGCCATTAAACAATCACAATCAGGTATTCCAGAGAACAGAATGTACAAATTGTGTTTATAGAGGCAGCAACAGCAATATTGTAAGAGACACCAATGTTCAAAAAATAGCTACATTTATTAATTATAACAATGTAAAAAGAAAATAAACTCTTCTGGCAAGTAATATAGTCCATTAGCTCTAAATTTTAAGCTGTTTATGCTTGCCAAACAGCAACATTAATATATAGACCGGTCAGCTACAGGTGTGCGTTTATGGGAATTTTGCAGCAGGTATTTTACAAGGCGTTTGTAAAAAATATTCCAATCAGACTTCACAGTCTGAACTAGTTTACATGTATACGTTTAAAATTTAGAAATCAACTTCAGAGCGCAAAGGGGTAGTTCACCCGAAATAACTCTTTTGTCATGATTTACTCGTGTCGTTTCTACCCCGTAATATTTTCTGTTCTGTGAAACACAAAAGGAGATGCTTTTCCACATGATGAAAGTGGATGATGTTTTATACTCTTAAGCTTTTAAAAGCTCATGTTAAATTCAACATTGCAGCCTTAAATCATACCAAATTTGATGTTGTTGACCCCAAACAACATTGGTTCTCATGCTCTTGGCAAGTATGATAAATGTGAGACTTGAGAGCTGTGGCAGAAGGGGAAGGTTAAATCTTTTGAAGACCTGGATTATAGTGCATGATTTGTATGGACTGCTTTTGTGGTACTCTTTCAGGGTTTCTGCCAGTTTTATGAAGGCCAATTTTAAGAACAAGTAGAGAAAACAATACATCAATATATTCCCTAAATGTAAATGTATAGGGAGAAACACAATGAGTTCTATTAGCAACACTTCAGAGTTTGAAAATACAACTTCCAACAGATATTAGTTACTTTTTAATTCATTTTACAAAGCTTCAATCACTCTCCTCCCAACCACTAGAATATATATTTTACTGTATCTTCTGAACAAACAAAAACGTTTTTCCTCAGTATTTTTGTCTTGTTTTCCAGTGCAACTGTATATATATTTATACATTTACTTGAGATGCAAAATGACAAAATATAGTCTTGTTTTCTGTAAAAATCAAGTTTTCATAACTCATTGACAGATGTTTGTTCCTGTTGTAAGCATAAATTTTTTTCAAGACTTAATTTTACATTTGCATCTCAAGTAAACATATCAAAGATGTTTAGATATTTGTATAGGAAAACAGGACAAAATACTGGGGAAGCCTTTTTGTTTTTTTGGGTTTTTTTTTTTGCAGTGCATGCAACATTTAATGCCATAACTTTATGAATTTAAGACCCGCAGAAACCCTGTTTTTTGTCCTTTGAGCTTGCCAGCAAAAATCACCATATGAAAAACAGAAGCTTGAACATTCTGCCTAACATCTCATTGTGAATTTCACAGATGCAAGAAAATCACACAGGTTTGGAATGATATGAGCAGAGTTGGGTCACAAGTTTGGTGCACAAGTGTAGCAATGCTTACTGCTCACTCTTATGAAATGCGTTTCACATCACTGCAGAACTCAAAATAAGCTTGTCTCTATTATCTAACGTGTGAAGCAAGTAAAGTACCACTCAGATCCACACTTGCATACAGGATTGAGCTAAACCTTCAGTGGTCGCTTTGATTGTAAGCGGTTTTCAATGCCAATTCTCTGTGCATGTTTGTGTGTTACCTGCACGCACAAACAGGGCTTTTAATGAATAAACTCACTGCTAAGCAATGATCGGTTCATTCTCTTGTCTCTTCTTTCACAGAATCTCACAGTATGAAATGATGTTTTACAGTTTACAAACAAATGAGGATATCAATTCTCAGACCCACTCATCACCATAATTAAGATATTAATTATTTATGGACTTGAGATGTTGAGAATTCAACCACAAAATGCTTCTCTGTTCATTTGTTTTCACTTCTCAGTATGCCTTGAGGAGAATCTGTCAGATTGCCACCACAATAGTGTCTATGAAGAGCACGCCAAACAATCACAAATGAAATGTAGAGTTCCACAAAGCTGTCTTAGGCCCTTAATTCTCTTTCACGTCGCCAAAAATGGCTGACAGGTTTTGTCTGATATGGTATATAGAGAGAGAGAGAATTGGGCATAGCAAATTAAATATCTTTAGCAACTATTATGAGAAGAGAAAACAATTCCTCTATATTTTTGTTGGCTTTCAAAGGCTGGCTATACAATCAGACTGTACAAACTTGTTAATATTTTCTTATTTCTCAGGCTTCACTTAATTTTTTCAGTGTTCCCTTGGCTAGAGAGACACAGCTGCTGTTAAAGGTCAACAATATTCCTGGACACATCTTCCTCAGGGCTACGTTGATTCGCCCTCTGTGTTCTCTGCAGTCGTGCACAAAACCCTTAGCATCATCAACCTACCACCAACTACGTGCTTGCTACAGTATGCAGACAACCTACTCATCTCAGCTATGTCAGCACAAGACTGAACAAGCCTCCATTATTGTCTGCAATGTGCTGGCAGAGTAAGTGTTCAAATCATCAAGACAGAAACTGCAGTGGGTAAAACCATAAGTCTCTTATCTGGGACACATTATCTAGACAAAAGAGAATCTCTCCAGGCAGAGTGGAGTTGGTAAAGAGATTTACTAAACCAGCCACAATCAAGCAAATGTAGAATTTTCTGGGACTGATAAACCATACAGGGCATGGATACTGGACTGCTTTGTATGACAAAACCCTGCATCAAGCAATTAATAGTACAAAAACCTTTTCACCTGTATGTGCATGAGAGCGGGGGCCTTGCGGTGGGGATACTGGCCCAGGAACACAGCACACTTTATCGTCCAGTAGCTTATCTATCTAAAACATTGGACAACATTGCACAAGGCATGCCTTCATGCCTCTGGGCAGTCGTGGCTGCTGCCTTGATGGTCCGATGGTCCGAAACAATGAATAAACATTCTAAACAAGGATGAATATTGTTGTTACAGTATTAAGATATCAAGCACATTTTTTACTTTTGTATGATAAAAATTTTTTGGTAATGTGTTGGGTCACCCTTTTTATGTAGAATTATTAGACACACATAACCTACACTAAAACTTAATTACTGTAATGCATGAATGGCTGACTGGATGCACTGCTGTCTCTATAAATAAGCTGCAGTTAGTTGAAAATGCAGCACCAAAAACTTGTAGGCCTGGTTTCATAGACAGGGCTTAGTCTAAGCCAGGATTAGGCCTTAGTTCAGTTAAGGCATTTAAATCCTTTTTATAAACGTTCACAAGAAAAAAACATTACTGGTGTGCATCTTGAGACAAAACAATGGCACTGACATATTTTAAGATATATCAGTGCAAGTTGCTTTCAGTTAAAACAGCTCAAAAACTCATTTTAGTCTAGGACTAGCTTAAGCCTTGTCTGTGAAACCGGGGGGTAGTCTTTTAAAATGACAGAGAATAACAAAATCTAGCCCCACTTACGGGCATCTTTACGTATTGTAATCCACAAACCCTAAACTAAACAAACTCTATTACATTTTTCAAACTTTTCAAATTTATGCAAATGCACTTTTTTTATTAAGGACATGTCTATACCAGCCCATAGAAAAGTACAAAGAAAAGTTATGAAATTTGGCACACAGATAAAAGAGAGTTTAAACATATACCATAGCAAATTTGGAGTCTCTTTCTAAAACCCTCTAGCACCTCCAACAACTGAAACTTATTTATACTAATAAGGTTTCTACAATAAGGCCTAGAAACTAAATTTGAATGCATACCATGTTTTCAATTTTAAAAATCTACTTTTTTTCAAAATCGTTCTAGACAATTTATCGGCTCTTCACCGAATTTAGCTAGATGGCGCCAATCCCTGCGAGGACTTCAGATGACGCCAAATCTGAATTAACATACACGACAACTGCCAAATTTTCTATATATTTTAATCATTATGATCACAACTTGTAATAATTGCTTTAATGAGATCATTGTTTCTGCCATGAATGAATACATGATATTAGCTATCTGCATGATCTGTATTATCTTAGAACTGTACATTTTTAACATATGGACATTACTTTGACACAGTCACCTCTGATAATAGATTACTCTAATGTAGAAACATGCATTTTTCTGTAAAGCTGCTTTGAAACGATATGTATTGTGAACAGAGCTATTTAAATAAATGTGAATTGAATCATCATTAGACCATGCTGGCAAACACTGATCTGAAACTTTGGTTTTTCACAAGCATTTATGTGTGCACAGTTAAGCACGCATGTGACTAAATGCAAAACAGAAGAAAAGTCTGGATACTCGTATAGTTGGTCCACATTTTAATAGATTATTCAAATGTATTTCTCCAAGATTATTCAAATATAATGTGAAATTTTTACAATCATATATATTTTATAGTTTCAAAACATTTTAGCACAATTACACTGATTATACAGACTAGTATTTAATATCACAGTAAGCCATACACATTGAAATCTTTGTCAGAGTCCTAACCAGATATTCTCTGATATAAGGCCATATTGTTTAAACCAAGGAATTCTTGTCATGGTCTGTATTTAATTGTAAAGTTGCAATCTATAACATTTAAGATGGCACCAATACTTCTAATAATTAAACCTGTATTCCACATAATGACACGTAATGTCAAGTATATGTTCATGTAAGGATACAGAAACATAATGGTTTAAATGTTTATCCTATTAAGGCTGATTTTTCATACATTCTCCCAAATTATACAGAAAAATGTTCTGTGATACTGTAAATCTCATTTAAGATCATACAGATGGAAAAGTATCAGGCTTGTGGTGTATCATGCTGCATTAAAAAATAAAAATAAAGCTAAAACCAAGTTCTCTCACTTCAACGACAAGTACATACTCTTAAGTATGCAAGCCAGTATGCCAGCATTTGGATATACGATCATCTGCATCTGCATCACTGCAAATCCCTCATCTTCCATAATGCAATGGTTTGTGGACAATATTAGATGGTCCCCCCGCCACCAAAATAACGTACAAATGCAAATATCCCAGAAATAGGGTGCTATTCATGTTTGATATTTTATTTTCAAATTTTCAAGGTACCATGATTTGAAATAGACTTACCTAATTTGGCATACTATATAGGAGAGATAGTTGTGTCATTTTGCACTCAAGGGGATACCAACAGCAAGAACACTTACCAGTAATCAATAGATCCTTGGTAGTCAATCCTGCTCTTGAAGAACTAACTTCCTACAGAGTTACATTCCAACCCTGCTCCAGCACACCTGCCTGTAGTTTTCAAGTAATTCTGAACACCCTGGTTATGTATTTTCAGGTGTGTTTTATCAGCATTGAAGGATGGAAGCTCTCAAGGGTAGGGTTGCACCAGCCGTTCGTAATTTCTTACTTGAACCAGAACGTAAAATCTACACTAGGGGCTTGGTAATTACTAGCTGGTTTGCAACTAATAACATTCTTAAACTGTATTTGAATTTAATAAATGTTGCAAAACATAGGAAATTACATTTATTATGATTGATTAAATTTGGCATCTATAACATGGCACACAGAGGTGTTGAAGACAAGACATTTATTCACATAATGTTCTCTCTTTTAAAATGTAAACGAGTTTAAATGTCAACATCATTTATGTCTTAAAGGATTAGTTCACTTTCAAATGAAAATTATCCCAAGCTTTACTCACCCTCAAGCCATCCTAGGTGTATATGGCTTTCTTCTTTCTGATGAACACAATCAGAGAAATATTAATAAATATCCTGACGCATCCAAGCTTTATAATGGCAGTAAGCGTTACCAAACAAGTATGAGCTGAAGAAAGTGTCTCCATCCACATCCATCCATCATAAACATATTCCACACGGCTCCGGGAGGGGTAATAAAGGCCTTCTGAAGCGAAACGATGCCTTTGTGTAAAAAAAAAATCCATATTTAACAAGTTATGAAGTAAAATATCTAGCTTCCACCAGACTGCCTTCCATATTCAAACTACGAAGAAAGTGTAAACTGGCGTCGCGTCAGTTACACTTTTTCTGTAAGTTGAATATGGAAGGCGTAGGACGTAGCGTAAGCTTTTTGAACTGCTAGAGTTTTACGCTTTCTTCGTAAGTTGAACACGGAAGGTGGTCTGGCGGAAACTAGATATTTTACTTCATAACTTGTTAAATATGGATAAGTTTTTTTACACAAATGCATTGCTTCGCTTCAGAAGGCCTTTATTAACCCACCCGGAGCCGTGTGGAATATGTTTATGATGGATGGATGTGGATGGAGACACTTTCTTCAGCTCATACTCGTTTGGTAAAGTTTACTGCCATTAAAAAGCTCGGATGCATCAGGATATTTATTAATATTTCTCAGATTGTGTTCATCAGAAAAAAGAAAGTCATATACACCTAGGATGGCTTGAGGGTGAGTAAAGCTTGGGGTAATTTTCATTTGAAAGTGAACTAATCCTTTAAGGATTGAAGTCTGTCAGTCTGATTTTGATGCAATTCAATTAATCTGCTGTTTTATTCCACAATTTAATCAGTATGCTGCTTTGCAGCCTTGTCTGAGGCTGGTGGAAATATTTTGTTTATACATAGAGTCAAATAAGCTTAAAGGTAGGGTAGGCAATTTGTTTTATAAACACTTTTTGTTTTACATGTTGAAACTCTCTTCACATCCTGATAGCAATCAATAATAAAAGTGGTCTAAATTTTAAAACATGTACATATATATTCTGTGGAAGTCTCAGGACCAAAAAATGTTAATCCAATCATTGCATTCAGTCCAAATGTACATTCATGTCTTTTGGAGGAGGCATGGCTTTGGAGAGAGAGCTCTGAAGGGAGGGTGGGATCTTATGCTTTCAAAGCTAGCTTGCTATTGCTAGCCTGTCCAAAGTTGCCTACCCTACCTTTAACAGTGCAACGCAAAGATATTTAGTTGTGCGTAAGATGTAATTTAGTGCCCCTTTATATCACGACTAGGCTGTAGTTGTAACTTACTTACAGCTGGTGCATCCGGCCTCAGGAGCAGGGCTAGCTACTCCTGCATTAGATTCTTTTGACAACTCATGTATCCTCTACTAAACACAGTCATGCACAAATAGTGCAGCAAATTGGAGGGTTGATTGGCACTGCTACAGATACATGCCATTGATGAGGTAATCAGACTCTTCTGTGGTGAGAGGCAAAGCCTTCTTCAGTCTGCGACGTACAAGCCAGAGCCTGCAGCCCACCATCAGTAAGAGCAGAGCGCTGATGATCAATCCTAAAGCCAGGGGAAGGATTGCACCTACACACACACACACACACACACACACACACACAGAGTGACACTTGAAATATCTGAGAAAATACAGTGTTTAGTGCAGTATGTTTAGGTACTCATGAAGTAAAACATACCTGATTCAGGGGGTGGGTGTCCTTCCAGTGCACGATATATTTTAGATGCTGGCAGTGCATTCTGAGACTCTAAGAGAGAATTTTGCTGTTTTTCCTTATGGACTGAGACTATGGGAGCTGCACATAGAAAAGCAATTATTTTTATCATTACATGCTGCAGCCAATTAATTTGATCAAAAGCACAGTTAACACAAAGACATTAAAGAGTCTGACTACCTCACTTAAGTCACACAAAAAATACATGAGACACTAAATGCATTTTTGATGTTAACAGTAGTTGTTTGTGAAAGCACACTGATTTTCACTGTAAGGGGATACTATTTTCTTCTTTGAAATCAGTGAAAACACTGAGTGAGCGTGCATTAGATTTACATTGTTTAAATCATTTGAAACAACACGTGATCTGACAGCCTTACAAACACAGACACACACACACATTTTAGATGCTGATATGTAAGTTACAACTACAGCCAACTACAACAAAATATTCTATCCTAAACTGAAAACTGACATTGTTGTACATACATGTGTATATCTTCCTGCTGGGTAATGGTGTTGCAGTGGCCTGATGTTTTGTTACTGCTGAAAGATGGCAAAACAATCATTTTTAGAGTCACAGCATTCTCAACAGAATAAATTTAATTTAATAAATGTAATCAGCTAATCAAAGGTGGTCAAGTCTCACATGGTTTCTGAATGCACTCATTCACACAATCAGACTTCTGGAGGAAGTTGTTGTGGTTTCCTTTGCAGCCGCCATACTGGAAGTGCTGGCAGTCTCCTGTTTCAGAATCATAATACCAGCGTGGGAAAACACCTTTACACGGGCCAGCCATTGGGGGCGCTGCACAGGGATCTAACAAAGAGAGACAGAAACTTCTGTACTCTACACAGTATCAAGTGTCTAGACATTTACACTGCAGGTCTTGATGCCCAATTCCGATTTGTTGACTATTTTCGATTATTTTGACGATCAGCTTACATCTTCTTTGAAAGTGACCCATATCCGATATCTACATTTACACTATACACTTGGAGAAACAACCCAAGGTAGACGTACTAACCCGGGAAAGCTTAGGCTGAAAAGGAAGTAAAAACGGCATGATTTGCAATGGACACCGATGAAATGATAATACAAGCTTTTGCTTTTCGCACCACTTTAAAGGTCAGCAAAACACTAGTCTCTTAAAGGGTTAGTTCACCCAAAAATGAAAATTCTGTCATTAATTACTCACCCTTATGTCGTTACACACCCGTAACAACACAAATTAAGATATTTTTGATGAAATCCGATGGCCCAGTGAGGCCTGCATTGCCAGCAAGACAATTAACACTTTCAATGCCCAGAAAGCAACTAAAGACATATTTAAAACAGTTCATGTGACTACAGTGGTTCAACCTTAATGTTATGAAGTGACGAGAATACTTTTTGTGCATCAAAAAACAAAATAACGACTTTATTCAACAATATCTAGTGATGGGCGATTTCAAAACACTGTTTCATGAAGCTTCGAAGCTTTATGAATCTTTTGTTTCGAATCAGTGGTTCGGAGCGTGTATCAAACTGCCAAAGTCACGCCCCCCAGTGGTGAACCATTGAAATTTTGAAACACTTATGACATAACGAAGCCTCATTTACTGAAATCACGTGACTTTGGCAGTTTGATACACGCTCCGAACAACTGATTAGAAACAAAAGATTCGTAAAGCTTCAAAGCTTCATGAAGCGGTGTTTTGAAATCGCCCATCACTAGATATTGTTGAATAAAGGCGTTATTTTGATTTTTTGGCACACAAAAAGTATTCTCGTCGCTTCATAACATTAAGGTTGAACCACTGTAGTCACATGAACTGTTTTAAATATATCTTTAGTAGCTTTCTGGGCATTGAAAGTGTTGTCTTGCTGGCAATGCAGGCCTCACTGAGCCATCGGAAAAATATATGTAAAATATTTCAAAAAAATAATGAAAAATAATGAAAAATATCTTAATTCCAAAGTATTCCGAAGATGAACAAAGGTCTTACAGGTGTGGAACGACATGAGGGTGAGTAATTAATGACAGAATTTTGTGCATTATTTTTGACAGAATTTTGACAGAATTGTGCTTTTTTCCTCCTTACACATTCGTGGGTCAGATCCAAAAAAAAAGGAATTGGGTCACTTGAACTTCTGATGAACTATTCCTTTAAATATGTGTGTGTGTTTGTGTCTTTGAATGATGTATCTTATGCATTACCTTGGTTGTCAAAGCCATAATGTTGATGTTGTTCAGGTTTAGGGATGTCAGTGAGCTGTATTTCTGAGGGCGTCTGGGCTGCTGCTTCAGTTTGTATATCTGTTCCATGTTTAGAGGATTGGTAGGACTTAGGACCAGTATCAACTATAAAATAGACCAAACACTTTTTATATATCTTAAAATAATTAAGGTACTGAAAAGGCTTCTGAGAAGATGGTCGGAGAATGGCTTGGTGGTCTAAGCTTACAATTTTGGCAGAAATCTTCATCTGATCGGTCAGGGCAGTGTTGCTTTCCATCGCAGGCATAACCAATGTCTATACAGCAGCCATCATCACACATGAACTGATACCGAGAACAGTGACCTGTACACACTTTAGAGAAACACACATCTGTGTCACGTCCATAGAGATTGATTAAAGTTTACAGTTAATAAATCCTCACAGGGCAATTACAAGAGTTAGGAAGTGATCTGCACATAACAGACAATGTCAGAAAATACAACTAGCAATACATTAAGAAACCAAGACAACAAAAACACATGACATTAAATAAAGTACTGCAGTAAAAAAAAAACAGTGTTAAAGGTAATATATTAGGATTAAACAAATATTTTTTTTTTTTACATATAATAATAATTTATAGAATTCTACATTGAAAATCAGGTCAGGATGGACAACTAATCAGATTACCTAGATTATTTCCCTCTTACTAGTGTTTTTATTTCTTGTGGTTGTACTGTATTTTTAAGAGGGTGAATTTAGAGATGCAACTTCCCAAAATCTCTTCATCACATCAAGTCAATTTTATTTGTATAGCGTTTTCACAATACACGTTGTTTCAAAGCGGCTTTACAGAAAATCACCACGTGCTAAAAAAGGACCAAAGATTCATCTAACGCAGCATATAACTGGTTTCAGCTGCTCCCCTCAGGGAGAGATCACTGACAGCTAAATCTTCCAGATTAAAGAACATTTTCCTTCCAACAGCTGTCAGACTGCTCATTAAACATCCCTAAAGAATCCATATTACTCCTCAGACACACCTTATGATCCATGTTTACATGCACATCACTATTATCTTAAAGGGGTCATGAATTTTGAATTTTTGATTTTTTTTCTTGGTTTTTTGACATATAAGAGGTCACTGTACTATAAAAGTATCCTATAAAAGTTTCAGATCTCAAAACTTCCTCGTTAGTCCAAAAACAGCTTTTATTGAAACCAAACTCCCAAACGACTCTCTTCGGATTTTGTCTTAGCATGACATCATAGAGCGTTGAAAGACCGCCTCTGCAGAAGAAAATCAACGCCTACTTCTACATCATTGCCTCTTTAGCCCCACCCACCGATCTGCACAAAGGATTATTCCAGCAACAAAACCATAGAGATGCCTCTGAGGATTACAGGATGTTTAAGTTGTGTAAAAACAGTCATTGCATTGCCATCCTTGTGATCATAACATTAAGAAAGCGTGGATGAACTTTATTTTTAACAAAGTTACAGATTGCGTCAGTAAGACACTGTTTGTTTGTTTGTTTGTTTGCTTCATTTTACTGCAGATTCATTTTTAAACAAGGCACCGTTCAGCACAGGCTTTTCAGAGAGACTAAAGATAAAAGCTAACTGCATTGGATCCGACAATAATGTCGCAACGCACAAGTTTGAGTAACAGTGTTTTTACAATGTGTCACTATTGCTTTGTCTGTTCCAGATCATTTGATATGTAATCATTTTACTTTCACTTTACAGAAAATGATTAATTATGAATATAAGAAACAAACGATGGTACATTCATTCATATTTACACAAAACACCGTAAGTTATCCTGTCAAATACAAGTACTTAAACTTTATTTGCCACAACTAAGACTTCTAAAGCATATGTAATATGCATAAATGTTTCACAGTTGGCAAATGTTTCAAGATAAAAACCTTTCTGTAGCATCTTCGTTTAAACACTAATATAATGCATTAACTACCTCACAAATACATTAGGAATAAATATAAATAAAGATTATTAATTACCACGCTGTTGCAAACTGGAGTCTACTTGATATTTGAAGTGTAGGTTTGTTGTCTTCTGATTTGGGATCAGACTCCATCTCAAACATATATGGCTGAATTTCACCGGTTATGTAACAAATGTTAAAAAGAGGTGCTCTACCAAGTTCAAGCTTTATTAATTAAAACAACATGAAGTTTCGGCTGTCCAAGGCCTTCATCAGATAACAAGAGTAACATCACACAGTTATGTGCGGTTGTTTCACCGGTTGCCATTTTTCAACATCGGATCGCAATTTTTCAAAACAATTCCACATGTGTAATGGCAGGGACGTTGAAAATTATTTTAATATGCAAAACTGCAAAAAAATATGCCCAATCACAGCAGTGGGCGTTTAAAATGCACAACACCGCTGTATGCTGCGTCAAAAGAACACGCGCACTCAGATGTAAACAAGCCTGACGTGCATATGAAGCACATGGCGGAACAAGTGAAGGAAACGCACTGAATGAAAGTGCACGTTCACTCTCTGGCAGCAGAGGGCGCTGATGGAACAGCAGAAGTGCAGCGGTTATCCCGGAAACCGCGTAAAAAAAAGCAGCTGCGCTACTGAACAGTAATTAAAATGCTTCAAACAGCCATTCAGTTTTTTGTATTCGCAATGTTGTTCATCACAGCACCAAATACTTAATACTTAAAGACTTAATAGGCTATTTACTTTCAAGCTTAAACATTTTTATATTTTAATCTGGACTACAACATGCCCTATAATGATTGAAAATGTTCTGATTATCGTTCAGTAACACTTAGTGACATAAGGCTTCATTAGTTAACATGTTAATTCATCATTACCAAACTGACAAAGAAAAATACTTATAAAGCAATTATTAATGTTAATTTCTTAGTTAAAGTTTAATAACATTACTAAAATCAAAAGTTGTAATTATTAATGGACCTGAGCTAAAACTAACAATGATCAGTTGTATTTTTTAACTAACATTAACAAAAAATAATACCTTCTGTAACAAATGTAGCTATTGCTCAATCTTAATCCTAGTTAATGCGTTAACTAACGTTAAATAATGAGACCTTATTGTAAAGTGTTACCTGTTGTTCTTTATAATTCTTTTGCACATTAATCTGTTTGAAACATTTTACTTTAGAATTGTTTTTGTGGATTGTGTTATTGTATTTAAATGTTCAGAGTTCCTTCTGTTATAAGAAAAAGAATTCTTAAAACTGTTATAGTATGACAACACTTTTTTTGCAACTTATTTCAATATCGTGATAATACCGTATAGCTACCGTGATAAAAGCTTCAGCAATTATCGCAACATGAAAATTTGATACCGTCACATGCCTACTTCCAAGTCTTGAATGTGACGCGCCCATCAAAATGGAGCGTTCGAAAGACAGGGTAAAAAACAGGATAGAAAATAACTTATTACTTCTAAATTAGAATGTTTTGAAATGAATACATTATAAGTGGACCTCAGAGAACATTATAATTTGTTTTAAAAATGCAGTTCATGACCCCTTTAATCTTTTAAGAATATTGTAACTATTGCATCAATTTCTCTTTTATCTATCTGTACTGGATCTCTGTCCTCTGCACACAATAATGAATGCTTGCACATTTAGGCCTAGATCTTAGGACACTTCCACACTGAGAATTAAGAAAATGTCCTCGAAAGTTATTTCGGTAACTATTCTAGTAGTACTATATTATTTTGTTCATTCACAATGCCAGAGCCTTCCCGTATTGTGTGCTTTCATCCACACACATCCCAGACAGTCCCGCAAAGAGAAGCGCTCTTTCATTTTTGTGCCATCCTCTCATAAACAACTACACTGTATGATACCGCTAGGTTTGTGGTTGATTCCATCATCTGCACTGATGGTGAATAGATCCCTAGTCTTGTATCACTTTTCTCCAGTCTATGTACACATGCATACCAACATTGTGCCGAATCTCTCAGTTTTTGAACATCTTGAGCCTTGAATGTTGTGTTTAATGTCATGTTAAAAATAAACCTCTTTGGTCCCGTGTTCTGCTCTGTTCAGTTATGCTCCTATATGTACAGCTCTTTAAACGTGTCTGATCGATGATAAGTCGGCATGACCCTCAACCAGCCTAACTATGCTTGACACCAAATAATCATTCAATTGCCCCTATTATGCTAGGTTCCTAATTTTGTTTTAGTGTCTCCTACAATAGATTTACATGCATCAAAGGTCAAAAAACACTTTAATTTTCTCACACTATACACTGCACATCACCTCCTTTCTCAAAGAAACCTCTCCTTTCTGAGAGCCGACTCTGATCTTATTGGTCAGATGGCCCAGTCTGTAATTTCAGCTCCAGAGGCTTCCTCAGGACTTGATACACAGTGATACGAACAGTAACAGTGCTGTCGGTTTTACCTTATCAATTCCAGCCTGAGTATTCATCCTTCTGAAGTGGATTTGCAGCACTAAAAAAACAGCGTCTTATTCAACAATTTCTTCTCTTCCCTGTCATTCTCCTACACTGTTTATGTTGTTGACACAATGCAGCGCTTCCAGGTTCTATGTCAGAATGCTAGCTTATTATTGGCCGGCTCCTGCATCAGCAGCACATGCATGCGTTGTGGTGCTCATGTGAACAGCGTCCGCCAATACTGAGTCTACAACGTAAACAGCAGTGGAGAATGACAGGGAAGAGAAGAAATTGTGGAATAAAGTCATTATTTTTGTTTTGTTTTTGCCACAAAAAGTATTCAAACGAGTGTCACATGTGACTAGATTGTATTTAACGCCGCAACCTCACGGTACACATGGAGGTAGCAGCATTAAGCGTGGCGGTAATAGGCATTTTGGTTGATTACCTACTGTACGTATGCTCGCACACACTCGCATACAAAATTACAAAAGTAATTTTGAAGGAAGATATAAACAAATAATGTCTGACCTTCAGCGTTTGGTGCAGGGGCAAGCACACTAACAGACACGTTGTCAGAGCTCTTCTGTCCCGCCGTGTCGGTGACGGTTAACTCAAAGGTGTAAATTCCTTCTCTGAGACCACTGAGTTTCAGCAGGCCTGGATGAGTCACCTGGAGACCAGTAAAGGCCACATTTGAGTTGTATCTCACAGAAGATGGATCACAGATATTTTTCACTAGACTGAACAAAACTGGAGAAGAATTCTACATATGGTATGAATATTTAGGTCATGATGTTACTCAGGTCTACATTTTGCAGTATCTGTGGAAGTGCATTACAATGTAACTGACAAACATAAAAAAAAAAAAATGTAACAGCTCGATTGGATAGTAAGCGATGGTTTTCAAGTCATCACAAGCATTTGCAATATAGATAGACAGCTGTGTTAATATAAGCGTTTAAATTTTGCCACATGAAGCAATATGCAGCGATAAAGCAAATGGAAGTCAGATTTGGCAGTTTTAAGTGACAAGCAACAAAGTTGATCTGAGTTCAACAGTGACTACAAATAAGAGTGCCGTCATTGAAGCTCATATGATATTACCTACCAAACATCAGTACAAAAACCAATAGAACAGTCACAGTTTTCTTAAACGCTCCCCCACAATGGTTGAGCCAATGTTGCTATGTCCGACTGGTCAGGATGTTCACACAGAGCCATGCTGAGTGTTAAACTATTAGAGATGACTGACAATGACAGGTTTACCTTCATTTTAATGGAGGGGTCTCCTTTCACGAGAGCCCAGTCATAATGTATGATGTCATGATCATCAGTGCTGTCTCTGCCGTCTAGCACCGCCCAGTCTGTAGGCAGCTGAACCACCAAGTCCTGACCCGCATCACTACGGGGCGGCTCATCCAAACCTGTGAAACCCAAATCCACAAAAAAAAGTCAACTTAAAATTTGTTTTGTGACAACACAAACTGCCAACATTGTTTAAAACTAAAGCCTTTTTGTTCTAGGGTCAAAGACGAGACGTCACTATTTTGGTGTCCACATCAAATTAAATTTACAAAAGTCATTTTATATACATAAAAAACATTAAATTCAAGTAAAGTGTCTACTTTCATTTTTCAAAATATGGGTGAAATAATGTTCCAAAGTGTAAAATTGTCATTCAGCGTAATGGTCAGGACTTTGATTTTACCATTACATCTTTAAATAAATATATAAAATACCAAGTTAAAAAAAATATTTGTTTTCTTGATATTTTCAAATAAGTGTTGGCTGTGTTATATTAAAAGGACTATGTTTTATTGTTTTTTTAAGTATTGAAATAACCAGGGAACTTTTGTCCCGAATATCCAGTTTGTTGGAGGTCATTCAGTATAACAGGAACAAGAAGCCATTCTGAAATCATATAAAAAACTGATAGTCATTCGACAGTCTGTGACATCATCAAAAAGTGCCCTGAAGACCCTGTGGTGCTCAGAGTTTATTGCTCTTAAATATTTTATCATTTCACCTTTTCATGGTATTTGTAACGTAAGTTACAAAAACATATCCTTCAGTGAAATGCCAAAAAACACTTATTGTTAGATTATTTGAAAAATAAGTAAATGTTGTGAATAATTGTGATTATATTTACTGGTCAAGCTCTCTATTTGATATAGGTGGCCAGTTGATAGCCTGCAATATAAGCTGAAGTAATTTAAATTTAAATGTTAAATGTGCACTACAATTCAAAAGTTAAGATTTTTCTCACTAATGCTGCATTTATTTGATCAAAAAATACAGTAAAAGTGAAATACTCTGAATATATTGTTAAAATTTAAAATAACTCTTTTCTATTTTAATATATGTTTAATGTAATTTATTCCTGTGAGGGAAGGTAAAGCTGAATTTTCAGTCTTCAGTGTCACATGATCCTTCAGAAATCATTCCAAGAAACTTTATTATTATTATAACAGTTGTGCTGCTGCCTGCTTATTTTTGTGGAAATTGTGATTCGTTTTTTCAGGATTCTTTAGCCCTATTCGGACGGTAATTGTTTCTCATGTGGACCGTAAAAATAAACTTGCATGGCACCTCAGTAATAATACTCATGCATTCATATGTCTACATGAGGTAAACATAAAGCTGTTTGGTTTATATTTTAATGTATAGGCCTAATTGCTGCCATAATAACAGCCCATTTCAAATGTTTACATGCTTTTCTTCTCTTTCTCCATTGAGCGGGAAAAAAATATTGTTCTTGTAAATACTTTCCAGCATTTCAGTCATAAAAGTGTACGCTACATCTTTAAAATGCATTCAAATTACTGCGAAGCGCAACCGTTATGGTATAGCAGTGGTCAAAGATTTAAACAGTGAATTTTTAATTCTTCTCTTCTTGTAAACTCAGGGCTGTTTACACAACACCACTTTCAACTAAAAACCACTTTCGACAACGGCGTTTTGGCAGCTTGAAAAAGAAAACTTTTAAAAACGGGATTCAAAGTACAAGTTTTTGAAAACGACACTGTTATCGTTATCGTCTCCGTGTAAACTACTAAAACGCTAATTTGTGAAGACGGTGACGTCATGTACACACGTCCCCATGTCGCCTTTTGTTGAATAGAAAGTTCAGATTCAGAAGAACAGCTCTTTTTCGAGATAGAATTTCTGTAACAATTTAAAAGTCTTTACTGTCACTTTTGATCAATTTAACGCATCCTTGCTGAATAAAAGTATTAGATTCTTTTAATAATAGGCTAATAAAAAAAATCTTACATGGTCCCAATTTAACTTTTGGAAAGTAGTGTACATTCTATAAAAGAATCTGTCAGAAGGGACCCCACATATAAGCTAATAAATCGTTATTGTTTCTCGTTGTCATTTTTGGCCCGATCCTGCGGCCCATACATACAATCAGAGAAACCCACCCTGCATTACGGACTCCTCGTCATCGATCCCATATGCAGGTCTCCTGGCTGAAGTGTTGGGACGGCCAGTGGCAGCGGAGCCCCGGGAGGACTCATGGGCTCTAGTGCTGTTGTCTGCCCGACTGTAGGTGCTGAATCCCGGCTGAAAGGAAAACGAGCACACATTCCTGCCTCTGTATGTGCAGTTGAACAAATAACAGCGTAAACTGTCGTCCGACTGCTTGAGGTCCTCCTGGATGATGGCAGATGTGCAGTGCGGGTGAGAACAGCAGGCGTGCACGCAGTCCCTCCAGCTAAACACCCTCTGCGGGGCGGACAGAAACGCGGCGCCCTGCTCGATGGAGGCGCTGGCGCGGATGATGCGCTCCTCCACCGCCTTAAAGCCACTGACACAGCGGTCTCCATCCTCCTCATCCTCTCTCGAGTCCGACTCATCCTGCTGTAACTGCTTACGGAACTCCTCCAGCAGTTCTTCCACGCCGGATATTTTGGATTTGAGGTCAGATGTTGAAGAGGACCGCGTCATCATGACCGTCCTCGTCATACAGAGAAGAACAGAACAGATGAGCGCTCGCTGGACATGATACGCCGAATGAAACATAATTGCGCTGTAAAAGCTCCTTCCCCACGATGGAAACGATTGCACGTATATCTCACATCACATTCGAAATTCAAAGTATTTGTTTACGATGTAAGAATCGCCGTTTTGCGCATTAAAGAACAGCACAAAGCACCTGCACCTGTCGTTTTCACTGGTAACTGAACTGAAATCAGTGCAGCCGTTAATGCAGCATTATGCTGCGATGCTGGTTGTTCATGCAGGGGGCGCTCTGTGGCTCAGCAAGCCCAAACACCATTGGCTGCTGCGTTCAAGTCCTCCTGGGAAGTTCGTATTTACGAAGTCAGGTGAGTTCAAGTCACTTTCGTCGGAGCAAGATGGCAGTATCCTCTCTTAATTAACTACACAAAAATACAGCAAGGTTTTTTACTCTTCTTCTAGAAAATGAAGAACAAAGAATGTGCTCCAGGGGTGTTTTGATTGTTTGTTTGTTTTTAATTAATTTAGGAAGCCACTTTATCATCTTAAGTGTTTGCTGCCAAAAAGCTCATTTTTTTGTTTCATCTGACCATAGAATGTTTTAAAAGTAACTGACACTACTGGAACTTCAAACGGGACGGGTTCTACGGTCAGATGAAACAAAACAAAAAAAGAGTTTTTTGGCAGCAAACACTTAAGATGGGTTTGGTGCACACAGGGATAAAAAGTAGCCCAAGTGTAAAATACACTGCTGTATCTTTAATGTTGTGGGCCTAATTTTCTGCTGGAGGTCCTGGACATCTTGTTCAGATACATGGCATCATGGATTCTATCAAATACCAACAGATAAAAAATCAAAACCTGACTGCTTCTGCTAGAAATCCTATAATAGGCTGTGGTTGGATCTTCCATCAGGACAATGATCCAAAACAAACATCAAAACCAACACAAAAATGTGTCCCTGAGCACAAAATGAAGCTTCTGCCATGACTATCCCAGTCCCCTGATCTGAACCCTAAAGAAAATGAGTGGAGTGAACTGAAGAGAAGAAGCACCAACATGGAGCTGGGAATCTGAAGGATCTGGAGAGATTCTGCATGAAGGAATGGTCTCTGATCTCTTGTCAGGTGTTCTCCAAACTCATCAGGCATTATAGGTGAAGACTCAGAGCTGTTATCTTGGCAAAAGGAGGTTGCAAAAAGTATTTAATAAAAGGGGGCAAATAATTGTTCCCAATGTGTTTTGGAGTAAAACTTTATTTCATAATGTGATTTTCCCCCCACTTTCAATTCTTTTACTTCAATGAAAGGTTAGATTTTTGCTAATTTTTTAAATAAAATATTAAAAGGATAAACAATGCAGATTTATTTTTTACAGCCATCTTTGATAATATTTACCAAGAGGGCAAATAATTCTGACCAGCACTGTCATCAAGGCCAATCAGCTTTCAGTATCACTAATGCGTCATCAATCCGGTTAGTACTGGTGAAGAAATCCAAAAAAATAAAGGATCCCTATTCCCAAAACAACACTAAACGAAAAAGCCCATAGGCCTATATGATTTGGAGTGCAGGATGGCGTTCATCATGTTCCTGAGCAGTTGAATTAAATATGCTATAAACCGCGCTCATTCAAAACATGCATTTATTGCATAGACAAAGAACATATTGTGTTTAAAATGTATATACACAGTTCAGTTGAATGATAACATTTGCCCACTTTAATGCTGTTAACCTGAATGTTTTAAGCAAACTGTTTGCTGAAAATAAAAAATATCCTTAACTTAACAACAGCACTGAAATAGGACCACAGAGTTTATCTGTCAATCAAGTGCGTGTGAAAGGTGCGTTCATTACTATAATGGTGTATATACAGTATATACACACACATATACAGTCATGTGAAAAAGTTAGGACACCCTATTGAATTCCATGGTTTTCTGTATCAGGGCATAATAAAAAATCATCTGGTCCTTGGCAGGTCTTAAAGTCCCCCTGTGGTGAAAATCAAATTTTTAATATTGTTCATATGTCTATCTGGTGTTTTTACCATGCTTTAAGACAAACCATGTGCAAATTCATAAGTCAACACCATTGTTGAGTATTTTCTTTTTAAAACTGCAGCGATCTAAAGACAGTCTCAAACCCGCGGTTTGGAATCGCTGGTGTTTCTGACGTCACAAACTACCTTGTAACCAATCACATCAACGTGCCGGCTGGCTTTAGCATATCATTAACTGACCACGCAAGGGAGTCTCAAAAGAAGATTAGGCTGTCCCGATATATTTTTCTGTTGATATGAAAAATCTGGTATATTAAGCAATATGGCGGGTGTATGATGCATATTACGATGTTATGATGAACTATATGCCTTTCTCCACTGACGTTCTGAGTTGTTCAAAGCGTTTCTAAGGATACTGATTGTTAGAAGGCAGCTGTCTGACTCGTGAATGTGAACATGGTTTGTGTAACATTATTAGCAACACATTATTATCTGTTTGATAATGTAGTCAAGCAAAACGCTAATCATATTAATTACCGTTATGTGTCCGACGATGTAAAAATCGATACCATTGTGCAGCGTTTACCTCAGTAAGTTCATCTAGTGGATCTTGTCTGAGCTCCTGTGAGTGAGTGAGTGAGTGAGTGAGTGGAGGCGGGGCTAATTATCATATTCGTAGGTCCGTGTATATTAAATGAGTCAAGGGTGTAGAGTTACATTCAAGCTATTTCAAGGCATTAAGATTTTTTTTTTTTTTCTTTCCCACAGGAAAAAAACATTCAAATATGTAATTTTGGTGATCAAAGATGAGTAAGGGATACAATTATTGACTACAGGGGGACTTTAAAATTTGGAAAATAAAACCTCAGATGAACAACAACAACACATGACATATCACACCATGTCATTATTTGTTTAGCAAAACTAAAGCCAAAATGGAAAAGCCATGGGTGACAAACTTAGGACACCCTTACTGTTAACATAGGAATTAAGAGGGTAAGTAATAGTCTGTAACGCGCTGGTTGTGCAATCACACACAAAGATAAAGATGAGTATAAATAGGTTAACTTTAATAATCCAAACAGGTAAGATCCAACAGAGAAGCAGCAACACAACCATAATAGTTACGAGACCAGACAAAGACACAACAACTGAACTGAACTTATACACAGATGATTAACTCAAATGATTAACTGCTGTGGTGATTAGTGCAGTGTCTATGGTGATAGATTGTGGTGGGAAAACAGAACAAAGGAGCACATGTGACTGATGAAAACAAACTGAAAGTCCATGTGGTGTGAGGGTGTGACACAGTCAGGCACTGCTAATCAAATGCCTTTGATTTACTGATCATCAGCAAGTGTGATCACCTCTATAAAAGCTGAAGTTCTGGCAGTTTGAGCATCTGGAGCTTTCAGGTGTGTGTTAACACAATTCCAAGGAGGAAAGACATCAGCAATGATCTTAGAGAAGCAATTGTTGCTGCCATCAATCTGAGAATGATTACAAGGCCATTTTCAAACAATTTGAAGTCGATCATTCAGTGAGGAAGATTATTCACAAGTGGAAGACATTCAAAATAGACACCAATCTTCCCAGGAGTGGACATCCCAGCAAATTCACCCCAAGATCAGACCATGCAATGCTCAGAGAAATTGCAGACAACCCAAGAACTACACTTCAGACTCTACAGGCCTCAGTTAACATGTGAAATGATAAAGTTCAAGACAGTACAATTAGAAAAAGACATGTCAAGTATGGCATGTTTGGAAGGGTTTCCAGGAGAAAGCCTCTAAAAAAACAGGACAGCACGGCTTAGGTTTGCAAAGTTGCATTTGAACAAACCATAAGACTTCTAGAACAATGTCCTTTGGACAGATGAGTCCAAAATGGAGATGTTTGGCCATATGCACAGTGCCAAAAGAGCATATCAGCACAAACACCTCATACCAAAAGTCAAGCATGTGGGTATAGGGCTGATGATTTTGGGCTTGTTTTGCAGCCACAGGACCTGGGCACCTCACAGTCATTGAGTCGACCATGAACTCCTCTGTATACCAAAGTATTCTAGAGTCAAATGTGAGTCCATCCATCCGACGGCTAAACTTGGCCAAAATTGGGTCATGCAACTTGACAATGATCCCAAGAACATCAGCAAATCTACAACAGAATGGCTAAAAAAGAAAAGAACAAGGGTGTTGCAATGGCTCAGTCAAAGTTCAGACCTCACCCCGACTGAAATGCTGTGGCAAGAGCTGTGCATTAACAGATGCCCACAAACCTCATTGAACTGGAGCAACGTTGTAAGGAAGAGTGGGCCAAAATTCCTCCAGAATGAGGTGAGAGACTGATAAAGTCTCGATAAAGAAAATGATTACTTTAAATTATTGCTGCTAAAAGTGGATCTACAGGCAATTAAATCACAAGGTGTCCTAACTTTGTCACGCATGGTTTTTCCATCTTGGCTTTATTTTTGCTAAATAAATAATGACATGGTGTGATATATCATGTGTTGTTGTTTATCTGAGGTTTTATTTTTTACACCAAAAAGTATTTAATTACTTATTACTTTCTAAATCCTATATCAACCTCAACTAGTTAATGTGATACAAGGATAGACATGAAACGGCTCTTTTAATTGTTTCAAATAATACTACATAAATTATTATTAAATGACCGAAGTTTTTAAAGTGAGAAGGATACATAAAAATGCATTTTAACGTTAGACTTTAAATTTTGTTGTTAAATCCACTATATAATTGTTCTACAGCCTATACACAGTATTTAGTTCAATTACTTTAGAAGTTACTGTAATGAAATTACAGAAAAAATAAGAGTAATCCCTTACTTTACTTTTACAATGGTGCATAATACATTTTTTTTAAAAAACACATTTTAGCAATTTAAAAATGTTTGAAGGAGTTTTTACATGACACTCCGGTTGGGAAACGTTATGAATTATGAATAAAGAAGATTTTAGACACGAATAATTCCACGGATTATAAGAAGAAGAAGAACTGTTCAGAAAGAATAAATCCTATATGTATTAAAGAAAACGTCAAAATTAAGTTTGTAACTATTCAATAAATGCGTTCAGATTCGATGTGCGCTCACGCGCTCTGCTCATATGCGCGTGCGAGCATATGAGTGATTCGAATTTTAGTTGCTATAGCGACGCGTGTTATGAATTCTGAATATAAACACTCAAACAGATCCTATCTGTTGGTTGAGAGACGAGGCGAATTCACAGACTTTTGCAGAGTATTTTCTGAGCGAATCTTGTGATTTTGAAGCTGTTTAGAGGATTTCTGAGAGGAGACTTTTATTCTAGAAGGACTTCGCAGGATATATCCTTTATATAGTTATATTTTTTTTAAAGAGTTCATATTTCTGAGGATACTTTTATTTTATTGTTCTATTCTTATTTTAGAAGGAGTTTGGTTATTTTTTTTTTATTTTTTTGGGAGGAGTATTTCTGAGGAGAGTTGTATTTTATTGTATTGTATTTTGTATTGTGTTTTGTATTGTTTTTATTGCAGTTTGCAGGAGGATGTCGATGGCTCACATGATGGTTGAAAGAGGAGGTCAGTGCTTTAGTTTTTCATTTGTTTATGGTATGTTATGGTATGATGTTGTACAATGATTGACTACATTAATGTGAAGAAAATTGTGTGAGGTAACCCATTTGATCCCCCAAGTGATCACATTGATTATTTGCATGTGAAATGTGAAATAAACTTTTCAATTTGAGTAACTGAGGTAACAATTTGTAATTGACCACTGACATTGATTATTGATTATTATTAAAACATTAATGACTATGCGATGTCTGAATGTGATGTTTGGAGACCCAGTTCTGATGACCGTGATCAGGATCCACTGCCAGACCGACCCAGGAGCTTCCTGGATATTTAACACCTCTGTCTTCTGAGTTGGCTGTTTCTGTGTCCACAGGTCAGGCTCACAGGAAGAGGGAGTGGCAGAGCGGTCATCAGTCGTTAAGTCTTAGCAGCAGAGGCTCATACGAACTCGTTTGGAGGTGGAGTGGTGATGGAGCGGATAGCCGAAACGACCAGAGCAGTTGCAGCAACAGGTGTTTGTCCAGGTCCGACAGCCTCGAAGGGTTGCTGTGCCCTCCGCTGCCAGGTCAAGTTCCTGTCGAGCCAGCAGAAACTTCATATGGCCTAACTGCTCAGGGTGCCATGGAGGCTTCTCCTGTGAACAAGAGCTCAACAGGTAATATTAAAATAAGGCTGGGCGGTGTAAAGTGTACTGATCAATGGTACTTGCACTGTCTGACACATACCCGAAACACGCGCACAGAAAGCCTCTTCTCAGACAGTATACGATCCCGAATAGAATTCTATTTCGCAAATTGCTCTTGAATTGTCAAATACACACAAAATTGTCAAAATGGCTGTCGTGCCGATTATTACAGTGTCAGTTATGTCTTAAATAAGACATTGCTATGTATTTAATAAAAAATCAATGTTCATTTAAATATATTATATTTAATATAATATAAACAGGCCTATATATTAAATATATTTTAAGAAATGGTCCATATGATCTTTGCCTTTACCAGACCTGAGCCACATATTTCCATTACTTTGGATTTGTAACATTACAGATAATAATTTAACAGTAAAATGTAAGTTATGTCATTGTATCGTTGCTTAATTTGACGTCAGAGATGTTTCTAATAGCTGTGTTTTCAATTGTTTTTCTTCATTTCAGAAAAACCTACAGAGCGTACGAAGAGGAAAAGAATTCGTTCTTTCCTCAACAGGCTATGGAAGGCCATGAAGCGTCCTTTCCGGTGCTGTTGCCCCTGTAGTGCTGTGGATGTTGTGGAGCCTTTTGTCCCTCCACCAGATCTGGAGCCAGAGCCTGATCCCGAGCCACCATCACCTGCTCCAGATCACTTCAGCGTCAAGCCAAATAATGGTAAATCGCCAGTCATTATTTCTCCAACATAATTTTAAACAGTATTGTCGTCTTGTTTTCCACTAATACCTTAAGGCTCGTTTTCAGAGAATATTAATATTGTTTTCCCCATATTAATATAATTTTCTCAACACAAGCAGCACTGGATTTAGCAAGCTCATATATTTCTCATATTTTTCTGTTCGTTTTTCAGAGTCCTTTGAGTCTCTCTATAACGTGGGAGCGATGATTGGATCCGGAGGATTTGGCAGGGTGTACGAGGGAACACGCAAATTTGATGGCAAAAAGGTAAACATTTTGCTCTTGCATGCATCAAAACATATTTAAAACAATTTACAGATGGTTTAATACTTGTGCTTGAATACTGTTACTGTTATTGTTATTTTTTTTTTTTTTGCAGGTTGCCATCAAGCGGATGCTCAAGATTGACAACGCTCGTTATCTTGATATTGTAAGTTGGCCAAAACCTGAATATGTATTTAAGTGCAGATTTCTGTAGTTAATACACCCGTCAGAAGCATTAGGTGTAAATGTGATTGACAAATAAACCTAGAGGCACCAAATAACTTTGAGCTGAAAAGGCTCTTTTGAACATATCTAAAAAGATCAAAGAAAAGTACATTTAAAAATATGTTTTCTTCAGATTTATACCCAGCTAACCTTCTGTCTACTACTTTTCTCTAGCCTGGGCATCCCAAACCACTCGTTACAGAAGTGGCGCTGCTGTTAATGATGAGGCGAGAACCCATAAGCCCCTTCGTCATACAACTATACGAGTGGTTTGAACACCCTCGAAAATTCACTCTCATTATGGAGTACCCGGAACCCTGCGAGAGCTTGTTGGACTTCATCAATCATGAACCCGGACCGGATGAACCAGTATCACGGGTCATCATGTTACAGGCTGTGGTGGCAATACAACACTGAATCGAGCATGGGGTATTTCATAACGACATTCATGCGCTGAATTTCCTGTTCAAGAGAAGAACATCAGAGCTCAAGCTGATAGACTTTGGCGCTGGTCAGCTATTTAGTAGTGATGGCTACGAGAGCGACACATACATTGGTGAGCATTTTGGGAGTGTGGAAAACTGAATGTAGTGACTTACTAATTATTTGATGTTTTAAAAAAAAAGCTCAACAATGTGCAAATGTCTTGCTTACAGGAGCACCGGATTACTGCCCACCTGAAGTCTTGACAGAGCCTCGATTCCACGCTGTCCCAGCAAATGTCTGGGCTCTAGGAGTGCTGTTGTACAACATGGTGAACGCATGTCGTCCTTTTTGCAACAGAACAGAAATCACACAAGCCAAAGTTGCATTTCAGAACTCCAACTTATCCAAAGGTGAGTGAATAATATTGATAACATTGATAAACACACACATAAAGCAAAGGCTCTGTATCGAAACAGTTAAAGGTGAAGTATGTAAGATTTTTTATTTATTGCTCAACGTTTAGCGAGAGTGTCGCAGAAACTACATACTTCACTTTTAAAGTAAAGATAAGAAACATTTTACATTATATTAATCATGTTTTAGATGCTATTTTCATAGATGCCAAGTCACATGGTCATGACTAACCAGCTCTCTCCTTATTAAAATTTGTACAGAGTGCAGAGATCTGATTAGAAAGTGCCTAGCCCGGGATCCGACTAAACGGCTGACGTTAGAGCAGATGTCACTTCATAAATGGTTTAGTGATGGTCTACTGTAGTTTGAAGAAGTTCAGGAGATTCACTCGATCAGTGATTTCAGGTGTGAGGAAGTGTAACAGACAGAGTAGGATTATTATCATTTGTCTTCAATTCTGGATTATTTGTAGTGAGATTTTCAAATTTGTGTTCATTGTAATGTTCTGTATAGTCAAGTCACCATTTATATAGCGCTTTATACAATACAGATTGTGTCGAAGTGGCTTCACAGTAATAAACAGGAAAATAACAGAATCAGTGATGCAAACAGAATTTCAGCTCAAAAAATCATTCATGAGTTAACTTGTTCATATAATCTTTGTATTGGATAGGAAATGACATACTTGCTGTCCTTGGTGGAGGGCTTGAGCTCGAGACTTGACCCGAGGCCTAAAGTCCAACCCCAACCTGACAGGGAACTCAGAGCCTGTCCATGTCCGAGCAAGAACACGAGAGACGGCAAGACTGGAAAGAAGTCATCAAGTCATCACAGCCACATCTGCTTTGTTTTAAAAGTCATTTTGCTTTGTTTTTAAAGTCAAGACAAGTCATCTTTATTTATATAGTGCTTTATATAAGAACAATCTGTATATATGTATATATCATTTGAATAAATGAAATTCTTTTAAACAGTCTCGGTCTATGAGAACCCTTTGAAATGAAAAGGCAAAGACCTATTTTTGTGCTTCCCGAAATTGTCATGAAAGTCCAGATGGCACAGACTGACAGGTCCTTAACTCAACCTGCCTGTGATCACATCATTCTCTTTAGGGCATAACTGATTGGTTCCTGCTGTACCCAATGAGCTTGCGTGCTCAACCTTTAAATACTTTGTTAGCATTTGCTGTAGGTGCAGCGCGCTTTCAGAAACCCTCTACCTTCCCCAGCTCCACCTGTATTAACTGAAATTAATACAGACATGTATTTATGAAAACCTATGGTGAATATAACTAGGCTACTGTAGTAGATCATATCCTCCTGGGACCCATGAATAGACTTCTGTCCACTGTAGTGGACATTATATTTTAGTGAATTTCTCTGACACCATACATGTCACAGTTTTAGAAAGAAAAAAATGTTAAAGGAAACGATAAACTGAAAGTTGACTTTTTTTCCTTTTAACCTTTTATTCATTTTTGAATGTAGCTCCGTATTTATTTTTCCTTGGCGCAAAATGCTAATGAGAGGGTGTCAATCAAACATCAGAAGGCGGTCTCTATGCTGCCATTTGCTGATCGTTATAAAAGCGCCATCAGCTGACAGTGTTGAAAACAGTAGCTAACCTACGCTATATGCTGATTATATTCTCTTCAGAGTAGATGCATCTATACACGCTTTAGGTCAGTTAGCAGCTACGTTTGATGTGGTTTCGAACCTCATCTACATTTCAGTCCGAATCGGCACAGTTAAACTGTTAAGAACTTAAATAATCTGTTAAACGTTTGAGAAAGATAGTGCTTATGATGATTGTAAAATACATGATGAACGTCATCCTCCACTCCTTCATTAGTAAAATCATAAATGGGCTTTATTCATTTGGATTTCTTCACCACTCTACTACTAACCGGTTCGATGATGCATTAGTGATACTGAAAGCTGATTGGCTTGATGGTGTGGAAGGGCAAATTTAATTCATCTACCCCCAGTTTCACAGACAAGGCTTAAGCTAGTCCTAGACTAAAATGCATGTTTGAGCTGTTTTAACTGAAAGCAACTTGAACTGACATATCTTAAAATATGTCAGTGCCATTGTGTTGTCTCAATATGCACACCAGTAATGTTTTTTTTTTTTCTAGTGTATGTTTATAAAAGATACTTAAATATCCTAATTGAACTAAGGACTAGTCTTGGGTTAGGCTAAGCCCTGTCTATGAAACTGGGCCCTAGAGTTTATAATTGTAATGAGTCCACTGAAAGCGAGCTTGAAGAACCCATGTGCAGCTAGCCTATATTTAAATCCCAAACATGAACAAAATGAACACAGATTTGGCTTGGCGTGACAAATATGGCATGAACAAAAACTCAACAAAAGCAGTGGTTACATGGACAATACTTAACCAAGAACAAGGCAAACATGAGGGCATATGCTGCGTTCACGCCACCTTGTATTTACCGGAATCTTGAGATGACAACACGTGACGTTGTATTCGGAGCTGTTCACGTCCTCGGACTGGGAATTATGCGTTTCTATGGCACCACTATCAACGCCTAAATGAATCTACAGCGGTCAGGTGGTATAACGGCCATGTAGCACATGTGGGAACTTTCAGAAAACTCCCAGCTTACAAGCTGTAATTACGAGCTCTACAAGGACATGAACGCTTTTTATTACAATATGGCGTGAATGCACCTTTCAATGTACAAGGACCAGAGATCGTATTATTATAGGGAGATAAGAGGGTCTGTATCTCTTACCATTGGAGAAAGTGTAACGGCTAACTTAATCACGTGCGGCACCTCTCAGCCTATCGTGTCGCCGTTCAAAACTCCTCCCTGCGTACCGCCAATGCGTACCGCCAGTTAGCATTAGCCATTACGCTTTTTTGGCTAAAGGTTGCAGGCTTGCCTTCTAGTGGCTTTGCAAGGACTAATGACAAAACAAGGGACACCTGTGCACAATCAACCCAATGAACCAATGACAACATAGCACATGACAAGGGGAGCACATGGCAGGATCACATGACTAGAACATGACAAACAAGGGAAGCACATGGCAAAAAGGAACATGAAACATAACAATGACTATATACAAAATAAGAGACGTCTAAGAAACTATAAATATGAAACTAAACCCAACACCATTTGTGATAATAATAAGATGATGTCCGATTTATCCTCCCTCGTGCTTTGTTGCACGCATTTTGGACAAAAGCAATGACTATATGATCCATTAGACCAGTGTTTCCTAACCTTTTTTCAGTCACGGCACCCTCTGAAAACTTTCAAAAATTTGTGGCACCCTACACTAGTTTTGTCATGATACTACTTAGTAGGCTTTTTGTTATGAAGAAAAAACAAACAAACAACAACTCTATTTTAGGGCAGCTTCTTGCGCATTTCACTGGTGCGTGTTTCACTGGATTTGCCAGGTTATTTAAAATAATGTACCTAAAAGGTGATATTAGTGTGAGAATAGTGTGGTATAGGCTATGACAGTTATTTTATGAAGTTTTCTGAAAACATTTTGTGCTACTTTATACAAAATAAAAATCTGTTTTGCAGTGTTGAACTATTAAATAAGAAATATGTCTAGAATTTGGAAAAACTTATCCCACATAGCAAATAATCCCTCCAAAACTCCAATTCATCATCCCGTGGGACATAGCCAGTTCTGTTCAAATTGAATTTAACTGATCCTGTTCATGCCCTCTTATGGTGGTTGTCAGTCCTGTTAGTATTTGGGCCTTAGGCTGGAAAATATTTATTGAAATCTCAACAGCAGCCAAAATGGAAAATAAAAGAGAAAAAAATCAGTCAGAAATGGCACCGTTTTCTGAGAATGAATGTACAACCATTAGTATGAGGGCAGACCATAGATGAGTGGCTCTGGGACTGGAAACATGTTAAACATGAACAATGGCTAGGAGTTCAATTTATTATGTAACAAACTTTGTCCACAAAGGCAGTTGACAAACCTCTTGCATTAACTTGCATTCACATAGAACGGTCTCTTGCCTCGTGCAGGGTTCCTCTGGGGGAGGGTCTCTGGAAGAGGGAGTGTCACAACATCCGGGCTTTTGTGACGCGCATGACAGTCGTTGTAAAACTCAAGACGACAGTAAATACCAAAGAGAAGCAGACGGTCCGTCAACAAATACATGTATCTGTCAGACAGAGCAGAGGGGGTATTCATGATTTAATAGTACGCAGAGGTCGATACATGTACAAATATGATGTCGCACCTTCATTAAGTGGTAAGTGAATGTAATTCGTTCTTATTCGGTGTATGATAGCACTATGCTATCGCCTCAGCTTTAGGCCTCAAGTACCTGTTGTACCGATTCATAAATGATTTATCAGCACTAACATGTTCATTATACGGTAGGAATAATGTTTAACGTTTTTAATGGCATTATGTGTCAATACGTCTGCACTCTTGTAAACGCATGACATACTGTGAGTGGCTAACTGAGTTAGCAGTGTTTGAATCTATTGGACACTGCTGCGACTGTTTCAAAACCTATAGAGATGCCTACCTAGACAGCACATTTGGTCAACATTTGGTTTTCTGGGCACTGATGCGGTCTAGGTAGGCAGTACTTAGATTACAGACGCGTACTAGCACCGAACTGTGTGATCATCACAATCACTGGTTCCAATAGGCGTCTTATTTATAGCCTTAAATGTTTGTGGTCTAGTGAGCTTTAGACATGACATGCATATCTAGACCTACCACAAAAATAAATGCTGTCATATGATCTTGAACTATCATCATCACTGAAAGCATATAGTAAAAACTAAAGTAAGATATTTACTGTTAAAAAAAAAAAACCCATAGCTGTAAATTAGGCTTTATTTTCTTGTTTTAATTTTTGAGGATCACCATGTAGCTGTTACAAGCATTAATCATGTAATTGAAATTACATTGTTTATAATGCATGCTTACTGATGCGCCGACATCTCTCTAGTGCGCAGGTGAAACAAACACTGAAATCTGGACAGTTCCACTCTTCCACCTGGAAGTCTCTTCACCACCTTGGCACTTAACATATGTTTTTACATGAAGAGGGGCGAGAAACCCGAGGGATACAGACAAATGCGACCCAAGACGTTCCCTGCGAGCAACTACAGTGGCAATAGTCAACAAATGCTGCAGGAAATCCGGGAGAGCTTGCGGAACCTCACCCGGCCCTCAGATGCTCCCAAGGCCGATGTGAGCGCCGGGAAGGGACCGCCGGACGATCCCAGACAACAAGGGCGCAGCACCAACCCCAGGAACCCCCACCACCACAGAGCCCTGCAGGAGATCCGCAAATCACTCATGCCTTTTGCAAATGGAACTACCTCCAGTGGACACACTACAGACATCAACAAACACATGTTGCAAGTGCTGCAGGATGCTGGCTTTGATGAGGTAATGTACCTTGTTGAATTTGATCGTAGCTGAACCTACTGAGATGAGAAGTTTGTACTGTATACTCTTCCCCCCCAAATGTGTCATCTCAATCATTTGTGCCTGGAATGTTCTCTCCTGTCACTTTATAATTTTGCTTATTTGAGGAATGAAAGACATGGTATGTTGCCAGACCAGCTCTGGTTGAAGAAGCGAGCTCAACGTGTCATATTCAAATCCTCACTAACAATGTGGGTGTGATGTACATATTTTGTTTTTTCCAATAAGATGAATTGCTCTGCATTTCTCGTGAAATAGATGGATATGCATGCAGATTGACAAAACAGATTCTTACTCTAGGTTGTACAGGCAGACAGAAAACACTTTAGTATACTTTAATAAAGGAGAATGTACAGTCAGAAACCCAGGCAGAGTGATCAGGACTCAATGTAAAGCAACTGACTGTACGTTATGCCAATTATTACATAGTTGCGCTTACTAAAATAACTAAAAATACAAGGACATGAAATAGTGATTCGAGCGTAAATTAGGTTATTATGTGACAATGATATGAGTGGCGTGAAACTAGCACAGCTCTGTAGGAATTCAGTTGCCTGGGACAGCCGTCAGATGTACGGTTTGCATTATGCACAAATATCTGACCGCAGAATGCCATTGACCAATCAGAGAGCCATGAAATAATAAAACAATATCGCACAAATGCAAATGAATTGTTTGGGAGCTAACGGTTATCTGTTTTAGCAGCTCTGTACTGTGAGCTTGGAGATACCAGTGCAATTTGTTTCCCCTTTTGACATTTTATGAGTGCCAACATGTTGCATTGATTCTCATTAGTAGTAATAAAATAATACTTAATTTGAATATTAGATAAAAGTTAGCTCAGATTGTTTGTGTGTTTATGGACCGCAACAATGAATATGAATATCATGTCTTCGGATGCACTGTAAATGCCAGTTCTTTATAAATGTATATGGTATGTCTGGATGTCACACAATCATCATCGTCATCATCATCTGTGTGTTTGTACAGGAGATGGTGGTTCATGCTCTGAAGCAGACAAACAGTCGTAGTGTGGAGGCAGCCATAGAGTACATCAGTAGGATGAATTTCCAGGAGCCTGTGAGGGAGCAGATAACAGTCGCTGCTGCACGCCCTGTGAACACAGGGATAAAACAAGCAGGTAGGTAACACCACTAACAGCCACTTCCATAAGTGAGTCAAAATCTTTTAAGGGCTAATAATGGAACAACAGTTTAAAAAAGTGATATTTCACTATTATCAGACATTTCACTATTACAACAGGATCTGCATTTTAATGGCTTTAAATATAAGATTTTTGTTTGGAGACAATAAAATCAACTTTGTGCATCAAAACCACTCCTTTCCTGATAAAAAATATGAACTTAATTTTCAAAAGTCAACGAATTTGTGACAGCTGAATGTCATGTTTTTGACAAGCCACACATGTCAGTCTCTGAGTAACATGTAATTTATTTAAGCCACAAAATAAACGTAATTCTGTGAAATAAGTATAATGAACTACGCAAAAAGCATTTCGAACATCTCCAGCATGTTTTATAATTACCCAAAAATCAAACAGAGTTCACCCCTCATGCACGTTATCACGTCCGTCAAAAACTTAAGCTGGCTGTCATTTGGAATATTAGAACTATAAACATAGACGTAACACACTCATGGGCATCAGTCACTACACTGGATACTTGCCGGCTAAGAAATAAATAATTATTACCTTACAATCCATCTGTTTTCAAATCCACATCATTTGAATATCACAACATCAATTTCTGTAAAAATAAATAAATAAATAAAATAAATAAATAACATGCACAATACAGCGAGTTAACTCATTTCCTGGAAAATCCACACTATCGGATATTTTGACTGTCATTGTTTTCTGAGAAGAGGGAGAAAATCGCTGCCTGAGCAGCTTCAACATGCTGTCTGTCAGAGACGATAACGTACATAACACATGTGAGTATAAATTTGCTCTTTACTCACTGAAATTGAATCAGAATGATCAAGGAATTGAGTGAAATACTTCACACTGCATGCTAAAGAGAATAAATGCCAATCCAATTAAAAAAACTGCCGTCGCTTAACGTGTGTTGTACATTATATTTTGACAGGTATTTTCTATGCACAATCTACACATTCGGATTCTGACATTCCTGATATGAATATTTTCAATAATTTTCTATTCTTGACTGATCCTTTTTCATAATTTTGGCAATAGATGAACTGTTAAATGAGTGATCTTGATATGAGTCCCTGTAGTCCAATTTGACTCTCATATGCTGATGTAAGATTCGGGAACTTGAAATTACATTGAACTCTGATAAAATGTAGTTTGATCACTATCTTTTCAATTGTTTAAAAGATTAAGGCAATTATCAAAGTTTGATAAAATGTTATTTAATTTTCCAATAAAAGATGATACATTTTTACATGATTTGTTACATTTAATTACCCCTTAGTAGATTTTGATTCCTTTTTTCATTAATTTTTTATGCCAATATAACATTTAATTATTATTTGCTGGAATTGTTTAGGGTAGCGGTAAGAAATGATGGGGGTCAAACTATAATAGTTTTTTTTTTAGTCTGGTGTCTGGTGCACCTGACCTTAAACTAGCCTAATTACACAGAAGCGACCTTAACACTGATTAGTCACTGATTAGTCATTTAGACAACCCAGAGTTTTTTTTTGTTTGTTTGTTTTTTTGCACGGCTCTTGGGTAGAAATACTTTTGGCAGTCTGATCCACATGACTGGTTTTGCTTCAGGTTCATTCATCACACTGGTAATGGTTGAGTACAGTGCATTGTAGGGTGAAGAGCTCTTGCCAACTTCAGTAGGTTATCCAGGTATTCCAATACTAAACATTTCTATACTAAATTATATTCTGAACATGGCTGTTTATTAGCTATAATAGAGTTCCAGAACTGGAACTGAGCACTTGTGAACTCAGAACTAACATTAGTATGATGTATAGCAATTTGGTGAAACAGAGAAATGTGCATGAAGGTGAAAGTGACAAAAGTCATTAATTAATTTTCATTAATTGATTTTAATCGATCTTCATTTTCATGAACCAATATTGATTCTTAAATCCCAAGATCAATCTTAAGCCTCCACTGTTTAAGCGGCAGCATGGGGCGCATGTGAACCAATCATCTCTTCCACTTTACTACTAGTTACAGCGCGTAATAAACATGAATGAGTATCAGAAGGTATGTTGAAAGAAACCATGCAACTTAAAGAAATGTATATCATGTAATCGCTCATGCAGTGTTTCAGCCACGGGTAGATGTCAGTAAAATAGCTTTTAAGCCACTCAGTGTATATATATACTATTACACATTAATGTGTCTTATTTAATGTACAGTATATTTGAATAAATCTGTCATGAAAATAAGTTGTTTATTTCAACAATGAATTGGAGTAGAAACATAATTATATAAATACAGGCTTATGTGGAATTATAATTTTTTTGAGTGTTGATATCTAAAAAGAAATAGCAATTGAATTCAATAGTCTAGACTCTGTTGTTAAATTTAACCTTTATAATATTATAGTAATGTACCAACTGACGGGGTTCTGACAGGGTTTACAGCTTTCGTTGAGATTTTTTTCCATTGACATGTACCTGATATATACCCAAATTAGAGTTGTCAAAAGTACCGACTTCGGTACCTAGTCGTTACTGAAATTTTAAAAATGTGACTCTTTGAGAGCTGTTGAGCGGATTTGTAAACACCTCTAATTGGCCATTGTTCACGCACTCATCGGATATGTCTGTGATTGGCTTCAATGATCAACGCTGTAAAAATGTTGTAAATAGTCATCAATGAAGCTCTTCACCAAGCACTTAGACAGATAAACACTGGAGTGTTTGAAAGCAGCCGTCTATCGCGGACCAGTCCGCTGATAGATGCCTGCTTTCAAACGCTTTCAAATTCACTTCCGTGTGCTTTCAATCGCTGCTGTGCATTGATCATTGTAGCCAATCACAGACATATCCGATGAGCGCGTCAACACAATGGCCAATCAGAGGTGTTTACGAATCTGTTCAACAGCGCTCAAAGCGTCACATTTTTAAAATGTCAGTACCGATAGGTACCAAAGTCAGTACTTTTGACAACTCTAACCCAAATTAATTTAATATTGAATCGGATCAAAAGCATATGAATTGAAATTGGGTTGATGTATGGATATTACATATTGTTGATGTATGAATTTTTCCTTTCTAGGTCCTTCCCAAATTCAACAGACAGTGTTGCGGCGCCAAAGCTGGAAGGGTTCAAAGGAATCACTGGCCCCACAGCGACACAGTGCTCTAATGACTGATGGCATGATTTACCGTCCTAGTAGCCCTGGACCTCAAAGTGACCTCTCACGGCCTGCTACCTTTCCTCAAAATCTTGCTGCTGCAGCCAGCGGCCAACGAGTAAACCCACGGCAGGTGCGTAGCGTCACTCCTCCTCCATCCTCATGGGACTCCAATCCTTCAACCAAGCGATATTCTGGGAACTTGGATTACCTGGTGCCCCGGATCTCTCCTGTGCCTCAGGGGCCCCGACCCGATAGCTATATAAACCCTCCATCCCAGACGCAACGAGGGCTCAGTCCAGTGCCTGTGGGTCGGCAACCCATCATCATGCAAAACCCCGGGAGCAACAAGTTCACCTTCCCCCCATCCTGGCCCCAGAATGGAGCCATACAAGGTGAGTACATGGGCATTAATAGCAGTGGCCGGCAGCCGCCGCCACCTCCATATCCCATGCACCAGGCTAACAGACAGAGTCCCACGGCCCAGCAAATGCAATCCAGCGCTCTTGCCGCACCCTCAAATGGAACCAACCTTCCCCCAAGCATGCTGGTGCCCAACCGCAATAGCCACAACCTTGATATGTACAACCTTGGAGTGCTTCCTCAGGTCAGATCGTCTGTGCAGCAGCCTCAGACTTCGCCCGGCCACAGCACCAATCAGGACGTTCCTTCATCATGGCCCCATAGCGTGCCGGGCCGCTCCAACTCCTTCACCAATGCCCAGCCAAGTGGGCGTCAGTGCACTTCTGTGCCCAGTTCTCAACCTTCTGCCACTACCGTCACCACCATTACACAGGCCCCCATTCTGCAGCCGGTAAAGAGTATGCGGGTGCAAAAGCCAGAGCTGCACACCGCCGTTGCCCCTACGCACCCACCTTGGCTGCAGCAGCCACCCCCTCCGCCCACTGCATATCAAGAGCCGCCTGCTCTCACAGCGGCCGCAGAAGTCCCGAGCTACCAGGGCCCACCCCCTCCTTATCCTAAACACCTGCTACAACAGCCACCTCCACCAGGGTATGATCCCAGCCCCACACCAAAACTCAGCAACAAGGAGGAGGACGGAGTGGATAATGACAACGACACGGACAGCACCTGCTCCAGCGAGCGTGCTGAGGTCTCAGAGGAACGTGAGAAGAAACAGATCACAACATCTCCCGTGCCGGTGCGGCGTCACAAACGCGACGAGGAGCGCAAAGGGGAAAGCAGAGTTCCCATGTACTCGCCACAGGCTTTCAAGTTCTTCATGGAGCAGCATGTGGAGAACATCCTGAAGAATCACCAGCAGAGGATCCGAAGGAAGAAGCAGTTGGAGAGCGAGATGCAGCGGGTTAGCATGCATTTCTTCACTGCCACATCCTCTCACAATGTTCTTTGCTCCTCTGCTCCACTGTTTACCTCCTATTGACTTTTCCCATCTTTCTCCTGTCATAATTTCCTGCCCTTTTATTCTCTTTCTCTTGTCTGTCTGTCTGTCTTCCATATCTTTCAGTTTGTGGATCTCCTCTGTAAGCCGCCTTCTCTCTTTTCTTTGTCTGATCAGCTGGTTTTCATAGTTTAAAGGTTTCTTCTGGAGTAGTCGTCACTCAGGTGTGGTAAAGTAAGGCCCTGTCAGTTGGACAGCATGTGTATGAGTCTTTTCCTCAAATGTTTTCATGAGCTCTGTTCTAAAGCTCTACTGGGCTGCCTACTTGGACATCGTCGTCACCTAGCATCTTGGCCTTAATGTTAGAAAGACATGAAGCGTAATGGACATATTATTGGTTAAAATGTACAGCAAAAATGCTAGGTGTCTGTTGCAGAATGCAATCCTAGAATGCAATGTGATGGCCTCTGTGAGTTAATTAAAATTAAATTAAAAAATTAATTAAAAATATATTTTCTTTTTGCCTAATGCCCACAAAAACAACATTCAGACACCTGCAGTGGCAATAAAAGAATACTTATACCTATATGTATTTTTATGCCAATCAGAATATTTTCACTAATCCCAAACTCTACTTAAAATTAAGTAAGTCAAGACTTTTGTGAGTGCTGTTTGTATGACACACAGAGTTCCTGCCTATGAAGAGCATTTCAGATTGGTCACTTAGGAGGTTCTGTGATGGCTAGGAAAGCTAACTATTTAGGCAGTTCACTAGGTTTCGGAACGGAGCTATGATCTTAAGGGTTTCCTGCAGTTCTGATTTAAGCTCACATATATGCCCACATGGAATCCATCTAGTGTTTTCAAATTTTCTGTGCTGATTGTGGGGTACAGGGTGGAGTGGGTGACAGATTGGGTAGAATGATAGACATAGATCTAAATCTGCAGAATTTTGTGGGTGCATGTTTGATAAAAACCCACCATGTATTTCATTATTGCTGCTTGGCTGCTGGTTATGTTTTGATTGCACTATTATAATGTTTTCCAGTGTAGGGTTATGATAACATTTCAGTAAAATACCAATTTTCGAAACAGCAAAAAGTGTTTTTATAATTATTTTATTTACATGTTCAACAAGGTTGATTTATAACGTCTGATTTTTTTTTTTTTTTTTTTTTTTTTTTTAAATCAATGTTAATATTTCAGGTCCAAATTTATATGAATGTATAATGGAAAGTGTTTTTCGGTAGGGGTGCACCAAATTTTCACCCGTTGAAAATCTGGGCCCAAAATATGAATGGAAATCTAAACTGATTGGATAACAGACAACAAGGTTCTTGCAGGAAAGAACTTGCAATTATAGTTGATGAGATACATACATATGTGATATGATAAAAAAAAAAAAAAAAAAGCATGTAGGGAAATCCAGATGGATTGCAGTTGAAATTCAAGCGGCATTGCATATTCAGTTTACATTTGCATTTCCTAGTTGTGCAAGAACACGCACAACTAGGAAATGCAAAAAAAAAAAAGACTAAAATTAAATGACAAAGTAGTAGTAATTAATAATTTTGATCACTGTAGGAAACCCTGTGCATTGCATGCTTTGCTGTTTTTCAGTGCTGGATGCTGCCTGCCAATGTTGTGATTGTGAATATTACATGATTGAATGGTGTATGTTGTCTGAAATTATTTCAAAAGTTTAGTTAATCTGTGTCTTTGTGTTGTGTGAGCAAGTTTGCCTGTTTTTATGTACAAGTAGCTATTTTGTGACGGCTGTTATAACAGCATGTGTTGTGTGTTCAGGTGGGACTTTCAGGCGACGCACAGGAACAGATGCGCATGATGCTGTCCCAGAAAGAATCCAACTACATCCGCCTCAAGCGCGCCAAAATGGACAAATCCATGTTTGATAAGATCAAGACTCTGGGAATTGGGGCATTTGGAGAAGTGTGTTTGGCTCGGAAAGTGGACACGGGAGCGTTGTATGCCATGAAGACCCTCCGTAAAAAAGACGTCCTATTAAGAAACCAGGTAGCCCATGTGAAAGCTGAGCGGGATATTCTCGCTGAAGCAGATAATGAGTGGGTCGTCCGGTTGTATTACTCGTTCCAGGATAAAGATAACTTGTATTTTGTCATGGACTACATCCCTGGTGGGGACATGATGAGTCTTTTGATCAGAATGGGCATTTTCCAAGAGGACTTGGCTCAGTTTTACATCGCAGAACTCACCTGTGCTGTGGAAAGTGTCCACAAAATGGGTTTTATCCATCGAGACATCAAACCTGACAACATCCTAATTGATCGTGATGGACACATCAAACTGACAGACTTTGGCCTGTGCACTGGCTTCCGATGGACTCACGACTCCAAATACTACCAAAGCGGTGAGCCCAACTACTTAAAGACCAAGATTTTGTGCCATTAAACCAATAGTTACTTAGCCATTGTTTTAGGCTACTGTTGTAGGTAATGTAGCCTTTCTAAAATCTTGCCACTGTTAATATTTATGGACCCTGGCTATTTTGTTCAATGAGACATATGAATAATTAATAATGTTGAACTTTATCTATCTGCGTATTGTCAGGTGATCATGTGCGTCAGGACAGTATGGACTTCAGTAAGGAGTGGGAAGATCCTGCCAGCTGTCGCTGTGGGGACCGACTGAAGCCACTGGAGCGCAGAGCCGCTCGACAGCATCAGCGCTGCTTGGCTCACTCACTGGTGGGCACTCCCAATTACATCGCACCCGAGGTCCTACTGCGCACAGGTATGTACTGCACAACATGTCAGTGTGTACTAGGGCTGGGTAAAAAAAAATATTAATTTCTAGATTTTAATCGATTCTCATTTTAAAGAACCAATATCGAGTCTTAAATCTCAAGAATCGTTCTTTCAGTTTATGCTTTGTAGCGTACCCCCAAACAGTACACATTTTATATGTCTCTCATCTGACACAACCATTTCAGGTCTTGAAGTCTCTACTAATGAGCTGATGAGTTGAATCAGGTGTGTTTGATTAGAGAGACATACAAAATATGCAGAGTTGGGGGTGCTCCAGGACCAGGGTTGTTTTTTTTTTTTTGTTTTTTTTTGGGACATAAGTTTGGGACATAATCGATAATGTCAGGTCGCACATCGTTAAATCAACAATTACGATATTATCGTAGACAGTATTTATTGCACACCCCTAGTGCTTGATAAAGAAATGCATGTTTTATGTGCAATGAGTAGGAATAGTTCACACATAAACGAAAAACTGTCCTCACCCACATGTCATTCCAAACATGTATGACTTTCTTTCTTTAGTGTAACTCAGGAGATGATAGAGTCATCATTCACATTCGTTCCATCTTTTTTCCCCCATACACTGGACCTAAATGAGTATTTCAACATTTCAGGGTTATTCAAAAGTCATCATCATACTCTCAGCTGTATAAATGCTGTTGATTTGCATAAATACAGTATATTTCATTTGGTGAAGACGTGATTGAATATGTGTACCTAAGTGCTTAAACACACTCACACTTGGACTGTGATGCGCTCACAATTCATCTTGAATGCACCAGTTTTTTTTGTTTTGAATGTACTCCATGTGTTGCAGTATTTTGTACTCATTTATGGGGAAGTGAAGCAATTATTTTAATTTTAATTTTTATTTATTTTAAATTCCTTTAATCAGATTACTGATTTAATTGCACACATTTCACTTTTCATATACTTTTAAAACAGGAGTTTAGTTTTTTGCGGAAGGCTTGCGGTGTAGACTGTTTTGTTGATTTATAATGGTGCTGCACATATTATTGCTATGAGCGATCAATTTCTGATCTAGTTTCTGGGCCCTGTTTTAATGATCTAAGCGCATGGTCTAAAGTGCATGGCGCAAGTGCACTTAGGGCATGTCCGAATCTACTTTTGCTAGTTTAAGGATGGTAAAAATGGTTGGCGCGCCCGGCGTATGGTCTAAAAGGGTTGACCCTATTCTCTTAATGAGTCATGGGTGTGTTTTGGGCGTAACGTGCAATAAACCAATCAGCGTCTCATCTCCCATTCCCTTTAAAAGCCATTTGCGCTCACGCCATGGTGGATTCGCTATTTACATGGCGGAATTTGAAAGCGGAAAAACGCTTTTCTAGTGAGGAAAATGCTTTTCTAGCGAGGAAACGGATCTGCTCGTGCATGAGGTTAAAGCGGGCGAGCAGACCATCTACAAGAAAAGCCGGATTCCACCAAAGCATTTTTATCTTTATGCACACAATAATAATCTTTTACATTGTAATCCTTTTATTTTTAATATTTGGCATGTTTGTGTGCTGCTGTGCGTCCCTGTGTGTGTAATAAGCAGAGTGTACACGCGTTGTGCACTTGCATATAGGCGCATATTACTAACACGCTATTTAAATAACAAAACAAATATTGTGCCATTGTCTTTAGACCAGGTTTCAGTTGATCAATGGCACAGTCTATTTCAGTTGCCTCAAAATAGTAACGCGCCAACAATGCACCTGAACACACCTCGTTTTCAGACCAGCATGCCCATGGGCGCACAAATGGGTGCAAAAGCATTTGCTATTTAAACAGCGTGGCGCAGGACGTGAAAATGATAACTGCGTCGGGCTGAAACTAGCAAAAAACAAGTCGTGCCTGGCGCCACATTTAACCGGGTGTATGATAGGACCCTCTGAGTCATGTTGCTTGTTTACAGTTTAGACCAGGGGTGTTCCTGGACATCTAACTTCCTGCAAAGTTCAGCTCCAACCCTGATCAAACACAACCGAAGCAGCTAATTAAGATCTTCAGGAGCACTTGATAATTACAGACAGATGTGTTGGATCAGGGTTGGATCTGACCTCTGCAGGTTGGTAGATCTCCAAGCACCCCTGGTTTAGACTGTGTTGTAAAGCACAACAGAACTTTCCACTGCTATAATTTTAAGATTTCATCACCCTTTAAATTGATGAAAGTGATTTGATTGTTTTGCTTCATTTTTTTAATCCTAGGTTACACCCAGCTCTGTGATTGGTGGAGTGTGGGTGTTATCCTCTATGAGATGTTAGTCGGTCAGCCTCCTTTTCTGGCAACAACTCCTCTTGAGACCCAGATGAAGGTGAGAATATATGCTGGTTTATGATTTTATAATGCACATATGCACATTAACTAGAAGATTTCACATTTGACACATTGGGCGAATAAATTAACAGATTCTGTCAGTCAGGTGCAATGTTACTTTTGATTGCAAAAAGTAAAAAAAAGCAAAAAGTAAGTAGGAACCAGATGCCCCTAGATGTGGATTCATTAAAACAGTGTTCCAGCTGTGCTAAAATACACTGGTTAATTTCTGATCATGATTGGTGTACACTAATCTGTTTTTTTTATGCGTTTATCAGGGTATGTTTGCTTATGTAAACATAGTTTATCTATATAATTAGCAGGTTATTGAGAATGTTGCTGAGTGTTTGTGTCCATCTCAGGTGATAAACTGGCAGACGACCCTACACATCCCGCTGCAGGCCAAGCTGAGCCCGGAGGCTACTGACCTGATCCTGAAGCTCTGCCGTGGCCCAGACGACCGGCTTGGGAAAAATGGAGCTGATGAGATTAAAGCCCAGCCGTTCTTCAAAAGCATTGACTTCTCCACAGATCTGCGGCAACAACACCATGCGCCTTACATCCCCAAAATTACACACTGCACTGACACCTCCAACTTTGACCCTGTTGACCCTGACAAACTCTGGAGCGACGATGCTGACAGCAACCACAACGACACACTCAACCGCTGGTTCAAGAACGGCAAGCACCCGGAGCACGCCTTCTACGAGTTCACCTTCCGCCGCTTCTTTGACGATAACGGCCACCCGTACAGCTGTCCCAAGCCCATCGAGTGCGAGGATTATGACGTGGAAGAGGATGAGTCGGTCGACCCTTCGAAGGGGTTGGGGCTGGAGCAGGGCCGGGACCTGGTTTATGTTTAGCGTGAATGCGTGTGTGGGTGAATCACACAAAAGTAGTCAAGATTCCCCAGAAATCAAAAGAAACTATCAAGAAATTATATTTTGCATGAACATAAATACATACAGGACCATTCATATCAGCATTGTGATATTTTCATGACAATGTCAAGAACATTTAAAACCTCAATTTCTCATTACTGTAATGCAAACAAATATGTATTATTTAAATTAGACATCATGTAATTAGTAATTACACATGATGGTAGTATTTTTTTTTTTTTTTTTCACTGCCTCTATATGCTGATTTAAAAAAAATGAATGACTTTGCATTATAGTAATTTTTTATGTAATTAAAAATTATTAGAGTAACGAAAACTTTAAATTCATTTGGACACATAACTGGAATTTAATTCTCATGAAAATGCCAACAGTTTTAATAGGTCTTAAAATTGGCTTGATTTTCTTTATGCAGGATATAATTTCTTATTTCTTTGATTTGTGGGGGTATATTTTCATGAGACGGACCCGTGTAGGATGTGTGTGTGGTGTTTTTATATGTTTGTGTGTGTGATCTCTCTTCCATCTAGTTACGGTGGTGAGTCTGCCTTGACACTTTGTGCTGTATTTATTATTTTTTTGTTCAGGATGCACTTGTCTGGTGCCTTTTAAACAACCGAGAATCTAATGATGCAGTGGAGCTCTGTATTTTTACTCCTCTTTAATTTATTTAAAGACTTTTTTTAATGGTAGTTGAAATGAGTCGAGTGTTTTCTTCCTCAGATGATGTCTTTATTTATGATTGTGTGGATTTGTTTCTCATTTTGAGTGGCACAGGGCACTAGACTGCACAGGGACTATGACTTTATGCCTTCTTTCACCAAAACTATGAGGGAGATCATCCTGTTCTATGGTAAATTTAGCTGACCGTTCATTATACAAGTTCCCAAGAAAAAAAAAAAAACATTGTAAATTGTTGCTCTGTGTATTTTTTATTTATACACACAAAATTTGTATATATAAGTTATGCGGTGTAAATTTGTACTTTTTCCCCTCTTCTTAGTCACAAAGGATATGATGTCAAAACATGTTTTACGGTACATATGACTCTAGATCCTGAGCAAAACACATTTAAAAACACTACTCTGGTTTCTCTCCTTGTTACGAAGAGATCTTGCTGTGTCACTACCAAAGGCTTCGGTTTTTCTGCGAGAACGGTCGCATAACATAATTTTATTTTCTTTTTTCCTGAAATCTATCCTGTGCATCTCTGAATGTAATAAGGAACTCCTTTTCTTTGATTAAACTGGTGGTCTTATTTCCAGGAAAAGCAACTCTAGCTACTTTGAGTGTAAATTTGTCTTGAATGGGAGAAAGGATGGGGTGGTGATAAGTAAAATCTCTTAAAGCACAAACCACATACTTCAGTGTCCATGTCTAGTGCATATCATTATTTTTAATATTTATTTAACATGCAGTTACAGTTGCCTGCTCAAGTTGGAGTGGAGGTTAATGAGATAATTAAGCTAAGCAGGCTCTCAAACATCCAAAAATAACAAATGCACCATTTATTAAGTCATTAGCCAAATGATTAAAGTAGCTGTGAATTTGATGGAGAGATTGGATTAATAAAGAGCATCATCTGTAAAGCATTCAAAAACAAGATGGCTGTGAAAGGTTGGCTTATGGCAATGATGATATGATAACATCTTGGCTAAGAATTGGACACTGCACTAAATGACTCGCTTTATATAATAGGAAAGCATGATTCTGTCAGTTGTAATAAATGTGGACTCTACTAAACAGTAAGGCACATGAAAGAGACCTAATTCAGCTCAGAGAATTAAAACCTTTGTTTTGATGAAAAACTAATGTTCCAAATGTATTTTTTTAATTACACCACACAAAACCATGCCAGTGAGACATTTTAAGATATGCCAGTGCAAGTTGCTTTCAGTTAAGACAGCCCAAACATGCATTTTAGCCTGGGACTAGTCTTAAGACTTCTTAAGACTTGTCTATGAAACCAGACATTAGCAGGCGGTTTCTCTGACCAGGTTTAAATTAAGACAGGTGTAGGCCTTAATCTAGAATAGTTAATCATGTCTTAAAAATGGCTTTCTGAAACAGATTAAGTACAGATTATTATAACCTGGACTATGAAGTCCTGAACTAAAATAAACAAGATTAATTTAAAACCAACTGTGCTAATCTGAATTAGCACGACTGAGGTTGCCTATAAACAAGGAATAAACCAAGAAAAGCTTAAAATTGTATGGAACTGAGAAGCAAATGCAAGGAAAACAATGGCAGCAGAAAGAGAGAATCGAAAAATACTTTACTGAACAGAAAACTCTTTTAAAGCATGTTAAATGGTGTGTTTCAAAGAACACATACACTATATTGCCAAAAGTATTGGGACGCCCCTCCAAATCATTGAATTCAGGTGTTCCAATCACTTCCATGGCCACATGTGTATACAATCAAGCACCTAGGCATGCAGACTGCTTCTACAAACATTTGTGAAAGAATGGGTCGCTCTCAGGAGATCAGTGGATTCAAACGTGGTATTGTGATAGGTTGCCACCTGTGCAATAAGTCCATTCGTGAAATTTCCTCACTACTAAATATTCAACGGTCAACTATTAGTGGTATCATAACAAAGTGGAAGCAATTGGGAACAACAGCAACTCAGCCATGAAGTGGTAAGCCACGTAAAATCACAGTGCATGCTGAGGCGCACAGTGTGCAGAAGTCACCAACTTTCTGCAGAGTCAATAGCTACAGACCTCCAAACTTCGTGTGGCCTTCAGATTAGCTCAAGGACAGTGCGTAGAGAGCTTCATGGAATGGGTTTCCATGGCTGAGCAGCTGCATCCAAGCCTTACACCAAGTGCAATGCAAAGCGTTGGATGTAGTGATGTATAGCACGCCGCCACTGGACTCTAGAGCAGTGGAGACATGTTCTCTGGAGTGACGAATCACGCTTCTCTGTCTGGCAATCCGATGGACGAGTCTGGGTTTGGCGGTTGCCAGGAGAACCGTACTTGCCTGACTGCATTGTGTCAAGGGTAAAGTTTGGTGGAGGGGGGATTATGGTGTGGGGTTGTTTTTGAGGGGTTGGGCTTGGGCCCCTTAGTTCCAGTGAAAGGAACTCTTAATGCTTCATCATACCAAGACATTTTGGACAATTTCATGCTCCCAACTTTGTGGGAACAGTTTGGGGATGGCCCCTTCCTGTTCCAACATGACTGTGCACCAGTGCACAAAGCAAGGTCCATAAAGACATGGATGAGCGAGTTTGGTGAGGAGGAACTTGACTGGCCTGCACAGAGTCCTGACCTCAACCCGATAGAACACCTTTGATGAATTAGATGAATTAGAGCGGAGACTGTGAGCCAGGCCTTCTCGTCCAACATCAGTGCCTGACCTCACAAATGCGCTTCTAGAAGAATGGTCAAAAATTCCCATAAACACACTCCTAAACCTTGTGGAAAGCCTTCCCAGAAGAGTTGAAGCTGTTATAGCTGCAAAGGGTGGGCCAACTCCATATTAAACCCTACGGATTAAGAATGGGATGTCATTAAAGTTCATGTGCATGTAAAGGCAGATGTCCCAAAACTTTTGGCATTAAAGTGTATATAAATCATGGTATATAAATTAGGTTTAATTTAAGCCTCAATTAGTAGCTCTGATCTTCCTCCAGGAAATCAACTTATTAAACTCTGGACTATACTAAGTCTAGGACTATTTAAATTCACAACAGAAGAAGCAGATTTCTGTTAATCTGAATTAAAAGGCCATTTTAGTCTAGGAATAGGATTTCTCTGTCCAGGAAACTGCCCCTAGAGGTTGTGGGGCTTTGAGGAAAAGAATTATGTTGTACTGTATTTTGAGCAGAAACACAACCTAAAGTTCATTAAATCTTAGTGGAAGTGACTTGGCTAGTCTTGCAAAACGACCAGTTTTAGGCAAGCTACTCAAAAATGTAGCTAGATAAAATACTACTTCTCAAAAAATACTTAAGAGAAAATAGTTAATTACACTAAAACATACACGGCAAAAGTTTGCTACATGTAAGAAAAAGGCAGCTGTAATAAGAATAAATACATGATTGTCATAAAACAATCATCTCCAAAAGAGGTATTATTACCATAATAGAAAATCATTATTAGAGCATGTGGTTTTCCATGATACTTTAATATTTATCATGCTACTCAATAGTAATCAAATTCACTATGCAATTAGTTACATTTTAGGGAGTAACGCAATATTTGCAACAATTACTTTTAAAAGTAAATTTCCACAACATTGATTATGGTAGGCCTGCTTTTTTTTTTTCTTTTTTTTTTTTCAATGTTAATTTTTGTTAAGTGCTCTGCTGTTTGTTTGGAAAATGTCTTCATCACTGGCAAATGATAGGAAGCATTTTTGGCTAAATATTTTTAACCAGTTGGGTAGGCCTATTGCAGATCACAGAATTTAAACAGTTGACAGTAAACGTAGTAGTATGCCTACATGACATGACTGCTGAAAAATTGACTGTTGTTGAGTAAACAAAAACATACCAAAAATGCTAGAAATTACAACATTCTGAAACATTCTTATAACGTATATAATGGTAGTTTAAGCTGTATAAAATAAATACATTGTATTATAATATAAATGTTTTTTGGTCTTTTTCCTTCTTCACACTCCATCCCAGAAGGTGGCGGAAATGCACCAACAGTTGGTTTGACAACCAACTAAGAAGCAGTAGTAGTAGAAGAAGAAGACGACAAATACAACAACAACAACATCATGGTGATGAGGTGTATTTTAGGTTGTTCCCCTCCTCAAACCCTCTTCCCTATCCCCAAAATACCCTGGCTGCGTGCCCGCTGGCTCGAATTTTTACACTTTGACGAAGGAGGGATAACGGAGAACACGCGTTTGTGTGCCCGGCACTTTACGCAGGAAAGCTTCAAGAATTTTAGACAGCATGAAATGGGGTTCGTCAAGCTTCTGCTCTTGTCAAACACGGCTATCCCGTCTGTGTACACAGTCGGAGCGTCACCGAGTGCGAAGGTTAGTAAAATGAGCTACCTAGAAACAATCGTCTAACATTTTTACTTGGAGGTTGTGAAATGCCGTTTTGATGTTTCGTGTGCTTCATCCGTCCGACAGCCACCTACACGGGATGTGGGTTGCCAGTGTTCCCCCAAATCCTTAAAGAGCACTGCAGTGCAGGCGGCGCGCTCAATCCCAAAGCCCAAACGACGGAGTAAAGGCAAAGTTATATTCTACTAATTGGCTAGCTGTGGGAGTTCTCTATGTCTGTTCCACTGGTTTGAGGTTTATTGTGTGTTGAAATTTCAGCGGTCCAGGTGAAACCTCCGTCCCTCTCTATTGGTATGTCCTGCTCTATGGAGCATCTTGGCACCGTCCTCGATGTAACGTCTTCTCCAACGAGCAAAAGGCCGCGCATTAAAGAAGAAGAGATCGATGAGACCTGGTCGAGCAGCACAGAGGAATCAGCAGTATCCGATTTCACGTACGAGTCTGATGTCAGTCAACAGGACAGTGAAACGTAAGTTTATGTGTGTCATATACATTGTTGCAGGTGATGGTCAATTGGAGTTGTGTAAAATCTTACTAATCTGCATAATGAGTATGATTCCATTCCAATTCACGCGCTTTAGATTTGATTCCGATTCAATATCGATTCACTTGTATATAAATCAGGTGAAGTACATGTACATTTTTCTTAATGGAAAAAAAAAAAAAAAAAAAAAAAAAAAAATCAACTGAAGCTTTAAACTATACAGGGAACCCTGTCAGTTCGTGCATTACTGTATTACTAAAGGTTAAAATTAACAACAGATTCCAAACTGTTAAATTCAAAATGGTATTTCTCATTTGAATTTTGTTATAAAGTTTATAGAATTTAAAAGCTGATACTTTGTTTTATATAAAAAGTAACAAAGCACAAAGATTATTGTGATTAATTGGATGGGTGGTGCTATAAATAATGTTTAGAGAAGAAAGAAAAACAATTACTCACTCTCATGCCATCCCATCTGTGTAGGACTTTTTTTTTTTTTTTTTTAATTTACATTTATTTTTTGGCATTTTTGCCTTTATTAAGAAAGGGTAGTATGAGAACTGACAGGAAGTAAAGTGGGACAGAGAGAGGAGGATGGGATCGGAAAAGGTACCCAAGCTGGGACTCAAACTCACCACCCATTGCCTATGAGGCTATCGGCTCTGACTGTGTAGAACTTTCTAAAGATTTTAGAAGACGGTTATAGACAGCTATCAAACATTCAATGTCCAAACGCGCACACACACACACACATTATTTAGCTTCAGAAGACATTTAATTGAATGACTGGAGTCATGTGGATTACTCTTAAAATGCCTAATTGTGCCTTTTGGACCTTCAGAGTTCTGTAGCTTTTTACTTCATTTGCATGGACTTTAAAAGCTGAAATATTCTGAAATCAACCTTATTGTTCAGGGAAAGAAAGACAGTCAGACACAGCTGGGGTGGCATGAGAGGGAGTAAATAATGTGAGAAGTTTCATTTTAGGGCAACTATTCCTTTAACTACGTTTTATATCGTTATCTGTTCCTTCGGTGTCTATGTTAATGTAATTGTAGTTGTGATCTTGGAGCCCTTGAGCACTGCATGTATTCCACCTGTTCAAATATCGCAGTTGACACTTACTGCAGTTGGGTTCAAACTTCCCCGGCTCAAATTTTGATTTTGTTAATATTTTTTTCTGAAGGAAGACAAACATTAATGGTCATGAAAGCCAAAATATTAAATGTTATGGATTTATATTTACTGAGCAATCCACTATTTTGTAGAGGGGGGTCAAAATAACCATTTTCACTTGATATTGGAGGCAGATTACAGGGGGGTAAAAATGACTTTAAAAAGATGGCAGCATCATTATTTTATTTTTACACAGAGATTGGTAGGTCTATTAGTAAAATCTGTTTTCTTTCTCAATCTTTGTTGCATTATATGCCAATGAAGACAGTTCAAAAAATGAGGAAAAGCACTTCTTGTGTTTTTTGTTGTTGTTTTCTTGTGTTGTAACTCAAGGAATATTAAAGGTCTATTAATATCCTTTTAGATTCTGGTTCTTAACAAACTTTTCTTTTGGTATCTTAATTTTCAAGGCCCAGTGTTGTTCATTTCCAGAGATATGGGGATGTCATTGTGGCTTCATGAGTAAATTGTTAAATTGAACATTTTCAGTGGTCAAAAACCAAATGTGGGTCACTTTTCATACAGCTGATACTATCTTCTTTCAAAGAGGAATATCTGAAAAACAAAAAATGTTGAAACTAGAATTTTATCTAATTTTTTTGCATAAAACATTTCTATCTAAGTGCCATAAATATTCTTTTTCCAAAGTTTGTGTGCCTGTAACTAAAAGTATTAATGTTATCTTAATGTGATTTTTAGATTCTGGTTCTTAACAAACTTTTCTTTTGAAATCTATATTATTCAGTCTTCAGGCCCTATATCAGAGGTCTCCAAACTCGGTCCTGGAGGGCCGCTGTCCTGCAAAGTTTAGCTACAACCCCAATTAAACACACCTGAACCAGCTAATAAAGGTCTCACTAGGCATACAAGAAACTTTCAAGCAGGAACTCTGCAGGACAGTGGCCCTCCAGGACCAAGTTTGGAGACCTCTGCCCTGTATGGTTCAAATCCATAGAATGTGGCCCCATGTTCAAATTGTTGAATTTTACCCATTTTCAATGGGCAAAAAACAAATGTGAGTATACAGCTTTGCATAACAGCTGATACTTATTGCATTTAAAGGGGAATGTCTGAAGAATAAATAATGTTGAAACTAGAAATGTATCTTGTTTGTCTCTATCAAAACGATTGCAAAGAACATACCTCTCTATATGAAAAAAAATACACTTAAATAGTCAAGATGAGACATACACTTTCTCTCAAAAGTGTATTATAAGAATCTGTATTTGAATCAATTTCAGGATATTTGGAAGAAGAGATTTTAACAGCTTCTGAAGCTACCAAGATTTCAGATATGCAGTATCGTGACTACATGTTACCGCATTCCCGTATCTCTGGAAATGAACAATATTGGGCCTTGAAAATTAAAATACGAAAAGAAAAGTTTAAGAACCAGAATCCAAAAGGATGTTAAGAAATCTTTAATACTTCTTCCCCCAGTTTCACATACAAGGCTTAAGCCTAGTCCCAGACTAAAATGCATGTTTGAGCTGTTTTAACTGAAAGCAACTTGCACTGACATCTTAAAATATGTCAGTGCCATTGTTTTGTTTCAAGATGCACACCAGTAATGATTTAATTTGTGCCACCAGTAAGGCACATTTATAAAAAGCTACTTAAATGCTTTTATTGAACTAAGGCCTAATCCTGGCTTAATCTAAGCCCTGTCTGTGAAACCAGGCCCTTGAGTTACAGGCATGCAAACTTTGGGTAAAAACAAGTGCTTTTTTTTTTTTTTTTAAACTGTCATCATTGGCATATAATGCAGCAAAGATTGTGAAAGTCACCAGATTTTACTACTAGACCTACCAATCTCTGTGTAAAAATGAAATGACGATGCTGCCATCTTTCTTAAAGTCATTTCTTTCTAAAGTCATTTCCCCCCCTCCAAATCTCAGATGAAAACTGTCATTTTGACCCACCTCCACAAAATAGTGGATTACTCGGTAAATATACATCCAGGACATTCAGTATTTTGGCTTTATTTGTGATTTATGTATTTCTTTCACCAGAAAAAATTAAATAAATCAAACCAAACTTTTAGCTGGGGACCTCTGGTTGAGTTGTCAAGGAATGACCCAATTGCTTTTGACCAGTTGGATGCAATTATTCAGTTGCATAAGTGTGTTGGTTACATGTTATGTCAGCTGAACATGTTAAGAACCAATACATGTATCACTCAAGCCTCCTCAATACTGTATATATCTTTTTATTTTTTTTTATTTTTTTATGTGTAGATCACTCTTTGCTGCTCACTACTATGATGGAAGCGCAGATTGGGAATATGTCAGTTGAAGATGGCCAGAGTTCAAAAGGGTGAATCCTTTTCATCAGGAAAATGGCATTGATATACAGTAAGTTGGGAAAAACACTCAAGTTGTTATACTCTAAATAATCAGCACATGCATGGATGTATATCTATTGACAAAATGTTGTGGTTTTATGTAAAAGATCAACTGATGACTCAGACCTTGCATGAGAAATACCATGGGAGTGTGATGTGATTTAAAAAATAATAATAATTTTGTCATATCAATAATTCTGTTCTCATTTTAGACTATGTGGACACCCTGCTGAAAACTCATTTTGACGATGTTGTTCTCGGCACGGCCTGTACCAGCATTATATGAATGAACTGAAGGTCTTCCTTCAACAGGCCCGACCCTCCAGAACCTGCAGCTGGACACGGGAGCTGCTTCTCAAAGCCTGACCTCACTGTTTCAGATGAACATTCAGTGTGAGAGGAAAAAAGTGTGTGTTCATAGTGAGAATGTACAGCATGTGAAAAAATGTTTCTTGAAAATAGTAAAGTTCTGCTCAAATATTTGTTTAAGGGAATGTCTTAGCAAGAACTGAATATGTGTTCTGCAAAATAAAAATGCAGTTGTACAAATTAGATCTTGGCATCATTTACTATAACACATTCAATAAAAATATTACTGAGGATGTAATCGAGGCTTCAGAACAGAACCTATAAAACGGTAATGACAAAGGTTTGTCACTGCTATAAACATTGATAAATGACTAACTGTATGTAACACCAATTATGTAAATATATATACATATATGTATATGTGAAGAGTTCATTTGCAAAAACCGGGGTTGTTTGGCCATTTTTGTTTGTGTATATGACTCTTGTTAAAGAATAAAGGTATTCTATGTTATGGTTCAGAGGAAAGTGACATGTATGTGACTCTTGCATGCTTGAGAAGACAAAGTGGCAATATAGGATAATCTGTAGATAAACAGCTGTTTCATAACCCATTTAGATAATTGTATAATAATTTTAATAGAAGCACATATAAATGTAAAATGACCATTTAAGTCAAAATTAATACATAAAATAGAGTAAAGCTATTGCTTAATAAGTGAAATACATTATTATGTTGCTTATATTATCAGCTAAAACCTGACCTGCAGAAAAATTGGCACCCTTCATGAAAAAGAATATAAACAAAACATAAATAAGAATATAGAATAATACAGTATATAAAAACAGATGAAGAAGGCAAATATTTTGCCACAGTTGATATTTGAAGTGTTCTCTGGGCAAAGTAACAGCACTTGTACTCTCCTTTTAAATTACTCTTCTTCAGCTTCGTTAAATTCAAACTCAAACCAGTTATGCAATCAATGTGATTAACAGTTAGATATTATTCAAGTAGGTGGCGGTATACAAGGAAGGTAGTCAAACCGCCATAAAATACGGAAGAAGAAGAAGAAGAAGAACATTGCGACGTCACTGATTCTGACCAATAAAAAACAAAAACAACGTCTGGATCGGTTCGCTGCGCCCCCTTTGCTCTTCAACATGGCAGTGTCTCGATTACCACCAGCTGCGTTGAGTTTCAAACAGGTAAAACTCACTTGTAACTAATCATTAAAACGTCTGTGTAGATCACGATAAGTTCCACAATAAAAGCAGTTAGGGCACGTTCAAAAAGCTGGACACAACGGAATGGGATTTAACGACCAAAGACGTTTATGTGACATGCGAATGCATACATGTAGAAATAAAATTACAAGAAATGTATTTCTCGCAAGAAAGCAAATCACGCGGAACAAAATTATTTTGGAATTTGCTAATAGAATTTTTAAGTTTTGTTTCCCCAGATTTTACTCCTACTGGAATTTTACATAAAATACTGTATATAGCCAACTAGCGATATCACGTATAGATTTGGTAACGATCATTTGAATTGTAAAAATAAAAATGAAAAATTTTGAGTCGATCGATCTTTTTTTTTTTTAATGTCCCCTTATAAAAGATTTTTGGTTTGATCTATCAGAATTCTTTGCCTCAAAATACTCGAATCAGATTTTGCCTTAACATGTGATATAATTGGTTTTTTTTTCCTCGTTGGAATTATAATACAGAATATATAAGGAGTGTAATTTTATCTGTAAAATATTTAATTCATAAATATACATTTTCCTAAAAAATACTCAAATATAATCATTCTAAATGACTTTAACTGCCTAATTATGACACTATTTTTTTTTTTTTTTTTTTTTTTAAAGTGTCAAAACTCTTAAATTGTATGACAAACTTTTGAATATATCAGAATTTGTTAATTGTAGTCAGTCACTTATGTATTATTTTCTGTACTTAGTTTTTTTTTTTTTTTGGTCCCTTGCCTTCCTTTTTTTGGATTATGTTATTTCCCAATGTTAATTTACTTAATTGCTTAATACTTGAGCAATGTCCCTTGAACTTAATGCTTGATAACTTGAATTATCCTTGTATCATCTGTTTTCATAATATTTCATTGATTAAACGACAGCCACACACAGCTGTAGGATAAAAGTATTTTCATGTGGGTCAGTTTTTGCAGAGACAGAAGGTTCTGGGTATCTACAGAGATCTGCTCCGAACCATCCGCAAAATACCGCTCGAGTCTGATCGCAGATATCTGAGAGACTGGGCCAGAGAAGAGTTTAAGAGGAACAAGAGCGAAACAGACCAGGTGGGCTCTACTTGTTGTTCAAACGGACATATTCTACACTTCTGTATTTCACTAAAGTCTTATAATGTTAGTCAAGTTTTCTTTCCACATAACATAATTTTAATGATAATTAAATGATAATTCCTAAATGAATACAACATTAAATACAGAGATGAGTAGCATCATGTGAACAAAATGGACTCAGACTCGGAAGAGAGACTTGGGAGGTGAACTAATTATTTCTGTTTCCTGTGCAGACTCAGACCCTAAAGACCCATTCACACCAAGGATGATAACTATAACCATAAAGATAACGTTTTAAAAATCATTCTAAATATAAAAGAATAGCAGAGTTCACACCACAACTATAACAATAATGGCACAGAGAAATGATAATGTTAGAATCACTTTTACAAAGTTTTTTTTCCAGCTGATGAACGATAAAAACATTGACAGCCAATCAGAATTCATTCTGCTTTAAAGAGCTTGAGCATTTAAAGTGACAGATGACAAAACTGCAGCGTGCTTATAATAAACAGAATGTTAGCTTGTGTCGGTGTGGACATTAATATAGTTTTGGTTATTTTTATAGTTATCATTCATTGCGTTCATGAGGCCTTGAAGGGTTAGTTCACCCTCATGTCGTTCCAAACCCGTAAGACTTTCGTTCATCTTTGGAATGCAAATGAAGTTCTTCTTGATGAAATCTGAGAGCTTTCTGTCCCTCCATAGACAGCTACGAAATTAAAACTTTGACGCAAAAAAAGTTTGACGCAGTCAAAAAGTTCATAAAGAGATCGGAAAACGAATCCATATGAATTGAGTGGTTTAGTCCAAATTTTCTGAAGAGACTCCATTGCTTTTTATGATGAGCAGATTTAATTTAGGCTTTTACTCGCATATAAACATTGATCAGCGAACATAAACAGAAGCTCAATCAAACCTGCTTCACGCGCAAGAACAAATCTCTTGCGGAAGCTCAAACGTGCTGCATAACACACGAGAATGTGGAAAGAGTTAATAAAGATTGATTCATTTTGCTCAATGAGATTCAAAGATCCATGTCTATCCAATCCAAATGATCTATCCAATCAACATGTCATCATCAATTTAAGCCCGGAACACACCAAGCTGACGGTCGGCCGTCGGGCAGTTTTTGTTCGTCGGCTTTTTTTCAGCCGATTCGACATGTAGAATCGGCGTCGGAGCTCATCGGTCAGTCGGGCCATTTGATCATTCTGATTGGCTGTTCAGCTACTGCCACCTGCTGGTACGGAAAGGCATTTCTTCTTACGCAGGCACAGAACGTACGTGCTACTTGGCTGTCAGCTGTCGAGCATCAGTTTGGTGTGTCAGGGCAACTTTGGACCCAGATGCTGCCGACGTGAGCCAACCCCACAGTCTGCTTTCGTCGCCACTAGTTCGTTGGCGTCGGCTTGGTGTGTTCCGGGCTTAACACGTCTATCCAGTCAGCGTGAGAGGATATATAGGCCTATATACACTGTAGTGCTGGGCGGTTTGACCAAAAATCTGTATCACCTTTTTTTTTTTTTTTTCTGGCGGTTTCACGGTATATCACGTTTTTTTTTCACTTGACCTTTATTTTGGCATATTTTACTGTCAGGAGTACAGGGAATATATTATATAAACATTGTAAGGACAAATAAAAAAGTATTTAAAAATGTAATCAAATCAGTTCATAAAACTAACAATTTAGTTTAAAATGTAATCAAATAATTTAAATATTTAATTAAATTAATAATATTAATAAGTAGGCTACATTTTTATTGTGCAATTTCTGTAATTTCAATGAAGACCTTTGAGTTTGTGTTTTAATAAACGGTGTTATTATTATTATTATTATTATTATTATTATTATTATCTCTATTAATTAAAGTATACTTGATCGTACAATAGCTAGTATATTTGTTATTTCAAGTTATACTGAACTTTTATTTTGACAGGGTCGTGAAGACCTTTGACTTCCTGTGTATATGATACGACAAATGTCGATAGTTTTATCAAATTAAACGGTGAAATGTTCATAAATTGACTGCAGCTCTGCAGAAGAAGTTCATGTATAGTGAGTGAGACAGCAGACACTGAAATCATTGCGAGCGTCACGCGTGCTTCAGTGTAGTAGACGAAAATGCGGCGCTCATTCATACAGACTTCAAATTTCAATAACAGTCTTTTTTAGCTTTAATATTCACAGACACTAGACCGTATCGATATCTGATTCATTGTACAACCCTACTTTTGATTTATTCATCCAAAAATGGCCAAATTCTGTGACGTTCCGCTTTATACAGTAAGTTCTTGTGATTTCATCCGTGTTTTCTGCATCGCGGAAATCATATGACTCTACATGGTATAAGAGAGTTAGTTTTGTGAGTTATTTATTGTTGTGTTATAAAAGGGTATGTATGCAGTTAATAGAAGTCCGCTCTCTATACACTCTACATAGCGCTTCATGGCCATTGAATAGAGACAGCAGCTGTTTCAGCTGTGCACCGACCGGTATGGCGGTTTTTGAAAAATACATATCGGTCTCGAAATTGAAACCGGTATACTATATGAACCGGTATACCGCCCAGCACTAATACACTGCTCAAAAAAATTAAAGGAACACTTTTAATCAGAGAATAGCATCAAGTCAGTTAAACTCCTGGGATATTGATCTGGTCAGTTAAATAGCAGAGGGGGTTGTTAATTAGTTTCAGCTGCTTTGGTGTTAATGAAATTAACAACATGTGCACTAGATGGGCAACAATGAGACGACCCCCAAAACAGGAATGGTTTTACAGGTGGAGGCCACTGACATTTTTTCCCCCTACTCTTTTCTGACTGTTTTTCACTAATTTTGCATTTGGCTATGGGTCAATGTCCCTACTGGTAGCATGAGGCGATTCCTGGACCCTTCAGAGGTTGCACAGGCAGTCCAACTCCTCCAGGATGGCACATCAATACGTGCCATTGCCAGAAGGTTTGCTGTGTCTCCCAGCACAGCCTCAAGAGCATGGAGGAGATTCCAGGAGACAGGCAGTTACTCTAGGAGAGCTGGACAGGGCCGTAGAAGGTCCTTAACCCATCAGCAGGACCGGTATCTGCTCCTTTGTGCAAGGAGGAACAGGATGAGCACTGCCAGAGCCCTAAAAAATGACCTCCAGCAGGCCACTGGTGTGAATGTCTCTGACCAAACAATCAGAAACAGACATCATGAGGGTGGCCTGATGACCCGATGTCCTCTAGTGGCCCTGTGCTCACTGCCCGGTACCGTGGAGCTCGATTGGCATTTGTCATTGAACACCAGAATTGGCAGGTCCGCCACTGGCGCCCTGTGCTTTTCACAGATGAGAGCAGGTTCACCCTGAGCCCATGTGACAGACAAGAAGGGGTGTGGAGAAGCCGTGGAGAACGTTATGCTGCCTGTAACGTCGTTCAGCATGACCGGTTTGGTGGTGGGTCAGTGATGGTCTGGGGAGGCATATCCATGGAGGGACGCACAGACCTCTACAGGCTAGACAATGGCACCCTGACTGCCATTAGGTATCGGGATGAAATCCTTGGATCCATTGTCAGACCCTACGCTGGTGCAGTGGGTCCTGGGTTCCTCCTGGTGCACGACAATGCCTGGCCTCATGTGGCGAGAGTATGTGGGCAGTTCCTGGAGGATGAAGGAATTGATACCATGCTCGCCTGACCTAAATCCAATAGAACACCTCTGGGACATTATGTTTCGGTCCATCCGACGGCGCCAGGTTGCACCTCAGACTGTCCAGGAGCTCAGTGATGCCCTGGTCCAGATCTGGGAAGAAATACCCCAAGACACCATCCGTCGTCTCATTAGGAGCATGCCCCGACGTTGTCAGGCATGCATACAAGCACGTGGGGTCCATACAAACTACTGAGTACCATTTCGAGTTGCTGCAATGAAATTTCAGCAAAATGGACTAGCCTGCTGCATCATTTTTTCACTTTGATTTTCGGGGTGTCTTTGAATTCAGTCCTCTGTAGGTTGATCATTTTCATTTCCATCAAACCGTGTGGCATCCTTTCATTTCTAACACGTTACCCATTCCATATCAGTATAGATATCCAGCATGATATTTTTCCCCATTGAGATCTGATGTGTTTTCAAAGTGTTCCTTCAATTTTTTTTGTCGACTCATCTACATTCCTCGTCAGTTTTCAGCAACCCTCCACCACCCCAACTCCTCACTCTTGGCTGGTTCCTACCACAGCCAGAAATACGGGGGGAGTACTCTGGGTTCGCGCCAAATACCAGGCCCGGAGCCCTCTCCTCGGACAGCACGCCAAATACGCATGCCATTTACTCTGACTTTGTAAGTGTGAACTCGTAAATGCCCTTATTGCTTTTTGGCTTTTTATTTAAATAGTACCAACAGCAATTTACGGCAGTTAATTAGACACGCCCTCCTTCCAAAACCGTCCCTCCAAAGATGTGTGTATGCACAGAGGTGCATAAGGGAAAAAAAAGGGGGCATTAAATTTAATGCCAGAAAACGTGAACAGTGAGCTCTGCTTTAAGGCTGCTTTAAGGTGTGAAATCCAGTCTTTTCGGTAGGAATCCATGTGATTGGGCGTTTCACTGAAGGATGACAAAGTTCCCCACGTAGATTTTGCTCATGTTCAAGTTGGTTGAGAATTCAAATTTTCAAGTAATCAATTAACATGTTCAACCACACTTTCAGCTTCTGCTTCCTGTATATGGGCTGTCCTGTGATTGCACAAATTGATTGACAAGCAGGAAGTACCTCAGAGTCTTTAATTTGGATAAACAAACAACTGACCACAAGCCATGGTCAGATTCTTTGCTGTTTACAGAGTCTTGCGCTGTCGCAGACAGGTGTGATTGAAGTCCTGTGAAAAGCAGTAGCTTAGCAGTACCCAAAAGATATGAAAAAATTGTGACGATATTAGAAATTTAGTTTGGAGCATAGAATTCACATTAATGATGCTAATTTAAGATCATTTAAGTCAGTGAAACCAACATTTAAAACCACTGCTGGAAAAAGTTTACGATTATATAAGGTCATAAATATCATAAAACAAATGGCTTCCTTGGTCTCTGCTGCAAACGGTGTTCACATTGACAGGAGATCAGCGAGTTTCTAGTAGGTGGTCTTACTCTGCCATACTACAGTGTCCAAATATATTATGCAGCGGATCACTTTTTCTGTGCTCCCATTGGCAGTCACTGCATTTCTTTGCTTCTCATTTGCATAAAGTTGAGCTCAACTTTGTCACATCGCCAACGTTCGCTGTCGCACATGTAGCCGGAGATCACCAGCTCTCATAGAAAATGAATGTTATCAGTTTGCTGGCAAAAGTTTTACTTACGACATGGTTTTCCTCCTCAGGATGTCATTCGCATGATGATCACTCAAGCACACAATCATCTGGAGGACTTGAGAAAATCTCTCTCGTTGGCTGGATGCTAGAAGATCAGCAGCACTACTGCATGTTACCACAGACTTCCAATTCAGAGTTTAACTGGAAATGAAACTGAAATGTTCACCATTTATTAAAGGGATAGTTCACCAAAAAAGTTAAATTCTGTCATTATTACTCACCCTCATGTCGTCCCAAACCCATAAGACTTTTGGTCATCATCGGAACACAAATTAAGATATTTTTGATAATCTCTCATCCTTTTTGTCCTTCCATTGAAAGTCCATAAAAAAATGTCATGCTTTTAAAAAGTACAAAAAGACATCGTAACAGTAATCCATATAAATCGAGCCGTTCAGTCCAAGTCTTCTGAAGAGATATGATCGCTTTATATGGTGAACAGATTTAATTACGCTGTTATACATATATAAACATTGATCAGCGCACATACAGTACATAAAGCACATCAAATATGGTAAACAAATAAACACTTGCATGATACATGAGGAAAAAAAACCCTTGTTGGTTGTTGCGCATCAGTGAAGCATGTTTGAGCTTCCGTTTACTATATTTGATGTGCTCCGAGTTGATTGGGATTATACATGAATAAAAGCATAAATGAAATCTATTCATCTTAAAAAGTGATTGTGTCTATTTAGAAGACTTTGTTGGAATTTAAATGGAGGGACAAAAATCTCAAGGCAGGTTTCGTTAAAAATATCTTTTGTGTTTCGAATATGTAAGAAACTATAATGGATTTAGAACAATATGAAGGTAAGTAAATGTTGACAGAATTTTCTTTTTTTGGGTGAACCAACCCTTTAACAAAAAGTACACTATAATGAGAAAAAAAACAAAAAACAAACAGATTTTATTGTGTGTGTATATATATCTACTTAGTATATTTATAATACACGAGTACTTCTTTTCATTTGCTAAATATTAATAAAAACCAAAGCAAAACATTCACTTCTCTGAGTCATAATCACTTGGTGTGTAGTTGAAATATTGCATAATTTCAGAACAAATACACCCATGTTATGCGTTATTATCCCAGCAAACACTGCATTGTGAACACCAATAATCATTCCTCGCAGATCTGAAACCGTTCTTGAAAAATACCTGTTAGGGCACGACGACCTCAGCTGCATTTTTAAAATCCATCATTACAAGCCGAAGAAAAATGTGGAACAACCGTAAATCTCTGCAAATTGGCCACGTCCCTCAAATAACCCGGCAGACGGAGATGTCCTAAGGAAGTTACAGTCTGTCATGGGGGAAATATTGACTGAGACAGATGCAGTTTACAAGAGGAAACCCTTCGATTACCAACACAGCACAACATCCCTACAGTGAAGCATCAAGGGAGAGATGTTAACTGCTTTGTTGGTGGAAATTTGCGAAATGTTAGCCATGGTTTTTTTTGTATTTAAACTACTCAAAGGCAAGTAATGGACTAGTGCACACTCAGCTTAATATGTAATATATTTAAGGGTTAGTTCACCCCAAAATGAAAATTCTGTCATTAATTACTCACCCTCATGTCGTTCCAAACTTGTAAGACTTTTGTTCATCTTCAGAACACAAATGAAGATCTTTTTGATGAAATCTGCAGGGCGAGTTATTAATGACAGAATTTTCATTTTGAGGTGAACTGACCCTTTAACAATCTATAATAATGAAATATATAGACTATGTATGAAACAATACAATTTCAGTGTTGTGATGTGTGAAGTTTATATATACACTGTATATTTTAGACTCAAAAATTGGCCCATCCATCACTGAAAAACTTGCTGATTCCAGCCGAGGACACTGTTTTTTGTCTACAAATTTACATGGATGTAGTTTATTAAACATTCATTTTTTGATTTACAGATCATACAGCTGTATGACATAGTAAATAATATCTTTCCCTTTAAAGCAGCTGTAAACAATTATAGTAGTTGTACATGTATATAAAAAACAAAAAGTGTTCATTACATATTAGTTGTTAACATTTGTCAAGACACAAACACATTGATTACATAGTTCAAAATCACCAATAATCACTGTCAATTAAGAAATTTTATACAGCGGTTTGAAATCATAGTGACCATGATTTCTCTTTTCTTTTTGATCTCAGTACTAACAACGATCTACAGATTACATGTTCAGTCTTCATGGAGTGGTGTGAGGTGAAGTGTCTTGATCAAGTGCACAGTGGTGATAGAATCAGTCAACATTTGTGAATCTTTGAAGTCAAAATGAAATGACACTCACTGGGCTCAACTGAATCATTGGTGAAAAGTGGGCTATTTTTGGCTGCCTTTGACATCACAGCTCAGTGGTTTGATTTTTACCACTACACCAACCCCAACACATTTCACCATAAAAAGGGATACACTTACTTTTTCCCTACCCAAGTGTTCTGAATTTTGTTGAATAAATGATAAAAAAAATCTTAAATTAGATTACTTATCTACCAATATTGTGCAAATGAAATATGAAAAATTCACACTATTCAATTCAAACTACATTGATATTGTCAATTAAACATCACAGGTTAAGACCTTTCATTCTGTGCAAGAAAGTAGAAAGTTAAAATAAACTAATACTTGTTTTTATCACAGTGTTTGCTGTGATAGATTTTGTTACTTTTTTGTCACTGTTCCATTGTTCACTGATTTTATATGATCTGGCAAACATCCATCAAAATAGTGGCATAATTTAGACCCTTTGACTAAATTTGGGTATTACTACTGGAGTAATAGTGTTCATGCCATATTCTTAATGCTATGTTATAATGTTATGTTACATAATTAAGAAAACAGTTTTTGTCCTTTGAATTTTCTTTTCACAATGAAACAGAAATGTCTATGTAGCTTAGAAATCAGAAGCGCTTTACCAGAGGTTAAAATCTGGAGTTTAAACAGATCTTTGGTGGTGATGATTTGTCATGATAACTGTAAAGCCAGACACATAATCCACACAAGTACACAAATGCAGACACAAATTCTTGAACAGGGCTTTGAAAGCATGCATAAAGTGTGTTCTTGCTTTTCTGTGGTGGCAAAAAACCTCACCAGACAATTTATGCCAAGACTATAGAGTGCGACAGTGCTGCCCGCCCACTTTTTTAGTGGCGTTGGCTTCGCAAGTATTTTTTCCATTAATTTTATTTTTTTTTTTGAAAGTCTTTGTTAAAGAATTATAAGCCATGAACCAAGCCAACCAGCTACAAGGTGAATCACAACAGTATAAACTTTGATTTGAAGCAAAAAATTATTTGAAAATCGGACAAATAATTGGAGACATATAAAAACATATAAAAACTATTTAATGTCGGCATGAAACTGAAGTTGCGATAGTCTTTTCTTCCCTATTGTGACATACAGTATATCCAAGTGAAATTGCTTCTGGAATGAGAAAAATATAGGGCGGGACTTGATTTCACCCTTTGGGAATTGACTGGATTGTAGGAAGTTGGGCATTGCTAACTAAATATGGAGGCAGATCTGAATGTCAGCTTGCAGTTGTGGAGGATATTTAGTCCCACCCTCCACCGAAACACACGTTGTTTCGAGGGGGAGGTGAACATTTTTGATTAAAGATTATGAGGGCATATGAATTAAAAAAAAAATAATGATGTGCACAGATAAATCATTTATAATAAACAGCAACAGTCTATAAAGAATGGTCATTTTTCATGGTGACTAAGTATTTTGAAAGCATAGCGAGACCGACTCGATTACAGTCATTTGCGGTGCATCATGGCTACAAACACTTTTGGCGTGATTTTCTCTCAGCAACTGTCTGATTGGTGGAATTTTATGGACAGCATCATGTAGTTGCATCAATGTAGTTTTTTTTTTACCATGAATTCAGCTGTTAAACAAGTATTTTAAAAATAAGTTGAAATAATGCGAACGGATGGCAAACAAATAAAAAGCATCTAACATCAATTAACAACCTTGTATCTCGCAGTAGGTATGTTTTTAAAGGTTGTTAAAGTTACCATTAAAAATCAGTTCCACTAGGGAGAAAATGAATGGGTATTTTACTTCCAAAATCCAACTGTTGCACCGTATGTTGCACTCCTTGTAGCAGCGCTAAGAATGCATAGCTACTTGCCCTTCATTATGAATTGTGTTCTGGCAAATTTCAGAACACAAGCAGCGAAATCGAGAAGTGTTTGCATTCAAGCACTTGCGTAGAGTATGTTTCAGCTCAAACTCTGTTTAGATGCTACTACACCTGACGTTTGTTACTGCAGTGTTATCTACATATGTTAGCTGCTCTATCGAACTTCACTAATCCATCCGGAACCTCGTGAGTTACAGTGTCTGCTACACCAGTGGTATCTTATATACTAGCTCTCCTCCTGTTTGTTAGTTCTCAGCAGTCTGAGTTCATTTTCAAGGTAGCTTATTCTGTCCAGCAGGGCGGTTCTGTCGGCTTGGGCTCTCTGGTTGGCTTGCCGGCGCGCTTCCTCGATCTTCCGTTCATACCAGCGCTCCATCTGCAGAGTCACGGCATCAAAAAAGTACTGCGTAACCTCCAGCGCATGCATGTTCTCCCGCTCCTGGGCGAAGGAAGCCTCAGCGGTGCAGTGGTCTCCTAAACTTGTCAAGGTTTGTGCGTTTTGTTTGGTCTTTGCTCTTTGTTGGGTGCGTCTTTTGAGGTTCCTGTGATCGAGCACACATTCCTGCTCGCAGCACTGATCGAGGACACGTCTCAGCTCCAGACTCGAATCCTGAGGCTCATCTTGCACTCTATGGGGGTCACTACAGGCCCGTGATCGTTGTTTAGGCCGGACTATACAAGGAGACTGAGGCGCAGATTGATTCTGTGACGACTGCTTATCTGAAAAGAAAGAGAAAAGCTTAAAAAGATTTTGTCCTTGACACTAGCACCAGCTGCAATTGTGATGAAGTAAATGTACAACCGGCAAGTTATTTTCACAAAATAAACCCCAACAGGGCGATCAGGACCCCAGTGTAAAGTAGTGATGTTCGATTCTTGAAGTTCAGTTCTGGGTTGATGATGCAAGACCCACATCTAAAGCAGCATTAATGCTCCTTGTGCAGCACCGAATGAGCAATTAGCATTCCAGATGGGTTATTGTACCAAAGAAGTGGTTCGAGGCAGTTGTGTCCGACTCAAAAAGAACCAAATGAGCTGGTTCTGTCAGAGTTTTCTGAAGGATGTTATTTGGTTCTTTTTGAGTTAGTCGTTTTTGATTCGTGTGAAGCAGATGGTCTTAATTTTGCAAATAAATGAACAAAATATTGATTCAAAGTTAAAATTAAAATTAGAGTTATAATTTTATTAGCTCATTAAATGCAAAGCTTCCTCAAAGAAAAAGAGCTTAAGACAAACTAAGCAAGATGGACTATTAAGTGATCATGTTCAGTTGTATCACCTATTTGATGGATTTTCACCACATACATAAAAATATATCTAAATTACGACATATGCTCTCAATGACAAATGTGGAACAGTTCATGCGTTCATGACCTCAAGGCTAGATTACTGTAACGCTCTACTGGGTGGTTGCCCTGCACGCCTAATAAACAAACTCCAGCTGGTCCAAAACGCAGCAGCTAGAGTTCTTACTAGAACCAGGAAGTATGACCATATTAGCCCGGTTCTGTCAACACTGCATTGGCTCCCTATTAAACAATGTATAGATTTTAAAATCTTGCTAATTACTTACAAAGCACTAAATGGTTTAGCTCCCCAGTACCTGAGCAAGCTCTTAACACATTATAGTCCTACATCTCTATTGCCATCTAAAAATTCTGGCCAGTTGATAATACCTAGAATATCAAAATCAACCGCAGGCGATAGATCCTTTTCCTATTTAGCACCTAAATTTTGCAACAGTCTTCCTAGCATTGTTCGGTAAGCAGACACACTCTGTCAGTTTAAATCTAGACTAAAAACGCATCTCTTTAACCTGGCATACACATAACACATTATCTACTTCTATAATTCAAATCATGTAAATTGTTAGGCTGCATAGATTAGGTCAGCCGGAACCAGGAACACTTCCCAAAACACCTGATGTACTCTCTACATCATAAGAAAAATGGCGTCTACACTAATATTAGTCTCTCTCTATTTATCCCAAGGTTTACCGTAGTCTGCCAAATCCAGGCCATATCCAGAGGAAATGAAGGACTTGTGCCTAGACACGACGATAACGCAGCCCTGAAGTGTCAACTAAACTATCAACTGTGAAGGCCTCCTTCCCTTTCCTTTCCCTATGTATAGATAAAACGTTATCAAAATTATTCCAGTTCGCATGGATCTGCGGAAACCACTAATAATTCTGCATTATGCGGGCCAGACAAGTAATTTGGTGATGTCACTTTGTAAAGAAAGACTAAGCGTCTGCGCACATACACATTCAAACGCACATACCTATAGACTAAACACGTAAATGAATAGCAAGAACGCATTAAAAGTCTTCTGTTTTCAGTTAAAAAGGTGTCATTTAAGCGGCCCCTAAGTTAATAATTAATGATTTTTACATTGGAAGTGATTCAATCAAAAACTTACTTTAGCTCAATAATAACTTTTTCCTAGAGCTGCTGTAAATTCAAAACAGTCTCTGTCCATTACTTTTCCTATTATCACTGTGAAGCTGCTTTGAAACAATCTGTATTGTAAAAAGCGCTATATAAATGAAGATGACCTGACTTGACATATGCATAATGACAGGGACATGAAATATTGATTGAAGAAACCATTTTAAAATCCTACCTGTTTATTATCTTATAATCCATTACAGTGTACAGAACATGTTCTAGCAACAAGACTAACAGTTGATAACTGAGGCGCAAGATGGCAGCAGCTGCGTTCAAATGAAACGAGAGAGAGCGTGTCCATCTGCAGTGCGAAATGAGAGATAATGAAAGAAGCGTCGGCAAGAGCCGTATAATAGTATTCTTTAATGTATGGCATATCCTTGAGAAAGGATCTTCAACCTGTGGTGCATGAGATTCAACCTGTTTTTAAAGAGATTGGAGAGAAAACCTCCTAGACACTAAAAACACATCTCAAGTTCTGTTATATGGATATTTGACATGCCCTGTGGTGATATATGACATAGTTAGATACATTTTGTTCCTTATTCATTTATGCTGAAATTTAATTTCAACATTTGCAACAGTTTTTGATGTATTTATACTGCATGTCTAATAATACATGAAAATATACATTATTTAAGAAATAAATACTATTGTTATAGTATAGTATATGCTATATCCCTCCAATGTGTGTAAAGATGTTCTGTGTTGTATATTTTACCTCTAATAACCCTACGTCACATATTTATATTATATAACACTTATATAAGCCTTTAACTGAATGAGGACAAACACAGAAAAACCATTAATGCTGCATGTTGCTCTATGTGAGACGAGCCAGAAAATCTGTTTTGCTCATCTGTGTGTAAAAGCAAAAGAAACACAGTTGAATATGTGTGTGTATATGTGTGTGTGTGATTGTTCAGTCATGAGTGTCATACCTGGTGAGACGTCCACCTCGATCACATAGTAACCGGCAGATCCATCTTCAGGACACATGTTCGCTGCTGCAGTCTCTCTTCCATCTTTTGCCTCGGGTTGGTTTGTTGATGGAGAGTAACGTGCTCTGCCCCCAGATGTGTCCGGTACAGCTGTGTGGGAATGGGGATCCCAATCTGAAAGTGTGTCGGTGAGGGACGAGGAGCGCCGTAACTTGGTGTTGCAGCGATCGCCAGAGAGACGTGTCTCCAAACTTTGGATCTTAGAAAGGCACCAGTTCTTGAGATCGCTGACCACTGAAGCCTGCTTACAAACAGAGAGATGGAATAAATAATCCAAAGATCAGCCCATGCTAATATATTTTAAGACTGACAAGAAAATGCATCACAATGAAAACTAGAATCAATGTAAGATTTGATATTTACATGCTGCTATTTGACCGATTCATTCAGTCACTTATAATTAATCTCCACAGATATCTGAGAAATACATCAAATATCATTACGGGGCAGAAACTTCTCCAGATTATTAGCTGTATCGCCAAGCCCTAAATGAACCTGACCACTTAAAAGCCAGATTTTGTTCCTTTTACATCTAGACAAAGACAAAAACCATTACATCAAAGTGCCTTTCAAGGAAAGTCTATTCACTTGGCTGCTATATTTGCAACGCCTCTGGGCAGCTATTTCAGGCATCAAGTCTTATTTACTTGAATGGGGGAATCCTGAAATCTCAAAAACTGCTTGCCAAAATCACATTTAAATAACATCTTTCGAATCGGCAACAAAATCTGACATGAACTGTTCCATAAATGTTGTTTCTTAAAGTTTATATTACTGCTTGATGCAGTCCTGAAAACACATCTCAGGACACTGACAGTTTCTATGGCATACAGGGCTTTTAATGGCAGCTGCAGTGACACTATGGCTGCATCTGAAATCAAATACTTCCCTACTACATAGTAGGTGAAAACAGTATGTGACAAAAGAAGTATGTTGGAATTCGTAGTACTCATAAAAGAGTAGGCAAAAAGTACCCAGATGACTTACTACTTCTAGTGAGATTCTGAAGTGTGCATACGATGAACATTTTACTATCCCATGAGGCCACGGGAGAGAATTTGTGAATGGCAGTGAAACGACGCAACTGACACTGGTAGGTCACGTGATAATGACAGCATGGCGAATGCAGTACATCCAGATTACATTCATACTACACACATTTGTACTACACAGAACATACTTTTTTAGCAGCCATGAAGTAATTACTTGTTCAAAATAAATACCTACTCAAGAGTGTGGGATTTCGGACTCAGCCGATGACTTTACCAATTGGATCTTTCATTTAGAGGGCGGGGCTCATAGTGACATTCATAGTGATGTCAACATGAGCGCACCATCTTGGTATATCTAAGTCTTTGATTCTATGTTTTTAAAGCATGTAAAAATGGTTTATGCAAATGTGATGGTCTGCATATAAAGTTTTTGGTGAATATTACCTGTCTTTTTTCTCCTTCCAAGCGTTCCTGTATGGCTCTCTTGTCGATTCGATGTAAACATTCAATCCTCTCAGCAGACACTCTCTCTAAAGTGATCTTATCGAGAGCTCTGATCTGAAAATCAACACACAATAATCAACCCCAAAAACATCATGGGCTACATAAAAAATTAAACATTTAAATAAATTGTCTGATAAAAGTTTAAACTGATGAATATAGGTGCAAGCAGCATGATGATTGGCCATTAACAATTGAAATTATGGGCTGCTGAAGTTGGATTGGTTATCTTTTCAGATATGGTTCAACAAGTCAATATTGGCCACAGCCAAAAAGTTAATTAGCTTGTATCTGGGAAATGTTTTAACGAATCAACATTTTCATGAGGGATTGATACACTGCAAATTTCATGTGAATTGGACCAGTGGCCTTGAAAAGTAAATATCAGTGCTTGGAGGACACATGGATTATTAGATGTTTATGTTGGTAGGTCATGAGATGTTCTGTTTAGGCTGTACGCACCTGATGTTTGTTCTTGCGGTCCAGTTGCCCCATCTTGCTGTTCATAAGCTCTTGTACAGTGTGAATCTCTGACTGCATTTCCTCTTTAGTTGCCATGAGCTGATTCTCCAGTTTATTAATGAGAGGCTCACACCTGCAGCCATTCAATGGGGCCTTTAATAGAAATAACACATAGACAAGAGTCAAAAATCAAACCATTTACTGCATGAGATATTTTGCTATTTTTCACTTTTTGGAGAAAATGTTAGATAAGCCTTGGGGCTTGCTGACAGGGTCAGAGGTCATGAACTCACATACAGCCGTTGCCAGAAGCCAGTGATTATAGTTTATAAAGTTTTAAATATGGCTATTTTTCTCTAAACCCATATATATATATATGTATATATATATATATATATATATATATATATATATATATATACACACACACACACACACACACACACACACACACAAAACAAATGACTGAAAAGTGCAATTTTTCTTTTTAAACAATTTTTTTAGATTTCAAAAAAAAATTTAGGAGATTTTTTTGTAGTGAACACCCTTAATTATTGTAATCTATTAACGGTAACACTTTACAATACGGGTGCACTAATATGCATTAGTTCATGCTTAACTAATGCACAGATAATCATGTTTTAATGCATGACTCATGAAGAACTAAACCATTAATTAATGATTACTGCATCAGCAACTAATAAAGTTTTTATATGATTAATAGATTAAGTACTATATGAATTGTTATTAATTAAATGTGTCAATGTATTAATTCCTTAAAAAAATATTTTATTAACTAATAGTGTAAGTTAATGTGTTAATTACCACAATGGTTTGAAGCCATGTACTTCAACTTCCACTTGTCTGCTTTAATTAATCATTAACTAATGATTTGCAAATGTATGACTTTACTTGTTGAGGCACATGACTATTAACTAATTGTTAGCTAATATGTCATTATGGTTTTGACATCTACACTAAGCCATGGATTTCAATTTCCAACTATCTACAACCGTGTTTCCAGTGATGAACTGCTGCATCCAGAACCTTGTTGTTCATGGCAAGTCAAGTCAAGTCACCTTTATTTATATAGCGCTTTTTACAATGTAGATTGTGTAAAAGCAGCTTTTTTCTGGCACAGGAATGTGTCAGGTTAAGCTAGAGGTCAAGGATTCAAAGGTGGAACACTGAGAACATGTGGCCAGACGCTGCTATTTCGCAACACTGTGTCAAGACCGGACAAAGAGAATAGAACCCATTATAATCAGTGATAGTGATACTACACTGGATGCGGCAAGACGCAACACAACACACGTTTTGTCACTTCTGTTATGAAGGACAAATGGATATGCAATGGTCTGTCATGTCCAGTGTAAACAACTGTTGCGGTATGACTTGATAATGGTCACGTCCAGTTTAAACAGTGTAACAGCGGTCAGTAGTTCAGATTCTGGTGTGCTGATATTTGTGTGCAGCCCAACTTACCCATCCTTTCAACACATTCTCTGTCATTACACTCACTGCATGTGCAACTGTCAAAACCCATTAATTACATATTAGCTAACAATTAGTTAATAGTCATGTGCCTCAACAAGTAAAGTCATAACATGATACATTTTCAAATCATTAGTTAATGATTAATTAAAGCAGACAAGTGGAAGTTGAAGTACATGGCTTCAAACCATTGTGGTAATTAACACATTAACTTACACTTTTAGTTAATAAAATATGTTATTAAGGAATTAATACATTATGACACATTTAATTAATAACAATTCATATATTACTTAATCTATTAATCATACAGAAACTTTATTAGTTGCTGATGCAGTAATCATTAATTAATGGTTTAGTTCTTCATGAGTCATACATTAAAACATGATTATCTGTGCATTAGTTAAGCATGAATTAATGCATATTAGTGCACCCGTATTGTAAAGTGTTACCCTATTAACTCTTAGGATGTATGATTGTAATGTAATATTAGTTTGATAGTCCTCAATAGGAAAATAGTCCATAAATATGTGTAACCCAAACATACAAATATACTCTAAAGGTTCTTTGACAGCCTAACTGTTAAAAGTTTTCAGTGGAGTGCTAATTGAGAAATGAATGAGTTTAATCTGATTGTGAAACCGTTTTGGTTCCTTGCCTGCATGATCTTGCCATCTTTGTCTCTGTAGAGAGTATAGAGCTGGTACGCCTTGTAGTTATGAGGAGGAGGAGGAGGAGCTGATGGACATGATCTCTCTGTTTTACTCTTCTTCTTATGATCGCTGTGTTTATTTTGTCTTCGAATGAGGGCATCTGATGGTGACAGCTGAAAAAAAACAAAACAGTGCAGAATCCATGAGATATCAGAATGTAGGGAGCTGTTTAATGTGAGAAAACAGTCAATGGAAGCGGCACTTGTTAGGAGTCGATCAATAGCCCAGACACTCCACTTCACATATAATATATTCACATAATACCCAGTTCATTATACATTATTTCTTAATTGCGAAAATGCAAACATGATGTACCCTCTCTTTGACTTTCTTGTTGATGTTTTTGTTTGCACATGCCTCTGTGACAAACACATTGTCATTCTGGCGGAGAGAACTGTCACTGCCGTGAGTATCATTGGCTGGAGATACACTGTCCTACACAAACACAGGAGCAAGTCACACCATTTACAATGACCAGCAAAATCTACAGACTGGATTTAAACATGGTGAAATGTGTTAAACAGAACTGAGAGTACTACACATTTATTGTAATGAAACATAATTGTGATGATAAAGGAAAAAAGTAGGGCTGGGACTTGATTTTATGCATCGGTTGTTGACTGGATGTTGAGGTGTGGGCGTGGTACTCAAAAGTGGAGGTGGAGATGAATGTGATCATGCACTTTTGGGGTTTGAGCACATTAAATGAAGTCCTGCACACATCACCAGAGCAAAGTCTGTCATTTTCACTAGAAGGTCCAGTTAGGGCATTTTGATTAAACATTACAAGCAGGGCTTGACATTAAATGTTTTACTTACCAGCCACTGTGGCTAGTGGTTTTCCAAAGTTACTTGCCACTCAGCATTTTCACTGGCCACAATTTTGACATCAATACCATGGGGAAAAACTGCCATATAGATATTTTTAATATTATCTCATAATTTGGCAGTAGGTATATTAGGCTGCTGTCACTTTAAGACCTGACACACGGATCCATTATACTGTTACACGTGTTTTCTTTCTCAACCTTTTATGTTCGCTTAAAACATAACTATGTTAATGTGAATACTCGCCAAGACTGGCATTTTGACATTATTTTGTGTGTATTTGATTAAGCGCAATAAGCAGCAAAAAATAAATCAATTTAGTACTGAGAGGCAGCTTTATGTGCACGCACTTTGGGTGTGAGCACAAAATCCGTTGAAATGAGTAAAATTATGTGCCGAAATTCAAGCTCTGTAACACCAACAATTAATCCGGAGCAAATGAAACAAGTAAGTGAGGGGAGGCATGTTTGTGTTTCAACTCGCTGTTGGAAAGAGACAGTGGATTTGTACAGTATTAGATTGTTCCCACCACGGCACATTAGAACACAACAAGTATGGTATCAAAGCAATAATTGATTTAATGCTCAATTTATGGAGGGGGGGGGGGGGGTCTAGTTCTGTGCGTACCCTGAGATAAAATCTTGCAAGCCCCCCTAGTCTTGAGATACACGTGGAACAATTTGAATTTTAAATTATTGAAAATGTTATGCACATCTGAAGTGTTTTATTACCGTAAGAGTATGAATGTTCAATTATTATTAATTATTAATTAATTAATTATTGCTTGCATCACATTCAGTGATGTTTGAACTTGATTTGTCTCTAGTATGGTTGCTCATTCTGTATTGATTGTGTCTGAGAGGGTGTGTAGTTTTGCTCCTCTACCTTTCTCGGCAGCATCTCATCACGAGGGACTGACTGTGCTCGACCCTCAGTCTTCATCTTGTCCCTCCTCTTCCTCACAGTGCGTCCTCGAGTGAAGCTCTACATGCAAATACAGACATTAAGGCAAAAGGTACTGGTCTTAATTGTTAACACATCTAAATTTAAAGAGTGTTATTTGTTGCATGTTAAAGGGATAGTTCCCCCAACTCATCATCATTTACTCAACCTTATGAGTTTCAAATCTGTATGACTGACTTTCTTCAAGTAAAACACAAAAGGAGTTTTTTTTTTTTTTTTTTGCCCATGTAATTGAAGTCGATGGGGTCTGATGTTGTTCTGGACCCCATTCAATTTCATGAACAGCTGAAACATTCTTTAAAATATCTTTTTGTGTGTGTGTTTCAGAGAAGAAAGTCTTACAGTTTTTGAACGAAATAAGGCTGTGTGTCCACCAAAGCATTTTAGCCAGCTGAAAACACCAGGTGATTTTCTGAAAATGCCTTGCATTTTTTCAGTTAAGACTCTTTTGTTGCTATGATACAGAATATCCATGAAAGTGTTACTATAGTATCGGATTTGGAAGATTGGAAGTTTGTTTCAGAATATAAAAACGATACAATGTAAAGTATTTGCTCTGGCTCTCTGTGTTTTATTCAAAGTTTAATATTTTTCAACTCTCTGCATACAAAAAAGGTTTAAAGCGAGTGCCCGACCAAAATAGTTTGAGAACCACTGCTTTAAAGTATTTTAAATTCACCCTGTTAACCAATTCTTATGTAATCATCTGGCTAACATCAGATATTTGATCTGATAGGTCATCTGACCTACAACTAAACACTCTAATCTAATTGTCCTCTTAATTCAAAAATGTTTTTATTGTTCTGCATCAAGTTAAATCTGGACTGAAATCATCCTTTGGCTCAAGATTAGTGAATACATAGGAATTCCTACATTTGATTCATGCAGGACGTGCACATGTGCAACCAACCACTGAGCAAGAGCAATTCATAATGTATTCATTCCTAAAACATCCCACTTGAAACTCGATGAAAATAGAATTAGAATGTTGTTGTTTTTTTGCTGTTGAGCAAATAATAAAAATATAAGAGAAAAAAAAAAAAAAAAAAATTCAATTGCCTTTTCTTGCCATATCAATTGCTCTTCAAGTATGTGTGTGTTTTCTTACCTGTGGGGCTTTGGTGAGCAGCAGTGCCACTTCAGGATTATCATTTTCACGAGCCTGATCGAGTGCCGTCTCTCCTGTCTTCACCCAAAACATACAGACAGCTAAGAACCATGCACATATTCACACAGTTGAATGTGTCATTTCTGCTGCATGCCAACCTATAGAACCATGTTCCTCAAGACATGGTACACAATAACTGTGGGCAGTGCCGATACTACCCCGTTTGGCACTTTAGGTCCTGTGGATACTATTGGGGGATGAGTCTGAGTCTGTGTGCCTTTTTGCAAAGATATGAAAATAACTTTAAATGCAGTTCAAGTGTATCAGTCCACCTTATTTTTGTTGTAAGAGCGAGTGAAGCCATTTGTAAAATGAATGTGTCTAGCTTCCGGTATCATTGGTTTCCAGTTATTTTACCTGTACAAAAACAAACTGTTCATAAACAAATTGGCTTGTAGCGCAAATAGTTTCACCATTTACTGCACTCTCTTATTATTCTAGTTATTCACCAATAGTGGCTAATGAATCAGAAGTCTTGCACATTCACAGAAAATAGCTTACTTCTGCATTGAAAAATAAGGTGGATACTCTGGAGAAGGTGACAGTAAATGTTACTTATTGGAGCAACAGGACCGCACAAGGTGCAGTTTGTTGGAGACATCCTAAAATTGGGTTGGTAACTCGGTTCCACCCAAGATCAGGGTTTCTCAAATCCGGTTCTGGTGGGACACTGCAGAGTTTAGTTTCAACCTTAATCAAACACACCTGAACAAGCTAATCAAGGTCTTCAGAGTTACTAGAAAATTGCAGGTAGGCAAGTATGATCAGGGTTTGAGCTAAACTCTGCAGGAGAGTGGTCCTCCAGAGCCAGATATGAGGAACCCTGAGCTAGATGGTCACCTACAGTATGTCGCCTAATAGGTTGTCTGGCCCTAACTGTGGAATTTATTGAAACACAGCAAATATTTAGGCTAGAAACATACTCTACGCAAGTATGAAAATGCTTGACCAATGCATTGCAGTCATGTGCTCCTATTGAACATACTTAAAGGGGCTATATGTAAGAATATTCATGTATTATTTGCTTTATTGCCAATGTGTGAACAGTTTGTAACGAAACTTAAAAAACAAGACCTAGGTTGTCTATGAAAGCCTGTAGGCTAATTTTTATGTGAAGGACTTTGGACATTTTTGCCGGGAAAATCAAAAGGATGTGACCTTTAAATGCGCTCTCAAAAGCCTTTCTTTCGTTCACACATGAAATGAATACAATGTTCAGGATAATGCCAAAAGAGCTATTCTGTACAGTAATGTCAATGTGTCATGCAAAGAAAAGGGATTAATTCAAACTATAGTCTCACATAGCCAGATCTGTATAGTCTATAGTCTCAAATATACTTTATAATCAAACTAACATCATAGTGTCATTTTCTGAATTGCAGAGCTGGTGCAAATATCCACATCACTACAATCAGATGCTTTCTTAATTGCTGCTTTCTCACCGCTGTCATTTTTGTTGTGGGTTTATTTTGCTTTAACAAAACACACACACACACACACACAGGTACATCTCAATAAATTAGAATATCATGAAAAAGTTTTTTTTTTTTTTTTCTGTAATTTAATTCAAAAAGTAAAACTTAAATATATTCTAGATTTATTAGACATAAAGTAAAATATTTCCAGACTTTTTTTGTTTTCATTTTGATGATTACAGCTTGCTGCTCATCAAAATCAAAAAATCAGTATCTCAAATTATTAGAATATTTAATTTCAAGTTCTATTAAATTACCATTCTCAGGGTATAAATACTGGGTTTAGGTCAGTAATCCCAACAGCAGTCATGGGGAAGTCTGCTGACTTGACAGTTGTCCAGAAGACGATCATCAAGACCCTCTACAATGAGGGTAAGCCACAGAGGGTCATTGCTGAAAGAGCTGGCTGTTCGCAGAGTGCTGTGCCAAAGCATATTCATGGAAAGTTGACTGAAAGGAAAAAGTGTGGTAGGAAAAGGTGTACAAGTGAAAGGAATGACCGCAGACTTGAGAAGATTGTCAGGCAAAGCCGATTTAAGAACTTAGGAGAACTAAGGAGTGGACTGAAGCTGGAGTCAGTGCATCAAGAGCCACCGCACACAGACGTCTTCAGGAAATGGGCTACAACTGTCACATTCCACGTACCAAGCCACTTCTGAACCAAAGACAACGTCAGAAGCGTCTTACCTGGGCTAAGGAGAAAAAGAACTGGACTGTTGCTCAGTGGTCCAAAGTCCTCTTTTCAGATGAAAGTAAATTTTGCATTTCATTTGGAAATCAAGGTCCCAGAGTCTGGAGGAAGAGTGGAGAGGTACAGAAACCATGTTGCTTGAAGTCCAGTGTGAAGTTTCCACAGTCAGTGATGGTTTGGGCTGCCATGTCATCTACTGGTGTTGGTCCACTGTGTTTTCTGAAGTCCACAGTCAACGCAGCCATCTACCAGGAAATTTTAGAGCACTTCATGCTTCCTTCTGCTGACAAGCTTTATGGAGATGCTGATTTCATTTTCCAGCAGGATTTATGTTTTAAAGGTACCAAAAGCTGGTTCAATGACCATGGTGTTACTGTGCTTGATTGGCCAGCAAACTCGCCTGACCTGAACCCCATAGAGAATCTATGGGGTATTGTCAAGAGGAAGATGAGAGACACCAGACCCAACAATGCAGAGGACCTGAAGGCCGCTATCAAAGCAACCTGGGCTTCCATTACACCTGAGCAGTGCCACAGGCTGATTGCCTCCATGCCACGCTGCATTGATGCAGTAATTCATGCAAAAGGAGGCCCAACCAAGTATTGAGTGCATAGAAATTAACATACTTTTCAGAAGCCTGACATTTCTGTTTAAAATATCCTAATTTTTTGAGATAGTGAATTCGTGGGTTTTTGTTAAATGTGAGCCAAAATCATCACAATTAAAAGAACCAAAGACTTAAAGTACTTCAGTCTGTGTGCACTGAATTTAATACACAAGTTCCACAATTTGAGTTGAATTACTGAAATAAATGAACTTTTCCACGACATTCTAATTTATTGAGATGCACCTGTATTTACATATTCATCTGAACATTGCTCTCAGCAGCTGATGGCATCGGGATGTTCATTAACAGTATATCGCTGCAAAGGTATTTTCAACTTCTTTTTACTTCTAAGCGAAGAACGAAAAAGAACTTTGGCGTGAAGTATAGGCTATATCAGGGCCTTGAATCACGTTCAGTCTCTTACGTTACGTCTGCACGAGAACGAACAAGAGCAACAAGTTGCTGGCATCAGTTCTCTTAATGGCCACCGGTGTCGCTAATAACAAGGGTTTCTGAATTCTACATATAGCCCCTTTAAAGTGTTCTTGCATTACTGTGGTAGTATCAAATCTCAATACTCAATGGAATTTCATTTAGCATGTATGTGCCATTAAACCAAATAGCAGCTATAAACATCTAGACAGTTTAACTAACTTGCTCTGTAAGATTCAGCTATGCCTACTTGTGTTGTGTTACGAATTTCGCTCAAACACATTTTGAAACTGTATCAGTGTATCACATCGAGAAGCATTTGTGTTCAAGTACTTGTGTACAGTACATTTCAGGGCTTCGCTCATGAAATATTTCTGAAGGTGCTCACATTGTTTTTGATGCGGCTGTCCGCCCCAGCCTCCAGTAACATGCGTACAGTCTTCCTGTGATTCAGAGCAGCTGCAATATGTAAAGCTGTGTCTCCTGCCTGGACATCAGCGGAGATTCATATGGTCAGAATCACAATTTACACAACAATGAGCAAAATGCTGTTTGGGTCATTCTGTGTCAACTTAACCAGAGGTCCTCTGCTTTTCTGGTGAAAATACATAAAAGAAAAATAAAATACTAAATGCCATGGATGAATATTTCCAGGGTAATTCACTACTTTGTAGAGAGGGTAATAAATTATTATTGTAAAATTATAAAATTATTGTAATTGCTATAATAAGTATATAGTATGTACATGCGAAACAGGACTGTAAAATAAAGTGCTACCAAGATTGCTAAAGTCAGCAGACTTTACTAATAGACCTACCAATCTCTGTATAAAAAAATAAAATAATGATGCTGCCATTTTTCTAAAGTTATTTTCCCTCCTCCTGTAATTTGGCTCCAATATCAGGTGAAAATGAACATTTTGATGCCCCTTTACAAAATAGTGGATTACTCAGTAAATATACATCCATGGCATGGTCATTAATATTTTGAATTTCATCACTGTTTGTTTTTCCTCAGAAAAAATATTAAAATCAAAAATTTTAGCCAGGGAACTTTTTAAAATTTGTTTGATCTGACACGGAATGACCTGTTTAAAAGAGTTTTAGATGGAGTATAGCAGTCCCAAAAGTATTTCAACTCTGTACTCACGTGATTTCTTTCAGTCACTGAGCAGATGGCACCGAGGAGCGCTCGGATCACACTCACATGGTTATATCGGGCAGACACGTGCAGACACGTGTCACCTACCTGAGGCAAACAAGTCAACTGAATATTATATGAATAGCACATTTGTTTCATGTTGTTTCCAAGTTAAATAAACACACAGATAAAGAGAAGAGAGAGACGTGTGAATATATTCGAGAGAAAGCAGACAGAAATGAGAGTTTGACAGTACTTACGTTATTCTTACTGTCAGGCCGTGAGCCGCCCAGCAGCAGAACTTTAGAGCTCTGAGCATGACCATTCTGACACGCCAGATGAAGAGCGGTGTTTCCTGCCTGAGAGACATTACATCATGTCATCTGTTCAACTAGAACTTTGATAGAATTACTCCACATTATAAAATGGATCCAGGTGCAGTCCTGAATGCTGATTGGTCAATACAGCTATTAAACACCTGTTCACCATACCACTGCACTGCTACCATGGAGTATTAAATATTAATCTTAAACGTAAAGGCTTGATCTTCTGATGGAAGGAGGCCACTTCAAGAATGAATAAAATAATCATCATAAATCAATTAAAAAAACATACTGACATACTAACTTTTATCCATTTATTTAAATGATGTATTTAGTGTTTTATTATAACAATAAGGCACTTGAGGCTGTGCTGTATTGTGAATCATGACTAGTCATGAAGGGTTGCATGAGACAAACTATGAAACATTCATAAGACACAAGTACCTCCAAACAACATTATGTGTGCAATGCATTTGCACTTACGATTGTAGTGACATCCTCCTAACATCCAAAGATCAGTTGGAAAACAACCAACAAGCATCACCGTTTATTTTTTCCCCACTTATTTTGAAATTAATCATATTCTATACATGCAAATAATTTAATGTTGAGGTTGTTTTTGCTGTGGCGGCAGATGTTACCTTGTTTTTAGCATGAACGTTGGCTCCAGCCTTCACCAGCAGTTTGACAGACTGACTGAAGCCGTGCCACGCAGCCTCATGTAAAGCAGTGTTCCCATCCTGAGGAAATATATCAACTGCTGGAAAACAGCTCTACTTTGCATTTGCAATATATAATACTTTATATATTATACTTTATATTATATAATACTATATATAATACTTTGCAATATATAAGCAATTTAATATATATATCAACCACCCATTAACACAAATATCTAATCAGCCAATCAATCATTGATTGATTGATTGATATATATATATACACATATACACACACACACACACACACACACACACACACACACACATACAGTCAAACCAAAAATTATTCAGATATTTTTGATATTTTTGATATTTTTTTACTAGTGGGTGCAGGACACTATAGTTCATTTACGTAAGTGAGGATAGCAAAATAAAGTAAACTGTGACATATTATACCCAAAAATTCTTCATGCAGTGGACTACCAGTAAAATTGATAAAAATTTGGAACCAAAAATTATTTAGACACTTTGACCTGACCTTGTTTTGCTTGCATGTTATCTGACATAATTAAGATAAATTTTTTCTGACACAGTTTAACTCTGAGATCTTGTCATATTTTATTAAACTATAGTGTATTAATGAATAAAATGTTCAAGGTGTATATATATATATATATATATATATATATATATAAGATGTCACTTCCTAGGTGTCGCAATTTTAAGGAATACACTTTTTTTTTTGTAACTGGGGAAAATCTTGTGGTAGGGTTGTGCACAAAATATGGGACATTTTGGCTGTTGTCCCAGGCAGCCGATTTCCTACATAGCTGTGATAGTTTCATGTCTCTCATGTCACTCCATGTTCTCCTTCTCACATAAAATTATTTACGCTCAATCAATATTTCAGTATATCAATATTACATTTATTTGACCAGATTATTCTACGGTATTCTTTACATATTTACATATGTGCAGCATAGCTGTAACCATGTCTTGAACATGGGGGGGGGGGGGGGGGTGAATTACAACAGTGATGGAAATTCGAGGTCATTTGAAATATTCACAAATATTTGCATTAATTTGCATTAGAATATATGCACACATGTACTTTTATTTGTATGGCTAATATGCAAAAACGTTTCTTAACTCATCACACTCACTTAGGAATTACATGAATCACGTAAATTTTCAATTCAAAACGTTTGCATCACTGGATGTTACTGTCGGTCGTTTAATTTCTATCATAAAACAGTTGACATTAAATGTTTCGCTATTTACATCTTAACGTTCACTCTCAACGCTTCGGGCTGGAATTCACGCTCGGTTTCTGTTTGACATTGACGACTAAAAATTTAACTTTTAAACCTTTCTGTAATCTTAGAGCACTGTGTAATGGAGGGCAGCAGGGCAGTGCAAGAATTTCAAATATTGAAAATGTCTCAATGTCTTTGGTGGTTACGGCCCTGATGTGCAGTAAAAAGAAATGTAAACAGAGCAATGCAACTCCTGCTATATTAACATTTTTATCTAGCATATGTGAATGAGAGATAATAGTGTATTTACCTTGTCTTGTCTATCTAGTGCACATCCTTCCTGAATGAGAGCTGAGATGACATCAGTGTTTCCCACCACAGCTGCTCTGTGTAAGGCTGTCTGGTCACCCTGGTAGCAAGGAAAACAATATATAATTTGAACATCAGTCAAGCTATGCTTTACTGATTCTGCTGTCTGGCTGCACAGTGTGTTATTTATGGGGCAGGTATTATAGCACCTTAGAGGAAGGTGCAACGGTGTGTTTTACTCTCACTGGCTCCTTGCCATGTTGCAAAGGGATCTAACATTTGCCATTATAACCAAGGTCAAAAAAGTTTAACAATCTTGTTTTGGAACAGTCTTCCTACAGATTTCTGGTTCTGGTCATAACAAGACAACAGATCTTGATTCAATTTCAAGTTGGAGATTAAAAAAATGATGATAGATAAGATTTTGTTTGCTACAGATTCAAAACAGACGTGCAGGAAACGGTTTAAGATCAACATTTCTCTGTTTTCAGTTTTCTGTAGAGGACCTTCTGTAAAATCAAGTGGAGAAAGCAAAACAAACAACAAAAAAAATGGCATGGTTGCCCAAACACAGATAAGGTTCATGGAAACAAATTTCAGTTTGTATTGTTGGGCCTTCATCTGTCCAAAAGGTAGACACACAAGGTGAATGAGAAATACTAAAACTATAGATTACAAAAGACCATCAGAGTCCATCCAGTAATGCTGTGGTCTTTTCCTCATTTGTCTTCAGACCTGAATATAACACGAGTAATGGTGCTTTTATGTCATATTTGGAGTTTCTTCAAAACATCTCCTTTTGTGTTTCATTGAATAAAGTCATAGGTGTTTGGAAGGAAACTGGTGTATATTTTTGAGTGAATTATTCTTTTAAATGTACATATACTGACATATACATTTATGACTTTTCAGTTGCACAATATAATGTTTCAAAAACCCAATTACTAGTTTTTTGGGTTATTTTTTTTTAATGTAGTCATAGACTACATTCAGTCAAAAGTGGCCCAAATCTTTTTTTCTTAAGTGTGAACAGCACAAACTACATCTGGTCTTTTTGATTCTGATTTGGGCCACTTCCATATGTGGTCCTAAATCAGATATAGGTCTGATGTTTTGCAATGTGACTTTAGTCTGAACAGTCAAATCGAAATAGACCTCAATATCCTGTCAAGGTAGACAGGATATTGAATTTAACACGGATGAAAACAAGGATGTGAGGGATAGACTTATAGCCTTTACAATGGCATGCACTATATAAAGATCCTAGATCATTAGGATCATATCCTAGATAATTTTCACAATCGGTATGTTGTTAAATAACAGTACATGTAATAGTACAATCCATTGAACACACTGTAATTCTATCAGCCTCATTTTCATTCCTGTCAGAAAATAAATATGGCGCTATTTTAATCCATTAATCCAACATTTACGTCACTTTGAAGGTAGTTAGTGGAGAGAAAGTGAGGTGTTTGAACTCATAAGTATTATGGTCACAGATCTATATAAGCAAAACTTGAGAGGTCATATGAATAATATTTGATCATTTTGCTCTTTCTCTTCATTTTCGTCTTCATCATCCTTATCCTAATATTTTAAGATAATGTTGTGGTGAACGGCACATTCCAGAGCCCAGTTTATGGCCGGGCCCCTCTCTGTCCATAACAGTGGACCAAGGTTTGCTACATTTTGATTGGATCTTGGTGGACTAACACAAACAACCTGTCCAAAGCCATCAGATAAAGATGCTAGGACAACAGCCAGACACCTATTAGAGGGCAAGAAGAAGACCTCTGGTATCAAGCCTGGGAAGGACAGGACTTCTCATTGGTCCACATGCTGTTTCTGCCCTTTAACCATGTAGAGACTAACTCCTGAGGTTTTGGCCTGTGACCGCCATAAAAATTCCTCAGGACCTCCGAATCCAGCAGCAGTAGGTGAAACAATCACAAAGATCCATCCAAATTCATTCATAACTACGTTTATAAACCTTAAAACCAGGGCTTAAAAAAAAAAAAAAAATTCAATCGGTTCACTCCGACTTCTGTAACATTATCATTCCGAAAACGGTTTGATTAGAAAAAAATAGCAGTTAATAACACCTTTTTTTTGCCACAAAGCATGACATGATGTGTAAAGGCTAATGTTTTATGTATTTGAGGAGTGGAGAAGATCAAGGGTGAGACTGTAACAGATCAACCACGTTCTGAGTCTCCCGTCGGGTGAGACATAACAGATAAATTGTTCTGAGCCTGTCCTGTAAGGGGATAGACACATACAGATACAACCACGTTCTAAGCCTCTGGTTCGTCCAGAGAGACAACAACAGATCCCATGATCTGAGTCTACAGCTTGTGAGGCAGCAACAGATACAACCATGTTCTGAGCCTCCAGTCTGTGAGGAAAGAGACATTAACAAACACTACGTTCTGAGCCTTCATCTAGCGAGACAATAGCAGATGCAGCACATTCCAAGTCTCTATGCCAAAGAGACAAAAGCGAATTGACCAAGTTCTGAGTGTCTGGTCCAGAAGGCAAATAGACATTTTCAACAAGGTGAAGCTCAGGAGAGCAAACCTTCACTTCAAGGTTCCTTCGTCAAGTGTTCCAGATTGTTAAGAACCTTCTGCACCTACTTCAGGGCCTTATCTACATGTACCAGATTTTTTTAGGACCCTTTGGTGCTCCAGGAGATCAGCATCCCACAGAGCTTCATGTTCAAGGCTGTTGAAACAGATTCCGGCTCCTCTCCCCACTGCATTGTCACCCAGCACAACCAGTGGAAGACATTACCACCATCACTCACTCGACCACGTGGAATGTAAATATCACTTAACCAAACCTCTTTCCAGAGACCTTGGCATTGTTGTATCTTATCAGTATGTGATTTTCTAATTTACACTAGAGGTAATATAGCTGATGATAGTGTTAGGTATTTAAGCAGGGATAGTGCTGACTAACACAAAAAAAGTAAGAGCCCAGATCCCTGGGTGGGCGAAAGTAAAATCACTACAATATGAACAACTAAACAAAAATAATCGGATCTGAGCAATAAATCAGAATTGAGCTCTAAGGCTTGCAGTGTGACCAATTCATTTTATTTGTAAAGTTATAGTAGTTTTGTTGTGTTGTGTTTTTAGTAGTTTTTTGTCTATATAGTTTTTTTTAATTCATTTTTATTTAAGTTTAGTTTAGTTTATTGATTTATAAAGCACATTTAAAAACAACAGATGTTGAAACCAAAGTGCTGTAAAAGAAATATAAAACAGAATTAAAAGACTAGACAAAAACCAAAAAAAAGGACATGAAAAATTTTCACCCTCAATTAAAAGACAAAACTTAAAGCAGTGTACGGGCTGAGAAGATCACAAATATACTGAGGAGAAAGTCCATGCAAAATTTTAAAATCAACATGGAACTTAACCGTTAACCAGTGAAGAAAGGCAAGCACAGGTGTAATGTGCTCACGTTTTTTAGTGCCAGTCAGTAATCTGGCTGCCACATTCTGTACCATTTGCAAATGATCTACAGCTGATTTAGGCAAACCAGGATAGAGCGTACAGTAGTCCAACCTAGATGTTATAAATGCATGAATAACTTAGTTGAAAATTAGAAATGTTGCCTTGACAACCAGCTGAAATAAAATAAGTTTTATATACAACCCGAATTCCAGAAAAGTTGGGATGTTTTTTTAAATTTGAATAAAATGAAAACTAATAGACTTTCAAATCACATGAGCCAATATTTTATTCACAATAGAACATAGATAACATAACAAATGTTTAAACTGAGAAATTTTACACTTTTATCCACTAAATGAGCTCATTTCAAATTTGATGCCTGCTACAGGTCTCAAAATAGTTGGGACGGGGGCATGTTTACCATGGTGTAGCATCTCCTCGTCTTTTCAAAACAGTTTGAAGACGTCTGGGCATCGAGGTAATGAGTTTCTGGAGTTTTGGTGTTGGAATTTGGTCCCATTCTTGCCTGATATAGGTTTCCAGCTGCTGAAGAGTTCGTGGTCGTCTTTCGTTTAATGATGCGCCAAATGTTCTCTATAGGTGAAAGATCTGGACTGCAGGCAGGCCAATTCAGCACCTGGACTCTTCTACAACAAAACCATGCTGTTGTAATAGCTGCAGTATGTGGTTTTGCATTGTCCTGCTGAAACACACAAGGCCTTCCCTGAAATAGTCGTCATCTGGAGGGGAGCATATGTTGCTCTAAAACCTTTATGTACCTTTCAGCATTCATAGTGCCTTCCAAAACATGCAAGCTGCCCATACCGTATGCACTTATGCACCCCCATACCATCAGAGATGCTGGCTTTTGAACTGAACGCTGATAACACGCTGGAAGGTCTCCCTCCTCTTTAGCCCGGAGGACACGGCGTCCGTGATTTCCAACAAGAATGTCAAATTTGGACTCGTCTGACCATAGAACACTTTTCCACTTTGAAACAGTCCATTTTAAATGAGCCTTGGCCCACAGGACACGACGGCGCTTCTGGACCATGTTCACATATGGCTTCCTTTTTGCATGATAGAGCTTTAGTTGGCATCTGCAGATGGCACAGCGGATTGTGTTTACCGACAGTGGTTTCTGGAAGTATTCCTGGACGCATTTAGTAATGTCATTGACACAATCATGCCGATGAGTGATGCAGTGTCGTCTGAGGGCCCGAAGACCACGGGCATCCAATAAAGGTCTTCGGCCTTGTCCCTTACACACAGAGATTTCTCCAGTTTCTCTGAATCTTTTGATGATGTTATGCACTGTAGATGATGAGATTTGCAAAGCCTTTGCAATTTGACATTGAGGAACATTGTTTTTAAAGTATTCCACAATCTTTTTACGCACTCTTTCACAGATTGGAGAGCCTCTGCCCATCTTTACTTCTGAGAGACTCTGCCTCTCTAAGACATCCCTTTTATAGCTAATCATGCTACAGACCTGATATCAATTAACTTAATTAGTTGCTAGATGTTCTCCCAGCTGAATCTTTTCAAAATTTCTTGCTTTTTCAGCCATTTGTTGCCCCTGTGCCAACTTTTTTGAGACCTGTAACAGGCATCAAATTTGAAATGAGCTCATTTAGTGGATAAAAGTGTAAAATTTCTCCCTTTAAACATTTGTTATGTTGTCTATGTTCTATTGTGAATAAAATATTGGCTCATGTGATTTGAAAGTCTTTTAGTTTTCATTTTATTCAAATCTAAAAAACGTCCCAACTTTTCTGGAATTCGGGTTGTATTTGATAACATTTATTTTTATTTCAAGCATCAAAAAATTTTATTTAAACTTTTACATTTAGTTTCAGTTAGCTCTAATAACCCTGGAACATAGCCATAGTTAAGTCTTTTTTTAGAAAGTTTAGTCATCAACAGTGACTTTGCCCAATGAAATTGCACAGAGGGCCCAGAAAACCTAGCGACGGCACTGGTCATCAATGATATGATCATTTTTTACAAGAGCAGATCTATGTGCTTTTTGCTCAGAAATGAAAATGCTGCAAACATTTTATACTCACATCATCTTGAATATCCAGGTCACAACCAGCTGCAAGCAGAATCCTCACAACAGCAATGTGGCCTTTATAGGCAGCCAAATGCAGAGGTGTTCTGCCGTTCTGCAAGAAAACAACACACACAGTCAGGCACTGAAACACACGCCGACAGACAATCTGAATAAAGGGCAAGCCAGTAAATGTGTGTGAAACAAAACAGAAATGACCAAACAGCAAATCTGCAGATGTCACGAAACAAAAATCCAATTACATAATAAGTGAAAGTAAATAAAAATGTGATACTTGAATTTGCATTAGCCAGCAGGGTGAATATATGACATCATCAGTCCTCTTTTCTACTGTTTTAGCTCACTGATTAATCTCCCAGAGGACCAGCCTTATGCTACTGCAGCCAGGAGACCATGTCACAAAGAAATAATCATCAGAGCTGTGACTTATGTAAAGGACAACACTCATGTCAGGCTGCCCATTTCACACAGTGTGTTCTGGCTGCTGTAATTATAGTGTTAATGGAACATACATTAGCCCAGATATTAGACATAACATGCAAACGAACGATGATGTAAATGTCCTCTCTTAGAAATCTGCATGGCAAAATAGCTGGTTTATTATAATTATAATTACAGTTATTATTATAATTACAGAAAACAGATTATCAGATAATCTTTTAATATTGTAATGTTAGTATATTTGCAGCACAATAATAAAATATAAATGCACTAGATAAAAGATAAAACATTGGTTTGAGGCTGCCGGCAAGTTCTTAGGAGTTTATTTATCTTCTTATCTGTCCTTTAACTGTATGAGATAAAGATTATTAAATTGTCTCGTGTCTGACCTCAATTATGGCTCGAACGCCTTCTGTGACATTTTCCTTACTTGTCTCTGTCCTATTTTTCAAACAAACGTCATGTATCAGAGAGGTCATTCTTATTATGTAGTGCATTTCCATGTCCCCATATCTTAATACAATTGATAAAATATTAAACTCAATTTTTAATTCATAAAATAATAAACTTAAATTTTTAAATATATACACTACAAATTCAAAAGTTAAGATTCTGTAATGTTTTTGAAAGAAGTGTCTTCTGCTCACTGTATTGTATTTATTTGATACAATATACAGTAAAAACAGTAGTATTGTGAAATATTATTACAATTTAATATAACTGTTTTCTATTTGAATATATTGTAAAATGTAATTTATTCATGTGATAGTAATTACTCCAGTCTTCAGAGTCACATGATCCTTCAGAAATCATTCTAAAATGCGGATTTGATGCTCAAGAAACCTTTATTATTATTATCAATGTTGAAAACCGTTGTGTACAAAAAATTTTTTTCAGGATTTTTTGATGAATATAAAGTTCAAAAGAACAGCATTTATCTGAAATAGAAAGCTTTTGTAAAATTATAAATGTTTACTGTCACTTTTGATCAATTTAATAGGTCATTGCTGAATAAAAGTATTAATTTCTTTCAAAATAAATAAATAAATAAATAATTAAATAATATTATATATATATATATATATATATATATCTTACTGACCCCAAACTTTTGGATGGTAGTGTACATTTCACTACTTTGGTTTGAGTGGATGTTCATTTTTGTCATGTCTCCAGGTGCAGCACTAACTTATAATATGAAAATCTACTAAGAATATTCCAGGTGTTTTGTCATTTGTTCCTTTATGCAATAAAAACATTAAAAAAAAAAAAAAAAAAAAAAAAAAAAACGTTTCTTTGGAACACTGTTTTGTTATTTTTACCTATGTTCTCATTATCTCTTTACATCTTTTTTCTTAAGGGAAAAAACACTTCCTTAAAGACATCATCTGGCAGGAAGTGATAGGAAGTGATGTAGTTTTGCGGAAAATAACAGCACAGTAATTATTACCATTAAATCTGATGAATTCTGTTATATTCTGTGCTATTATATTTAGATTGTCATTCTAAAAGCTTAATGTTTGATCTGTTGTTTGATCAAATTATAGAAATCCATTTGATAATATCAGTATTTAAAAAAAAAAAAAACAATCAATCTAGTTCTCAAACGCATAGCAATAATAGCTCATTTTAAATCTTTATTTCCATCCTGTCAAGCATCCTTTTCATTGAATTGCTATTGTGCAAAATAATTGTAAGTTATAATGACTAAAGTTTAAGTGCCTGAGTTTGATCATAGCATATTTCTGAAATATCTGGTATATCCTTTATAGAAATATTTCCTTAAATTGCAACACATACCTTCAAAAGGTGCTGCTGTATAACACAGTGACTGAATAGGCTAGTTAAATGGAAGTCTATCTTTATTACTACAGGGCAGAGGGCATTAGTGTTGATTACAGGGTGGAATTCAGGTCAGATGCAGCAACGTTTGCAGACATGAAGAAAAAAAAAACAAAAAAAACATAGAGACTGATGGAAAACAAAAGTGAAGAGATGCAGTAGGGTTGTGAGAGGCTGCAAAGGTTCCTTCTGAACAACACCATAAGATCAAGAAGTGACGTCAAACACATGAAGAGGGTGACCGATATTAGAGGACTAAAACGTGGTGTTGAAATAGTCTTGTTCAGGGGTTCCCAAACGTTTTTGGCAGCTGAAACCCTTAAAATGTAAAATATTTACTTTAAGTACCCCCTGAGAAGTTTTTTTAAAGGTAAGATTTTCAATAATTTAATGACACATTTACATATTCACAGTTATCTGATGACGATTAATTGCCACATGACATGTAAACAGATAAAACAGCTAATCTTTTTTTTAGTATGCGTTTTATTTTGATGGTTTTTATTTTAAAATATGGGTGCTCACACTTGGGTTCTCTCTTTGCAAGAATCAACTAACTCAAATCATCAAGGTTTTATTTTGGCAGAATATTGTTGAAATGCTGTAAACATCTATCCACAAAAATGTTGGAAATTGTGTGAATGTGAATGTAAGTAAACCTAGTGCATATGTGTGTTTAACTCAGCGCTTGCACAGCATTTACTGTGAACCGAGCTGATCTGAAAATACTCTGAAACACACAGAGCAACAGACTTCTTTAAATCACAGCCTTTGATTTGATATATCACTATTTCTGTTTTATTTTGTTTAATTGTGCTTACCCATTTTTTTTAATGTTACGTTTGATTTAATTATTTATTAGCTTTTCATGAACTCACGAACCCCGTTTGGGAACCCTAGGCTAGTTGAATGTTAAAATCACCTCACAGGAAGAGCGAAGCGCCTAGAAGAGAAGTGTGTCCAAATAATCCATGATGTATGAGGGAAGGAACAAACAACAATCAATAATTAAAAGTTGGCAGATCTTCTGTCATACCTACGCCTGGATGAGTGTAAAACTGCTTATAGACTCGCACAGTGCGACCCCTCAAAACTATCTTTATATTTGGAGATTCAATATACAGTATTGTGCAGTACTAGTGGGAGTTATTATGTAATGATTCAGGGGAAGAGACCGGAGGTATGTGCTCGGTTATGTCTGTACCACCTTCCAGATTTGGTGAGGTCTTTGAGAATGCTCAGAGCTCTGGTCCAGCAGATTAGGTTGTTCATCTGCCTGAAAGTATACTGACAAATTATAATAAGAGTTTTCTCAATCTTAAGATTTCACAAGCTCCCATTTCCAGTTACAGAGACAGAAACACAAAACTGCAAATGCATGTAACAATAAAAAACATGAGTGGTGACAGTAAGGCTACATGTGAGAAACAGTAGGGGTTTTCAACTCCAGGTTTTTCAGAGTTGACTCCGAATCCCACCGTTTACTTTACATCAAAACAGGGTCAGGAATAATACAAGATTGCAGTCATTATGACACACTTTATAATTATTTTTTCCCCCTGACATGAAGCCTTAAATTCCCCTTATTAAAACAACACACTTGTAGCTTGACTCTCTAAATTAGTCCAATTTAGCGATGACATTACCTTGAAATGAGGAGTAGCTTGTTACCAAGCTGCTGCCGATACCTAATACATTTGTTCTTGTTCCAGAAGCCATTTTACTAGTATAACCGACACAATAGAGAAGAAAAGACTATCACAACTTCTGTTTCATGGCGACTTTAAGAGCTTGATGAAAGAAAAACAATCTGTCCCAACTTAGACCCACTGTCAGAACATAATAATTTAGCCTTAATGTAATTACATTTACATTAATTACATTTAGATTAATGCATACCTCTAAAATGGGACAAAATTATTGTTAATTACCATTATTGGTGCAACAAAATAGTAATGTTGTTAATATTAATGGTTTCTGCGGGATGTGGCACTAGTGCCACAGCTCTCATGTGTTGGTCTAAAGCCTTAAAATTCCTTGCTGTACACATCACAAATAACTTACCTGGAGTCTCAACACACATCCATAAAGAAAGCCCAGTAGTGTTTCTAATTCCTATGTAGCAGGGCACAACTTGCTCCCATCTTCACCACCATAGAGCATGTGCTGACCAGCTGCATTACTGTCTGGTACGGGATCTGCAAAGCATTTCAAAACCTCTCTGCCCTCAATCCAAGACCTCGTCCACAAACGTTGTATCTGCAAAGCCCGTATTGTCCAGGACCCTCCTATTTGTTCCACGACAGCTTCTTCCCTCAAGCTGTAACACTCTCTTGCCCTCTGCCATCCTGAAGCTGGACAGGACTTTAGCAACCATCACCCACCATCTTCTCTATGCACCAAGCTACCGACCTCATTAACTGGCACGTCACTTTTTCTCTCGAGGACTGTTTATTAACTGCAAAAGCTACCAAGCAGCCCAAACTGATCCACTGACTATCACAAAAACTGCATCATTTATCTTATTTATTTCAGTACCATTACAGAACTTAGGAAACTGTACGCACTTTTCCTGGAATGTACATATCCTGATACCTTACATTCTCACGGTCCTCCTCCAGGTCATAACCCATTCATAAAGATGGTCACTTGCTGCAAGGATTTTGCTGATACTGATTTCATTTGATTTGTAACACATAGGGCCCTATTTTAACAATCTAAGGGCATGGTCTGAAGCGCATGGCGCAGGTGCACTTAGGGTGTCTTTTGCTAGTTTAACGACGGAAAAAATGGTCAGTTCGCCAGGCGCATGGTCCAAAAGGGTTGTACCTAGTCTCTTAATGAGTCATGGGTGTGTTTTGGGCGTAACGTGCAATAAACCAATCAGAGTCTCATCTTCTATTCCCTTTAAAACCCAGTTGCGCTTGCACCATGGCGGATTCGCTATTTACATGGTGGAATTTGCAAGGGGAAAGACTGACCGCTTCTCCAGAAAGAAATCGTTTAATTTATCAACTTCAATATCAAAAATGTTTATGTGCTGTGTGTGTAACAAGCAGAGTGTACGCGTGTTGCGCACCTGCCTATAGGCGCATATTACTAACACACCCTTTAAAAAAAAAAAAAAACACAGTTTTCAGTTGCCTCAAAATAGCAACGCACCAACAATGCACCTCAACACACCTCTTTTTCAGACATTTAAACAACATGCCACTGGACATGAAAATGATAAATGCATCGGGCTGAAACTAACAAAAAACACTTGCGTTGTGCCTGGCGTTATTATTATTATTATTATTATTATTATTATTATTATTAAGTTTAATTTATATAGCACTTTTCCAGAGCTCAAAGTGCTTTACAAACAAAACATGAACACAAGAAAAACACAGTATACAATACAAAAAAACAATACAATATACATATCACACATCACAGATAATCATGGTATTGGAATAAAATGCATAATCGGAGTGAGACAGATAAAATTATCTGACTAGATTGTCTGTGCAACAGAAGCAGTAGAATAAAAATGCAGCAAACAGTCCCTCGTGCAAGCAAACCGCGTCAAACTGCACCTCGAAGTTTGAACGCAACGTCCAAAAAGTGCAAACTCCAGGACCTCAAGCGGCAAACGGGAACACTCGATGATAACTTGATGTTCACCACAGAGCCCGATCGAGTGCAGAGCAGACCCCAAACGGCAAGCGGGAAAACTCGACATAGGGACGCAGACATTCCGTCCACAGCATCCACACCGCAAACAACGCCAGGCAGGCAGGCCGGCGGGTTCAGGTCTGGCGTTGCATTGCGCCAGGTATATGATAGGGCCCATAGTGTCTTATTACTAAATTTGTTAAATGTAAGAATCTGACATAGAAGAAACATACATTTAATAAGGTAAATATTGCCCTTATCCAGGTAGAAATGCCCATTTCTATGATGTGAATATGAAAAGCTTTGTGAGTCAATTGTCATAGACATGTCTAATCAGCCAAGGTACCAGCACGAAAAAACACATCAAAATATCATCTAATTAACGTTATTGACAAAATCCCAGAAAATATAGAGATATAATTTGTCAAAATCACACACTCCTACTGTTAGGAACTATTCCACTGAGGAGCCAGCGCCAGCGTGGACATGTATTGAGGGAACATAGCAGACACAAAGAGAATGCTCATGAGTGACCTTCTGATGCCTAATCACAAATGGGACTTCACAGGTACGCATCTGTCCAGGGTGTTTCCCTTCCTTCGGCCCAAGATGCTGGGAAAGGCTACAGCTTTCTCACGACCCTACGTAGGACAAGCTTTTTGAATTAATGGACTTCACAGGCACGTTTGCGGCAGCCATTGACCACAAGTGTGCCATTTATGCCAGGTAAGACCAGGGTCTTAAGATGCAATATTCATATGTAAATTAACGCCAAGAACTGTATAGAAGTGAAAGTTGCTCATCCCATGTACATAGTTATATAGTGAGGTTCAGAAGTTATTTTACTGTCATTCAAACATCTAAGATTACTAAAGCATTATACTGACCTTGGTAATGGCTACCTTGGCCCCTTTGTTGATGAGCTGAACCACATGATCAGCTTGGCCCTTGTGCGAGGCTATGAGGAGACGCTCAGAGAGAGCTCGCACAGATGATGCATCCTGCTGGGTCATGAATTAGGGAAAGACTTGGGGAGGGGGGAGGTTTTGGGATCAGAAGCAGGAATGAGTCCCTCTACCGTGGGATGAGAGGGGAGAGGAAGCATAGATGTCCAGCTTCTGGAGGGATCTAACCCTCATGTCCTTTGGAGAAGCCTGTAAGGAAACAGGAAATGGTACAACTGTCACAACAGCAGCAATAGTTTTCCAGAGTAAGAGTGGATGTGACTACAGGCAATGTGACAGAAGAAGAGGATGGTTTGTGGAGTTGACAGCTCTACATCAACTGATATATCAGTAACGCTTTACAATAAGGTCTCATTTGTTAAGATTAGTTAATGTATGATTATTAACATGAACTAACAGAGAGAAATTTATTAATCTTTGTTAATGTTATTTAATAAAAATACAGTTTATTGTTTCTTCTTAATGTTAATTCACAGAGCATTTACTAATGTTTAACATTAAGATGAATATAGTAAAAATATTGTTTAGATAGATAGATAGATATTAATCTATATTCGATATAGAGCTGTGTGATAATAGTTACATTTTGCAGCAAAAAAAAAAACAAACAAACAAACAAAAAATCGGTATGCGTTTCTAAAGATATGATTCTTCAGAAGGATCTACAAAATGGCAGCTGCTACAGACAGCCAGAAGCAGCACAAGCTTTGACAGACTCATTTCATGCTGACCCTGATTACACCTGGTATTGGTAAAGACTTGAGAAATGTAATTTGATCATGTTGTGTTTGACTCAGGGGCACATGCAGTGTTTCCTGTGTGCATGAATTTTCTTGACACCGTCTTTTGATTTACACAGGGTAACGCCCCAAAGTCAGCAAATGACAACAGTTAGACAGCTTCAACTTATATTGCTTAACTACTAGAATTGCACGCAAAATCCTTAAAATGAACTAAAGAACATGCAATGCATTTTGCACCAAAGCACAGCACCTAATGTTCTCTACACCTCTGATGACAGGCACAAATGGCCTCTTAAAGGGGTTGATGACATGAGAAATTAAATTTGCCTTGATCTTTTGACATAAGTGCCATTAAAACATCCTGCAAGTTTCATTGCTTAAAATGTCCTCCTCATTATAAACAACATTTATTTATTCCTGCTCAAAAACACCTTTTTTTGATATTGCGGGATCTGTGATGTCACATGGGCAAATACATTTGCATATGACTGCCTCCAGAGCAATACATAGACGAATAGTGATGCATCATCGCACCACAGGCCCCGCCCACTGGTGTTCAGTCATTTAATGGCTGACATTTGCCTACACTGGATGTGAGCGTTGCAAATAGAACCCATTATAATCACTGATGCTGTCTACTCTGGATACAGTATACAGATACATGTTCAGTTTCTGTTGTACTCCACGCACTTGAGTCTGCCGACAACAGGACAAATGGAAGAGTAAAAGAATGTTCGCTTTGACGCGTCCAGTTTAAATAGCTCGTTTGCGTCTCTGTACAGATTTCAGAAGTATCCCAGCATCACAAACAAGTGGATGGTTTATTTTTAAATGCCATCATAGATCACGTCAGAGGACGCTGGAGCTGGAGCACGCTTGGATTAGTTTGATTGCTCAAATTGACAGGTCTTGATTTACTGTGCACAGTTGAAACAGCGCTGAAAGATCATCACTCATCCACCAGGATCGTGTTGTTTATTCTATGTACGTTTATTGTGGCGTTTACACAAGTAAGTAGTTCTTATGTTCATTAAAATAATTTGTTTGGAGGGTTTTTTGGACCCTTGATTAATTATTTTTTGGACCCTTGATTAATTATGTTTTGAAATAAAGGGCTAGCCTACCTAATCCATTGCATGGCTTGAAGACATTAACACATTTAGATTAGAATATGTAACTACGGCGCACTCACTTAATTTTTTCTTTGTGTCTGCTGCACGTGTTTTTCGTGCAAAAGTAAGCACTCTAATGATGACCTTGCTTAATCAACCATAGATAAGTTTTATCAATTAAATTATCGACAATTAATCGATCTTCGATTAATTGTTAGCATCCCTAAGAAACACTATGCAGCAATAACATTAGCATTAATTCCTTAAAATCAACATAAACGGTTGTAACTGATCCTACATACAACCCTGATTAAATAAGTGCTTTGAAATGTACAAAGCTACAGCAATATCCAGTCTAAACCCCCAGTCCTTATAGTCAAGAACTTCAAAGTCAGTTGAGAGATTTATTACTTATATTGATGACCACTGAAATGGCCACAGATGCATTATGGTAATAATTCAGAGGAGAACTGACATGAGCAAGTGTAGGCAGATCCTCAGCACCTCAGCCACACTTCCTCTTACAGCCCTCCATGTCTTTGAAGGGTTCTCAGGAGGAGGACTTTTCATGTTAAGGTCCCAATAGCAAACCCTAAACACTGGCCTGTTCACAACCTGAAACATACCAGTGGCTCATAAATACAGCTGTATCATGTTTTCCCAAAAGGAAAAGGGAAAAACATTCTTAATTTTTTAGGAGAATGTTGAAAATTGGGAGAATTAGGAGAATGCAAAAAATTGTATTTGTAAAGCTTAATGCTCAAACAACAGAAAAGCACATTGAGACATTGGGCTTTGTGAAATGAGCCATTTGTGTAACTGCCAAAAGCGGTAGCTTCCAAAATAATTCATTCAGCTTGTCACTGGCCAAGACAACGCCATAAAATTATGCATTCCTTTCTTAACTTTTCAGAACTTTTATTAATATAAACACACACTTTGGGTTTCCATGTTTTATGGGGATTTTCTATAGACATAATGATTTTTATAATGTACAAACTCTATATTTTATCCCCTAATCCTAAACCTACTCAACACAACCTTCACAGAAAACTTTCTGCATTTTTACATTTTCAAAAAACATCATTCTGTATGATTAATAAGCCGTTTTCCTCAAGGGGACCAAAACATGTCCCCACAAGGTCAAAAACGACTGGTATTACTATATTTGTGGGGACATAGGGTTTACCAGGACCCCACATCACACATTATCTTAATATCATTAAAAATAATGATAGTTTATCAGATATGCTGCACTCACTGTTAACTTATTAGTATAAGTTTAACTTCATTTGTTTATGACATTAATACTCATATTGACACTTCTTTTTAAGACATTTCAGTTTTCTGGGGCCAGTTGCACTAACTTAGTTAAGACTGTTTTAAGAACTAGTTTGACCAACTATCAGTTAGATAAGACGTAACTAGTCATACTTTTATTCAAACTTCTATTCAAATTAGACCGATTTACCTTTTATGTAACTGACTTTAAAAAGTTAGGACCTGTTTTTAAGAAAAAAAATAAGATGACTAACTTTTAAGACTAGTCTAAGCAGTTTATGCAACTAGCCACTGAACTTGGTGGTTTGAGTTCTTTAATAAGGTTCTAGTCTGACTATGTAAGTGTTGATGTTGATTCAGGATTCATTCACATTAGCACTTCTGATGTGCAGCCAGGTCAGTTTGGATGATGTGAACGTTGTTGTATGAACTCTTCAAAAGGTGTGGAGTATAGTTCATGTGAACTCCAGCATGGTTCGCCACTGAATATGCATGTTACGAACACAAAGAACACTTTTAGTAACAAAACTAGCTACAAAAAGTGACAGACACAAGAGCACATAAACCAGTCAATATCAAATTTAAATGCATATGTTATTCAGGCAGGAGTAACAATAGAATTCAGAAAATGTGAAAAACATGTGATTGAAATTGGACTGGAAAAGTCTGTTTGATTAAGATATTTCAGATATTCAGATTTTCAATTGGAGTGAAGCTTAATTTTCCTAATGCAACTCGTTTTCGAGCATTTTTTTTTTTTAAAGTATAGTCCACTAATCATACTTCACAGTGTACTTATTTGTAAATGTGTATACATTTAATTGTGGAATATTTAAATAACATTTGACATCTCTTCGAGGACATAAAGACAATAACAGTAATGCAAATATCTCTTCAGCATCCATAAAAGATGGTGCTCAGTTTGTCCATTAACAATCGCATTGCCCTCCATCATCTTCACTCATCACCAACGTGACATTACCGCTAATCAGATTCCTCTTCATAATATGAACAGAAAAATGAGACGTGCGCATCTGAACACAAGTTAATTTTGTTATGCTCCTGTGAGAGAGAAACACGAGTATAATGTAGAGAAAGGTTCAGAGTGTAAAACTGCACTTATCAAATTTAATCTGACATCATTAAACATTAAAGACATCATTCTCTGCAAGCAACAACTAAAAGCCCTGAAAACCACTTAACTCTGAAGAATGACATATTATTAAATAATGACATATCATATTAAAAATACTGTTTAAACACTAAATTATTCTGTCTGGTGCCGCTAGTAGTGCAGAAACTTTTTACAGTTTTTATTTTTTACTACAGTATATGCAATGTTAAAAAAAAGCACTAAAAGTTCTTAGAAACGTATCATTCTTCAGTAATACTGAAAGATTTCTTCATAAAAAAAACCCAAAGTGCCATACAACAATTAGTAAAATACAGTAAAAGAAACAAAAATAACCTGAATTAAATAAAATTAGCAACCTATAATGGAATAACAGACTCACAGAAGTAAAACAAATCATACAAATAAAACTCATACAACAAACTCCTATACATCTCAGGCAACACTATAGGCTAAAGTGAAACAATGTGTCTTCAACCTAGATTTGAATATGGCCAATGTGGAAGAAGAAAAAATTGTGTGTGTGTGTGTGTGTGTGTGTGTGTGTGTATTTATTTATTTATTTTTAATTAAATGTTGTATATATATTCCAATATTTCATAAAAATTGTTTGAGCTAAAGACCTAAATATCCACTGACCCAGAACAGCACCACTGTAGAGGTGTGCACAAAGAGAAAAAAATGTTTTTCTTAGAGTCTGTCAGGCAGATTCTTCCTCTCTAAATGGGAGGTTCTTGGCAAATAAGCTTCAATGACCAGTCCAGAACCTGTTGAGTCTGGCTTCACTAGAACAGAGGTGGTGTGGCCTGTTGAGACGAGTTAAACTGTTAATGAGAAGGCAGCCAGACATTGCTTCTCCAAATGCCTGAGCCATAGTAAGAAAAACGTGGAAGTAGTTGTGCTACTCGAACCCAGTATTTTATTTAAGGGTCTTGTTGGTTTATTTATGGGTCATGCTGGTAAGGCTAAGGAGTGCTCCTTATATTGTGAAAATAATAATATGGTAACACTACACTTTGCAATAAGGTCTCAGTTCTTAACATTAGTTAATGTATTAACTAACATGAACTAACAATGAGCAATACATTTGTTACAGTATCTTTGTTAATGTTAGTTAAGAAAAATCCATCTGTTTATTGATTGTTCATGTTAGTTCACAGTCCATTAACTAATGGTAACAAATACAATATTTGATTTTAATAATGCATTCATAAATGTTGAATTTAACATTAACTAAGATTAATAAATGCTGTAGAAGTATTGTTTATTGTTAGTTCACTTTAACTAAAGTAGTTAACCAGTGTTAACTAATGAAACCTAATTACACTCAAAAACATTTTAAGCCTTTATTTTAAGATTTACACAATTTAATTAATAGTCAAATTCCATCAAAGTAAATTGAATAAGCCTTGCTTATTTTAAGTGAATAACTGATTAAGGATTGTTCAGTTATTCAATTAAAATACGCAAGGATTATTCATTGTCTTTACTATTACTATTATTTTTAATTACATTACTATTAATTAAATTGCGTAAAATAAATAAATAAATTTTAAAAAAAGGCTTAGATTTTTTTGAGTGTACCTTATTGTAAAGTGTTACCATATGAAGAGTGACACTGCTATACTAGGCACCTTTTCCTAAGAGGTCTTCATTATTTCCCTGTTTGAAACCTTATCCCTATGATGGTTAGTCATAATCCTTTCTCCTTGTGGCGACATACAGCAAGAGTTTCATTTTTCAGCTCTATTCAGAGGGTTTGAGGTGGAACTCTGCTAAAAGTTCTTGCCAGAAAATGTCTGGAGTTTGTGTAGCTCAGAGGCATACAGTCTATTAAATGATACTGAGTTTTATCAAAAATCACACGCAACCTGTCAAGAACATGTCCAACTCATATTTCATTTTCAAAATAAACCTATTTTTAAGAACATTACCATTTTCTGACATTATTTTCATGTCAATTAAGCTCATTTCCATATCATTTAAAGTTACAACATGATTCATTTTAGTTGCAAAATTTAAAAAAAAAAAAAAAAAAAATCAATCTCTCTCTCTCTCTCTGTCCTGGATAATATGTATAACATAATGTTAATTCCTATGGTGAGACAGTATTTTTGCATTTAAATTACTCTTTAAATGAAAAACTGAATATTATGTTTCAAAACCTTTTGAAACTCAAGCAAACTGATTTGAAGATCTGTCTCTCCTACAAACTTAATGAAATGTTTTAGTGCAAATAATAATAATAGCAAATAACAATAATAATAACACTGCTTTGAGTTTTGCAAAGCATTATCTATGAACCACCTGACTTGATGGATTTCAAATATGATAGCAGACAGTTATATGATCTGTACTTCAAATGACCAATACCAGAAACAATCTAGACATAGAGAGTCTGACTGATATCACCACACCCTTTATCTGAGCCAGAAACCCCTCCATCAGACAAAGGATTTGAATGAAACAATAGGGGGTGGGGGGGGGGACCTGATAATGATAAAGGTGTACTTATTAAAGCGATATAGGGCTATTCCAAACTATTTCAGACACTAAATGTCTCAACACTTAATACTGATCAGCATAAGGTTGAATTGTGATAAACTGAGGTCAGCTGTGTTTATGATAAATAAATTCATACACAGTTTTAGAGACATAATTGAATAAGGGTGTGGATGACCAGTTTACTTTAATAAAGTGCCAGATTTGACATGTAAAATAATGTGTTTCTGACCTTAGCCAGATATTGGACACCTTGCTGAAAACTCTTACATGGTAACCACAGAGTGGCAAAAGTTACTACATTCTTAGAAATAAAGGCTGTAAAAGGGTGTTTTTACAGCGATGCCATAGAAGAACCATTTTTGGCTCCCCAAAGAACCTTTCAACGATCAGTTCTTAAAAAGAACTGTTTTTTCTTTGTGTGAAGAACATATTAAAAATATAAAGAATCTTTTTCCACTATAAATAACCTTTTGTGGAATAGAAAGGTTTCATGGATGTTAATGTTTCTTAATGGAACCATCAGTGCCAATAAAGAACCTTTATTTTAAGAGTTTTTTATATATATATCATTCCTAATGTAAAATCGTAAAAAAAGAAAATTCATCAATAAACTTGGTCGTTCATACCAAGCAGTGAAATGTATATTACTTTGGTACAGCAAGTACAGTGTTTTATCAGTGGTTTTATGGTGGTTACCATGGTAAATTGGGAAGGGAATGTTTTGGTTGTAACATGAAGGGAAAAAAACAATTTTTAACTTTTTTTTTTTTTGTAGTTTGTGCTCAAAGAGAAAAGGCTTCATAAATAAAGTTAATGTTTTTAAATGCCAAATTTTGTCCTGTATTAGCTGCAGTAATCATTAACGTCATTTAAAACAATAGAGGTCTGTGGGTGTACCTACTTAACCATATTTTGGGGGCAAATATGTACCCAGAAGTGAGCAAAATCTGACCAAAAAAAACAAACAAACAAAAAAAAAACCTTTATTTTGGGGACGTAATCTTTTGTTTAAAAAAAAAAGTTAGTAAAAGTTTTGTTGTTGTTTGTTTTATTAAAAAAATTCAGAAAGTTCTGTTAGGATTAGATTGTGTGGGTTAGGTATGAACATTAATAGCTGTATATAAAAACAATTACATTTGAATGTCCCCATTTAGAAGTAAACCTGTGTGTGTGTGTGTGTGAGTGTGTGTGTGTGTGTGTGTGTGTGTGAGGAGAGAGATTGTGTGAGCTAGTGCTGTCTAGCACATTCTTATGGATTGTCCCAGCAACCACAGCACGTCAGCCTGATTATTATTCACGATAGCTTGTGAGAGAAGAAGGGATATGCTCTTAACTACCCGAAGTTATTATTGTATGGATTAGTAAACAGCGGTTTAAAACAGCACTGAACAAAGATGAGCACATAAACAAAAAAAAAACGAAGCAAACAAGGCAAAACTCTGATAATATTAATTAAAACCTACCTCTCACACAGAGCACGGTGACTTGAACTCTTCCTTGTACAAAGTGTTATTCCAATTTCCCCCGAAACGCGCAAATTTCCGAAAATTGATGCGTGGGAAAAGAGTAGCACTTGATAAACATGATCCAAACTGCGCAATGAAGTGAGGAGGAGGAGTATACATGTGCCATCCAGCGGTGAAGAGACAGACTTCACTACAACCATGCAGCGAATTTAACACTACTATGGCGAAGGCTTAAGCTTATATGAATATTAATCAGACGACACTGACGTTGGGTGGTCACTGATGGAGCGTCCAATCGCATAACATAATTAATATTAATGAACGAAGCTCTGAAAAATGTATTTTTTTATCAATACAAAAAATACAGAGATGACATGTTTATAATATACAACTTTGTATACAATACACAAAATGTATCCACACTATGTTCAATGTCATCAGAATACAGAGGAGAAAAAAATAATTATCAATAACAAATAATAATAAATAACTAAAGACTGAAAAAAAAGGCAGAGAAAAAGAACACTAGGGTAAGGTATTAATTTATACATCAGTTAAGGTATACAAATTAAAGTCATTGCAAATTTAAGTCATTCTACTTGCTATATTTTAAATTCTTTCAAGAAGACAAGAAAGATTGGCTTGTTGGTGGTAAACTTACATTTGTGGATATAAAATTTGCAAAGAAGATAAATTAAATGTATAACAATGCAAGCATTGTTTTTAGTAGAATCCCAATCATAGTATTCAAAAACAATGTCTTTAAAAGTTATGGATATACCTTGCTGGATATTATCATTAATAAATGTGTCAATATTTTTCCAAAGTTGTTGAGTATAGTAACATAACCAAAATAAATGATAGACAGTTTCTGTGTGAACTTGGCAAAATGAACATCTCGTATCAATATCAGTTTTATATATTTTCATGAAATGTTTGACAGGGTAAAATGTATTTATTATTTTAAAAGACACTTCTTTTAATTTATTAGTGTTACATCTGTCAGCTGCAGATGCAATAATTTGCCAGCAGATGGCAGCCTTGTCCCTTACTGTCACACTCTGTTATTCCCGGACTCCATTTCCCAGAACTCTCTGCTCATTATTAGTTTATCAGTTTCAGCTGTGTCTTGTTTAAACCATGTCATTAACTCTGTCTACTCCTCTGGGCTTTGTATCAGTATGAAGTCTTGTTTTGTGTTACTGACAGTTTTCTGAGTAGTCTTGTTGTTCCTGGTTCTGATATCTATCTTGTCTTGGATTTGGACTGATAACTTGTGCTTTGACCCTCTGCCTGGTTTTTGGACTATGATTATGATTTTCTCATTAAACTGCACGTGGATCCTCACTCTCTGTGCTCAGTGCTGTCCTTTCGTAACAATTAGTAAGAAAGTATTTTCTGTTGCAAGGACCAAATCTTTTTCCAATTTGTTATTGCAGTGAAAGACTGCAGGAGATACAGAAATAATGTTTTCAAGAAAAAGGGATATAAGTTAGATCCCCCCCTAGAAAAGCATATTTATAGGGGTTTCTATTGGCTCAGGAATAGTAGTACTTGTAAGAGGAGGGTGATTGCTGTTGCTCTTTGCCACAATCAAGTTGGCCAAAGAGGAGCCACTAACAACAGGTGGGCACCCACCCGGCAAACTCTCTCCAGAACTCCCGGGAGCAGAGTGATCGGGGGAAAAACATACAGACTTATAGCCTTGGCCATGTCTGCACCATGGCATCCAACCTCAGTGGAGCTGGATGCATTAGAGAGAACCAAAGCGACCAGTGTGTTGTTTCCTGAGTTATCCACTTCCACTTGGCCGTACCTCTTCCATATGAGACCCACCACCTCGGGGTGAAGTCTCCACTCCCCGTGCCTCAGCCCGTCTCGACAGGATGTCCTCCCCCTGATTTAGGCGTCCTGGGCCAACATGAGGATCTTGTGTGCCAGTTTGTACAGGGGGGTTTACAAAAAAGTTTGTAAACCCCCCTGATGATTAAAGTAAACGACCACCGATGTATTGTCGGACTGGACAAGAACATGATGGCCCCTTTTTTAATGCCAGAAAAACAGCCATCACCTCCAGGCAGTTTATATACCCTGATAGATGATGGCACTTCCACAGACCCTCCAGGACCGAAGCATCTGTCATAAGCATTACGCGACGACAAGGAGTTCCCACAACACTGGGCCTTGGGACAAGAACCATCGTCAAAGTACAAAAACATCAGCTTGTAACTTTGATCATGTGAAATGGATTGCCCCTCGGGAAAACCCCTGGTTTTGAACTACCACTGCAGGGGTCTCATGTACAACAGGCCAAAAGGTATTACGTTGGCTGCTGCTGCCATCAGACCCAACAGCCTCTGAAACGGTTTGACTGTGTGTGACTGGCCTAGCTTCAGTTCTTTTACTGCTGATAGGATTACCTCAATGCGTGCAGGAGGCAAACGTGCCTGCATTGTCACAGAGTCCCATATCATGCCCAGAAAGGTGGTTCTCTGTGCTGGAGAAAGCACACTCTTCTTGGCATTCAGTCTCAACCCCAGCTCTTTTATATGAGTAAGAACAACATCTCGATGTTGAATCGCTAAATGCTCTGAATGAGCTAATATTAACCAATCATCAATTTAATTCAACACGCGAATGCCCTGGAGTCGCAATGGAGCCAGTGCAGAATCCACGCATTTCGTGAAAGTGCGAGGGGATAATGCTAGGTCGAAAGGAAGAACCCAGTACTGGTGTTACATGTGTCCTGGGTCTGTGTTCTGTTTTATCATATGGACTCCATTTCCCACAATTCCCCATCTAGGAACCAATCATGCACTCACACCTGTTTCCCATCAGTGACCCTTTATAAGCTGCACTCACACACACACACACTGCTGAGTATTGTTTCTGTCTTGTCAAATGTTCTGCCCTGTCTAGTGTTTAGCCTTTGTTTGCATTCTGTTTGGTCCTTGTCCTTGTCCTTGTCCTTGTCATGAGGACATGAGGAATTTCCTGTTAAGTTGAAGGATGGATATATAGAAGTATGCATTTTTGAGGTCTATAGTGACAAACCAGTGATCTGATTTGAGTCACGATTTGCTTTAAAGTTAACATTTTGAAGTTTAGCCTTTTGACCGCATGATTTAGATGGCGCAGATCTAAAACTGGGTGCAACCCTCCATCCTTCTTTGGAACGATGAAATACCGGCTGTAATAACTGGACTTTCTCATTGGTGGAGGAACACGTTCAACTCTTGTTCCATAACCAGAGCCTACTCTGGGCCCACCTTAGTGACGAGAACAAAACTGAATTCTGTACACTTTTTTTGGGTGTGAGCAGGACCCATTGTGACACATTTGGCAGAAGTTTTCATGCTGCAGACGGCCTATAAGGGAACCAGTCTCTCGGGACTGGTCTCTGGTTTGTTTAAAGGGATAGTTCACCCAAAAATGAAAATTATCCCATGATTTACTGACCCTCAAGCCATCCTAGGTGTATATGACTATCTTCTTTCAGATGAACACAATCGGAGATATATTTAAAAATATCCTTAGTCCTCCAAGCTTTATAATGGTTGTGAATGGGAACCCAAATAAAAAAAAATAAAAAAATGCATCCATCCATAAAAAAAAAAAATGCATCCATACGACTCCAGGGGGTTAATAAAGGCCTTTTGAAGTGAAGGGATGCATTTTTGTAAGAAAAATATCCATATTTAAAACTTTATAAATTCAAATAACTAGCTTCCGGCGGACGACTGTACGTATACCTTGGAGGACTAAGGAAATTTTTAAATGTATCTCCGATTGTGTTCGTCTGAAAGAAGATAGGATGGCTTAAGGGTGAGTAAATTATCATGGGATAATTTTCATTTTTGGGTGAACTATCCCTTTAATGATTCTGTTCACCTCTCGTTCTATTAATTAACTCATTTAGCCTGTATCCTGAAAATATACACAGTTTATACACATAAATGCCAGAGTGTACATAACAATCACTAATATTCATGAAAAAGTCTTTGCTTTTTTTTTTTTTCCAAACAGAAGCTGTAGTCCTTGGTCTCGTGGAGGAAATGAATGAAATTTAGCTTGGACCCTGGCCATTTCTTCTTGAGTAGGCTTATGTGTAATTAAAGAAATAAAGAAAAGTAAATGTACAAGAAAAATACAATTATTATTATTATTAGTAGTAGTAGTAGTAGTAGTAGTATTTTCATTAAATTATTTTCATTTTAATAATATGTAACAAAAAAGATATAGCCTAAGGATTCTTTTTATATTGAATGAAAATTACAGGAATAATCAATATCTACAAGAAATTCTCTAACAAAATTTTATCTGTATCTATACTATGTATTTTCAACGTAACCTCTTGTACTATATTATTTAAACAGTATTTTGCACAAATTCTCCACATTTCAGTCCAGTTTATATTTCTAAATACATTTATTCACAATAAGCTTTTATGATAGGCCTATAGGTATATCACACATTGGTTGTTGTTTCACCTATCATAATATTTCTAATATACATTAGTTCAATTGTGTTTAAGAAAATATCTCCAATAAACATGTAACAAACTGTATATTGCATCAGAATCACTTCCTCTTTCAAAATGTATAATTTGCTGAGGTATGGCGTCAAACACAACAGCATACTCATAATTTGGAAAACCAAATTTACAAAGAAACCAAGAACTCATTAAGATTATACAGCTTGCCATAATTCGTTTTCAGGGGCTGACGTCACATAGCTCTGTTCGTGTGAATCGCATCAATAAAGTTCTGCCATTCAAAACCTAATTTTACTTCCTGTTTTCATTTTTTTCATGTGACATCTCAGAAAATTCATCTCGAAAGTAGGAAAAAACTTCAGTGCTGCCACGTCAGGATTACAGCTCTAGATAAACACCTGGCGAAATCCCAAAAGACACACACCAAAAAAACTACAACAGAAGATTATCAGCCAAGCGGGAGGTTTGTTCCGTAATGGAGAGCAAATATAACTTGAAGAGTCCAGGTATGTCATCGCATCTTTTCTGCATCGTCGATATAAAATGTAATGTCATGAGTTATGTTCTCTGAAAAGGCTTTATCATACATGCAGCCCTTTTCATGAGCTAGCTAGATTATTAGCTTCAGTCTCAGCAGCTCATTGAAGTGACAATAGCCCATTTCATACTGTGTTGGAATGCATCTGTTTTCTCCTATTAGTAATCTGTGATCGAGCAAGCACTAACAAAAAAGTACCATGGTACATGAATATGGCTATCGTCCAATACCATTGTATATTTATAGTACCATAACTGTGCCATGGTACTACTACCGCAATATAAATTTTGTTTTGAGAGGGAACAAGCAAACATTGATACAGAAATTGTAAAATATTTGTTTAGCTTGCCTGTAATATGATTATTTTGCCAATCGAATACTATTTGTAATCAAATCACACATTTTTAGCTTGTTGCAGTGTAATTATACATTTAAGTACTGAGTAATATTAATTAACTACATGTACTTACTATAGCGTTAGGGTTTGGATTAGAGTTAGTTGCATGTAATTATGCATAATTTATAGTTAATACTATAGTAACTGCTTGTAACATGTAACAAATACAATGTAAAATAAAGCGTTACCCATATTTACAGTGGCGAAACAGTATGAAAATTGTTTATTGTTATTCAAACATTGAAGTGTATTAACATTATCACTATTGAGTGAAATGACATGATGTGCTACCTACATTTTCAGCACATTTTATACTTTTTTTTATGCTATACATTTTGTAATTTCAAATTTTGTGTAAATCTTTAGACTAGTGCCTGTTTCTAGTCTATATTTATTGTTTTATAGTGCACACACAGTTGTCCTGCAACAATTTCACTATAGCCATTTGCAACATGCTTTGTTTTGCTAATTATTAGAGCTTGGATCTTGCAGGACGCTATGTGGTCGCAAGGTGGTACTATCCCAAGTCAAAAGAGTTCACCATCAAGTCTCTTTGATATTCTAGTTTGACTCTCCTCCAGTGTAGTTCTGTGGGATTTCCCCCCCCTTTTTTTGTCATCTAAGTCTAAGCACACATGATTTGAGAAATCACTTATGTATGTAGTGCAGTCGGGATGGGTTATGCAGTAAACCGAGTGTATGGTTCAGTATAAAAATTACTGTAATAAAATGACGCTTGCCTTTGCAAACACAACTTATAAATCATAAATTGTTCATAATGAGTACAATAAAATGATTCAGTTTTGAGTGAGACTAATAAGTAAACCAATCTAGTACACATCAGAGTCATTAGCCCCATGCCTTATTCTTTGGGCCATTCAGATGCCAGTCATTATATTGAATATTTGTTGCAGATATTAACATAAGAGCACAGCTCAATGACAAATAAGTGTGTCTGTCTTTTGTCTGTTTTTTTTTTCTTTCTGTTTATTAGCTGTGAAGAGGTTGATGAAAGAGGCAGCAGAACTCCGGGATCCGACCGAACATTATCATGCTCAGCCACTGGAGGTCAGACATAACTAATGTTATTATTATTATCTTTGTGTCTAATTATAATTTATTTTGCTAAAGTATGATCATTACTTTCAAGTTATGTGAAAGTTATGATATACTTTTAACGTATCTGTTAATGACCAATCAGCATCTAGTAGCAGAACTAGCCATTGTATACATCTGAATATGAATGAGGCTTCTTTTTTGCCTGTCAAAGAACATCCTTAAAGGGGTCTTATTATTCTCATTTACAGGTTCATAGTTTTGTTTTGGGGTCTACCAGAATATGATTACATCATTTAATGTTAAAAAAAAAAAAATGCTTTTTTCTTATAATTTACATTTACATTGTTGAGTCACCTGTTTCACCCTCTGTCTGAACGCTCTGTCCTAGTTTCATTTCTTTAAAACACACCTTCCAAAAAACACTGTCTGCTCTGATTGGTCAGCTGGCCTCAGTCTGTTGTGATTGGTCACTTAGAGCTTTTGTTGAAAATGTAACACCCCTTATGGCGAGTATCAGCTCCGGAAACTTCCTGAAGTGCTGTAAACACTACTGTAACTATGCTGACTATGCCGTCAGTTTTGCCATAGCTGTTTGAGCCTGAGCCCAATGTTCGTTTCCATAAGAAAACTCAAGACATGATTTAGGGAGTTCAGAAACACACTGTAAAACCCGCTAAGTTCAGAATACTCAATTTTTGTAGACACTGATTACCTCAAAAAATGTAAGAAAAACAACTCAAATCTTTTAAGTAAAGAAAAATATAAATAACAATCAAGTCAAACTGAAATTTTTAAAAATTTTATGTAATGTTTAAATCCACTGTACTTTACCATACGTAATGTTTCTTATTTTTCAATTATTTTGATGCAGCGGTTGTAAAACCCAATAAGTTCAGAATACTCAAAACATTTAAGTAAACAACTCAAAGATTATTTTATACTACAGAAATTTGGTCATTACAATTTAAATGAAATATTGAATAAACTAACACCTAATCTTTACGGTTAAGTGTTAGTTAGCGACAGCACACACTAATGTAACCATCAAAGAGACTATCACTATTTACTTGCATGAACTGTTAATCAACATGCAGTGTTTATAGCCTTGAAGTTTCACAGCCCATTCTCGACCTAACCACAGTCACTACTCTTCACCACGATGGTAACCCTACAAAACTTCAACATCACAGAAACTCATTTAAATACCAAAATAACAGAACATTAAACAATAACACATCTTCCCCTGTATTAATCTTGTGCAAAAACACACAAAATAACACTCAATTTCAGCATTTATTCTCCCTTACAGAGTGTGACGCAAAGCATGCTGGGAACTTGAAATCTGCTGCAACTCAGTTTAGACAACTAAACAAAATAACATGTAATTTATTAGAGGTTTTGACAAATATAAATTGCTGCGGTCTATTTAAAATTGTTTAATTTGAATTATTTTTTAAAAATCGGTTTGAGTAAATGATTCAATGACTTACTCATAAAAACTTCACTTGTTTTATTACTGGATGAATCAGCGTTTTTGAACGAAACTCTTGAATGAAAACGGAGCCCCGCACATGACATGCAAGAAAAAATAAATAAATCGTGAGCACGGTTTACTAATTTGTTCCCTCGATTTACTAAATCATGCGCACGACTTACTAATTTGTTACCTCAATTTATTAAATCGTGCGCACGATTTACTATTTCGTTCCCTTGATTTATAAATCATGCGCATGATTTATAAATCGAGGGAACGAAATGGTAAATCATGCGCACATTTTAGTAAATCGAGGGAACGAAATAGTAAATCATGCGTTTTAGTCAATCAATGGAACGAACTAATAAATCGTGCGCTCGATTTAGCCTACTATTTTTTTTTTTTTTTCCCTGCATGTCATGTCAGGGGCTCCGTAAATGAATAATTCAATTACAAATAATTTTTTTTTAAGTCACTTGACGCCACCTAGTGGTGAACAATATAATCGATACAATCATTATTTGAAGTGCCAGTTTACTTTCAAAAGGTGATTTGCTCTATTTTGACAAAAGTAATGATACTGTGTGGTTGAAAAGACTGTTTGTGAAGCTGTTTCATACCTAACATGACAACTGCTCTCTCTGGGTCAGCGGCAGCACCAACACAAATCTGAATGTTCCGGTGTGATTTTGTCAAAGGTTTGCATTTATGATTGCATTAAAGAGCAATTATGAATAAGATTGCATGGATGTTTGAATCAAGATCACAATCTTTTAATGATTAATCGTGCAACTCTAGTACTTACTGATATATAAAATAACTCCCTTTGGAGTGACTTTGTGCTTTGCAACTTTACAGACTTTTTTCATGCTCAAACAGCAATGTTACACACTAAAGAAAGTTAAACATGGAGAAAAGCATAACAGGACCCCTTTAAGAAATTTGATAGGATTTATTGTCTGGTAGCTTTTGTTTTATCTGATGAGGCTTTACATGAACCCTAGACTAAGTTGTAGTACACCATGTAGACATTACTGTTAAAGAAGAGAGTTCGTCTCTAGCGTCAGAGATGTCAATTTTTCATGTTGAATTATCATGTTTTTGCTATACTTGGTGAACATCAGTGGGTGAGTGAATTAAGTGAGTGTCTGACTCTCATGTGTTCATCAGGATAACCTGTTTGAGTGGCACTTCTCCGTTAGAGGACCTCCAGACTCTGATTTCGATGGTGGAGTTTATCACGGTCGGATTGTGCTGCCCCCTGAATACCCCATGAAGCCCCCCAGCATCATTCTGCTCACTGTAAGATAATTTTTTTTATACTTCTTAAACCAACTCTAAGGTCCTAATGCCGCTACTCAAAACCTACACTCAGAACCTTCCATCAAGGTCCTTTACAGATTTTACCTAGGATTGAAAATCGAGAAGCGATTCATATTCCATTAAAAAATACTGGAACGCACTGGTTTGCACGACACTCGTTTTCAAGAATGGTTCTTGAATTACCATGTTTTCTGCTATGCTATTGCATCTACAGTGCCTTGAAAGAAATGTTTTAGCTTTTAGAAAAAAAAATCACTATGTTCTTTGTACCACCATACAAGACGCTAAGACACTAATACAGACACCACTTCTTTCTGTTGTGTTGTCCTCTCACATACATTGTGACCAGTGTGGAGTCATTTGTGAATAGGGATGCAAAGGGATGCAAATTTCCGGGAAATTTTTGGAAACTTTATGGAAATTTACCTGAATTTTTCCACCCCTTTGCCTCTCTTTTCGTGAACAAAAGTCTCTTATGAGTTGGTTCTTTTAGGGCCCTGACACACCAAGCCGACGGTCGGTCATCAGTGAGCATCTGTCAGGCTAGTTATTATGGTGTGTTCCACACATCGGCTGTAGTCTGGTTCACCTCACATCGGCGGGAGTTCATCCAATTCAACATGTTGAATCTGCTTAGGTGAGAGAGATCACTCTGACTGACTTCAGTTTAGGGAGTGAGTCAGTGCATGAGAATAAAAGAAGACAAGGAAGTCAAGACAGCACAGACAGAAGGCTGTTCTAATTTTATGTCATCTTACCTGAACATTCGAATACACAAATGTTTTCATAATAACATGAGCCAACTGGAATGAAGAAAATTATCAGGATGATTGAAATTCAAAATGGCAAGCAAGAGCTTGTTTACAGTTTGTATATCTGCAGTCCTAGTTTTATTTTCTCTTTTTGAAAAATGATTACAGACTATTGATACCTGCTGAAATAGACAGATATTTACGTATACAGGCTTTGGGCGCACATGGTAGTTAGCTGACAGTCGCCTCTGTAGTCATTTTGGTGCGATCAAGTGCAGCTTTTTGGCCCAGATGCAGCCGATGCGAGGCGACAACACAGTCGTCTCTTGTCACCACTAGTTCTTTGACATCGGCTTTGTGTATTCAACTTGACCTTCCGTTTCCAGGGCGAGGAATGACCCGTGAGTAATATCCAATGTTTGACACATTTATCTTTTCCACTGAAACAAACCAAAAATCATGAAGACCCATCTTGCACTACAATATGTAAGACCTCTCATTATCCGATTGATGCAATGAAGTCATGACTTAAATTACTTATTGGTTGTTCACATGACAAAATGTGGTTAAAAATACACATTCAATAATAAATGTACATATATTAAACAAAAATAAAACCATTTGGTTTATGTATTTTTATATAGTTAGGAAAAATTATTGGGGGTTGCTCAAGTTAATGGAATCCTAATGGAATCTTGTACAAGATCTCTCTTTTCTCTTTTTAGCCTTCTATCTTGCTCTCTATCTTCCTTTTTAAACTACATTTCACTGTATTTGAAATTTAAATGAGTTAGTGTTCATTTGTTGATATTTGTGATATTTGATATGTGGTTATGCAGTCTTTAGAAAGGGCAATTCTTATTTTACTTTTTTCTTGATGCCATTTGTCCATACGCAAAATATTATCAATTAAAAATGTGATTTTTTTTTTTTTTTTTTTTTTTTTTTTATAAACAATTTTAAAATGTGGAAATTATTTTGCTGTGTATCCTCATCATGGACTCTGAGTCTAAAAATGTATTTCAGCATTCATACATATAAAATATGTTTAAAGAACTTTGTGTGGATGAATCATATTGTAAATCTTAACTGTTACTGTGTCAAAATAATTTAGTACCTTAATGTCTTGCAGTGTGACATGCTAAACTTGAACTAAAAGTACGTTAGTTTAATGTAATTTATTAGTTTAATGTAATTTTTCATTAGCTCTTATAGACAGGATTTTTTTTTTTTTATCTTTTGAAATAAAAGAGATGGAATGTGCTGTATGTTTTGTAAAAGTAATCCTCACAATGCAAAAATTATTTTCAGCAATTATTCAGCAGTTTGACAAACCCTCATGACTGTAAGTGTGATATGTTATGCTATGCCAGTACACTGAGGTTATTCCATCATAGAACACTGACGGTGGTAATTTGCATACAGAATTTTAGGGCCTGTCCCAGTAGCCACACTTGCAGACTTGGCCATTTGAGAGCATACTATAGGAAGTAAGCATATGAGACTGGAACAAGTAGCACACTAAATCCACACTATCTCTGAGCTAAGCCAAAGTCTGTTCACTTGGTGGCCATATTTGCAACGCCTCCAAGACCTATCTACTTGAATGGGGGAATCCTGAAATTGGCTCTTTTATTTAGAAGGCGGGACTTATTCCTCCATATTGCATGTTGCAGTTTCCCCCATTCATAAATAATAGGAGTGCACCGTCTTTTATATCTATAGTCTTTGGCTAAACATATACCATCATTCATCATGTTCAGGAACTCATGTGACCCACAAGATTTCGAGATTGCAAGATTTTAAGGAAATTTTTCCAGTATAATGTTAATTAGATATTACATATAATTAGTAAAACTTAAAGCATGCGTGTCTTTTGTAAATGTTTCCAACTGCTTTTTATCACTTAATTAGAAGCACCCAAATTAAATTGTCATCTGTTACATAGGAACTACTGAACAGACATTTAGAAGTTTTTATAGTGCAAAATGTGCAAATAAAGCTCTAAAAACATTACTAATTACTGCTTTTTATTGTGCAGGCCCTGTCTCTGCACATTTGAGCAACAATTAATACATTTCAAGAAATTACCGACAGACTTCAGTTGACCTTCTGTGGGCAATGTTCTTGTTCTTTTTCACTTCATTTCTTGCTGTTTTTTCAGTGTCTCATGCCATGAGCATTACTTTTTTAAAAACATTAAAAAATAATTATAAAATTGTGTCTTGAGCCCTCTGTTTTCTGTTCCATTCTGTTGTGCTCTGTTCAGCTTTTTCCTCAACCAGCTTGCTTTGTTTTGCAATTCAAATCAAACACCCCCAAAGAAAAACCTTAGTGTCTGATGGACTTAAACCTTTTCATACCATGGTCATTATAGTCTTGATTTTTTTTTTTTTTTTACATAATTATTTTTGTTATTTTTATTTTATTGTGCTTCTATAGGCTATTAGTTTATTAGTCCCTTATCATATTATATATCATATTAGCGCCAAATTTTCCATCTGTCTGTCACACACAACACTTTATCAGAAACTGCATCACTCTCAAAATAATAGTAAATTACCATTAAATGCTAAACTTTAAGAACAACACATAATACTGCACTACTTGCTATCAATTGATTTTGCTGTAAATGTGCCATTCGCTACTTTAGCGGTACATGCTTGCAGCTTTCGTCACTCAGGGCATTAATGATTCAGCAACTTTTACTTGATACACTCAGGTCTAGTGTTGGGTTGTTCTTTTTGGATTGAATACACTGATGGTCAGAAGACTGTTTCAGTTTGCACAGTAGTGTATATAGATTCAGTTTAGTTTTTTCTTTTGCACACTATTGTTTTTATAGTAGCTAAAGGGTTAGTTCACCCAAAAATGAAAATTATCCCATAAGAGTGACCTCTGACCCATGTATGACGTAGGATGTAGGTGTAGCGTAAGCTTAGGTGAGAGTAGACACCTCTCACGGTTCAAACAAATAGGGCTGGGCAACAAACTCAAGCTCATCTTGTCTTATATCGAAATCCTCTGTCATTTCTCTTTAAAAATTTTAGACTTCTAATTCGTGACAGCCAGTAATTATAGTTTATAAAGTTATAAATATGGATGTTTTCAGAAGGCCTTTGTTAACCCCCTGGAGTCGTATGGATTACTTTTATAATGGATGGATGTGCTTTTTTGGGCTTCAAAATCTAGGGTACCATTCACTCCCATTATAAAGCTTGGAAGAATCAGGATATTTTTTAATATGACTTTTTTTATACAATTGTATTAATACGATTGAAAGAAGAAAGTCATAAACACCAAGGATGGCTTGAGGGTGAGTAAATTATGGGATAATTTTCATTTTTTGGGTGAACTAACGCTTTAGTGGAACATCTTTGTAATAGATTTTGTCTAAACCTTGACCAGTTTAGACAACCACTAACTAGTCGATATTGAAAATAGGCAGTTTTACACATTCTTATATTACGTTGTGATTTTTGGGAAGAGGTTCAGAGTGGAGGTTTTTCTGTGTCCTCCTTGTCATCTACCGACTTCCTCTTATCCTAATCATTCTTTTGTTGTCCTTCTCTGTTACTCTTGTAAAAATGTTTCTCTCCTCCTCAGCCCAATGGAAGGTTTGAAGTTGGGAAGAAGATCTGTCTGAGCATTTCCGGTCACCATCCAGAGACATGGCAGCCGTCATGGAGTAGTGAGTATCTTCATGAATTGCATTTATACCACCTCTAAAAAACTGAATAGCCATCAAGTCCTTTTGCAATAATTTTTTTTAACATTGATTTATTATTGAATTAATGTAGCCTTCATTTTCTATATACAAAGTATAATATGACCCAGACATGTTCTTGACATGAAATGAATCCACTTGCTGCTATGTGAAACACATATACACATCTGTATACAGCAGGTTTACAGCGCATCTGGTCAAACGTTCATCCTTTAGTTGCCTTTTTTATCCAACATTAAGCTGTATGTTTTTCTGTTTGTGTCAGTTCGGACAGCCTTAATAGCAATCATTGGGTTCATGCCGACTAAAGGGGAAGGAGCGATAGGATCTCTGGATTATACTCCTGAGGAGAGAAGAGCTCTCGCTAAAAAGTAAGACATCTGTCCTCTGCCTCTTTATTTTCATCTGTTGCATTCATCTGAAAAACATGGTCAATACTCGTGTATAGATGTTGCACAGGGTCATACACACAAAGACAAAATACCATCACTGTAACACACATCACTAAATCCAAAGTGCATATTATATGTGACGTGTCAGGCAGGGACTTCTGGGAATTTTTCACCATAAATTATATGGTAATTCATAGGTTTCACTTGTAAAAAAAAAAATCATACATTTCACAGCATTTTACTGTAAAATTACATATAATACCATGTTAAACCATTTACAGTTTTTCACCATATATGGTAACTTACAATTAACCAATAAATAAGTGTTACATCCACTTTTTAAATGTCTAGGGGTATTAGAGGATATAACAAAGATAAAAAGATTTTTACATAAAATAAGTAAATTAAATGAACTAAAGAAAGGAACGGTTGCCAAAAGCTTTTGTATGTAAATAAATCAGAGGCCATCATGGATTCTTGCATTATTATAATAAATCTTAAGGATAAGGTATGATATTTAAGACAGTAGTGAAATACAACCAAATGATTATTTACAAAACGTATACAAGTTGCAAAAAAACAAAACAAAAACAAAATCAGAACACAGGAGAGAGGGATAATGAGTGGTGTTAAATCAAAGAAAACAACAAAACAAAAAAAACGCTTCTGCCTTCTCATAAGTTCTAATCTTACTAATAAACAAAATAGTCGGTGGAGAAGGGCATATAGTTCATCATAACATTGTAATATACATCATATACATAATTCACCTGCTATATTGCTAAATGTACCCGATTTTTCATATAGAAAAATTTCCAACAGAAAAATATACCGGGATAACCTGGCTTCTCTTGACCACCCCGCACATTGATGGGATTGGTTACAACATGTTTGTGACGTAGAGAACAGGGGCGATTTCAAACCCCATTTTTGAGACTGTCTTTGGTTCACTGCAGTTTTAAGGACAAAATTCTCAGTAATTGTGTTGACTGATGAATTTGCTCATAGTTTGTCTTAAAGCATATTAAAAACACTACATAGACATATAAAAAACATTAAAAACTTGATTTTCAGCACAGGGGGTCTTTAACAATATAAAACCAAGTGAATAACACGTACCAAAAAAATTATAATAATGAAATGATTGTTTCACTGAAGAATGAAGCAATCAGAAGGGCTAACAAACACTAAACAAGTCATAAGACAAAACGAAAGAAAAACATTCCTTCATTCAGGATTGTCTGCATTGGTTCAGAGTGAAAGTAGAGAGAAAATACAACAACCAAAATACAACACTCACAATGTAGCAAACAGGTTGCAGCTTTTTTTTTTTTTTAGTAAAAGTTTTAAACATGGAATATGCATATAAAGTAGCATGGTGTTGTTATCAATGTGAATGTGTGTGTCTGTGTGTATGAGCCCTGTGATGGACTAGCCATTCGTCCAGGGGGTTTCCTGGCCTGCTGCCTGAGACACTGGGATAGAATACATAAGACAAGCGGTTTGGAGAATGGATGGTATTGTTATCTGATACATCACTGATACATACTGGGACAGGATTTTTTTTTTTGGTGTTTTCAGTTTAGATGCTCACTACAGTGAAACAACCACATACTGCCCCAGAGACTAATAAGTCATTATCATATCCAGCTGAGGCCTCATTTCAGCAAGTGTGGACATGCTGTGTCCTTTCTAAACACACAGATACATCTAAAGACAGAAGGAGATGTGACAGATTGTTGTTCTCAGCGACATTTCTCCAATCAACACGTGCTGATTAAACGTCAACCCCCATCACACATACCAGCACATGAAAATTACACCCAAAATCTGTGTTTTTACCGCACTGGCTCTATAGTTATTTAATCTGCCTTCAAACCATCGGCTGGCCACCATCTTCATGTACTCATACACTACCGGTCAAAAGATTGAAATCATGAAGATTTTTTTTTTTTTTTTATCTCGCTGCTCAACTTTCAAATACTTGGTCAGCGTCTGTGCTACTGCTTTGATAAACCCTCCACCTTCCCCAGCTCCACCTGTATAGATCTGCTACGGGTAATTCATACATACTATAGAACAGCAGAAACATGTCTTTCTCAAGACCAAACATGTCTTTCTCAAGACCAAACATATTAACATTGTCATATCCATAACCATGCTGAACTATTCAGAGATTGTCATGACAAAAATTAATAGTGCTCATAAACGGCTGTTGAGATAGTAGGCTTGGACCTGGAAACAGTTTTCAGTATGTCACGAGTTAACAAGTGGATTAACCAATTAGCATCCCGAACTGCAATTATTTTTTTTAGTATTCTATATTCTGTTTTTCTATCAGATTGGGGAAATCATTAGCATAATTGAGGCTGTTGAGCTGTTGATTTTATTTCTATTGATTTTCTGTAAGGTTTTCCATTTGTATGTGTGTGTGGTTTGTTTGGCAGGTCTCAGGATTTCTGCTGTGAAACGTGCGGCAGCTGTATGCGCTCCGCTCTGCTAGCACTCTCTCCTGACAGTGACCTGCGACCTGTTGACCCTCAGGCACACAGACTAGCCCAGCAAATCAGCTTTAAGGTGAGACTTTTCATGACATTCTACCTCAACATCCAAAATATTAGATTTTCTTAATGATAATTATGGCAAGACACCCAAGGTGAATAGGGTAAAACGTTTAGACATCACCATACTTCCTCAATTGATTGATTACATTAAGAATCGCATTTATTTGTATTGAAAGTTTTCTGAAATTTTATGTTTAAATATGCAAATGAGGCATTATCCAATTAAATTTGTGCTACTTTGCGTCAATTTCCAGAACAGAAATCTGAACAGGTTCAAAATTGTTGTTTCATTTGATTGGCGTATTAGATTAATGGGTGAAGATCCTCCTTTGTGCCCTTTGTGCCAGAATCCATAATCATTGAAGCATATTTTGATGGATTGTGTTAGTTTGAAATCGGTTAGAACTCTTTATTTTTCTGTTGACTTTTATGAAAAGATTTTTAATGAAGTAAGGCCTGACTTAGTTCTAGAATTTTTATCTAAGATTAAATTTAAAAATCTAATTTAAATTTTTTTTTTCCTTTTATTAAAAAAAAAAAAAAAAAAAAATCGTTCTCGCCATGAATATAGCCGAGGTAGCTCGCATGGCGTTAAATCATAAACAAACAAACAAACAAACAAACGTATTAGAGTTAAACGGTTAGTTCATCCAAAAATGAAAATTCAGTCATTAATTACTCACCCTCATGTCGTTCCACATCTGTAAGACCTTCGTTCATCTTCAGAACACAAATTAGGATATTTTTCATAAAATCCGATGGCTCAGTGAGGCCTGCATTGCCAGCAAGACAATTAACACTTTCAATGCCCAGAAAGTTACTAAAGACGTATTTAAAACAGTTCATGTGACTACAGTGGTTCAACCTTAATGTTAGCGACGAGAATACTTTTTGTGTGCCAAAAAAACAAAATAACGACTTTATTCAACAATATCTAGTGATGGGCAGTTTGATACACGCTCCGAACCACTGATTCGAAACAAAAGATTCGTAAAGCTTCAAATCACTAGATATTGTTGAATAAAGTCGTTTCTTTGTTTTTTTGGTGCACAAAAAGTATTCTCGTCGCTGTAGTCACATGAACTGTTTTAAATGCGTCTTTAGTAGCTTTCTGGGCATTGAAAGTGTTAATTGTCTTGCTGGCAATGCAGGCCTCACTGAGCCATCGGATTTTTGAAAAATATCCTAATTCGTGTTCCGAAGATGAACGAAGGTCTTACGGGTTTGGAACGACAGGAGGGTGAGTAATTAATGAGTAATTTTCATTTTTGGGTGAACTAACCCTTTAAAGGTTTTTACAGAGGGAAATTTGGATTTCTCTTTTTATCACTCCATGATAAAAACTCACCATATTTGTAGGAATAAAATGTATAAAAACAGGCAAATGATATATGAACAAATCTCTCTGTAAAACCCTTCAGAATACAGTGCTGCTGAAGTGAAGATTTCTGATTCTGTGCAGGAGAAAAAAACAAACAAAAAAAAACATATTTTAAGAAACTGCCTTTTTAAAGATGTATATTGTAAGTAGGGGTTTAAAAATACTTAAAATTCAGTAATATTATTGATTTGACTGCAGTGATAATATTGAATGGGAACAAAACTTGAACTGAATTGAGCTGGACGATGACATCACTGATTTCTGCAGAGCTGCTTTATAGCTGAATCGACTTTGTTTCATAATTGACGAATTTTGCAACATCGACATTATTGAACTGAACTGAATCAACATTTTTACTGAATAATGACTATTGTCTTTTTAGAGCTGCTTTACAGCACAAGTTGAATTTCTTTTATCTGATGAAATTTGCATCATTGATTATTTTCCTGTTTATCACTGTAAAGCTGCTTTAAAACAATCTGTATTGCATAAAGCGCTACAGAAATAAAGGTGACTTGACTAAATGAAATCTACAGATGGTAATAAAATAAACACTTAAATCTCAAAATTGACTAGTGCATGAAAAAATATTTTGTCTGTAGTGTTTTGCCTTAAGTCAGTATAGGACCATTAAGCTTTTTGCATTATGACAATTTTCATAAGAATTAAGCACATTTACGCCCCAATTCTCATTTCTTTATTTTGAAAAATCTGTCATCAGGCCGATTCCAGCTCATCAGCTGCAGACAGTGGCAGTTCTGCAGCAGCAGCAGCAGCAGTGGTGGATTCCAGTAACAGTGAGAGCTCGATTACAGAAGAGAGAGAAACAGAAGACACTTCTGTGTCTTCAGCTGAGCAGGTGGGACAACAAACACTCGTACTCTCTCACACTCTTACACATCGTCATTTCTTGTTCATTCTGCTGCTGGGGATGATTGAAAAATACTTGATGATGATGAGACTGGTAGATTTTTGCTGATGACTCAAGCTCTAGTGTGAAAACATAATGATTGTGTGGTTCACGTGTATCCTGCACCGCTGTTCAGTAGCATCTGCTCCCAGTTTGTCTGTAGTGATCTTCAGTCTCTTTCTTCTGGTCTAGACTGAATCATCATTCGTGGATGCTCAGACATCAAGCGAGGGTCCATCCGTTTCAACAGCTCCAAGTCCACGTCAGCGGCGCTCACAGAACCAGAACCAGAACCAGTCCCCGAGATACCCCACGTTCACGGCATCCCCCGCTGCCCAGCACCCGCCGCAGGATGCCAGTCACACGGGCTCGGCCGTCCTCATAGTTCTCCTCACACTTGCGCTTGCTGCGCTCATTTTCCGTAGAATCTATTTGGCCCACGAGTATAAGTTTGATTATGAGCTGTGAACTCTTTCTACACCACCAGAAACCTGCTACTGTCGTTCTGTCCACGTCCAGATCTAGCGCACCCTCTGTCTCATCAGGCAGGATGTGTGTTTGTCCTTCCTGGACAGCTTCCCAGACCTTTGTGTCTTCATAAAATGGAACAAGATTTCTAGATGTATCCTCAGAACAAAACCTGAAGGGGGCGAATCTCAGTAAGCTTGTCAAGAACATGTCAATGGAAGCTTGTTTTTGCCACGGGGGGGAAAAAAAGGTAACTACGACTTTTTATTAAATTTCTCATTTTTCTCGTAGTTGCTAGTTTATATCTCGCAATTCTGAGCAGGAAAGTCAGAATTGTGAGATATAAACTCGCACTTGCGAGAAAAATAAATCAGAATTGTGAGCTGAAATCCTGCAATTCTGACTTTATAACTTGCAATTGCTATTCTGAGAAAAAAATTGTGAGATAAAGTTGCAATTACCTTTTATTATTTTTTTTTTTTTATTTGGTGGCAGAAACAAGCTTCCATAGATTTCACCCCTGAAAAATACTAATTTATATTTTACATAAAGACAGTGAAGTCTGTTTTTGGACCATTAAGATTTTTTTATTGATTGTAACGCGACAATTATCCCCTAGCTATTTTAACTGTTAAGTATTTATGATTATGGCGGTAATTATTGTACTGCCTTTTAATTTTGGAAAATTGTATTTAAGAAAAAAAAAAATCTTTGTGTCTGGGCAGACCATCTAGACACATTACTGAAAAATATGTAATGTATGTAATGTAAACATGTAATTAGAACTGGGTACTGTTTCTGTTTTCTTTATGCAAAAAATAATTAATAAAATTACTTTTTGTTTTGGGGTGAAATATGACAAGAGGCTTTCTACAACTCCTGCAATATATTGAGGGTTTGATGAGACTGCTGTTTCCCAAATAATGCATTTCAGCACCAATGTACAAAATTTGGTATTAGACTGAAACAAACTAAAAACCTGAGAATTTGCAGACATCTGATATGCTTCTGAAATGTATGTCTATCTCGGAATTGATCATTTACGCACTATAATAATGTAGGCATGGTTGTAATATTGTATTTTACTTTTAAACAGTTAAAAAAAAAACATATCCACTTGGAGAGATGAACCTCTCTGGTTGCTAATTTTCAGAAAACATTCAAGCAGTCACAACGATAATGTTTTTATTTTTTACAAATATTTCTTAAACTCAGCAACATAATACATGAATTAATGGTGTAGACAAAAGCTATACTGCCCCTATGTTGAGAGACAACATCATGTTTTACTTTCTTAAGCAACAACCAATAGTTTTCTTTAATAACGAATAAACTTGACGTATCCATAACTGTTTGCTCTTTTCACTCTGTCATGTAGATTTTAAAGTACTTTGAAGTGATAATATTAAACTAGGCATGCAACCTGCAGCATTTATTTTATTGACAAGACGGACAAGAGTGTGTGGCTTGGTTGTTACTTCTCAGACTTTCACCTGGTGGGCAATAAAACCACCGGCCATAACGAGAACAAAAAAAAAAAAAAAAACAGAGGCCAGTAACCACCCAAAAACACCTTAGAGTTGTGGCGGCACAAGAACTGAATCTAGTATTTTTATTATTTTCATATTTCTCTATTTACTCCATATATCAATATGTGCTAAAATAGTTTGGCTTATAAGATTGTGTTAAATCATTTATATATTATATCAACATACTGTATAAGGCTTTGACATTTAATGTCAGGCATTGTGATTGATGTCTACTGCTGTTAAACACAGATGATCATTAAAACATTTAAATGAATCAGAGATTCAGATCCAGTTGCATTTTTCCTCTCTATTCCTTGAGTAATATTCACCAGGAAAACTGCAAGATAGAAAACCTCTGATGAACGAATGGTGTTACATTCATGCAGCATACAGTAGCAGAAGTTTAACACGCCCGCTCATTTTCTGTACTTTCCACATTTTAGAATACCAGTAAAGTCATCAAAACTATGAAATACAAATACAAATTATAGTATGGTAATTATATTCATGACTGAAAAAAGTGAAACAAGTCAACTTATATTTGATCATCTTTGTATAGATTGCAGCTCTGCTCACTCTGGACATTCACTCAGTGAACTTCATCATGTGCATCATGGGATGCTTTCTGAAACAAGGAGGAACAAGTGTGCTTAACTTGTTGGCTGCTTTTCCTTAACTATATGCTACAACTTGACCATTTAAAAATGGAAAGTTTTAGTTTTGTAATAAAACTCATAGGTAGTCATTTATATTAAAATTCTATTAACTTACAAAACTAATTTAAAGCATTTGCATAAGCCTTTAAGTTAGCTTGTTATGTCTCATGATCATGAGAAATGAAATCACTGGCTACATGTAGACTGTGAGTTCAAAAAGCAATTTTAAAATACAAAGACTCATTGGGGTTAGAAAAAAATGGCTAGTCAGTCACGTGAAATTATTTCAGTATTCTAACAAACTCAACATTTCTTTGACCTTTGAGTGGTTTATGGTGAGTTTATGAATCTCCAGTGAACGCACATGCGTTAGCTAGCCGTTGAGTGCGGTCTATTGCTTTATAAGACGATGTCTCGAGTTGAGTCTTTTAAAACGCGTAAATCTCGACACCCCAGCGCTCTTTTCCATTTCAGTTCAACGCCGACAGTTCAGCTACAGTATGTGTGGAGTTGTGAACGACTCGATGTGTCGATTGAATCGCGATGTGCGGGGCCAATCAGAGCGCGCGTTCAGCTCCAGCGTTCAGCAGCGCAACGCAGAACTAACTTCATTCTGTATGAACAGCTGCTGACTGGAAGATGGTGAGACGAGATGCTCTCCAGCACGGGTGACTGTCAAATCTTTCCTTCACAATGTCTCACTTTATAGAAGTTGGTTTTCTTCTGTTGTACATGAGTATATGCGGTCAGTGCGAGAAGATGAAGCACGGCATCAGGAGAACATCAGTACATCACAAACTCGGAAAGTAAGTGTCATTTAAACTTATTTCAGTTTAACATAATCTCGGAATGTGTGTAAGCATAGAGAACAACAATGAGGTGATGTCAGGGCAAACTATTATTTGTAGGTTGCTCAGAGAAGTTGGGAGCTGTGCTAGTTGTCATAAAGGCTACTTCAGTACACGATTTTGTGTCAAAAGTCTAATTACAAAAAAAAAAAAAAACAAACAAACAAAAAAAAAAGGTTAACAGGTTGTTTTTATATGTTGGAAATATTTTTTCATAAATGTTGGTCTTTAATTGAATAAGACTAAACTATTTGTGCTGGCAAAAATAATGGCTTGATATTTTTGATGTGTCCTTTTAAATTTTTGCTTTTTCATAAACCAGATTCTGCATCATTTTTAAAAATTGTTTTACAGTAGGCAATTTAACAGGTTTAACTGTTTCCTGTTGTGAAAACTAGTGTGACAACCAAATGAGATGACAGTTAAACTGAAAAGAACTGTAAATGTTTTCTTGTGTGTGTGTGTGTGTGTGTGTGTGCTTTTTGTAGGCTAGTCAAGAATTTAAGATACAGTATGTGCTTATAAAAAAAAAAAAAGATTTTCAAACATAAACCTTGAGAAATATTCACTGAATTAACACAACTTGCCCTAGTCTAATAAGCATCTAGATACCAAAAGTCAGGAACAAACATTTTACAGAAAATAAATGACTTCATTAATGTCAAAATGCTATGTATTACTTGAGAATCCCTTGTCAAAAAAGTAATATTTCTATTAATACAGTCCCATAGTACTTTTATAAATTGTTTTAAATATTAAAATATTTAGTATCATTAAAATCACTGATAATAAATAGTGCATATAAAAATAATAAACATTTACTGCGCTTAATTCTGCATCTTTATTTTATTACTGTTTTTTCTGAATACCTGAAGACAGATTGTTGAATAAGGAAACACCCTTTTTGCCTGTGTGGTGTCTCAGTTTACACTGCAGCAATGTCATGAACTTCGGAGCAGCGATCATCATCGAGTAGTTGCTCACTGAGATGTCTTTGTTTGAGCTTGCATTGAAGGACTGAGATGTTCTTTTGCAGTCCACTTTTCAAGAAGGTGTTGGATGAAACTAAGACACATCAGGTGAAAACGGACCATCTGCTGCGCGTTGATGATCATGACTTCACTATGAGACCAGCATTTGCAGGTAAAATCTGTGTGTGTGTGTGTGTGTGTGTGTGTGTGTCTTACTGGCATGATACATGATAGTTGTATATATTATCAATTCATATTGATTGTAGACTCTTTCTTTATATGCATATTTTTTCTCATTTTATTGTTCAAGGACATCAAATTTATTAAATGAATACTCTCATTTTACATTTGACCCTACAATAGGATATCTACACATTTTAATACTTCATAAAGCGATCCTTTGCCAGAATAGCAGCCGTGAATATTTTGGAGTATATTCTAGCTTCTCACACTTTTCAACTGCGATTTTGGCTCATTCTTCCAGACATGTGCTCAATATCATTCTCATTATTTATATGATATTTATGCCCTGCAAGTTATGAATAATGTAAATTTATGAACAGATGCAAACACGTTCTCATGTTGTATCTGTTTATTATCAGTTCTTTCTACTTTAGCGAAATAGTATGGTTGTCATGGTACGGTTATCTCAGGAACAAACTGAAGACTCAGAAAATCAAATCCACATGAAAATTTTAATTATAATTCTCAGGAACAGGCAGACAGGCAAGGAAACACATGCTAACACGACGGTGACCGGACAGAGACTGAAAGCAAGGGTGCATCTTAAATAGCAAATAGAAACAAGATAATTAATCAAACACAGCTGGGACAAATGAATTCATTAAGACAAAGGCGTGGCGGGAAACTGAACGAAGGAAGACAGGAACATATCAAAATACAAACTGAAAGTCCAAACACAAACTGAAAATGTGTCATTTACTCCCCCTTTCCCGGAAGGCGTGTCCCCGCTCCACAAACAGTCAACTCGGGTACCCACAGTACTTGGATCCAGGGAGGTGCAGGCAGTTCAGGGGCCCAGGGTGGTGCTGGCAGCTCAGGGGGCCACCAGGGCGGTGCCGGTTCAGGAAGCCAGGGAGGCGCCGGCAGCTCAGGGAGCATGGAAGGGACCAACATTACAGAAAGCCAGGGAGGCACAGGGGGTGCTGGAGACTCAGGGAGCCAGAGAGGTACAGGAGGCGCTGGAGACTCAGAGGGCACTTGAGACTCAGGGAGCCAGGGATGTACAGGAGGGGCTGGAGACTCAGGGGGCACTGGAGACTCAGGGACATGGTATAAAAGGAGTATAAAAGGAGCACCTGTAGAACACATCATGCTCTTTCTTCTCTTCCAGAGACCATTTGTTTGAAAGGCGATTATGGCTAGCACAAGTGCTAACAGAAAGAGAAAAACTTTCTCCTCAATGCGGCGGTTTGGCCGTCCGAACTTTTCGGCACATCCCTTGAGACAGTGGTCGGAAAGTTTAGGGAGGTTAAGGCGTGCTCCGCGGCTTTTAAGACCTTCATACTATGCTGGTCCAGGTTGCCTCCAGCCTGTAAGGGTCTGGCTCTTCCCGGTTCAAGGACCGGAGACAGGACCAGAAGGCGAGTGCTGCCTCTCGTGCACACCCAAAGGGAGAAGAAAAGGGAGAAGAAAAGATCTCAGGGAAGTGATCCAGAGTAAACACACTCAATGTTCTGGGGTCCCAGAGGCTTAATAACTTCTGCCTTCTTCCCAGTTTTCATAAATGGCTGGCTAAGATGGTTGCTTCCCTCAAGCTTGAAAGGATTCTTTTTTCCAAGATTGATGCTTCTTAAAATTTGATAAAATCGGGTTCTTTTTGTGTATATTTATGTATACTATACTCTTTGTATATATTATGTGAGACTTTAATTTGATCTGTTTCGTGTATGTATAAAAAACTGTTATAAATAAAATATATATAAGTAAAAAATAGTTAGGCTCCTCTGTCTTTAGAGCCTGACCAGGTGGTGTTGCCAAACTGTTAGGCTCTCTGTGAGCCTCCTTGGACACTGCTTTAGGTCTGGAGAGTTGCTAGGCTTCCTCTCGCTATAAGAGTCTCCTATTGAGTCCTCTGCTTTCTGGAATAGCAATTCCGAGTTTAGGCTCTCTGTGAGCATCCTTGGAACCTGTCCTGAATGTAGGGTGTAGTTAGGCCTCCTCTCACTTTGGAGAGTGGCCATGCTGAGGCCTCTGCCCTTAGAGCTCGGCCAGGCTGTAATGCCAAGTTGTTAGGCACTCTTTGAGCCTCTTTGGCTACTGCCTTTACAGAGGAGTGTTGTTAGGCTTACTCTAGCTATAGAGAGTCTTTTTGCCGAGGCTTCCACTCCTCAGAGCTCCGCTTGGGGCAGCAGTATCAAGTTGTCAGGCACTCTGTGCACCTCCTTGATAGCTATTCTTAGCGTAGGATGTGGTAGGCCTCTTCTCGCATTTAACTATTATGTTGAGGCTTACCTCCTTAGAGCTCGGGCAGGTAGTATGCCAGGTTGTTAGGTTCTCTGTGAGCTTCCTTCTTGTTAGGCTCTCTGAGCTTTCTTATCAAACCCGCTGCTATAGCTATTAGTCGGGCTATGCATAGGGATAAACTGGCCTGTGAACTAGGAGCAGTGCCGCTGTCTAACGGGACTATTGCCCGGCGCATCTCCGACATGGTCCAGGACATAAAGTGTCAGCTGGTGGACAGAGTGAAGAAATGGAAATATGCTTTACAGTTTGATGAATCCACAGATGTATCAAACTCTGCCCAGCTGCTTGTATTTGTCAGATCCAGTTTTGACGGAAAACCTAATGAGGACATTGTTTTGCACCCCGCTTGATGGAACGTGCACAGGCGAGGACATTTTCACAAAACTTGACAACAAACTAAAAGAAGAGGGACTGTCTTGGGGCGAGTGCATTGTTGTGTGTACAGACTGTGTTGGAGCGATGCTGGGGAAAAAGAAAGGTCTTAAAGCAAGAGTCTTACAAGTGGTGCCTCATGTAAATTTCATGCACTGTATTATACATAGAGAAGCTCTAGCGAGCAAAACACTTAAACCAGAACTTAAACGTGTTCTTGAGACTGCAATAAAAATGGTCAACTACATAAAAGCAAGTCCTCTCAATATCAGGCCGTTTGCCACTCTGTAACGAACTGAGATCACCATTCACTGTAACGAGGGCAAATCATCTGACATCCGACATGGAGGAGGCATTGGTCAAGCGACAGAACCTTAAAGACAGCGTTTAAATCCAAGACGCTGGCTGAGTTTTGGATTTCAGTCGAGAGGGAATACCCACAGCTATCCAAAGCCGCTATGGATGTACTGATGCCATTTGGCACTACCTACTTGTGCGAAAAAGACTTTCTTGGCACTCATGTACACTAAAAATAAATACAGAACTACACGTGGAGGAAGATCTCCAAGTGGCGGTCTCCAAAATTAAACCAAGAATGGACTTGCTGTGCTCCAAGCATTGTGCCCACCCGTCTCATTAGGTGAGGTTAATGTTGAAATGAAAGTAATGCGTAAATTACTATAAAATAATATTATGGTTGTTAGACTGTTGTGTTCTTTTGTGTTGTAATTATGCTCGTATTTTGATAGGCCTATTAGTGTGTGTGCCGTTGCGTGCAATGTTTGTATACTTTAACCACCTCAGAGGATAGTGGGGGTTGCATCTTATTTTGGGGGTCGCATCTTATTTTGGGGGTCGTGGGCTGAAAAGTTTGGGAGCCCCTGCTCTAGAGGACGCAGTGCGAGTTCCCATTCGAAAGGGAATGTCTCAGGTTATGCATGTAAGACACCGCATCTCTCTTGGCATGCTTCAGGTATTCCTGCACACTTCTCCTTCACAGAAGAAGTGGATGACTTGTTCTACAGGTGTTCTACTCCCCCTTTATACTCACGGTCGCACCAGTAGTGACGTCGTAGGCTGTCTCCGGCAAACGTCAAGTTCATTGTCATGTTTAGACTCGTGCTTCAGACACCGGTCATGCTGGAGGCATTCTCCATAGTGTCCTCTAGAGCAGTGGTTCTCAAACCTGTCAAAACCCCTGGAGTACCCCCAGCACTGCATATTTTGTATGTCTCCCTATATCTGACACACCCATTTCAAGTTTTGCAGTCTCTACTAATAAGTCTCGACATGATTTGAATCAGGTGTAATAGATGAGGGAGACATACAAAATGTGCAGGGCTGGGGGTCCTCCAGGACAGGTTTGAGAACCACTGCTCTAGAGGACGCAGTGTCTTGTTCCGTTTCTCAGGGAACCATGGTTACATGCGTAACCTGAGACTTTTCGAGTCCTTACTATTGTTAAGGCAAATTTAGCTAGTATTTTATAAAGCTAGTATTTTAATTATCTCAAATATTTTCACACTACAGTCATTTGACAGAATTACAGCTTGTTTGGAAATTTTGGAAGTTTGGAAAAATTTTCTTAAACATCAAGCTATTATCTTGATTTTTTTTCTCTGTTTTCTTCAAACATTGTGTGTCTCGTATTTCATTTCAAGCTCTTCACTGACACTGCTGTCTTCTTAGTAATCAAGTACAGTAACTTTTTAAAAATCTGAGAAAGTTCTTCATTGTATTTAGTTGTATTCAAAAACACGATGAGCAGAACAACCAAAACATACACCGACGAGAATGGACCAAACAACAAAACACAGAGCTTAAATAGGCCAAACTAATCAAAGAAATCAACATCAGGTGTAAGCTAATTAATAAATAACCAAGGAGACAAACCAAGAGCGGGAACAAGGAAAAGGAAAACAGAGCAAAACCAAGTCATAATAACACAAATAAAGATACATATCAGAACCCTGATACCAGGCATGATGTGTTATAAGGTTTGAACAGTGCCACACTTCATATCACTGAATTATGGTTAAAGTCTTTCTTAGTCTCATCAGCAAACATTCAAGAAAATCCTTTCCCATATCACATCTGGGTCACTATCACATATTTTGGCAAAAGTTCTCAGCTACTGGAGTTCACACTTCTAACACAAGGCTCATTGTTCCTGCAGAGATTTGAGGTATGACCTTTTCTAGGCAGTGTCTGGATGGTTGGAAGATACTCTTCATGTCAATTGAACCAGCAGTGCCCACTGGGATGTTCAATTATATGCATATTGCTGTGAAGGCTTTTCTAATTTACACATTGGTTTTGCTTCTTACTTCTTCAGAATGTTTCTCTATCTTCATTATCACAGCAGTCAATTCAATATAATTCAAATTCACAACCTGAACATGGATCCCTGTGGGAGTTTTATCCTGAAAATGTAGTTGTTTCTCAGGAGGGCAATGATAATTCGTGTTGGCTACCCGCTAGTTTATTGCGAGTTCTGACTCAACATAATTCTTGTCTTTAATTTATGTTTTTTTTTGTTTGTTTGTTTTTTGGGCTGGATGCTGGATGTCATCTACAGCTGACAAACACTGCAGTTAACATCACAATTTTCATTTTAGAAGGGCAGAAAACAAAAACTAATATTTTAAACTAGGGAGTTAGCTTTGAGGTTTGAAAACGCAGTTTTGACTGCAAAAGATGAGGTAATTTGATTGTATTTGTATTTGATGTATTTGACCTTTTACAGCATTTTGCATGTTAGAAATACATGCTCGGTTTTAATGCTATTTTAAAGTGGGGTAAAATTAAATGAATGGCAAAACTCAGCATTTTGTTTGTGTACCCCCTCTGTCACCTCACATACCCCCAGGTGTATGCGGACCCCAGTTTGGGAATCGCTTTTGTAGAGTAACCTATTATACTGTATGTGTCAAGGAATTTTTGATTTTTCACTTCTTGACTCCTTTAAGTCTTTTTGCTCCCCGATCTGCTCCCCCGTCTGTGACCTGACATGTTTTAAAATGTTAAACATACATCATTGTGCCTCAACCTGTCACAAGCACATCAGGCTCTCCCTTACTCTGTCGCTCGCTCACAATCGCCAGAGTTCTGATGACACGCAAATGCAACTAATCATCCACTCGTTAGAACTTTTCATTTAAATGCCAGGACAGCACACAGGCTTTGTCTGGCCTTGTTGAAGGTTCCTCGGGCTCACATTTGTGTTTTTGTTTCACTCTAAAAGGACTTACCAGTACTATGTTTTTCAGTTTTTGGATGTTTCATTGTTTCCTGCAAAGTTGCAATTTTTTTGACAAAGACTTTCATATTAATAGCAGTCCAACATCACTAACCAGACCAATCGCTGTTTTTGGTGGAAATTATATTTCTACATGGCAAATATTTTACTAGTAGGTGTAGTAGAGTAATAGAAAACCAACAGACCCAACAGTCATGACATGCATGCTGCTGATTCTGTGTAATTGAATCATTAATTGAAAAGGGCGTGTTCAAAATAATTCCAAAGGTCCATAGGTCCATAGGTCCAAAAAATTCTTCAGTTTTCCACCATCTTTTGCATATTTGAACCCTTTACAACAGTGACTGAATGATTTTGAGATCCATCTTTTCACATGGAGGACAACTGAGGGACTCAAACACAACTATTAAAAAAGGTTCAAACTCACTGATGCTTCAGAAGGAAGCACGATGCATTAAGAGTCGGGGGGTGAAAACTTTTGAACAGGATGAAGAGGTCCAAATTTTTCTTATTTCGCTTGAATATCATTTTTTTTCATTTAGTACTGCCCTTTGGAAGCAACAGAAGATACTTGCATGTTTCCCGGAAGACAAATTGAATACAATTTACCTTGATCTTCAAATTCCAAATGTTTTCACCCCCCATCTATTAATGCATCATGTTTTTTTCTGGAGCATCAGTGAATGTTTGAACCTTTTTTAAAAGTTGTGTTTGAGTCCCTCAGTTGTCCTCAGTGTGAAAAGACAGATCTCAAAATCATTCAGTCACTGCTGTAAAGGGTTCAAATATGCAAAAAATGCTGGAAAACTGAAGAATCTGCAGGACCTGGAGATTTTTTCGGAAGAACAGAGCTCAGTTTAACTGCTCAGAACAAACAAGGGACTGAATAACCATCACAAAACAAAAAAACAGTCGTAAATTCAGCAATTTTTTTTTTGTCTTGTGGATTATATGTAAACATCTTTTATGTAAAATATCTTACTCAGGACAGTACTAAATAAAAAATAACATGCATTTTGTATTATCTCCCTTATTTTGTTAAAATTATTAACATTTTCACAGATTCTGCAAGTGGTTCACATACTTTTTCTTGCAACTGTAAATATTAGTTCAGTGATTCACAAGAAAGCTAAATCTTTAAGCATTTTTCAGTTTATACAGTAAATGTTTGACTTTGTAAAGAAAAATTCAGACACTGCTATTTTTTTTGAACAGCCTAATATTCATTTTTCTTCACTTTCTGTAAAGTAATAACAAATTTTATAAATTTTTCTTCATGTTTTGATTTAGAATAGAATGTGCAGTGTTCCCAATGCATTTTTGTGTATTGAAATAAAAGTTATTATAAGGATTTTGAGCTTTACTCGCTTTTTTAAACACTGCTATTATTTTGAACAGAACTGTACCTGAAGAATTATTTAAGTTCCACAGACGTTCTTGTCATTTTCCTATTCATTGCTTGTTTAAGAAGTTATCCTGGTTTTTGGATGATTTAAGACTGTTGACTTACCTGTATTTCCCTGAGACATTTTGAATTGTTGCAAGCTTGTTTGTTTTCAAAGACTGTATTTATTGCCTGCATACTTGGCTGCATACTCACCCGGTGACACTTACCTCCCTTCATCTCTATGTCATCTAATTCTGCTAATAAACTTCCGCTCCTGGGTTCTTCTCCATCTCTAGTCATGGTGTGACATTACAGAACCAGAGTAATTGAAAATAACTTGTGTAGATGACTGGCACCCTCTTGCTTTGAACCAATCATCATCAAATGCTTTGAGAGGTTGATCAGAGATTTCGTCTGTTCCCTGGACTTATTGGACTCATTACACTGGCTTCTGGTGACTGAGGGGGTTTTCACACTTTGCACGTTGTGCTGTGGTCTGAATCCAAGAGTGACTGTTCCCAGCACCCACTGCAGTGTCGGTCTGATTTCACACTCACTCAGTTCTATCAAACTCTGGTGCATTTGCATTCATCTTACATCACAAACATGCACACCACATGATATAAAACAGAGAGTGGGTCAAAATATTGTGTTTTTTCTTTTATTAATTTGGTGTTAATATGCGCAGCAAACTGAACAACACTTGGGTCTACTGTATGTGCGTCACATGAAGGTGGCTTTCTGCTACTTGCAAAAGGACTCTTTTGAGGAGACAGCAAATTAGAGGTCGGAAGCGGGCAGTCTGACAATAGCCCGGCTGCTCCTTACATCCTTTGACAACAGAGCATCCTCGCTTGAACTTTCTGCAGTGGTGGTGTTCACACAGTTCCCAGTTCCCTGTCCTGAGCAACCTGGCAAGATATGTTCTTTGCATCCCGGCCATGAGTGCACCTTCAGAGAGAACTTTCAGCCTTTGTGGTCAGATTTTTCGTCAGTCAGCGACATTCTGTTCTTGCATGGATGTTAAAAAAAAGATTTTATTTTGCAGTATAAAAGAGTTATGTCACGATCTTTTCTTTAATGGTTTCATGTTCTGTTTAGTTTTGTTTCCATGGTTTACCTTGTCACTGTCTTGTCTGCATTTCCGTTCATTTGTTGTCATGGTTTCTGATTTGTTCACATCTGTTCCCTGTTCCGTTAATTATCATTTCTTGTGTATTCAAGCCTTCAGTTTGTGTAGTGTTCATGTTCTTGGTGTTCGAATTTAAAAATATCTTTATTCGTCATTCTGCATCACGCATCTCTCTTTTGGATTATTGGAGTAAACATGACAGATTCTATGCCGTGAACTTAACATAGTTCACATGCTTTTGAAAATCCAGTGTTTAGCTGATAAGTGCTCATTGTCACAGTTGTGAACTGATTTTTTTCCTGGCGGACCATTAAAGAATGTCATAAACACTTCTCCCAGAAATCTTGATGGCTACTCCAAAAGTGTTTCCAATTTTGTGTCTTATGCATCAGACGATCAGCCAACAGTGCATAGGCGTGACGTCTGAGGCCGACACTAGGTGGAGACAGACAAAGAGTATGACAAAATGCATATGACATATTGGTTTAAAGGTTTTTTTTTTGTTTGTTTTTTTGATAGGTGAATTTGCTATGTGGCATTTCTAGTTACTTTGCTTGGCATATAGTAAACATTTGACGTTGCAACATCATATACATGAATGAATGCTCTTCTAGCCGTAACATTTCAGTGATTTAATTTTATAGTACTATTTAAATTATTAAAGGGATAGATCACCCAAAAATGAAAATTATCCCATGATTTACTCACCCTCTAGCCATCCTAGGTGTATATGACTATCTTCTTTCAGACGAACACAATCTGAGATATATTTAAAAATATCCTTAGTCTTCCAAGGTTTATAATGGTTGTGAATGGGCGGGCTGCGTTTTGAAGCCAAAAATAATGCATCCATCCATTAAAAAAGTAATCCATACGACTCCAGGGGGTTAATAAAGGTCTTCTAAAGCAAAGCGATGCGTTTTTGTAAGAAAAATATCCATATTTAAAACTTTATAAATTCAAATATTTATTACTGATTTTATTACTGATTTTTAATAGCCCTTTTAAATGTAAAAACACACATTATAAAAACTTTGAAACTAATACTTTTCTCTTCTCTTCAGGTCCAGCAGTACCAGTGGGTGTGGATGTACAGGTAGAGAGTTTGGACAGCATCTCAGAAGTAGATATGGTAAGAAATATTTAATTTGTTAATTTGTATTTAATTAATTTTAATTAATAAACAAACAAACAAACAATTTTGCATAAATAAAATGAAGCCATTAATTTATTTATTATTATTTTTCATTTATTTACTTTGCATTGTTGTCATGGTAAGCTAACGCAAAAACAAACTCAGCATTAATTAAACTTCTGCATAAATACTTTACAGTTGAAATAATGTATCATTTTTACCCATTACTGTAATGAGAATGTGATTGCTATTCACGTTAAAGTAGGCTACTTGAAGTCCAAATGTCATCAGGGAGATTGCATGGATTAAATATGGATCTCAGCGTTTGTGATTAACCTTCCTTTTGAAAGCATCAGAGATCTGTCTAGATATGCTTTTATTTATCATATCAGTGCCGATGTTTACGAGTGAGCGTGGATTTGATCTTACGTAATATGCTATGAGTCACGTAGAGGATAATCCATGAGGTTTACCCAGTGACATCACAGGGAATCAGCCAATCAGAATGTGCAGTCCATCTGGCTTGATGAAGGCTGGTAAAAGTGCTGACATCCCTCAGTAATGCCAACAGATGGTAATATTTCACAAGGGTTTAAGCAATTTGGAAATGCATGTCAACACCTTGCATAAAAGCTTTTTTTTTTTTCAGGTTTAAATCGAACTAAGCAAATTTGTTTTGCAACCACATCAACAGTATCTGCATTGTTAAAGGTGAACTAAGCTGTTTTATTCTACATAAGGGTCGTGTTTTGAGGTGTATATAATGAAGGTTGTTAAATAATTGCCTAATATTAACTCTACTTTGGTGCTTCAAGGATATTGCACAACGCCACAATAACCAACCTTTCATCTGAGCTGCTTCAGTCAGTGTCAAAATGTTTGAGATGACCAATCAAATCAAAGCGCTCCAGTTAACGGTCATAAAGTGCGAGATAAGATGTAAGTAGCTAAACTAAACAGCTGTTTTAGGATAGAAGTGTTAAACGACCGAAAGAAATAATCTGTTTGCAAAGACTGTATCAATCAAAGCTCAGGTTTGGGAAGGGAAGAGATAAAGGTCAAGATAAGGAGATGAGAGAGGAGGAGCAGGTATTGCCTACTGTGCCCAGGATGAGATTAGCATTATTACAATGCATTCCTAATTAACACAGATAGGCCTATAATGTTCTTTGCTAATTACAGTGGAAATTATAGGCACAAACCCCTATTATAAATATATTGCCATAATAGTATTATTGTATAAATATATATTTGTATATCTGGTCCTTGAATGTGTGATATTTCACTAGTATCAGCACTGGGACTTTTTACCGTTTATATCACTCCGCTTGTCTGTGTTAGAGCGTTCCATACAGACCAGGGTTGCCAGGTTTTCACAACAAAACCTGCCCAATTGCTACTCAAAACTAGCCCAATCGCGTCCTTCGGTAAAAATCGCATTCCAGGGGGTAAAATCCGCGTTTTTGGCAGGGTACCCCTGGTAAAATTCACATTCCAGGGGCTAGATATCATGTTATTTGGGGTCGCTTCAACCCGCAGACATGAAAAACAGCCCGCGGCAACAGTGTAAAAGTATCCCAATTCTTGGCAACACTGAGACAGACTGACAGTCCATAGGAGACTTCAGTGCAACTTACATTGTTATGCCAGTAGGTGGCGATCTTTATGAGTGAGCAATTGAACCATTAATTGAACCGATTAGTTCAAAAACATTGAATAATTCAGGAAAGAAACAAGTTGCTGAACCTATTTGATCTTTGATGTGCATACAAATTGCCCATATGGGGTGTCTGGACACAGAAGGATTGCACTGGCGTTTAATTGAAATGTAATATTTATGCAAAATAATCCTTAAAAACCTTTCCCTGTTTGGAATATGTGATTGTGTATTGTCAACAATAAACATGAACATTCTGCATTTCCATTTTGTAGTGTGGAGCATTCATTGCAACATATAACCTGATTCTCATGTTTAAGAATCTGTTATCTGCTTGACAAATGATTTATGTACTGCTCACTGACATGCTTTTAAAGCTATTGTTTTCCAGTTTTTGGCTTTAAAATGCACTTATGTAGATCTTAAAAAAAGATCTTAAAAAGATCAAAAAAAAAAAAAAGTCTTAAAATGCACATCTGTACCTTTGTTGGTTATTGTCTCGGATTATGTCTCATATTTCTCCTATGTTTTCCAGTAAAGTCTATTTGAAGTGTTCCTAGTTGTTCATATTCCTTATTCCTCAACAACACGAGACATCATGGTACACATCTTTTTGCTGTGAATTCTTTTCTGATTTTACACGTAAGAATAACTATTATATTGTTATTTCAAAATGAACACTTACTGGAGTGTACTGAACTTACTGAATTTAGGTTTACTTGATAATGCTTGAGTATCAAATATAATAAATCAGGCTTTTGTATATACTGCTGTATAACATATGTTCTGTTTAATAACATTCTGTTTACTAATATGGTTTATCCACCTCAAGCCTCATTATCTTCCTTGGAAAAAAGAAGAAGCTTGAAGTCCGCACACTGAAAATAGCAGCTCCACACAAATGTTATTGATAGCACAACGTTTCGACCATCAGGTCTTCATCAGGCACAATTTCAGTGTGCAGACTTCACGCTTCTTCTTTTTTCCATTAATGTTATTTTATTGTCCTGCACCTGAGCCCATTAAGGATGTTTGGGATGTGCACACCTTCTCTGTATTTTTTATTCTTTCATTATCTTCCTTACAACAACATTCCTTTAGTAGGAGTCCTCCATTTATGTACAGTTAACTCTATATCTACTATCTTTCTATCTGTATAAACCTACCTTTCAACTGCTTTATAACATATGTTCTGTTTAATAACACTTTTTACTAATATGTGACCTGAGACCACTGACCCTGACAGACTGTTGTGCATAAATTTAGTTACATCACAACTAGTTTACATTTTAAATTGTCAATTGTATTTAAAGAAAAGTAATGTTGAATAAAAAGTGCATGCATACAATTATATTTGACTTTTGACACATTATTTAAAATATGCGGCTAAGAAATAACTATTTTTCATTTTTTTGGTGGGGCCAGTGAAAATTTTGGCATGGCAAGTAAAAAAAAATCCTTAGCGTTGAGCCCTGTCATCTCTCGATCATCATTGTATTGCTTTGCATTGTATGTAACTACAGAAATTTGATCATAAAACTAAGCATTTAAATATCATCTTACTAAGACATTATTGGGAGATATAGAGTGACAACTGATATTTATATGCATTTTATATTAGTATCTGCTGTACTGTTATAAAGATCTCTTTATGATATGACTATATGAGCCATAAAAGCCTGATGTATCAAATATGAATAGTTATTAAAGGGGTGATCAAACAAAAAGAACAATGTTTTGACAGAGCCACAGTTAAAGGGATAGTTCACCCAAAAATGAAAATTTTGTCATGACTTACCCTCAAGTTGTTCCAAACCTGTATACATTTCTTTGTTCTGCTGTACACAAAGGAAGATATTTGGAAGAATGTTTGTAACCAAGCAAATCTTGTCCCCCCTTGACTACCATAGTATTTTTTTCCTACTATGGCAGTCAGTGGGGGGTGAAATCTGCTTGGTTACAAACATTCTTCCAAATATCTTCCTTTGTGTACAGCAGAACAAAGATATTTATACAGGTTTGGAACAACTTGAGGGTGAGTAAATCATGACAAAATTTTCATTTTTGGGTGAACTATCCCTTTAACCTAAAGCCCGGAACACACCAAGCTGAAGGTCGGCCGTCGGGCAGTTTTTGTTTGTCGGCAGACTAAGTTTTCTCAGTATGTTCCGCACTGTCAGCTGAAGTTGGTCCTCGTCGACTTTTTTTCGGCCGATTCGACATGTTGAATCGGCGTCGGAGCTCGTCGGTCAGTTGGGCCATCTGATCATTCTGATTGGCTGTTCAGCTACTGCCACCTGCCGGTACGGAAAGGCATTTCTTCTTACGCAGGCACAGAATGGACATGCTACTTGGCCGTCGGCTGTCGAGTGTCGGTTTGGTGTGTCAGGGCAACTTTGGACCCAGACGCTGCCGACGTGAGCCAACCCCGCAATCTGCTTTCGTCGCCACTAGTTCGTCGGCGTTGGCTTGGTGTGTTCCGGGCTTAAGAATGGCTTACTTATATGTTACTCTGCATACTAAGCTGGGATAGGAGAAAGTATTTTACATTTATTAATGTAAAAGTCAATTTATGTTGTGCTTTTCATACAGGACTTCACCATGACCCTGTACCTGAGACACTACTGGAAGGACGAACGATTGTCTTTTCCAAGTAAAACCAATAAAAGCATGACTTTTGATGGTCGATTGGTGAAAAAAATCTGGGTTCCTGACGTGTTCTTTGTGCATTCCAAACGATCCTTCATCCATGACACCACCACGGAGAACATCATGATCAGGGTCTACCCTGATGGACACGTGCTCTACAGCCTCAGGTTAGTACAACAAACAATGTACACAAGTATACCAACATGAATGCTTGGACAAAGCCTGAACCCGCATGCTGTTTTTCGGTGTGTTAGGGTGACTGTAACTTCAGCATGTAACATGGACTTCAGTCGGTTCCCGCTGGACACGCAGACCTGCACGTTAGAGCTGGAAAGCTGTGAGTGATGTACAGATCTCCTGACACTGATGTCCAGTATCACATCCGAGTCTGCAAACATTCGTTCATCTGCTGTGTGTCCAGATGCTTACACTGATGAAGACCTGATGCTCTACTGGAAGAGTGGAGATGAATCACTGAGCACGGATGACAAAATCTCTCTGTCTCAGTTCCTCATTCAGAAGTTTCACACCACCTCCAGACTGGCTTTCTACAGCAGCACAGGTGCACACGCTTATTTTTAAAGAGTAAACTACAAAGTTCGGTTTCAGTTTCAAACGATACAGACTGTCTACTAGTGCATAACGTGCTGTCGCTTTGCATCCTTATGGTTTAGTTTCCCAGACATCTTGGACAAATATTATTTTTGTTGCACGTATATAAAGGTCAAAACTGTTTATTTGGCATCTGATTTGAGCAACTTTCAAATGTAGTTCTAAACCTGATAATGACTCACTTTTAAAGGAACACTCCACTTTTTTTGAAAACAGGCTCATTTTCCAACTCCCCTAGAGTTAAACAGAAGAGTCAAGAGTCAAGTTTTAAATAGGAAAAATATCGAAACTCTTTGGTCATTTTTGAGCGAGATGCTAACGGTCTAATCAGATTCAATGAACTATGCTAAGCTATGCTAAAAGTGGTACCGCCAGACCCGGAGATCGGCTGAATGGATTCGAAAACGGTAAAACTCAACTATTTAACTCTAGGGGAGTTGGAAAATTAGCCTACTTTCAAAAAAAGTGGAGTGTTCCTTTAAATCCCTCTTACTTTTTAATTTTGTCATCAGTGGCTTCTTTTTGCATGCACTTTATAAGCACACTTATAATGCGATTAAGGCTGTTGGAGTTGGAGTCGGAGCTCATGTCAGTAGAATACTGTAATTATGTTAACGTGATTATACTCATTACAGCGTTAAATCAACAGAGATCAGCAGAGAGTAAATTTAACATTTTGAGTGGGTTTTGCAGTTAATTAATAGGTTCACTCTACAAGTGCTGAATGACCATTACTGATGAGCAATGTAAAGCAGAATCACTGAAGAGACAACAAGAACAGAAAAAAGAGAACAGAGTGACACTTTGAAAAAATGTAATTTTCATTTTTTTTTACATCTTAAAATCAATTACCATCTGACTTAGCTAGATAACTTGTTACCAAGTCCAAAGCTTGTTATTGCAATCACTCACAATCTTCAAAATCAACACAATCATACATATCATTATGGGATGAATGTTTTAATATAGATGAAGCATTGAAGTTTCATTTTACAAGACCTTTGGTGCTCAAAAGTACAATTAAGAATTAAGCCAGTCCCTGATAAGTCTTCAGAATCAGAATACTTTTTTTTTTTTTTACTAGTTCTTTTCATTTTATTTCATCTACCTATGTTTACATTTCATATCTCCTGCAGGTTGGTACAATCGTCTTTACATCAACTTCACTCTGCGTCGTCATATCTTCTTCTTCCTGCTTCAGACGTACTTTCCCGCCACTCTGATGGTCATGCTGTCATGGGTGTCCTTCTGGATCGACCGACGAGCTGTTCCTGCCAGAGTCTCGTTAGGTGAAACCAGTGGGGTTGCATAACTTAATGCTTGAATGTGTCCAGGATTTCACAATCAGTTTTTGTTGATGAACGCTTGCATCTCACAGTTCTAGATAAAAATATTCTAATTTATAATCATTATTTGTTACATTATAAATCAAGAATATTAAATTATTTGGGACTGCCAAATATAACAATGTTAATTATAAGTGTAGATTTGAAGGGGACAGGGTTTTCTTGTGTCTCCAACCTTCCTGGTGTGCAAAGATTTTTTATTAAATGTATTGTTTTGTAAGAGAAAGAAAGAAAGAAAAAGACCCATCATTAAAATGCAAAATAACCATTTTTGTTTCTGCTGTTTGGAATCCCAGTGGGTAGTTGGTGTGGAGATGAAATAAAGACACTATTTGTAGAAGAATCTCACTGTCATTTCCTTTAGGCATTACGACGGTGCTCACCACGTCCACCATCATCACTGGAGTGAACGCCTCCATGCCCAGAGTCTCCTACATCAAAGCCGTGGACATTTACCTGTGGGTCAGCTTCGTCTTTGTCTTTTTATCGGTACTTGAGTATGCTGCCGTAAACTACTTGACCACAGTGCATGATGGGACAGATCGCAAGTTAAGAGAGAAGGTAAATACACAAATGATTTTCAGTTATATTCAGGTAATCTTATTTTGCTAACATTCATTTTCACTATTACTTGCCTTTTAGTTTTTGCCTTTATTTACCTATATTTTGTCATCTTTATTATGTTGGCTTGACAAAACATATGGTTGTATATTGTATGTAGGTTATTGTTTTTATAAGGTGTCTAGCAACACCTTGAAAACCCCCAAGATTTACAACATTTACATTTATTAATAGGAAAATTGGTGTGCTGTGGTTTAAATGGTTTTATCTCTCCAAACTGGATGTCATTTTAAAAATGTGGAAATGACCAGAAAGAAGTTAACACAATCTTTTATTTATATGGTTACATTTGACCTGGTTACTGGGACTAGCAAAATGATTAGTCTGCCAAGACCTAATTAATATAAATGTATACATGTTTTAAAATTTTAACTTGTGGCTGCCACAACAATGGCCCATTTCAAAAGTTTACATGATCTTTCTTCTTTTTCTCCTCACTCGAATGGTGACAATATTATTCTTGTAAACAGTTTCCAGCATTTCAGAAATAAAAGTCTATTTTTAACTCTTTCCCCACCATCGTTTTTTTTTTTTTTTTTTTTTTTTTTTTTTTTAAGTTGCGAGCATTTTTGATCATTTTCACAAAATTTTCATGGCCCCCAGAATATTTTGTTGTATGACTATCTGAACATGTAATATATCAAAATAAAAAACAGAGCCTCTGCTTAAAAAACATATATTCTAGCTTCATGCATTCTTGTTCAACTATTCTCAACTCTTCTCAACTCTTTTCAACTCTTTTCAACTCTATCAACTCTTGAATGTGGGTTTCATAAAACAGCAACATTTTGAACAAAAAGCTGAGAAAAACATGTTTTTGTCAAAGACTACACCGTGCATAAGCTAATGCTTTTATTGCTTGGTTCTGCTTTTTCTTCACCTGTGTTTTGATCCTGAGATTATGTACTCTTTCAGAAGATGCTTAATAGCATTCCCCTATCGTATGACAGTGAAAACATGGATTGCCGGAAAATTCCGTCAAGTGCGGGGAAAGAGTAAAAATGCATGCACATTACCTTCATGGTAACAATTACCATATGGTTCTTGGCAGTGGTCAAAAAAGTTTTGGATTGATCCTTTTTTTGACATTTCATTAATTTGGCCAGGATATTTTACATAGGTGGTAGGAAAAAAAAACTCTTACTTGATTACTTACTTGATAGAACGTCGCATGAGAACAAGTTACTGTCCAGGTAGGGGCTCAAGTGACAAATAACCATATAGCAATATCCTTGAAATGGCCAAGCAACCAGTCTGACTAGCAAGGCCTATATCACTTCAAACTTCAAATCTCTTTTTTTGGTTTTCAGGAGTTTGTCAAGCCAATATTCAAAGTTTGCCATGTATAACTTTCCTCTTGTTGAACTTTAAGTAATATTAGGTGGCAACCTGTCAAGGTTTGTCTTATCCATGCCTAAATTAGGGAAACCCCCATAATTTGCACCTTGCAGCCAAGTTAAAAGTTCTCTAAATGGTAACAAAAGTGTTTGTGTTTATCCATTTTAGCCTTTACCCTGCACATGTGACATATCTCACACAAGGACTATGATGCTTGATGACGCGTACTGTAAGCCTGATGTCAATGGCCTGGCAGGATATACCCAGGCTCCTGTCTCCTCTGAGGAGAATGCAGATAAACAGGACCACATGGTAGTGTGCCTGTCTGTGGCAAATGAGCCCACAGCAGCCAAAAAGAAGACTGTCCGAAGCTTCCGTATTATCCAAAACACTCATGTCATTGATGCCTACTCTCGCATGATATTCCCTGGGGCCTTTATATTCTTCAATCTCATCTATTGGTCTGTGTACTGCTGAGTTGCCTTGCAAAGGGATTGTGGTTGTAGCATATTATATATTAACAAAAGTAAAAGAAAATTGGTCTTTGTTATTGATTGAAAGTAAGAGACAACATGACGTGATGCAGGCTGGATTCAAATCCAGCACAAGTGTCCTGGCACTGATGTTAAGGACGTGCTGAAGGCATGTACAACCTGCTAGCAGATGTAGGGTATGGGGCCAAAGTTTTCAGAGCCACAGCACCAAATGTGACAGCAGTGCCAAGCCGGCTGTTAGGAAGTTAGGGCAGAGCTGATGATTGCCTAACCCAGGGCCACCACTAACCCTACCTTCACTAGAACTGTAAGCTTCCCTCTAGCAAATGGCTAACTCGCCCCCACCACTAACCCTACACTCTAAAAAATGCTGGGTTGTTTCAACCCATGTTTGGGGCAAATATAGACAAACCCAACCGTTGGGTTTAAAAGTTTAATTTAAACATTTAAACCAACTGTTGAGTTTGTCCATATTTGACCAAAACATGGGTTGAAACAACCCAGCATTTTTTAGAATGTAACCTTAATGAGGCTATAATCTCCACTCTAGCTTCCAGTCTGAGACTGCTGGTCTGGTACTGCTTGGACGCATGGTGCTGCGGCTCTGCATCTGGATACTATTGGGTAAAGACGTATTAGATTTTATTCTCCTCTTAACCACTAGATAGCACAACAACTTTCCTAAACGCCCATGTTTCAGTATGCATGTGGAAATTTGGCTGTTTCTTGACACGATCATGGGCAGCAATGCAATGCTGATTCTGCGCTCATTTGATCTAATATTTAATTTTTTTTTAATTTTTTTTTTTTATATAAATCTAATTAATCTAATCCTGTTGTGTGTACACTCTGTAGATAGTCACGTGGAATGAAACAATACCCAATCAGAAATCGAGCTGACAGAAGACGGAAGCATAACACGACTTCATCCACACCTTTTTCTTTTTTCATCTGCAAATTTTCTGTAAAAAGCAGTCCAAACACTATTATCGCCATTTCTTCTTGGTGTTTACTCTAAAGTCATGTTTGACCGTGAGAGATTTTGTGAGATTTTCCGTGTTCAGGGTCACGACTCATTTGTTTGTGAATGGTCTTGGTCACAAGACCATTCACTTGGAACAAAACTGTTAAACCTATTTTTTTATTTTTTTTTATCATGTTTGTGATCTCTCACATTTTGAAAATCTGATTAAATTAAAAAAATTATTCTTTTAGTTTAGGCCAGCCTTTACCTGTTATAATATGAACACCTTGATTAGCTGGTTCAGGTGTGTTTGATTGGAGGGTTGGAGACCCCTGGAGAAGTGAAACGGGAGTAGTGAGCACATTTTCTTTAAGTTGTGCCTTTAGCCCCATTGTACTCCACACTTTTGAATAAGAAAGATGTGTATGTGAAAATTCATTTTTTAAATTATTTTTGGTACTAAGTGGTACATTTTCAAAATTCTTTGTTTTACATAATTCATATCACCTTTGGCGTTGAATACTTGTTACTGTACTGTATTACAGCAGACATGGTCATCAGAATAGAGATTACACTTACATTATCCAAACAAACATATTTAAAAATAATAATTTAAAAAAAAAAAAAAAAAGTTTACAAGTATGATTAAAGAACACACTAAAAAAAAATCCTGCATGTGATTTTTTTTTTTTTTTTTTGCATTGTAAAAATAAATTTAAATACTTTACTGTAAATGGTATATCTCAAATGAATTAATCAAGCCTGTCTTTAACATTTGGCCATATATTAATCAATGTCACAGTGAATATCCTCGTTGAATATCCCGCTGTGGGAAAAACCTTCAGGCATGATGAATTCATGCTTAACATTGCTCTGCAGTTGTTATTGCAAGCCTAAGCCATGGCGTGAAGGAGGGTGACATGCTCATGGGGGTGGCCATCATATACCTTCCACCTCCAAACAGAGAAAATGGGGAAAGTGGGGAAAGTGGAATATGGTGAGAGATATAGGTAATGAACTGAAGATAATCCTAAAACCATTCCCAAACCAGCTCTGCATAATGGAAACTGACATTGTCCCACACAATAACATAGTCAGGGTGAAGAAATCACCTGTCCAGGCCTGCTCAAGTTCATTTAGAAAAACCTATCAGGTGTTCAGTGTCGTATGATCTAAGAAATGGTGTACAACCTGCCCCACACCATCTTCACATAAAGCCACTCACATTGAGACGTTTCCTTCACGCTTTATTCACTAATCTAACTAGTAATGCCATTTGCTGTATACCGTAAAAGTACATAAGTACATATACATAAGTATAAGTACAAAGTACATAAGAATAGTTAGCAGACTTACTTACCTCCTCTTTGTTGAGGCTCATGTTCACCTGTTTGGCAGTCTACGTCAATCTCTTTGATCCCCCAACATGTCTTCCGGTCTATCCAGCTCCATTTTTGCACACTACTTATATGGTATCCAACTGTGATCAATTGTAATCACCAGGTGAAAGAAAAATAATAATTTGGAATTTTAGTATTAGGATTGGTCTATTCTGATTTATCCATTACCAACACACAATAATCAGACCAGTTCAAAATCTATAGACCAAGGATGTCCAATCCTGCTCCTGGAGGGCCACTATCCTGTAGAGTTTAGCTCCAACTTGCCTCAACACACCTGCCTGTAAGTTTCTATAGTATGCCTAGTAAGACCTTGATGCTGGTTCAGGTGTGTTTAATTGGAGTTGGAGCTAAACTCTGCAGGACATGTGGCCCTCTAGGAGCAGGATTGGACACCCCTGCTATAGACATACCAAATGATTAAATGATTAACCATTAAGATTATTTGGATTAAACAATAGACAAGTGTAGTAAACTAAAAAAGAAGAGATGTAAATGAAAAGTCTGACAGTAATATTATTGTGAAAGGCAGTTACTGTGAATGAAATCTATTGATGTTGATTTGTGTATTGTACTAATATAATTGAAAATATGCTTGTGTATTTTGATTATCTGTTGTGATGTATTAGTACTAAGAGTTTTGAAAATGTACTACTTGCTTGTGAAATTTGCACCAAAGCAATAAAAAACACTAACACCGTAGTTCCCTAACAGCTTGACATCAGGTGACCACAATTTTGCCCAGAAGGACAGATATAAATCTTGTGTAGGCCTTGGAACAATATTCCTGCGAGGCAAGCACAGCCCCACTTCTATCCGTAACACTAATGCACTAATGTAAAACACTACTGAAATACTAATGTATCCCTAAAGTTTTAATGAAAGGACAGTTGATAAGAACATTGTTCAAGCTCCTGATCAGAGCCCAATGGCTTACCATATATCCTATCCGTGTTCCTAAAATTTGATTGGGATGTTCTTCCAGAACCAACAAGAATGTAAATCCAGGATCATGTCAGCCAGAAAAAAAAGCTTCATTTTTAATTGAATGTACTCAGTGTACATTAAGGGTCACTAAACAATGGAGACCCTCAAGGCTCTGTTTTAGGCCCACTTCTGTTTTACTTATGCACCCATGATTCTGTTACAAAACTCAGGTTGTTGAAATTTGTAGATGATATAATATCGCTGATCACAGATGGCGCAGAGGATGCATAAAGAGAGGAAGTTGAAACAAGGACAGTGTGTGAGGACAACAACCTTTGTCTGAACAATAGTGAAACTATGGATATAATCATGGATTAAAGAACACATCACACACCTACATATACCTGTGGTCAAAAAAGCATGTTAGTGCCTCCTATACATAGATCAGATTAAAAATGGTTACATGATATTAAATATCTTGGCCAGTCTTTCTATTGACAGTAGCCCAACTAATTGCATAATCTGTTATGAGAGTAACCAGCCTGCCTGATAGCGTGAAGTCCTACAGGGTCAGGGAAGGCATTGCCACTTAATATTCATTGTGGGCAACATAACATCATGGACATAAACTCAGGTGTCTTAAAATGGTCAGGTCGAACTAGATTGACCTCACTTACTGCAATTGAAGACTGCATCAACACATCTAGTCAAAAACCAAATGACTACTAAACAATTAAAACTACTAAATAATTGAACATTCATTGTACTTACATTGTGTCAGGGATTGACAACAGAACCCAAGTACTATCTTAACTCAAACTCTATATTAATAACAGGAAAAAATACAGAATGAATAACATCCCCAATAGACTGAATTTAAAATGTGTGTGCATGTGTACATATATGAAATGCACATCTCTATCAGTGACATCTCAGACATTGATTAGCATCATCTAATGTTTACCCCATATGTGTGTATGATAAGATGTTTATAGGATATTCAAACTGAACAATGGAATGTATTATAAAAAACTGTTTTGAATTTTTTTGAAAACTTTGTAATATGTGGAGAAATAAAGTGTGTAGAAAATACTTACCACAGTTGTCTTGTGTCTTGTTTGGACTTTTGTGTTATTTCCTGTTTCTTTGCTATCTTTGTAGTCCATTGTAGTTTTTCATGTTGATTAGCTCCTAATTGTTCCCAGGAATGTCTTGTTAGTCTCATCACCCCTTGTGTATATATAGCTCTTGCATTTCTTTTGTCATTCTTGTCAATCATGTTTGGTGTTTCATGCATGCACCTGCTTTCTATTATGCTTGCGTTTCTTGATTGTTATGTTTGGATTATTATTAAACTCCTGCACTTAGATATGCTTCTTTGCCTGCTTTCCTTGAATCCAGCATTACAATTCCATTACATTTTAATTCTGCCTATTAAAATTCTGCATCATCTTTGCAACCTCAAAAGACATAATCTGACAATTCTATATCCTTCAGTATTTTATATGCACTGGTAACAGTAGGATATGCTTGCTGAAGAGAGTGTTTGTTGCATGTGATGTTGGTCAGAGATTTGAATGCTTAATAATTGCCCTTTATCATGGCAAACCTTTCAGCATCAGCCCTAAACAGTGGCACAAAGTGGGCAGAGTGAATGGAATTAGACTAATCAATGGAGAAATCTATGAGTTAATCAGTTAGAACGAATGTGTTTGTACAAGAGACACACATGCAATGCATGTGAATGCTGAAGGAAAACAGTTTAATTCAATTGTACATTGTTTTCATGCAGCATATGATTATATTAAACTTACACAACAAACAGCCATGAAAACAGCTTATGATCTTTGCAATAGCTAAAGAATAAAGAAAGGTTTGGCTAAATTAACTACATGCACCTTGTTACATGTATGGCTATATCTTCAGTTGTGACATATGAGATGGTTCATTTGTTGAATATAGCCTATACATGCATAAAAAATATATTTATATTTTAAAACAATCAAGATATTTTGGAATATTCTTACAATTTGTTTTATATTTATGAAGCTCTCAGGCTTTTGCAACAGCACTACAATGTAAAAAAATATTTTCCTGATTTGTTATCACAACATTTTTTCTTTTGTCAAATCAACTTAGATAATTCATGTAGCCTAGTTCAGATAACATAATATTTTGAGTTTCTGTTGATTAAACCAATCGTTAAACCAAACCAAACTCAAAATCTTAAGGCAACCAGGTAACTTACTTTTTTAAGTTAAACCAACAATTCTTTTTTACAGTTTCCAAAGATGTAAAATACTGTGTAAGGAAAAAAGCTAATGTAAAAGCCATGGCACTTTGTTAAATACTATGGTATTGTATAATTACCATATTTATGTGTTCTGTCATGTAGCTTAAAAGAATTTTTTTAAATTATGTATATTTTTGTTTGTTTGTGTGTTTATTTATTTTGTATGAACATTAAACCAGTGTTTGGAATATGTTTGGAAACACATATTTATTCTTTATTATGACTGTTTCCCACATTTAAGAATAATAGTACAATCAAAAATAAATACCAAAAGGAAGTATGGGAGTTAGGCTGGTAAACAAATAAAAATTTTTAACTGAGTTTTATGCAGTATTGGAGGTGGAGGAACATGCTAGACATTTGTTAGCTGCTTTTCCTTTCACAACTCCTCTCATCCATTAAAAAATAAATTAAAATTCATTAAAAAAATAAATTTAAAAAAGATTTTTTTATTTATTAATAATTATTAATGAAAATACGACTTTTTTATAATTAATAATTTATTTTGTGTTGTAAAGCAAAATAGGTTTCTATGGTGTGAGAAAATATGATTCACTAATTTATGACCAGAAAAAAACATTTTAGTCAAATCCAATGACTAAAGTCCAAGGTTTTCACTGGTCGCGTAGCTCTTTTAATCAAATGTTGCATTTTAACACCTTTAAAATATTCCAGACATACCATTTGGAGGAAACTAGAACAATGTTCAGTGACTATACCACTGGATTATGTAAGTGTAATTCAAATAGCACGTAATGCCCACAGAACATTACATAATATACAGCCAGCAAATGTCTGTTTCACCCTCTAACCTGCGAAAGCCCCTCCTGGATGCGAGAAAGGATGCAGCAAACAGCATATCTGACCTTCACATTAATAGCCTACAGATTAAACGCATCTCGACGCATGTAGAGTGCATTAGATGGCACGTCGGCACAGGCTGCACCACAAGAATGGACCGTGTTTAAGGTTACAGCAGCAGTGATTTTGAATTTAATTGCTTCTAAAAGGATTTGCGTGGCTGTAGGTTGATGTGGGCATCATGCACGCTGATGTCTGCTTTCTGCTCTGCGCGTGCTTTCTCTCCACTGGAGCGCTTCAGCCGCGTGGACAGGTGCTTCAGACATGCAGCCAAACCAGGTGAGAACATCACCACAATCATGCATTCAACGGTTATTCATGGAAAGGGTGAAAAACACTGAGAATGTAGACGCGCGCTGAAGGGCAGACGGGATGCCAGTGACACCAGAGAGTGATGAGTATGGCATGATTCACTTGGTTTATTAACTATTTCTTGTTTCTAGCTTAGCTATTTCTGCTATAGTTACAAGAAACAATCTATAATACAACATAATATAGACCTGTTGTAATAATAAAGGTAAAAAATAATTTCAATTCAAAACGAAAAAAGAAAGAAATTAAAGGTCAAAAAAGCTTCGAAAAGTGCATTTAAATGTACCTGTCTGTACATTATTAATAAACAAAGAAACAAAGTAATGAATGATCAGAAAATCAGACCAAACTGGAAATCCAGAATTCTGAATTTAATTTAAACCTCTTAGTTTTAGGATTGTTGAATTTGTTTTAGAACAAAGAAGCACAAATAAGTATTTAATTAGTTATAAACAAATTTGTGTCATTGTTGATGTGAACTGCTTTGTACAGAAGGTCAGATTTCCTTGCTTCTACTAAAGTGCACAATGCTGTTTGGAACATTCTCAAATCATGCTGAAAAACATGATCATCACGAGTGCTGGCTTCATTAAAGCAAAAAGAGATATAACAAATACTAAGACTATAGTGATCTCCACTGCACTTATGGGTATTAATATATATATATATATATATATATATATATAAATCATGCTTAAAAAAATTCTTTCACAGCATATGAATATGTCTGATGAGTTGTTATGCTCTGATATCTAATGATAATGTCACTCCCTGCATCTGTCAGATCCAAACGAGAAACCAACAGAACAGAGAGAGAAGCACGTAAACCTGGCAGGTAAACAACAACTATACTGTCAAATGTATCTGCAATACTGTCTGACTCATACATTTCATTTTCTCCTTCTTTTTTTTTTTTTTTTTTTTTTTTTAAATAAATAAATAAATAAATAAATAACATATTTTAATATTATACTATATCATTTGCGAGAATTCTCAGGTTCAAGCCCTAGTACTGTTGCAACCCTGAAATTAAAGTAATAAGAATAATATCATAAAAATGATTTTTACATGCTGGGTAGCAATAAACACAACCAGCTATGATGTGCAAATATTAAGTGATTTATAGTCTTTCTTTTCTTTTCTTTTCTTTTCTTTTCTTTTCTTTTCTTTTCTTTTCTTTTAAAAAAATTCATTGTAATTTTTTTACAATCAGTATTTCCTAAACAATCCTAATATAGCATTATATATTAATTGAAATATTTTGTTAATTCTCTGCATTTTAAATACAGCAATTGTCAGGTTTATGTTCAGTTTTATGGATTTTAGGGTACGTTTACATGACAACGATATGCTTAAAATGGAGAAGTTTTTCCTTTGAGTTTTCCGCGTACAGACGACACCATTGTCAAAACGATCTCCATTCATACGAATCTGTAAAAATGACTAAAAACGCTGTATTCTGCTGGCAGGCCATTAGATGGCGATGAAACAATATAGACTGAACATGTAATGCGCATGTGCATGACATTATCGTTTTCACAGATTCGAGTTTTTGTTGTTTACACAGAGACCGTTTTCAAAAACTTGCACTTTGAAACCCGTTTTCAAAAGTTTGCGTTTTCAGGCCACCAAAACGCCTTTGTCATGTAAATGAACGCCCAAAACGCATAAAAAGTTTTCTGTTTTTATTTAAAAATGGTGTCGTGTAAACGGCCCCTTAGTTTGTATTGATTCCCTGTGCTGTGTTCCTGCTTTCTTTGTTCCCCATTTTCCTCTTATTTTCTGTTTCCTAGGTTACTTATTATGCCCTTGTTTGTCTCCATAGTAACCTATGATTGTCACCTGTGTCTGATATCTTGTTTGCCTGTATGTATTTATACCCCTCAGTTTTCAGTTGTGTTTGTTGGTTCTTGTTGCATGTGGAGTAGTTTTTGTTCTCCTGTCTTGGATATTGTTCTCCTGAGTGCTTTTGTTTTGATAATTGACGTTTTTGACTGTATTGATTTTGAATTTGATCCCCACCTTAGTGTGTTTGGACCAGCAATAATATTTTCACATTTTTCATAATGTTTTTTGTGACTTCTTTTAAATGTTTATTTCTCTGTTTAACAGCACCTTCCTGATGAGAAGTCCAGACGTCACAAAAGCTCCTGTCACAAAATCAGAGCAACTCCTGAAGTTAGATGACCATGACTTCACCATGAGGCCTGGCTTTGGAGGTGAGACTAAAGAAGAATATTTTAATCCCCAAAAACAGTTGATAGCAAGCACTGACAGATATGTTGAGAAGAATTTCCAGGCTCACTAGAGGTAGAAATTATGGATGTGTCTTTTGGGCGGTTGTCTAAAACAACATGTATCTATTTTAAATATATAAATAATCAAGCTTATTGTTGGTTATTCTACAGAATAAAGAAGTAACTTCATAAATCTAATTTTATTAAGTATTACATTTATGTTAAATTAAAATACATGAATGATTATTTTCTTTCTTTTTAGATGATTTCTGCTTGCTCTAATCATTACTTTATTGGCTTTATTGGTGGTGCATATGGATTAATAAGCGACCTATGATTTTCATTAATGTATTAATGGCAGATATGAAATGCCAAGATCTTAATAAACACCACAAGACTCAGATTTATGGGATTTGGACTGACATCACAGGCAATCAGCTTTACATAAGCTCATGCCAGATTATGACACTGATTTACTGTGGCTCTGTGCCACAAGCATTCACTTATCGCCCCTTATCTTCACTAAAGTTCACACAAACTGTAAATACTACAGTCAGATCAAAACCAGATTAAGGGTTATGAAAATAATGTCCTGAGGTGAAAAAAGGGCATTTAGTGTTTTTTCACAGATTTTCTTTTGCCTTTCACAAGTTTCATGCAAGTTTTTTTTTTTTTTTTTTTTGAGTGCTAAAAACAAACAGAGATTTGCTAAAACAAGATATATCTACATTTAAATAGCTTATTTATTTTTACAGTTGTAAAAATATTAATAGTTAATTAATATTACATTTCGTTATGAAATGTGGTTGAACTCAGCTATAAAGCAGTGGACAGACAGATCACTAAGAATCACGTCCTTACAATCACAAAGTCTTTTACTATGGTTTGTAGATGATGATTGGATGGTCTATTACAGGGGTGGCTAACCCTGGTCCTGGGGAGCCACAGTCCTGCAGAGTTCAGCTCCAACCCTAATCAAACACACCTGAACAAGCTAATCAAGGTTTGAAAGGTTGCTAGAAAACTATAGGTAGGTGAGTTTTTATCAGGGTTGGAGCTAAACTCTGCAGGACTGAGGCTCTCCAGGACCAGGGTTAGCCACCACTGGTCTATTACAAAAATGTAATGTATTGTGGCAAAATTGAATTTAATTTTCTGTGAGGATTTGTTTTTATCTAATACTGTATGTCAAGATAAAGTGGGACAGAAGCTTTCAAGTAAAGTGGGGCACTTTTTAAAATCTATTATGATCAATTAAGATCATTAATCTTATTATACAGTATATTATATATAATAATCACCCTGATGCTCCAAAGCTTTATAATGGCAGTTCACAGAAACCACCTGTTTGAAGCTCGAAAAAAGTGCATCCATCCATCATAAACGTACTCCACACGGCTCCGGGAGGTTAATAAAGGCCTTCTGAAGCGAAGCGATGCGTTTGTATAAGAAAAATATCCATATTTAACACATTATAAAGTAAAATGACTGGCTTCCGCCAGACCGCCTTCCGTATTCAACTTACAAAAAAGCGTACCTGAAGTCGCGTCAGTAACGCTTGTTTCGTAAGTTGAATACGGAAGGCGTAGGACATAGCATAAGCGTTTTGAACTGCGAGAGGCGTTACACTTTCTTCTTAAGTTGAATGCGGAAGGCGGACTATATTACTGGAGTAATGTAGGGAACAGTGAATGGCTGTGTTCGAAATCGCCCACTATACCCTCAAAGTATTCTAGCAACTGTAATGTATGGAGCCCCGGACAAGACATGCAGTAAAAAAAATAGTAGGCTAAATCGTGCGCACGATTTACTAATTCGTTCCCTTGATTTACTAAAACGTGCACACGATTTAGTAAATCGAGGGAACGAATTAGTAAGTCGTGCACACGATTTAGTAAATCGAGGGAACGAATTAGTAAATCGTGCGCACAATTTAATTTTTTTTTTCTTGCATGTCATGTGCGGGGCTCCGTAGTAGTGATCCTGAAGACCTTGATTAGCTGGCTTAGTTTGATTAGAGTTGGAGCTAAACTCTGTAGGACAATGCATCTCGAGGGCCAGAGTTTCCCGCCCCTTACCTAAGTGTACATATGCTGCCTTCACGTGCTGTAGGAAATTTGATAATTCCCATGTCCGTGATTATGAACTTATCGCACATGAGAGGGCGTTCATGTGCAATTTTTTAGCTAGGAAACTAGTATTTAAGATGCACTTGAAGGCATCAATATTCCACCATGATCTAGTAACAAACCAGTTAACATGTTCAAAGAAGGAAAAAAAAGAAAGAAAAAAGAAAAAAAGCTGACCACCTGATATGGCAGGTTTCAGGCTGGGACATAATAATCTATCAGAACCTTTTGCTCCAATCCTGCTCTCGAAGGGTCACTGTCCTGTAGAGTTTAGCTCCAACTTGCCTCAAAACACCTGCCTGAAAGTTTCTAGTATGCCTAGTTAGACGTTTATTAGCTGGTTTAAATGTGTTTAATTAGGGCTGGAGCTGAGCTCTGCAGGACAGTGGCCCTCCAGGAGCAGGATTGGACACCCCTGCTTTAATGTTACTGAAGTGGATAATAAATAGATAGATTTGTTGAGCAGATTATTTAGGTCTATGGTTAAATTTATGTTTTCATAATTATACATTTAACTGTTACTTTGATTTTGTGTGCATTGTAAAACAGTTTAAAGCTCATTAGTGTGTGCAAATTTTTTGTTTGATGTATCATGATTTAAAAAGGAAAAATGAATATTGTGCTTGATTTCAGGTCCCGCGATACCTGTGGGTGTTGATGTTCAGCTTGAGAGTCTGGACACCATCTCTGAAGTCGATATGGTAGGAAACAGACACATGCCTTTATAAATATGGCTTACAGCTCTTGCATCATAAATGATTCAGTGCTATCATGATCTGAGATGCCACAGGATTTGGATTATAGCAAGAGCTCTAATTCAACATTTTCAAGCACCTTAGATGCATTGGCTTTTTTTCTTATAGAAGGCTCTTGGGATAGAAATGAGGCTACTGTTTAAACTGTTTTAATCAGTTGTTAAGATGAATATATGAATGGATTGTGTTACAGGACTTCACCATAACCCTGTACCTGAGACATTACTGGAAGGACGAGCGACTGTCCTTTCCCAGCAACACCAACCAGAGCATGACCTTTGATGGCCGGCTGGTTAAGAAAATTTGGGTACCCGACATATTTTTTGTCCATTCCAAACGATCTTTCATCCATGACACCACCACAGAGAATGTCATGCTCCGAGTGCATCCCGATGGCAAAGTGCTCTACAGCTTGAGGTAACTATCACAAATCACACATACAGTACACATACTGATAGTCTTGTTACAGAAAAGCTCTGACATTTTATTCAGGCTTTGCTTTTTCTTTTTGTATATAACATTTGCCCTCTCAGAACTGTGGAAACACTCAATTTAATCCCGATCAAAGCTCAAGAAACAGATTGCCAGCCATCAGAAGAGCTATGTTACGTCCGGATTTACTGTAGCTGTATGACATAGCTGAGTCTAAACCTAATCAGTGGGACTCAGATTTGCTCCATAAACAAAAAGATCTGTGGTTTTCCATCTTTGATATAAATCAACACATTCACTTTACTGGAATTTAGGATTTTTAGTTTTTATCGACCAAGGTCTGTTTTCTACAAGAGGCGCTGATTCTGGTTCTTGCTTTAGATGAGTGAACGTGTGGATTAATATGTGGGAATCTGTGGGATTAATGCAACCCACATGTCTATTCAGACACAAAGCTGGCTCATTGGTGAGCTTTAATCTCAGATCTGTCCCACACCCAGTCTGCTGGACAAAATGACTTTATTCTTCTATGTACATCTCGACTTACAATCTATAAGTCAATCCGTTATGTCAAGGCTATCTCCTCCCTCTCAACCGTTTGATCCAGTATCTGTCCTTTTATCCAAGGCCAGATGGCTGATCCGAAGTGTTTTGCTATTTACAGTGCATTCAGAAAGTATTCAGACCCCCCCCCTTTTTTCACATTTTGTTATGTTGCAATACACTAATCACATTTCCAACATAGACGATGACCGACAAAGTGAACAAAACTGAATGAAACGGTGTGTATACCCTTACAAAAAGAAGTTTATTCAAGTGTGCTATTGGTGTACTTTTTTAAAACTAAAAATAAGAACGTATAGGCGTACTTTCGTAATTTTATTAACACCAAAGCAGCTGAAACTGATTAACAACACCCTCTGCTACTTAACTGACCAGATCAATATCCCAATTGTTGATCAATATTGACAGTTCTTCCAGCATCCCTCCTCCTCCTCCCCATCTCCTTCTCTATTTCTCTTATTGTCCCTCTGCACAGTACTGTTATAGGGGGGTTTAGTTTAGAGCTCAAGCTTAGCCTCGGGTTTGAGCCTCCTTCGAGGACAGCAAGCCAAGTTTGTTTACTATTACCCATTAAGACTGAATGGGCAGGCGAACTTGTGAAGTATACGTGACTTGTAGTTGTGTTTACTCTTTTGATTGAGTAGTCTATATTAAATACTCTTTTCACATAGTTTAACATACTGTTATATATATATATATATATATATATATATCAGTTCACACAAGTCACCTCCTGATGCATTCCCTGAAAAAAAAAAAAAGGGGCGGAGCTAGAACACATCCGGGGATTTGATCTGTACTTGGCTAGATGTGAACTTTGAATTGGAACAGTACTTGGGCAGTGACTGATGATGCTTCACAAGTCCACAAGAATGACCAACCCTGTTGCTGGAGGGCCACTGTCCTGGATAGTTTAGCTTCAACCCCAATCAAACACACCTGAAACAGCTAATCAGGGTATTTAGGGTTTCTTGAAAATTACAGGCTGGTGTGATGAAGCAGGGCTGGAACTGAAGTCTGCAGGAAGGTAGTTCTCCAGGAGAAGGTTTGGAACCCCTGCTGTATGTTTAGTTTTGTAGTGTTCTCATATCGGTTTTACATGAATAAATTGGATTATCCTACTTCTGTCATCTGGAGTACATAAGGAATTCAGTGTTTAGCTAATCTCATCAAGCCCTGCTTGACTTGAGGGGGCACTGTCTCCTGGAAAGCAGCTGCTTCAAATCAGTCTTGAATAAATCAATGGCCCAAGGCAGACCACCTTCTTGAAACATAAGTGACATTTATATTGTTGTCCAGTTTCCTCACCTCATCCAGAAACTTTGTTTGACTTCATTCTTGACAAAAAGCTGTCTTTTAAACCTTGCATTAAGGTAAGTTGCAGTGTTCAAATCTGCAATAGTTGCCTGCCCATCAAGACATTCACCGATCTTAACCTTTATCTCCAGGGCTAGTGCAAAGTCACTCGATTCTTGACAGCAGCATTGACTGCATCTTACAAATAAATGTCAAAGCTGAGGACAGGGTGGTATATTTCACATTCCTTGAAGTGCATCAGTAAAAGGGCTAAGAGGCTGAAGAACTACTTTCACTGTTTCTTAAACTGTATCAGAGCCTTTGGTATCAGATGCCATTCCTTTTGGTCTTCCACCCACACAGCCTGCAGCTGCTCCAAAAACCGTTCCACCATCATAAGATGAATTCCAGAGTTTATGGTCTGGGAGGGACAAGTGTTTCTGTTTCTTGGCCCACTAACATGCAAACCAGTTATCTGGTGAATGCAGATATGGGCCTTCTAAGCTTTGACAGTGCTGCAGACACCCTGTTTATTTCTATTACTTCGTTCACAGCAATGTGGAGATTTCCTTTATGGCATTTTCTGTTTCTGTCTCCAGCTTCCTTTCTTCTCTTCAAAAGAATCACACAGCTGTGTGATCTGTGTGTTAACTCACAACAGCCAAGACACCACAATGACCGTTTCCCTGACTTATTTATGTGCTGCAGTTTTCTCTTTGTGTCCACAGATCAGTTGCAAAATGGTTTCTCTGAGATGCTGAATTATGAGGTGTTTGGTTTCAATATAGATGTGAAGTATATCTGTTTATATGAAATGATATTGACTTGGAAGCTGACACTTAAAGTAGAACTGTTAAAGCATTTGCTGGAATCCATGTTTTTCGACTGTGTAGACAAGAACTTGATCCATATGAATTGGTTCAGTTTTCTTGTTTCAAGTTTTGTCATATTTAAATGCCTCTGAAAAGCTCGGTGGGGTCATGTTCATCCTCATCAGCATGATGCTGTAAAGATGATGCTGTAGATTTCTGTAACATGGCAGACCATAATAATTTATTCAATGAATATACAACATTAGATCACCAGTTGAAATATCATTAAACTTTCAAACTAAGGAAATATTTCCTACATGTCAACAGAGGAGGAGAGAGGAAATTAGAAGGTTGGTCTACCTTCACTAAAGCTGCCCGCATTCTCCACTAGATATATCTTGGAATGCAAGCCTGCTTTTGTGGGGTTTTGCTTGTACTTTTTGTTGGGGATGCTAAGGGTGTGCTTTAGACTTCTGACAGGGTGATAATAAAATTAAACTTCCATACCGGTAACATACACAGACAGCATTTATGGTCTCTGCATAGACAGCATACTATTTCAGTCATTTAGGATTATTGAGATAAAAGAGAACTTAAAAAAAGTTGACTGCATTTATTATGTCTGGAGAGAGTATCTTCTCAGTCCTGATACTTGGCTTCAAATGGCAGTTATCGACCAAAGTTGATGTCAGTTTTGAACCCTTTTTAGAAAATCACTAGAAGCTCATTAGAAAAATGTGCCTGTGGTGGTATTTCTGCAAAATGATATTATGTTGCTTCTTGCACGTTTCGTGACACTTTTAAAGTGAAATGTCCAAAAAGTGGGTTTTTTATCTGAAACATGTGGCTCTACAAACTGCCTTATCACGTACCACCTACAGTAAACCTTAGGTTAAACCTAACAAAAGCAAATGTGGGATAAAAATGCATTTTCTGAAGCATAATCGATAATTTTTGTTTTGCTGCCACTAGTATTCATTTCATCTGGAAACGGCTGTGAATTATATTTATATTAATATATATATATAGGAATGTTTTTAGAGTTAATGGAGGCATGTTTTTCCAATGAGTTTATGTTGCTTGTCTGGTGTAATAAACAGTTGATGACTGATTTTGAATTTGAAATAAAAGTGTAGATTTTATTTTAATAAATAGCACATTGCAAATGATAGAAAAGATTTTGGGATCCTAGATGATTTCAAAGCCTATTTGTTAACAGGACTCCTCCTTCTATACGACATAACAGGATTATGGATGAAATAAATTAAATATTTATTTAAATTTACTCATGTATTTGTTTTGCAAATTTTAATCATATAAATAATTTCATGGGAGTTTTTTTTTTTTTTTGGATGAATATGAAAATGTTAAGAGGGGGGAAGGCTGCACTGCTGCTAAATTCCTGATGGGGCTATACCAAATAACTAAAATAACGAAGAGAGTTCTATATAGTGTATTTGTTCTATATATCTGTGACACAAGTTTTAATTACTCCATACACTCTCAACAGGGTCACGGTCACAGCAATGTGCAATATGGATCTCAGTCACTTTCCACTGGACACCCAGACATGCTCACTGGAGATTGAGAGCTGTGAGTCTAAACACAACATGATTGATGTAAACATTTTCATGACTGAATTAAACATTTCAAAGCACATTGTGACACGTATTTCAGAGAAAAATAGAATATTCAGTGTTTATCTAGTGTTTAAGTGTTTGTGAGTTCATATGTATTTGTGTTATTCTCTTTGCAGATGCCTATACTGATGATGACCTCATGCTGTACTGGAAGAGAGGAAACAAATCTCTGCAGACGGATGAGAAGATCTCTCTGTCTCAGTTCCTCATTCAGGAGTTTCACACCACCACAAAACTAGCTTTCTACAGCAGCACAGGTACTGATTACTGGATCTCCGGTAAAGTTGGAGCAGCGGTTCCCAACCCTGGTCCTGGAGTACCCCCAACAGTACACATTTTAGATGACACAACCATGAAGTCTCTACTAATGAAATCTCTACTAATGAACTGATGAGTTGAATCAGGTGTGTTTGATTAGAGAGGCATACAAAATGTGCAGACCAGGACCAGGGTTGGAAACCACTGAGTTAGAGTGTCTGCAACTGATCCTTTACTAATCCCACCTTAAAACCACTACTGATGACAGCTGTTGCTACCCTCCATATTGTCTCATGTAATGTAAGTCATGTTGCATAATACCATAAATCCTGACTAGTAAAGATTGTTGAAGCAGTTAAAACTTAAAATACTATTTGGAAACTCTGAAACTGCTTGGTATTTTATTCTGTATAAAGTAACCAAAACGGCATGGCTCCAACAGTTAAAGATAGTTAAGTAAAAGGTAAAAGTAAAATCTACCTAGAAGGTATCTAGAGAGAATATATACAGGAAACACAGAGAATGTGCAATGTCATAAAAACACAGTATATTCTTTTACCAAACCTTCAAATAAATCTAAAGTCCATGATATGGATTATGCTGTGTCAGCCCCCAATTTTACTGATTCAGAATATTGTAGTGTGTGTTGGGGCAAGTTGGAGCTCAACTCTGCAGGACATTGGCCCTCAAGAAGCAGATTTGGATACCCTTGACTTGCACTAATGATATCACTTATGATTGCTTTCAAAAAAGACTTTCCTGTTTGCAGTTGACTGTGAGAATCAAAAAAAGGGCTTTTTTTTTTTTTTGCCCTGTCATCTTGAATTTGTGTGGCATTTTTGTTAATTTTGCTGTCATCCTTACCCCAAGCTCATGTTAATTTCCAACACTGTAACATGCTATTCACAAAAACTACTGTATATATTTATTGATAGATCAGCATCAAGACAAGAAGATTCTACAATACATTGTTAGATATTCATGTGCACAGATATTTAAATGTGCTTAGAGAAATATATGTGCATTTTTTGTGTTTGCGTTTTGTGGTATCTGTCAGAAAAAAATTAAGCACACGAGAGGGGAGTAGCAAACTTCATCCATCTTGTTTACTTATCACTTTTGTTCTCATGCACATTACGTCATTACACAACAGTTCAGACTTCCTTTTAAAAATCACAGTCCACAACACATTTTCACTTATGAACACAACATTTTCCCCTTTTTTAAAAACAGAATAGAACATCAGAGTTACACCAACAATGCAAACACATCCACACATCAGGTCTAGAACAGCACATCAGATCAAAGTAACATAATCCTTCAACCAACTAGGCTTCCGAACATCACATAGGTCTAGTGGTATTTTCCCGTTGTTCTGTTGTTTTATTGTGTGCTGCACTACTTGTACGGGGATGGTAACTTGGCAGGAATTTAAAATGGATTTAGCCTGATTACGTCATTACACAAGTTCATACTTCCTTTTCAAAATAGTAGTCCACAGAACAGTTTCACTTATGAACACAACACATTTATCTAGTCTCTTCGGTAGATACTGTACAGCAGGGCTATTCAGTTCCGTTACTAGAGGGCCACGACCCAGAGAGTTTAGTTCCAAACCAAGCTAATCAAGGTCTTCAGAATTACTTGATTATTACAGGAGGGTGTGTTTTTGATTAGGGTTAGAACTAAACTCTGAGGGTTGCGGTCCTCCAGGAATAGAATTGGATAGCCCTGCTGTACACCATGATCAGTGGTGCTTTGTTATGACTAAAACTGCAAACTTTTCCCCTTCAATCTTCTCCTGCAGGTTGGTACAATCGTCTTTACATCAACTTCACTCTGCGTCGTCATATCTTCTTCTTCCTGCTTCAGACGTATTTTCCCGCCACTCTAATGGTAATGCTGTCATGGGTGTCCTTCTGGATTGACCGACGAGCTGTTCCTGCGAGGGTTCCTCTGGGTGAGATGTTTTAAATGAATTGTGTAACTACATCATGCTGCAAAACATTGCAGCATGTGCTGTTGCATAATTTGATTAAAAACTACAAGAACAGGTGTGTTCAACTTGAAGCGGTGCTGTGCAGACCGATCGGTGTATGATATTAAAGTACCGCTAGAGCAATTCGAAAGCATACTGAGCTATCTTCTCTCTCCTGCTCTCGTGGTAATTTGATGTCATACACCGATCAGTCTGCGCAGCACCGCTTCAAGTCGAACACACCTAATGACACATACACTTAAAGGAATACTCCACTTTTTTTTGAAAATAGGCTTATTTTCCAACTCCCCTAGAGTTAAACAGTTGAGTTTTACCGTTTTGGAATCCATTCAGCCGATGGGTCTGGCGGTACCACTTTTAGCATAAAAATCACAACTTTTCATTTTCCGTCGGTCTTAGTACACGATGTAACTACAGAAGAGTCAAGTTTTAAATAGGAAAAATACCGAAACTCTTGGTCATTTTTGAGCGAGATGCTAACTGTCTAATCAGATTCAATGAACTATGCTAAGCTATGCTAAAAGTGGTACCGCCAGACCCAGAGATCGGCTGAATTGATTCGAAAACGGTAAAACTCAACTGTTTAACTCTAGGGGAGTTGGAAAATGAGCCTATCTTCAAAAAAAGTGGAGTGTTCCTTTAAGTGCCTTCCCCAAATGACACAGTTTGCAGCATGCACTTTTGAATAAATTGATCACACTGATCTCTTTGTAGGCATTACGACGGTACTCACCATGTCCACCATCATCACTGGAGTGAATGCCTCCATGCCCAGAGTCTCCTACATCAAAGCTGTGGACATTTACCTGTGGGTCAGCTTCGTCTTTGTCTTCCTGTCTGTGATAGAGTACGCCGCTGTCAATTACCTGTCCACTCTGCAGGAGCGCAAAGTACAAAGCAACAGGGTAAGCTAAGACAGTTTAGTTCAAATTTATTAAAATGTACTTGTTCTGAGGTTAATACACCATTTTAGCAAGGCTAATCATTGACATTTAGGGACAAACATAGAGGGACCTGTCTTGTTGGCTACTAGAGATGTGTGGATCATGTCTAACGTTACCCAAATCTGCTGTTAAAAATAAATCATCCTCCTGCCACCCAACCGAACCTATGATTTTCTCTGATTTAGATATCTGAAACCGATCATCGCATTACAATTATTCTAATTATCAGTGTTAAGCGTGATGATATGGTAACATATTACATTGAAGTAGGCTGCTTTTAAATGAACATTTATTTAAAGTAAAAGTTCTTCTTTGGGAAAATTACATTTCCTTAATAGCCTAAACACAGGCTTTATTCCCTTCAAACTTAAATTGGAATGTCACGGTTTCCGTCACTGCAACCTTCTGACAAACGCAAAAAACTAAATGCGTTCTGCCCAAGCAAAGGCTGGATATAGGCTTTATTAGTTTGTCATATACAGCGCTTCACAGCTGTTACATATCACCTACCCAGCACTTGATTGGTCTCCTTTCTGAAATTTCTCTTGGATCCGTTTTGCCTCCATTGCTGCTTAAACAACTGCATAGCTTAATGAGAGTCTGCAAATTAGTAACTGACAAAAAATTAAGCTTCAAACATGTTAATATTTCCACGATTCCATCATTAATGATTTAGCTTATCCACTCACAATTAATCAGAATGTTATTTTTTTATTACTTGGCCAACCCGACCTGTGGATTAAACACAGTACCTGCGGATATAACTGCGACCTGCACATCCCTTTTGGCTACAAAAAAAGTTTAGCTGGGAGTGTAATTTCATTGCCTAGTGTACTAGACTCAGGGAAGTAATATTTAAGTCATGATCAGTACAAATTCTCCAAAATAATACTTAAAAAAATAATACCAAAAAAGTACAGAAAAAAAAATCTTGTTTATAAAAAAAAAAAAAAAAAAATCCCTAAGGCTGGATTCACGAAAATCTTAATAAAGAAATTACTCTGTAAAGCTTGACATTAACGCAAGGACGAGGACAGGCAAGGATCTAATGCAAGCAGTCTTTATTAAATAAACACAAAAAGTAAGATAATCCAAGTGAGAAAAGAGAGGGCAAATTCCAAACTGGGAAATATAAATTCAGGTAGAGAAGATAGATAATAATAATCAAAATGGGGAACAGGAGACAATAATCCAAAGTAGTGAACGGAAACACAACAGCTTTACAAAAGACAAGTAAAGACAACGACCGACAACTAAAGACTGAAACACAGGGGTATATATACCATACACAGGCAAACAAGAGGATAACAAGGCACAGTTGAGACTGATTAAATACTTTGGAAAGTAATGAGGGTAACAAAGGCAAAACAGGAACTAAACACAAGACGTGAAACATGGAAACAATAGAAACAGTAAGATAACAGAACATCAAAATAAGAGTCCTTGAACAAAAAACACACAAGATATAGGGGAAATCGTGACAGGCACAGTTTATTAAATCTTTTGACAAAATCTAAAAAAACGTTTGTATATGTGTTTTTCAAGTATTATGTTTTTGATACATCAGGCTTTTATGGCTCATATAGTATAAAGTGAGAATATGGACACATTGTAACATGATTTTTCTATTTAAAAAAAAAAAAAAAGTAAATCTAAGTTGCTTCAGTCCAGTAAGTGTTCATCTTGAAACATCACTAACAATATAAAAGTTATTCTTGCATGTACTTTTTAAAAGTCAGTAAACTTCATAGTAAAAAAACATGTCATGACTTGAAGGGGGGCAGTACTGTAATATGTCATAATGATGTCATATGTAATGTCATATGTGCTTGTATGATCCAGCAGTTGCCGTGTACATGTGGAATGACCCATCCTGGTCAGATGATGATGAGCAGCAGCTACAGTGACATGGACATGATGACCACAGGAAACTACGGCATGTCGGAGCTGAGCGGGGACAAACAGGAGCAGTTCCTGGTTCATCTGGTCCTAGATAACGAGCAGGGAGCTCAAAGACCTGCTGTAACCTCAAACAGTAGCTTATTAATAGACACTCATGCCATAGACACATACTCACGGGTCATCTTCCCTGGAGCATACACACTCTTCAACATCATATACTGGTCCATCTACTTGCAGTGACTGCTGCTTCTTCACTATATGACATTTGACAAAGTCTTGGGAATACAAATTACCCATGATAAACTAAGTTTGTTCTTTTTTTTTTTTTTATTACGTTGCAACATGGAATCAATTTTTGCCAGCAATGAAAGAATACGTGTGAATGTATGTGGGCAGTTGACATAATCTGTTCTCAAAAGAAAAAGTTTTTTTTCCTTTATACATTTTCATTGTTAGGCTGAATAGCAAAGAATATAGATTTTCTCAATAAATATCAAATTGCCTATTCAGATAGTGATTTGTTTATCAATTTCAAGTAAATTTTGGAAATTGTACTTATGTGAATGTCGTCAACATGAACCGTGAAATACAGAAATCAAAATGTTTAGCATAGATTAGGGGGTTACGTAGATAACCAAGGTTCTATGAATGAGGTCAAGACGCCACCATTTGAGCGAGCCTCGCTAGAGGGTGAGCTGCTAGGAGATCGTATATAAAATGAATGCGCTCCACCTGCACACAATCATCCTCTATAAATACAGGTGCAATACTGCCTGCACATTCTCTTATTATGCTGACTGGCACCACCTAGTTCCCCGAATGACCACATTGGGTGGCGTGTTGACCTCATTCATAGAACCTCGGTTACCTATGTAACCCCCTGTTCTATTTCATCCTGGTCAACACACCACCATATGGGTCAACATTTTAGAAGACAGACATGAGTTAAACTCGATTCTTTATTAAACAGTCTGACATTATGATATGTCAACGTGAACTCCGGTCCCTGAAACTAAGGATTAAACAGTAAACCAAGCCAACAGGTGTGTACATCTTGAATGAAAACCAAGTGTTTACAGACTTATACCTTCCCCTGCTTGCAGGACAGAGGTAGCTAAAGAAGATGCCACATTCAGGTGATAAAACCGACTAAACGTAAGTGAGGAGATCCAGCCTGCTGCTGCACAGACCACCTCTAAAGGCATGTACTTTGAATAGTGCCCAGGAGGCATGTACACCAGCACTGCTAAATGCCACCTCAATAGCCCTGACAACCCAGCGGGCCAGCCTCTGTTTTGACATCTGGCCCAGTACTGACTCCCCATAGCAGACAAATAGTGGATCTGTCTGTCTTATGGACTGAGTGTAAGCTATATATCTTCTCAGGGCCCTGACTGAGCAGTTTAGGTGCAGGCGGGCTGCTTTCTCCGAGATATGAGGAGGTGCATGAAAGGGATCCAGAACCAAAGGTCTAAACACATATGAGCGAGGAAGGGCCTTGGGCAAGAATGCATGATTTGTTCATCCTTATGAACCACCACTGTATCAGCTGCATGTAAAGTAAACCTAGTGGCACAACCTGAGAGACTGAGGAGTCTCTGGCTACACTTTAGTGATATCTGAGATTTTCCCCTTTTCAGATGGGATATCAGCTCCCTTAGTATCAGAACCCTCTGGGGGGTAAGACAGGCTCTGTCTCTGCCAAGATGGATTTGCACTGTGCATTTCCTTTCAAGACTAATGGAACAATACCCCGGTAATGTGGTGGCTTGGTTCTGAACTAGAGCCTTACCCTGATCTTAGTGTATTGGGTACTCTGACGCCAGTGAGCCAGATGCTGAAGTGTTGCTGAGACCGCCTGAGGCTGGCAACCGTCAGCGCTTAGACTGGCATCCTGACAGTCGCATGTCTGCCTGCTTTGTCGGCTGCTGCTGGCAAAAGGAGTGGCGACTGCCCTGGCTCAGGTTTGCTGAGGAACTCTGGGTTGAAGTATGCTGTGTACTTCCCCAGCCCTGGATAGATGAGGTTGAACGGCCCCAGCCTCCTGTTGCCAAAGACCACCCTGCCTGTTGCACTGCACATGTTAGCTCCCTTGCCTTGTGTGACTGTTCCAGGGCTGCTTCTGATGGCAGGCCAAAAACTTCCCCTGGTACAACTAGGGCAGCCATCACTGCTGCACAATCCTGGTCAGAAACATTTGCTTGTGGTCAGAAACATTTGCTAACCAAACTTGGTGGCATGCTTGGACCAGTGAAGCCAAGGACTGACCCAGCACCCGGCATGTGCATTGGCCCCCTGGACCAGCATGTCAACCACTCTCAGTGTCTCCGGTATTTCATCACTGGGAACAGCGGACCCCAAATCCTGTAACAAACCCTCTAAATAGACCAACAAGAGGGAACTTGTAGCTTGAGAGCCTCTTCTCTTACAAGAGAACTCCCAGTGCTGTTCTAAATACTGTATGTGTATATATATATATATACACCACTCGCGGCGGCTGATTTTGTACTCACTAGTTCAGTAATCTGCAACGCCTAAATGGGAATTTTCTCCCAGCCAAGAGAAGAGGTTCCGATCAGTTTTTCCCTTAAACAGCTCCACTCTTCTAGGAGGCAAAAAAGAGAATGTGCCAGCAGTATTGCACCTGTATTTAGTGGATTGATTGCATATAGGTGGAGCGTGTTAATTTGAAAAAAATCTCCTGATAGCTCGACCTCAAGCGAGGCTGACCCAAATGTGGATGAAATAGAACAAATTATTTTTAAATACATTTTTTATTATTTATTTTTATTATTTACTTTTCTTTATATTCTTATTCTTATATATATATATATAATATACCCACAGGTAAAGTTACAGTGGGGGGCTTGCCTCCTCTCAGCTCATTGACTTATAACAGACCCCCCAAAGCATGCGGTGAGTTTGATGGGGGGTAACTGAGAAAGAATTGGGGAAAGTCACGTGAGAGGAGGCATAGTATGATTGGATATGATCGGTTATGATTAGATATGATTGGTTCGTAAGATAAATCCTGTCTCTTGTTTTCATGTGCATTCCCGAAATGGCCCGAATGAAGACAATGATGGTATTAATGGGAAAACTAATTAAAAAGTAAGTAAACAACTCAGCCACTTAGATATCACCTCTTTGTCACTTCAAAATCAAACTTGAAATGGCCTGAAAACATGGGGTTTTTAGTGAGCAATCAGCTTGGGGAAATTAAAGGTACATCTTTGTGTCTGTGTCTGTGACCAGTGTATACAAGCTTGATGACTTCTGAAAATAAGTTGACTATTAAAAAGAAAAGATGAACAGTAGTTCACAAATAATATGTATTGTTTAAATTGTTACTGCCTTTAGTTATTATTTTGGAATAAATGTAAAATGCGTAAAAACACTTGACTTGGCTTTAATAAGTAGAACATTACATAGTGTTAAAAATACAACATAGAATTGTATTTGGTATGTCTTTTTATGTCTTCTCACAAACACAATTATTTACATTAAGTTTCACACTATTCCAGATACTCAGTTTGATTGTGGGCTGGGCCTGGTTGTAACAAAGATTAAAAAAAAAAAAAAAAACTTTAGTTAAAATTATAAACTAATTATCTCTAAGGGGTTCCTTAACTTGAAGGGTTTATTGGCCTTTGATTGGATGCAGGAATAATTAGTTTTGAGTGCTGTGATTAATTGGTTATTCAGTAATGAGATAATTAGTTGCATTAGGATCTGAAAACTTTTGCAACACACTGCACACAAACATCAACAGACCAATAAGTCTAAAATGCAAAAAAAATTTGGGGACCAAAACTCTTTATTTCAAAATGAGCAGAATAAAAAGATAAAAATTATTATTGTATATATTTTTTTTTCCTTTTGAACTGATGCAGATGATACAAAAGACTGTCGTTGAAAGGCAGTGAGAAAATGAGTTTAAAGAGTTTAAAATCAAGCATGACATCCCAACACTAACAGACATGTACAAAATGGTACATTCTTCAGTCAATTAAAAACAAACTGTGCAACTGACATAAAACATATCATTGCTTGAAGATTGACATAAGTAGTTGCTGTCCACTGTGCTTCAATATAAGGTTTAAAAAAAACAAAAAACATTTTCTTACAATCAGCTGTCAAATTCTTCATGGCTATTGTCGAAGTGGGCATCCTGCCCAACACTTTCAAACATTTCAAACACGTATACTGGTGTTACATGAATGCAAAAAAAAAAAAAAAAAAAAAAAAAAAAATCAGTAAAAGTTTCAGTAACAAAAGTAAATAGATTTTTCAAGTAAATTAACATGAAAAATATACACATATTAAATCTCAGACTCAGTATTTTTACACTTCCACAAGTCTTCACATTTAACTCAAGGATGCTTTCTGAAACAACAGGAAGGTTCAATAGTTCTTTGCAACAAGATGTTAACAGTCCGTTTCATGTACTAAAGAGTCCCATTTTTTTCAGGGTTCTGCGTGGACCTTCAGCAAGGTTTTCAGGTGCTCAGACATCTGCTCTTTGCTGCAGTCGTGCTGTGCAGCCGTATGTTGGAGAACACAATCTCCCACCCAGTGCCTGGGTGGTTTGGGAAGGACGCTGGGTGAGGGCGGCTCGCTGAACTTTGCTCCAGCATATGTCTTATCTGCCTCCGATGAAAGCTCAGGAGGGTAAGCGTTCACCCTCTTGAGGCCCTCAGCCGGGTACAGCGGGCTCTTCTCTGTGTTCATGGAGTTCTGGTGTCTTTTGGCAAGCTGAGTGTTGTCTGGCATGTTTCTTTGCTTGCTCCACTGTCTTCGTTTGTTCAGGTTCTCAGTGGTTTGCTCAAGCCTGCTCGAGCTGTGGACAGATGCTCTGCTGGACTGGCTTCCTCGTTCATCACATTCTGTTTTTGACTTCAGCTGCTGAAGACAAAAAAGAAACGGTAACACTTTATTTTAAGATGATATAATGACACGTTACATGCACTTACTGTAGTAATAACAGTAAATTCTGCATAATTACAAGTAACTAATCCTAAACCAAACCCCAATCCTAACCTTAACCATATAGTAAGTACATGTAGTTAATTAATATTACACAGTACTTATTTGTGTAGTTACAATGTAACAACGTCACCTTAAATAAAGCGTAACCCAAGAAACCATTAGGATTGTGTCAGACAACAGCCACAACACAGCTGATCTGATCTCTATTCATAGCTCTCTTATTCATATTGTGCCCAGAAACCTGTTTTCATATGCATTTATTTCTAGTGTCTGTGATGAAATCATTTGTGGTGTTTAGTAATGGGTGCATTCACAGTACTGCTTCACAAATCTTCTAAATCATTTGTTTTGAAAATCAAGCTCCATTTTGATGGGTGTGCCACATTCAAGACTTGGAAGTAAACGCACACTGCTAGGATTGGGTAACAGTTTTGCATATTAAAATAATTTTCAACATTCCCACCATTACACGAGTGGAATTGTTTTGAAAAATTCTGATGTTGAAAAATATCTTGTTACATAGTTGAAACATTTTACATATTGCATATGCTTTATAGGGCTGGGACAATACATCGAATCTTGATTCACGATACAAAGAATCTGGAGCGATTCTGATATTTTCCGATGTATTGCGATTTTCTCTCGGATTGATTCTGAGCTTAGTTTTTAAACAGCAGATGGCACTACTATACGTGCTTTAGAAACACTCGTACACTGCCTGCTTCCAGTTCCTTTACACACACCACTTAAACCTAAAATAATCATTCATGAAGTTCAAAAAGGTTGAAGCGAATTACAAATCTCGCATCATAAAAGCATTCAGAGCCGAGGTGCAAGTATATTTAACCACTTACATGACTCAGCCGAACGCAAGAGCGCTGTCCATCAGTCTTCTTCGTGAGCGTTTGAGAGTGTGTGGTTAAAAACTAGCCTAGAGTGCCATCTGCTGTTAAAACTAAGCTCAGAATCGATTAGAGAGAGAAAATATCAGGATCAATCCAGATTCATTGTATCGATCGAGGATCGATGTATCGTCCCAGCCCTAATGCTTTATAAGTCTTATGGCAAATAAAGTTTAAGTACTTGGAGTTACTACAGTTATAATTGGCAAAGGATGACTTAACGGTGTTTCGTGTGAACGGGATTATTAATGAATGTACCATCGTTTGTCTCACTGTTGTTCTTATAGGCTATTATTAGCTCATCCTTTTCGATAAAGTGAAAAACATATACATTGACATTTGCAGTGTGTTGCAACATTATTATTGAATCCAGTGTAGTTATCACTGCATCATCTTTTATTTTCAGTCTCTCTGAAAAGCCTACGTTGAACTGTGTCTTGTTTAAAAACGAATCTGCAGTAAAATGAAGTGAACAAACGAACAGTGTCGGTTTTGGTCCGTTTACACTGAAAAACAACCCCGGTAGTTTTCAAACTAAAACAGGGTCTGCAGCATTTTCGAAGATCGAAGACGCCGGGGTAGTGTAAATGACCAGCATAACCGTATAAAAAGTTATGCGTTTTAAAACGAAAACGCACTAGTGTAAACGCCTTACTGACGCGACCTGGGGCTGGTTGCATAAACTGCTAAGACTAGTCTTCCTAGTTTAAGACTGTTCCTAGCTTTTTTAAATCAGTTACATAAAAAACGTAGAGAGGTCTAATTTGATACTGAAATGCAAGGCCCTGTTCACACCTGCTATTAAGATGTGTTTTGGTCGATCGGATCACAAGTAGACGAGGGAGACACATTCCCGTTTACACCTGTTATTTTAATCCGTCTCTTCTGTCCACTTTCGACCACTTCTATCCTGATTTCTTTGAGGGGAGGATCTATGGGCAGGTAAATATATGGGCTTTTTCAGATCTTTCGATCTAATAGTTAAAATAAGCTCACGTGATATACACATGAACGCGACTGGAGACGACGGAAAAACATAAGGAGAGCATCAGCTTTCGTTTCTGCTCTGATATCCACAAGCCCACCCGAACGTGCATGTTAGACGAGTGCATGTTAGAAATCAGGAATGGTGAGAGAACATTGTGCTTGGTACATTTTTAAAACCAAATTGGGGTCTTCAGCCAACAAAGTTTAAATCCCATTTGGCTACGGCTAGTGCGTTTCCCATAATGTTTACGCATTAGGTCAGTAGGCGGAGAGTAGGGGGTCTTTTGTGGTGTCTCATAATTATTCATGAGACTGCATGTCCTTATCCTATGAGTACACGCCTCGCTTAATTATTCATGACAGCATGCGTTGATTTCCTATGACAGGCATTTAAAACTGTGAAAACAGTAAGTCAGAGATGCATTCATGGATCAAACATCAGTGTTTGTTTTTGCTGTTTTGAGTTTGTGCGTCACATAAGTTCTCTTCAATAGATCCTGAGCCTTCGACACAAACGCGATTCATCCACACTGTGAGTGTAACTAGTCTTTACAGCCCCATAACTGTTTAAAACAGCATATAAAAATGCAGCAAAATATAAGCCTCAAAATTTATTAAAGATGCAACAGCGTATTCATATATTTATATTTGATGCAGAGTACAAATGTGAACAAATGTTCATTTATTTTTGCTTTAAATTAGCTGTCACAGGATGTGTATGTATTTGTGTCATTTACAATGAGCTTCCAAACCATGAATAATATATTTGTTCAGTTTGTTGCATGCAATGGTGAATTGCAGCATGAATTTGTGGGAATCGTTGATGCTTTCAACTCAGTGAGAGTGAAATAAAACTGTCTAAATCAGAAGCCATTGTTGTGTTGTCAGTCTCTTACCATGCCCACTTCTGTGGCATTTTTAAAAACTGTGGTGAGAACTAACTAGTGCTGAAACAATATGTAATATATAACACATCTAACGCCACATCTGTTTTTTTTCTGGCATCCTTTGGCTAGTTACAACATATGATCTTGCTATGTGGGTTCTGCTCACCAGCGAGAGATAAGTAGGCTTATCCTATGATCAGCCAATCATTCTTTGGATAAGAGGCAAAAGAGAACTCAATCCGGTATTGGCACATCGTGAAGCGACTTTCTGTGCACTCACACACCTGAAACGCACGCACAGAAAGCCGCTTCTCAGACAGTGCACCAGTACCGATTTGAGTTCTCTTTAATTAACTAATGTCCTATCACTCTTGAACTGACAAAAACACACTAAATTATGTCAAAATCCACCAAAACCACGCCTCCTCCAAAACACATGAATGCACACAGCAGATTCTGCAAAGTGTCACGAGATGAGAGACGTGCCTCATGTCTCAAAGCACATAACATTACAATAATAATGAACGTAAATAACTTACAGAGCTCTACTTGAACCACCTGACTGCAGATTCATTTCGGCGTTGATAGTGTTGACATACTGTAGAAATGCAAAAATCCGAGCCTGAGGACGTGAACAGCTCTGGGTAGAACGCCACGGTTTGCCATCTCGTAATCAGTAGCGTGTTTACCCACCACACAAAGCACGCAATTGCGTGGGGCCCCACGGGCATCGGGGCCCCCTCCGATTTCCCCCCAGTGGTGTAGTCTACGTGATACGCAGGTATATGCCGTATACCCAGAAAGGTCAAGGATTTAGTATACCCATTTAAAAAAGCGCGAGGAAACGGATTTGGCGCTCTGTAATGTGGCGTGATCGCTGCCTCAGTTCAAGAGAAGCAGCAGCCTGAAGCGCACATGAACTGATCCTCTTCTCCGCTTTAATAACCGCTTTAATACCAGTTACAGCGCGACATAAACATGAATGAACATCTAAAGGTATGTTAAAAGATACAGTTCAACTTACCGAAATCTGTATCATGTCTCGTGTAATCGTTTAATCAGTGTTTCAACCGCGGAAAGACGTTAACAGCTTGTAAACAAACAAACAAACAAACGTATCTTCACATTTACCTCAGAACAAACATATTCAGTGACCATAAACTCGTTAGTCAGCTAGAAAAATTACTTCTAGAGAGGAACATTTAGCTAAATATAGGCTATGCACCATATTACATATTAATTGTATTTTTTAATGTTCTTTAATAGCCTATATAATGCATGTTTGAATAAATCCATCAAGTTGACAGCCACCATTTAAATGTTTATATTTCAAAAAACGAATTGGAGTAGAAAAAATGTTAAAGTTAGTAGGCCTATTATAACTTTATTATTATTATTATTATTATTATTATTATAAAAAGTGTATTTTAAGTTTGTATCAGTTCATTTTAACCTTCAAATATTAATGTAGTAGCCTACCAACTGATTCCCATGTATATTATACAGCATTAGTAAAATTTGCCATGTACTGTACCTGATATACAGTATCCAAAATAACTGATATCGAATCGAATTGCAAGCTTGTGAATCAAAATGCATAACTATGATGACAGACTGGCAGGAAATGGTGCAAAACAGAAAACAAAGTCCAAACAGGGTGATATTGTGACATACTGATAAGCCTCATCTTTCCATTATTGTTAATAATGGTTGCAACTTGCACTCTTAAATGTGCATTGAAAATTGCCAGCTGATAAAACCTATGCTCCAGGAACCATATTCATATAACATCTAAGGCTAAATGTAGATCTTGACTGGCTGGGTTAGATGGTGATTGACACTAAACAGTAGAAAATCAGTCCAGTCTCTCCAGCTGTAAATGTCATTGGCTGTTAAAGTCTTGTGCTGCTTATAATAAATTGAAATGTTGATAACACACACATAAGCAGTCTTTCAGAATGCTCTCAATTACATGTAGCCTAGATCAGATGCATACTATTTGCATTAGTGAGTGTGGTGGTGCTTATGGGGTGTTGCTCTGGGACGGGTAAGTATGAGGCTGGGACGGAAAAATCACAGTATACTTACTACAAAAAACTAGACCCCCCCACCCCCCGGAACGCGATCACGGGGCCCCCTCCCGGAGATTTGCTTAGGGCCCCCAATAACCTAAAGACGCCCCTGCTCGTAATTACATTACGGCCGGTGTTGGGGAAAGTTACTTTTAAAAGTAATGTGTTACAATATTGCATTACAAAAGTAACTGATTGCGTTACTTAGTTATTGTTTATGAAAGTAATGCGTTACATTACGTTTGTGTTACTTTTTCTCACCTGGGCTGGATTTGCTTGTTTATTTTTTAATAACAACAAAAAAAGTTCTATTTTTGGCAAATGTAAAGGCCCTTTCACACCAAAAGTGAAATGAATAAGCCTCAGGCTAAAGGAAATGCATATTTACGCCTGTACAGTAGAGGGCGCAGCTCAAACAAACCTTTCAGCTGTGCTGCCATTCTGGATTAAATAAGAATAGGATACAGGAGAAGGAAGTTCAACACTCTTATTTCTAAATCTAATCTAAAGTAGCCTAATTTCTGCTTATTAGAATGGTTAAATTTAGATCACTGAAGGTCAGCAGCAAAGACATTAAATACATAAAAGATTAAATGCATAAAGAATATTTTTGTAATTTAATATAGATAATTATTGCAGGTTTGTATAAAATTCTGAGATTGCATTTCACTGTTTTTATTCATTTTGAGGAATACTGAATGTTTTCGTGCGAGTAAGATGAGTAAATGCATGTTTACATTTAGTCTAGAACTACAATAACATCATGTTCATACAGCACACACAACACCTCTGCACTTTATTTCTATCAACATGGGGACAGGAGAGCTGTCAGTCAATAAATGTGAAAAAGTAAATTACGTTACTTATTTTAAAAAGTAACTTAGATATTTTGTTGTAAAAAAAAAAAAAAAAAAAAAAAGTAATTTGTTACTTTACTAGTTACTTGTAATGCGTTACCCCCAACACTGGTTACGAAATGGCATGAACGCAGCATAAGCTCATTGTTTTGGTTCAGGAGGAACTGTAAAAGGCGGCTGCTGTTTGTTTGCGGCACTTGGTGACTACCTGTCTACAACTCTTCTTAGACTCATGGGACTCGCTGATGACCTGTGATATCTGCACAAGCAGGGTGCATGGAAGTATGGAAATACGTATGTTGATAGGCAGGTAGGACATTAAATTGGACAAACATTTTTTGGTCCTGAGACTTCCACAGAAGATATATGTACATGTTTTAATATTGAGACCACTTCTTTTATTGATTGCTATCAGGATTAAAGAGAGTTTCAACCAGTATCACAAAAAGTGTTTATAAAACAAATTGTCTACCCTACCTTTAAGACTTAAAGCAAGGATTTAGAAGAAACAAGAATTTTGATTATATCATGTAAGGTTGCAGATTTATGAGAGAAAATGTAAAGTTGCTTATTACAGTGCCATCTTTTGGCCTATTTTCACAAAATTTTGTACACATACTAGTTTTCACATGATGTACAAATTTGTAAATTTTCGTATTGTATTGAATGTCCATAGTTGGACTTTCATAATTGAAGTTATTAGTTGCTGAAATTTGATTAGCTGTTGGCAACCATGTTTTTTTTATGTAGCTGAGTCACATTATAGGAAATGTTATGACACCAACCAAAGAAGATTTCAACTTCACTGATCATACGGTTATGTGTCCTCAGAATGTCCTGTGGTATATGAGTTTTGTTAAAGGGATAATTCAAATTTTCATTTAAAATTCTGTCATTTACTCACCCTCATGTTGTTCCAAACCTGTATGAAGTTATTTCTTCTGTTGAACACAAAAGAAGATATTTTAAAGAATGTTGGTAAACAGACAGTTGACGATAGCCATTGACTTCCATAGTATTTCATACAAGAAAGAAACTCAGATTTGGAATAACTTGAGGGTGAGTAGGTGATGACAGAATTTTCATTTTTGGGTGAACCATCCCTTTAAAGCGTTTGTTCACCCAAAAATGAAAATTCTCTCATTAATTACTCACCCTCATGTCGTTCCAATCCTGCAAGACCATGTGACTACAGTGCGTGCAGATTTATCAGGAAAGTTGATTTTCTGATTTTTTTTCCCAGGCACATCTTACCAATTCCAAACCACATTAATCTTAATAACTACTATTAATTGAGTATTTAATCATTTATAAATGATATATAATTGTTCATGAAGGCTGGAAATGAAAAACGCCTTATATTCAGGTGTGCAGAATTATTAGGTATGTTTTCTTTTACAGATAAAATGAGCTCATGAGAGGGATGCCAATACTAATGCAATACTAGAAATGGCAGTAAAGGCATGACCATTGGACAATGAAATGCTCATTGGGTCAGCAGGGTCAGACAAAAACAGGTGGAAAAGAAAAGACATGTTAACTGCAAAAGAATTAAGAATTAAGGTGAAGAATTAAGTGTGAAACCATCAGGAACCCTTTAGTCTCCAGAGCCACCATTTTCCAGAACTGCAACCTACCTGGTGTCTCCAGAAATGCAAGGTGTCAGGATCTCAGAGACTTTGGTTAGATAAAGATTCCTAAAAAATGACCCCCACTTAATAAGAATCACAAGCTGAAGTGTTGTAAAATACATGAAGACTGTTTTTTTATATGCTTTATAGACAGACAGATTGAGAGTGACTCTTGAAGGACCAGCACCACATCCTCTTGTACCACTGTTTGAAGAATTTATCTTCCAGAATCTGGCAGAATCCAGAATTTTTATTCCATCTCCTATCCTGAAAAGTCTGTCTTGCAGATATGGAATAAAAATGATCTCCCAAAACTTACTGCCAAATTCTAGAAGATAAATTCTTCAAAGAGTGGTACAAGAGGATGTGGTGCTGGTCCTTCAAGAGTCACTCTCAATCTGTCTGTCATTCAATCTGGGGTCATTTTTTAGGATCGAGGGAACGAATTATTAAATCGTGCGCACGATTTAGTAAATTGGGTGAACGAATTATTAAAGCGTGCGCACGATTTAGCCTACTATTTTTTTCCTGCATGTCATGTGCGGGGCTCCGTAGTATTACATCCTTCTCATGGGCATTTAATAATTTTTGACTTTTCAGTCTGAGTTAAATGTCTTTTTTTGGCTCCATTTATCTGTAAAAGAAAACATACCTAATAATTCTGCACACCTGAATATAAGGTGTTTTTCATTTCCAGCCTTCATGAACAATTATATATCACTTATAAATGATTAAATACAAAATTAATAGTAGTTATTAAGATTAATGTGGTTTGGAATTGGTAAGATGTGCCTGGAAAAAAAATATGATCAGAAAATCAACTTGCCTAATAATTCTGCATGCAATGTACAGTGGTTCAACCTTAATTTTATGAAGCGAAGACAATACTTTTTGTGCACAAAAACGACATGACTCATTATTGGCCGGCTACTGCATCAGCATCAGACTCATGCGTCGTGCTGCTCATGTGTACAGCGTCGACCAATACTGAGCCGGCGTTCTGACGTAAACACGGAAGCGCTGCACTGTGCTTACTATGTCAACAGTGTAGGACTGACAGGAAAGAGAAGAGATTGTTGAATAAAGTCAGGGGCGCGGGAAGATGTTTTAGGTTGGGGGGGCTGTGCGTGCGTGTGGGCGCGCGCCCGGGGACACCAGGACATTTGACTGCACATGGGAAATACATTAGCCTAAGCGTTTAAACAAATAAGTATAAAACGTTTTTTTTTTTTTCATTTTCCACTTTTAAGTTACGTGTCGGCTAGCCAAAACCAACAGATCCCAGCATAAACGGTGATACATTATAATATTTGTTATTGAAGTATCAACAACAATCAGAAGCATAGAAGCAAGCATAGGTAGTGCTGTGTGCATGATTTTGCATGGTAGAATGCGCGCAACGAGCGTTCTTTATAATCACTAAAAAGATTAAAGTTCGTTGCGATCTCACAACGCTTCAATGACTGCACAATGATTCTTTAATAATAATGTCTACACTTTTTAATCAGGATTTGCCAGCATGCAAAGCATTCAGGTCTGAACAAAAACTACGGCGTTTTGAGCGGTGAGTGGATCCTAAGACCTCATTGCGTTCCAGAAATCAACAGATTTGTCTGTGATTGGCTACATTGCTCAGCGCTGCAAAACACGTTATTGGAAACTCTGCCTATTGCTTGAGCCCGTAAAGTGTTTTTATTTGATCTTAGTTGTTGTTTTAAAAAACATTTTTATAGCCCATTTAAAGTGTTTATTACAAACAAATTATTAAATGATAAAAATGAATAAATGTAACTGAACAAAAATTTGCATTGCATTTACTGTCCTGTGAATAAAGTTATTTTTGTTTTGTTTATGCACACAAAAAGTATTCTCGTCGCTTCATAAAATTAAGGTTGAACCACTGTAGTCACGTGGACTATTTTATCTATGTCTTTGGTACCTTTCTGGGCCTTGACAGTGGTAATTAAATTGCTGTCTATGGAGGAGTCAGAGAGCCTTCGGATTTAATCAAAAATATCTTAATTTGTGTTCCGAAGATGAACGAAGGTCTTACGGGTTTGGAACGACATGAGGGTGAGTAATTAATGACAGAATTTGAGTTCAGGAGATAAAGGTCAATTCATGAAAAGTGAGCAGGACCAGACTGTTAATTCAGTTATATCTTCGCAATACGACGACAAATCAAAATATTTTGCTATATGCAAAATTTGGTGAATTTCGGATGAAAAAAAATTATAAAAGGAAATGAAATCAGACTCAAGGATGCAGGTGAAAAAATAATCTTCTTTCTGGCCCCCAGGGTTCCAGATTTAAGATCCAAAATGCAAATTGGCCTATTATAGTGTTGGACGGATGTGTGTCTTTGCACCTGAGCAGATGCAAACATTTGGGACCGTCCTGCCAAGTTTGGGGTCTCTACGATTTACGGTCTCTGACGCCCATACATTTTTATGGCAGAAAAGAAGAAGATGATGAAGAAGAAGAAGAGGAAAAAAAAAAAAGAATCAGTACAAAACACAATATGGTTCCAACATCTTCTGTGATAGAACCCCTAATTATAGAGGTCATAAGCTTATTACAGATTCAGTCACTCTTTAGATGCAGATCAGTAGTGTCTGCCAGGATTCAAGAGTAGGGTGTTGATTTATAGATCAAGCCTCGTGGGATTCGAACTCCTAACATTTCAGTTATCAACCCAGAGCTTTAATCACTAAACTAAACCAACGTATTTCCAGACTATTAACAGAATTAACACAATCACACAGTAACCAGCTAACCTACTAAACATATACTATCAGCCTTTAGTCCAATGTAAAGAACACTGAAAATGCGGAAGCGCCAAAGGCACATGCTCTAAATCTTCTATTACCAGGCCAATAATAAAGCATGTTACCTGTTTATTCGTGGCTGGTTTAGAATGAGCTGGTTTGAGCTCTTCATGGGTGGTTAATGGGGATTTAAAGCTGCTTTTGTTGATGTTTGCTGATGCTTTGTTGTGTTTACTGTGAACGTTTCGTCCTCTCTTCTTCAAGAGCGCTTGTTTTGATCTACTTATCTTCATTGCTTTATTCTCCACGCTTGAGTCAACACGATGTCCAAAAGCATCACCCAGCATGATATCGGCTTCACTATATAGATAACTTTGTATCAAACACGCCCAGATGTAAACAAATACTGATGGTGATGATGATGTGGGATGTTTGCAGCTCTCGGTCGTATCTTGAGGTCCGCAGGTGACAGTCGAGGAAGTTATCTGGATCAAATGTTTTGATCTCTGTCTTAGCTAACACTATAAAAATATCCGTTTATAACGAGGTCCAATGTAACTACATCGCCGTTTCTTTAGTAATGGCTGTGTGCTGCACACCGCGCATGCGCCACATATTACGTCATATTGGTTGATTTGAGACGTTAGAACACATTCTGTAAAGAATATAGAATACTGTAATTAATAATAGAATAATATAGGAAAAATGGGAGTCATAACACTTATTACATTTCGCCAAAAGTATTGACCGTATAAAACAAATGTCAGTCGAGTGTTTTAATTTGTGCTGAGCAGCTTTTATCTGGTGGCTCTATAGTCTACTGTATGAGTAGAACCTGACATAGAAACAAATCTCTCATGGCATACACAAAACACATTACAACAGAACGATACTGTATTTTAATAAAGTATAAAAAGAGGTAACGTGTAAATTATGTATAAATACGTACATATTTATACACATTACTAAAGCGCATATAAGGTGCAAGGAGGCTTACTACATGGAGATTACTACATTACTCTATCTATCTATTTATCTATCTATCTAGATGTGTAGCACCCTCTACTGTTCGCCTCGAGTCACTGCTATCGGTTTTAGTGGGTAACGCACAAAACTGCGGGCAACGTGGGGAATTACTGTTTACTTCTGAGCAAGGTTTGAGAAACGGTCGTCTTATGGAGCTCATCTCATGAAAGTTGACCCGAGGAAGGACCTTTCTACAGCGCGGAGCTCTTGATAACGCTGTGAAACGCTAATAGTACTGGGTTTGTTTCAAAGGCCCAGGCAGCGGATCACAGAAGCTCCTCCAGCCCGCTCGACAGGCTTCAGCTCCGGAGCAACTGAAAGCGGACTCTCGGTCATCTCGAAACGAGAGCATGTCTCAAACCGGAGCGCCTCCTCGATGGAGGAATTGTCCCAGAAGAGGACAACCTGTGGCTGGTGAGCATCTATCAGATAGCCTAGTTGTCAATAAAGCTGGTCTATTAATCCACACTCAGTCTCAATAATGCAATGATTTGGTTTGTTAGAGTTAGGCTGTTATGGAGAGCATAAATGTACTCAAGCCCAGAGCTGTATGACTGCAGCTTCAGTGAAGCCAGATTAAAACTCTAAATGCTTTTGGTCTAACAGATAGATACAGTTAGCCTGTGCTCGTTTATAGCACTGACTAGTGCACTGTGTCGTTTGACAAAATTAACCAATGATAACTTTGCCGAAATTAACCAATGATAACTTAATTTACGTGTGTTTTTAAATGGGAGCATGTACGACGTCAAAATAGATACAAGGGCCACTCTAAACTTATTTGTTTTGTCTGGTTTAAAATTGAGTGGCTAGCCAGATTAGCTCGCTACACGCAGATCAACACAAGTTACGTCACTAGAAAAGAGGCGGGAGTTGTGTGTGTGTACGAATTCTACTATGACGAGGGCTTGATTCATGAATATTAATCACGTAATGTTACGTTCGGCCTCCTGATTTGCTGAGAGGCAAATCAAGAGGCCGAGACGTCGGTAGGATTTTAACGAATCGTACTATGGTGTAGGAATATGAGAAGATATATGCTATGATGTAATTAATATTTATGAGATAATGCTGCGTTCCAGACGAGGTTGGACGTGGGAATTTCCCAAATTAAATGCCCCACTTCAGACCTCAGTGAGTTCCAGGCAATCAGACATCACGTTCACATTGCTGACCACATGATGTCGCCACGACACAACGAGAGCAGATCGTGTTTTTGTGTCAATTATGGCAAAAACAGAATAAAAAACAACGTAAAATTGCTTTGACGAACAGCTTTTATTATTACATAAAATTAATGTCTAATGTTAAAGTCAGTGTTCTTACTTTTCCGTGCATTTAGTTTATTTAATTATTATTTTTGGCATCTAAGATCAGAGTAAAGTTATTTGAATACTATGGTATTACCGTCCAATACTATTATTGTACTGTGGTACCATAGAAGTACTTTTTATAAAGGTTTCACTGAACCAAACTATCATGTTTATTAAAGGTCATGACATGAACTTCTATGATGATTTCTCTATTCAGGTAAATTTCTGCCCATGAAAACCATGCTTGGACCACGGTATGATGACAAAGTCCCTGAGGAGAACAGGTTTCATCCCAGCATGCTGTCTAACTATCTCAAAAGCTTGAAGGTATATGGAGGTTCCTCTTGAACTGATATGTAATACTCTATGTTCTGACTGAGCTGTGTTGATGTGATTCTGACCTGTCCTCAGGTGAAGATGGGTTTGCTGGTGGACTTGACGAACACTAGCCGCTTCTATGATCGAGCCGAGATAGAAAAAGAAGGAATCAAATATGTGAAACTTTCCTGTAAAGGGTATGTGAAGCTCAGAATATGAATGCTGTGTTTTTTCTTTTTTTGCATTTTGAAATGTAATGGTGCATAAGAGAAGATCCCAGCAAGCATACAACACTTTGCAGTGTTTCATTTTGGTTGCTGTTCGGTTATTGTCAATGTACAATGTTTAAAAAATTAGCAAAAGCACTCCTAAAATGAATATAAATAAATAACCAACACATGACATCTAGTTTACATATTCAAATAAAAAAACAAACAAAAAATAAATAAAAAAATCATTGGGTAACAAACTGTAAACTGCAACTTTGTCACATTTTTTTTTTTTTTTTTTTTTTTTTGACAGCCAAAATAAACATTTTGGAAAAATGTAATAAATTAGGTTTTAAAATAAAATATAATCTGTATACCTATTTTTATGATTAAAATACAATACAGTGTTTTTAAACAAAATTAAAAGTTTTTTTTATAAATTAATTATTATAAATAAATGTCCAAATATTCAAAGGTTCTAACAGCTGACTTTTTTTGCCATCAACAGATTTTCCCATGACTGCAAAACATTTTACTTAAGCATATTATGATTATTCATATAACTTTTTAATAAGAAGAGGCTTTTTGAATTGGTGAACGAGACATGCATTCCATGAAAATCTGTATTATTAATATGTTCTGATGTTATATTTCTACAGTGTAGCTGTGCTAATAATGCTCACTGATCATTTGAAGATAGTGTTGATCCAGTGTGAAGAAAAAGGACACAAATAAAACAATACGTGACATTTTTTTGTCAATATAGATATGTACAGTTGCATGACAAAGTATGGGAACCACTTGCAGAATCTGTGAAAATGTGAATAATTTTAACAAAATAAGAGAGATCTTACAAAATGCATGTTATTTTTTATTTAGTACTGTCCTGAGTAAGATATTTTACATAAAATATGTTTACATATAGTCCACAAGACAAAAAAATAGCTGAGTTTATTAAAATAATCCCATTCAAAAGTTTGGGAACCATTGGTTATTAATACTGTGTGTGGTTACCTGAATGATCTAAGACCGTTTTTTTGTTTTGTGATGGTTGTTCATGAGTCCCTTGTTTGTTCTGAACAGTTAAACTGCCCAATGTTCTTCAGAAAAATCCTCCAGGTCCTGCAGATTCTTCAGTTTTCAAGGATTTGTTGCATATTTGATTTTGAGATCCATCTTTTCACACTGAGGGCAACTGAGGGATTCAAACACAACTATTAAAAAAGGTTCAAACATTCACTGATGCTCCAGAAGGAAACACAATGCATTAAGAGCTGGGGGGTGAAAACTTTTTGAATTTGAAGATCAAGGTAAATTGTACTTAATTTGTGTTCCGGGAAACTTGCAAGTATCTTCTGTTGCTTCTGAAGGGCAGTACTAAATGAAAAAAAAAAAAAAAAAGATATTTTAACAAAATAAGAAATATTTGGACATCTTCATCCTGTTCAAAAGTTTTCACCCCCCAGCTCTTAATGCATCGTGTTTCCTTCTGAAGCATCAGTGAATGTTTGAACCTTTTTTAATAGTTGTGTTTGAGTCCCTCAGTTGTCCTCAGTGTGAAAAGATGGATCTCAAAATCATACAGTCACTGCTGGAAAGGGTTCAAATATGCAAAAAATCAGAACAAACAAGGGACTCATGAATAACCATCACAAAACAAAAAAACAGTCGTAAATCATCCAGGTAACCACACACAGTATTAAGAACCAATGGTTCCCAAATTTTTGAACGGGGTCATTTTAATAAATTCAGCAATTTTTTTGGTCTTGTGGACTATATGTAAACATCTTTTATGTAAAATATCTTACTCAGGACAGTACTAAATAAAAAATAACATGAATTTTGTATGATCTCTCTTATTTTGTTAAAATTATTCACATTTTCACAGATTCTGCAAGTGATTCCCATACTTTTTCATGCAACTGTATTTAATTATACAATATATTTTCACCTGCTTAAATGTGAAATACAACCCATTTGACATTATGCTCTGGAAAAAAAAAGTTGGATAATCGCTGTATGAATTTTAAGTTCTACTTTAGGCGAAAATTGAATTGATGAAAATATTATACAAAATGTTTCCAAAACGATGTTTTTTTACAGTTCGATTCTGTTTTGAAACAGCTTGCCAGTGCAAACTTTACAAAAAACTTGGGGCCGGCTGTTAATCACCTTCAAACTGCCATTGGTTCATGATGATTATATAATTTGTGTGTGTGGCTCTGGGGCTCTCCCTTCTTTGACATGGATATCTTTAAAGATTTTTTTTTTACTTTCCAAAGAGTATATTTAGCATTAAAATGAGTGAAATCTTAATTTTATCGAGTTGAATTAGCATGAAAGCATGTGAATGCTTAGGCTGCCTTTTTAATTTTACTCTTAGCATGAATAAACCTTTATGTGTCACTTTTATTCTGTGTGAACATGATCTCTTCACTGCTGAAGATGGTGTTGTTCTAGCCACTCAAAGATGTCAGACCTGTTGACTGCAGTATGATGTCATTGCTAATGGATGTCTGAGTGCCATTCGCAGCCTTTCTGCTGTAGCTGACATGCTAGCTTTGATCTGTCATGTTAAAATCAATGTGTTTGTGTCTCTTTCAGTCATGGTGAATGCCCCACAGTAGAGACTACAGAGATGTTCATCAGACTGTGCGAGAACTTCATAGAGAAGACACCCACCGAGCTCATCGGTAAGACCAGCCAGCTCAGCTTTGACACTTTTGCTTGATTTTGTTTTTGCAAACCTTAAACCTTGATTCCGATGATTACACTGTGTCCTATAGGCCCGACGCAACATGCAGTTTGTCTCCCTGAAAGTACTTTCAAAGTCGTCCATATGACTTGTGTGCTGAATTCCAAGAGTTATTTTTCACACATGAAGAACAATCTGCAGGTTTTAAAGTGCCCATATAATGTTGTATCAGATATAATCTTTCAAGCAGTGTGTAATATAGCTGTTTGTGAATGTAAAAGGGCTGCAAAGATTAAAGTGCAGATAAATGAAGTTATTGGCTGAATCCCAAATGGTACACTTCTATGCACTTTCGGTCTTGTGGACTTACAATGGCTGCCGCGTGCACGTGTCTGTTAAGTCCACGGGACCGTAGAGTGTCCCATTCATCATTTTAGGTTTCAGAAGGGTGCTCGCGAGCGCCCCCTTTGCGGCCGCTATGTGCCCTCGATGCGCACTTCAGCTGAGCTTGCAAGTCTGCGAGCTACGCAGTGGACTTTACCCGGCAGTCAAAGCGGCATTACGTCACGAAAGTGCGGGCTCAGAGGAAGACCATGAGGGTTTAGGGTGCCATTTGGGACCGGGCCATAGTCTCCCAAAAGAAAGAAGCGATTCTGAACTGCCTGAAAGGAGTCATCAGTAATTCAACGTCTACTTTTACCCTGCCCTCAAACACTGTAGTAGTGTTGTCATGATACCCAAATTATACCTTGATACCGATACCGAATCGATACTACGGCAAAAAAAAAAAAAAACTAAAACAGTTTCACAGACAAGGCTTAAGCTAGTCCTAGACTAAAATGAATGTTTGAGCTGTTTGAACTAAAAGCAACTTGTACTGACATATCTTAAATTATGTCAGTGCCATTGTTTTGTCTCAAGATGCACACTAGTAATGTTTTTTTTTTAAGGCACGTTTATAAAGGCTACTTAAATGCCCTAATTGAACCAAGGCCTAATCCTCCTGGCTTAGTCTAAGCTCTGTCTGTGAAACCGGGCATAAAAGTAAATGAATAATATGACAGAACTTAAAATTTGATGTTTTATGAATTAATTAACAAAAAATAATATTTAAAACTTGCTTGACCAGCATGTTCCTGCCCTGTTTTTGACCATTCCCTCCCCTTTATTTAAAAAAAAAAAAAAAATTACATGCTACAGTGTGTCCTTACAGAAATGTTTGCAACAGTCACATATCAATCTTGTCACATTATCAATCATCAAAAATTCGCAACATTCTGAACAGGCTGGGATAGGGGTGGGTGACGTGACCAAAATCTTGTTTTTTAAATGTAATTTTGTAATCACAATGTAGTTATTAATTTTATATTAATTTTATTTTTTTTTATTTTATCTTTGTTACTAAAAATAAGCAAAGATGCAATCAAACAATATGACACATTAGAAAGATACAAATGAAATAAACAGTGCTTTACATTTTTCAGGTAGGCTACTGTAGGTCTATTTACCACTCATTTCCACCGAGTGGTACGGTTCAGTACAGTACAGTTCGATTCGGGATGGCAAACCCTGATCCTGCTTGCATTTCCACCACCAACAGTACCCTTACTTGATAGGCGTGGTGTATGCCGGAAAGTAGCGATCGACGTCATTCTCTTGTGAAGGAGAAAGTGACAGTAAAGAACAATGGAGGACATACAGCAGCTTTGTTTGAGCAAAGGCTGAAGGCTGCAAAAGGAAAAACAGCCAAAAAATACACATTGTGTTGCAACGGTATTGTGTTGTCATTCCCCTTGTAGCACGCACAAGTGATGATTCTCTGTCAACCAATCAACGTTCTACAGTGAGTGTAGCTCACTCTATAACTTAACTATACACTGATTCTTAATAAATATATTAAAGTTATTCAGTCAAGCATTAGGTGATTTAATATTTTCTTTTGTTGTTGGATTAACATTAATCACAGACAGCAGCTGGTTTATTAGGCTGCTGTCACTTTAAGACCTGCACGGATCCAATACACTGGAACCAATGGTTCCTCTAAGCTGCGCGCGTGCGCAGCCGCGCACTTCTGATGCCGCGGCCGCGCAGAAAGAATAATTGCCGCGCAGAGGACAGACTCAGACATGAAATCATGTGTGGGGAAATCCATTTGATTGTAGTTTAAATGAGAAATAATTGCAGTGCTCTGGTCAACCGCTATAGAGTTATTGTCGCTATATAGTTAGAACCGGTGAATGCGGTTTACAGTTTTCATAGAAAGAGAACGATTGAGCGCATGTGAGCGGGCCTGAGCCAAATCAGTTGCGGTAAGAATACTATCATGTTTGCGGACTAAATACCTCAATACGAGAGGCAACGCGAAACGAAAAGAAATGTGAAATAAAATGTCATGTTTTAATGAAAAGTGGCGGAAATAACAGATGATGGGCACAGAATGTTAACAAAACTCTGAGACATTTACAATCACACACCCATCACAGGTGTAGCGTGCAAACTCAAAATACATCAGTTATATACCTCAGTTTAAATAGATTATTGTGTGTGGTGTTGGTGTGGGTTTCATGGATGTTTAGATCACTATAAAACAGTTAACGTTCACTTTTCTTAAACATATTTAGCTATCAGATCTGTTTAAATGCTTCAGTTTGTTTTCATATTATAATATATTAAAACAAATTGAAGCATTTAAACTGATATAATACTGTATATCAGTTTAAATACTTAAAGATTATATTATATTTTATTGTATTATATTATGATGTAAGCCTAATACAAAATTGATCTCACAAGGGGATTGTTTAGGCTCCTTGCCACTAAAAATCTTGAAACCTCCTGGTATAGAAAATCTGGGAAATTCATAAGCAATAAAAATGTAATTTTGATGGTTTAACACTGTCTGTTGCTAATAATTTACTGTACAAAAACACATTATGGTTGTCCCAAACCATCAGTTTAACTGCTCATATTATATTATTATAAAGAATTGAACTGTCCTGCAGGAGATTTTTTAAATAGAATTTCTTGGTAAAGACTGGTACAGTTAACACAGCAATGTGAAAAAAAAAAAAAAAAAACTCAAGTAACCTAAAATGTGCTTAATTTAGTGACTGAACTGCTTGTTTTCAAAAATATGATTTAATATATCACTAAGTTACGTCAAGGGTCAAATAAAATAGAAATGGCACATTAAAGTTAAAAGTTACAGTTGCATGATAAAACCATTTTTTTTGTGTGTGTTTACGTTCATTGTACAGGTCTGATATAAAGAATGTTTTTGCTCAGGTGGCCGAAATGTGCGCTCAACAGAGAAAAATTTTGCTCAGAGAGAAAAAAAATTAGAGGGAACATTGACTGGAACACATTTGATTTTCTTCTCAACTGTTTGTTCACTAAAGACATACCCGACTGTGTTTATGTGAACACTCGCAAGGATGTCCATTTTGACATATTTTTGACCATTCAAGGGCAATAATCTGTGAAAGAGAACTGAAGCCGCGATCGCATGGTGATGCGATCAGCCTTAAATTAATTTTTTCATTTTAAAAATTCCCTTGAATAAGCGGGGAATTCAACGATATTAACGACCGAAATCAACGATTCACGATTCAAAAATACGTTTCAAGATCAATGCATATGCATCATCAGGATTTGTAATCGATGCATCGAGAAAACGAGTGAATCGTTTCAACCCTAACCACAATATAACGCACGTCATTCCAGGAAATCCCCTATGGGCATCATACTATTGCTGTGACTGAATAAAAAGAAGATAGAAATACTTTGAATGATTAAACATGAATATAATAAACGGACAACTACGACAATACATGGTTCATCTGTGTTCTTCAAGCCTTCTCCCGTATTTCCATAATAATAGTGTATTTATAATGCAATGCTAATCAAAGTGCTATTTCAAACACTCGACTGACGTTATGAAGTGAGTTTGGAGTAAAAACACGTTTTTAAATGTTGTCTTTTGTTGGACAAGATGTTCATAAACGCTTCTCATCTTTGGAAAGTTTGTATTTTTGACTTGTGTTGCTTTTTCAAATGTTGCTTTTTTGCACTAAGCCAAATCACGATTTTTATTCAATTTCGATTAATCGTGCAGCCCTTATCACAACAGACTGTCATCTGACCAATCAGAGCAGAATAGTCTCTAGGAAAGGAGGGGTTTAGAGAGACCGAATTCTTGATCGAACCGTTTTAGACACTGTGAGAAAAGAAGTAATGCTGCAATGTATATTATGAGAAAAAAGTGTTTTTTGACCTTTGATGCAAGTAAATCTATTGTAGGAGACTCCGAAACAAAATTAGGAACCTTTAAAATAATGTAATAGGGACACTGTAAGAATTATTGTCCTGGAAATATTCTTCTCAAATACAGTTGTGCATATCCAGATATTTTGCGGAAAGCTTTGACACTAAACGCCACTGGTTCTCGGTGTGTCGTAACTGAATGCGACCTGACAAGTTTGAATATGTTCAAGTGTAAATGAGATTTCAGAGTTACTGAAAGTGAAAATGCTGTGCTAAGAAACACAACTAGAGCCATCCAGAATATATTTAATATTTAATATACACTTATGTGGAGTAAAATGTTGGACCAATGAGATTTGACTGTGGACAGGGCAACCCAACGCAATGTGACAAAAATAGAAACCAAGCCCACCAACAAAATGTCTTGTTTCCTATTGCATCTGGTCATTTGTCACTGTGTTTAAAACGTGTGTTATAACCCCCCCAGAAAAATTTAATTTATAAATAATTTAACTGAATTTAAATTGATTTTATATCATTTTAAATAATTTTATAAATGGTTTTGCTTTTTAATTATTGTACATAAATTGAAATCATAAATGCACAAATAAAACCTCTTTTCATACGTATCTTATCAACTAAAATGAATGTAGTTTTTTTTAATAAGGTCTGATACGCATTTAGATATATGATATGATCAAGATAAGAAAAGATATATGAGAATGAAAGTAAAATTATATTACATGCAATGTATTACTTTAATACTATTTGAAAGAATATGGCTAAACCATTCAGTCCTAAAGCACTGAGCAGTGACAGTCACTCATAATGACCTGAGAAATGAGGCATCATTGGGAGCTAAGTGACAGATGCAGACTTTGAGTCAGTGACACACAGCAGTGAACTCTATGAATAATTCTTATCATTGCTTATTTGCAGCAAATAACTGAGATGAAATGTGTGTGTATATGTGTGATGCCTGCAGATGTCATACCTCTGTATTTCATCTATATATACATCTGCAGGCGTTCATATTTGACTCAAATCAAAGTGACTGTGCCAATAACAGGCAGAAGTCACAAACTGTGTTGCGTAAACTATATAAAAAATTACTAATAACTTGTTAGATGCTTTACTCACAACATTGAAATACACTGTTCAAAAGTTTGGGGTCGGTAAGGTTTTTAATGTTTTTAAAAGAAGTCTCTTCTGCTCACTAAGGCTGCATTTATGTGATCAGAAGTACAGTAAAGTACTGTAATACTGTGAAATATTATTACAATTTAAAATAACTGTTTTCTATTTGAATATATTGAAAAATGTAATTTATTCCTGTGATCAAAGCTGCGTTTTCAGCATCATTACCCCAGTCTTCAGTGTCACATGATCCTTAAGAAATCATTCTAAAATGCTGATTTGTTGCTCAAGAAACATTTCTGATTATTATCAATGTTGAAAACAGTTCATATGGTGGAAACCATTTTTTCTGGATTTTTTGATAAGTAGAAAGTTCTAAAGAACAGCATTTATTTGAAATAGAAATTGTTTGTAACATTATTAAATGTATTTTGATCCATTTTTGCTTCAGTTCACTGAATGAAAATGTTAATTTCTTAAAAAAAACTTCCTGATCCCAAACAGTAGTTTAAATTCAAATATATGAATTTTAGAATGTTTACATATTTAAATATTTTCAATCTCTATTTTGTCACCTAATCTATCTAAAAAAATTTTAGTTTAGGTGTACTGTGAGACCCTGATCATCCTGTTAAAGTTTAATTTGGGAAACTGACTGATTATACATATTGTACATATTGAGTTTGGCCTGTTGGAGGCGCTCTTGAGTTACGTTAATGCACTGCATTGCCCCTACAGAACCTGCTAAATGAGATGGAAGGCTGAGGATGGAATATTATGAATGTCATTGTTATCACCATAGTAACAGTGTGATTGACACTGCAGGGAACATGAGCACCAGAGACACATGCAAAAAGCAAGACACATGGAGAGAATTTGAGCTCAGGGCAGTGAGAGGAAGACATGTGAAGCACTAGATTACTGTTATTGGCCGTCTCTGATTAATAATCAGTTAAATTAGCTACACTGGGGTGTGAAACTTACAGCATGGGACCATAATTTATTTAACTTGGAATATTCATAATTCATCAAAGTACTCTAGATAATTAGTGTTTGCAAGCACTACTATTACTTGTTGAGGAAAAGTGCATTACTTTTACTTTTTTCTAAGTAATAAGACTCAACATTTTGACATGGCAGACAATAAAACAGGCAAAAAAAATCCTGTGGACGTTCACTGAAGGAGGAGGAGTCAAACCATCTTTTGAGACCAGAATATCACAGAAAGAGACTGGAAGGTGGGGTCTTTTGACTTTAATCTAAGATGGGGTTTGAATGTAACATTAAAATAAATAAATGGGGCTGCACAATTAATCAAAATAATACAGAAATTTATGTGCGATAAATACTATTGAATCCTGGTTATCAAATCAAAGGTTGTGATGTCTGTTGCGCTGTGTGTTTCTGTGTGTTTATTTTTTTAAATGCGTGTAGCTTATAATAGTGTGTTTTCAGATTAGCTCGGTTCACAGTAAATGCTGCTTCTCTTGAACTCCATCTCTGCAAGAACTGTGAGTTTAATGTGCATTTGGGAACATAATGTGCACTAGGTTCACTTACTTACATTCACATTCGCACAATTTCCAGCATTTTTGTGGACAGATGTTTACAGAATTTCAACAATATTCTGCCAAAATAAAAGATGAATATTTTTATTGTAACTTGTAGTGTTAGTTGGTTCTTGTAGAGAGTGAACACCCTTAAAATTAACTATTTCCATTAGCAGAAGAGTGACATTGCTGAAAGAACAAACAATGTGAGACATTTTCATATGAAATGAAATGTCATATAGCAGTTCAAATCACAACATATGACAAAATAATCACAATATACACTGATGAGCCAAAACATCATGACCAGTCACAGGTGAAGCAAATATCATTGATCATCTCTTAACAAGGCCACATATTAAAGGATTAGTTCACTTTAAAATGAAAATTACCCCAAGCTTTACTCACCCTCAAGCCATCCTTGGTGTATATGACTTTCTTCTTTCTGATGAACACAATTGGTGTTCCAACGCATCCAAGCTTTATAATGCCAACGAGTATGAAGCTCAAGAAAGTGCATCCATCCATCATAAACGTACTCCACACAGCTCCAGGGGGGTTAATAAAGGCCTTCTGAAGTGAAGCAATGCGTTTGTGTAATAAAAATATCCATATTTAACAAGTTATAAAGTAAAATATCTAGCTTCCGCCAGACCACCTCTCGCAGTTCAAAATGCTTACGCTTTTGGTGATGCACCAGGATGCACTGTAGGATGATGACAAGCCGGTGGAGGGAGTGTGATGCTCTGGGCAATTGTCCTGGGTCCAGCCATTCATGTGGACGTACATTTGACACATGCCACCTACCTAAACATTGCTGCAGACCAGGTACAGCCCTTCATGACAATGGTGTTGAGCAGGATAATGCACCCTGCCATACTGCACACATTGTTTAGGAATGGTTTAAGGAACAAAAGTTCAGGGTGTTTCCCTGGCCTCCAAATTCCCCAGATCTCAATCCAGTTGAGCAACAAGTTTGATCCATTCTCGACATTTTATTTTTTTTTTTACTTTTTTTCTCAAAATTTAATGTTTAATTTCGCATTAATGACTTTAATCTCGAGATGTTTTTTTTTTTTTTATTATTATTGCTTGACCCTAATCCTCTTCTGTACTTTATTCAACAAGGCTGAATATTATAGCACAACTATTTTCATCACTGATCATAATTAGAAATGTTTCTTGAGCAGCAAATCAGCATATTAGAATGATTTCTGAAGAATCCTGTGACACTAAAGACAGAATTAAGGGCGGTTCACAAAGAACACTTTTTTTCCATTTCATGGCGCTACTTTTCCATTGTTTTTCTATGTAATCCCACTAGATGGACGTGTTTGACCTTTGCACTCATGTCTTACATGTTTTGCAGCATCTGGCACATGACACCAAAAATAGCAATATAAATAGGCCTAAGTGGTCAGTGTGATCAGTAGGCACAAAGATGAAGGAGATTCAAAACAAAACAGGCTTTATTAATAATCCAAACGCTCTAAACACACAGGAGTATAACCACACTATGCATAAACTGACCAAGAACAACTGAAACACAGGGCTATATATAATAAACTAGACATATGTGAAGTCAGTACGTAACTATAAAAACCAAAGAGAACTTCATCAGAAACCAATAAAAACCAAAACTAAACATAGCGGAGAAACATGAACTAAAGGAAACAGAATGTCAAAATAAGGGTCCACATAAAAACATAAACCTGATAATAAGCTCGTTGGGCTATTGTTATATGTATAAAAGTTAGTTCAAGATCCTTGAATCTGACTAGACGAGAGACTTTCTAAGACTTCTGATGTTTTACCAGCATCAGCACTGCTCATCTGCTTGATGTCAGGAATATTCCACATATGTTTCGCCACATGGAGAAAACAAACTTTAGGGATTCTAGATTCATCTTCTGATAGTAAATGTTCCACTGAGGTAAAAGCTGTAGAAGACGCTTGAGATGTTTTCATTAGTTTATTTACACACAAAACACATTTTTACTTGCATTTGATTCCTGCCAAATGTGAATGTTAACTTGGATGCTGTTTTTCAAATTATAGAATAATAGTGGAGTCTATGAAACAACACAAACAGAGTTATGATTTATGGAGTGACCAAAAAATGGGCTTCTTCAAACTTGCCACCCTTTGTCTAGATACTTTCAAAACCAACTTCACGAGGTGCATCTTGGGATGCTATATCCAAATGAAACAGCTTTTTGGGGAAAAAATGGGACAGGACTTGATTTTGTCCATTGGGAATTAATTGTAGTTTCATGTGAATAGAGGTGCAGTTACAATAGTAAAATTTTGCTGAAAAAGGTCCGTTAGTGTAGCGTCCATTTACTTACCTGCTTGAACCCAATGCAAAATCTGCATGTGGAAATCTTTTCGCCCTGGACAATGGTAAATGTGACTGTACCTCCACAGGATGCTTGAGGGGAGGGATTGGAATTCTTCTTGGACAACTGTATTGCCCAGCCTTTGTACGCATCATCAGAGAAGAGAAGTCATTGCGAGGGGGCAGACATTATTAATGTTTTTGATTAAGGATTATGAGGGCAGGTTTTTTTTTTTTTTTTTTAAATTGTGTGCATGTAGAAATCATTTGTAATAAACGCTCCAATATTCCATTTAAAAAGTAAGAATAGTCTCTTTTGATTGTGGTGACTTTAGACCGTATGGAAAAAGTCTTAAAAATATAAATTGTAGTTTTGTAAAGAAATGTATATATTAAGCTAATTTCAGGCATTTAAGCATATAAGCCTTTATATCTGAAGGTTTTTAAAGCCGTCATGAAATGGAAGTTGCACTAGTCTTTTTTTCCATATTGTGACGTATGTCAGAGTGAAACGTCTTCTGGAACAAGAAAAATTGTAGGGCGGGACTTGATTTTGTCCATGGGTAATTGATTGGATGGTTGTGGTTTGCTATTGGTGGATATCATGTGAGTGACAGGTTGTTCCACCCTCGCACCAGTAAACACATCATCAGAGAAGAGATGTTGCTGAAAAGGGAGGGGAAGATTTTATGTTTAAAGATTATGAGGCTTATCAATTTAACACAATAATGATGTGCACGGTTAAATCATTTAGAGTAAACAACACTGCAGTATTCCATACAAAAAATAAGAATTGCCAATTTTGATTTCATGCTTGCAGTCATGTGTGTATGTTTGTAAACTTGCAGAGTTAATTATTTTTTTGAATTGAGTGACACCATGATCATCACACAATGGTTTGAGCTCTGTGATGAATGAATTTCAGGTAGTTTATTATCAGGAAAGCAGATTTTTTTTCCATGTTTGGCATGGTTTCATCAGTTGTAGGATGGTGTATGTATTTAAAATTGTCACATGACTTGTGAAGCGCTGTGGGAGTGTGAAATGAAATAACGCTGGTGAAGAGTAGCAAGCGCTTGAATTAGCCAAAAAACTGTTTACAGCACTTGAAATGTATGAAATGTAAGACTTTCATCCTGGAGAAATGTTCTTTATATACATGTACATACTTTCACTTTATATTAGGTTTCTTTAACTACTTTGAACTATGGATGCACCAATCATGCTTTTTCATTGCAGATTCCGATTTTATTTACAAGCAATTTGGGTCCCACCTATATTAGGTGGCCTTAACTACTATTGCACTTACATCAAAAAATAAGTACAATGTACTTGTCATGGTTATGCTACATATGAAGGCACGAAGACGAAGATGAAAGGTTCACAAAGTATTTAATTGTGTCCACAGAGTAATCCAAATGAAGAAGAGCATGCAAAATACAACCATTCATGTCTGGTTTCACACTCAAATTGATTCTATCAAACCCTGGTGCGTTTGCGTTCATCTTACATCATCACAGACGTGCAAGGCGCATGACAGAAAACAGAACGTGGGTCAATAAATTGTGTTTTTTATTAATGTGTTGTTATTATGTGCAGCAGAGTAAACGATACTTGCGTAGGTGTGCCGCATGTAGACGGTTTTCCGCTGTTTGCAAGCAGCCTATTTTGAGGAGACAGCTGATTGCCATTCATTTGCCGCTCTGATTGCACTCGCAAAGTGCGAATACACTGCAGGCTCTCTCCTGCTCGAATCCAAGATAAATCATCAACACTATCATCTCTTACATGTGTTTTATTTAAGTAAATACATTACAATCAGCGAAAACGCATGGGCAGTTTACTTTACTTCCTGAACAAGTGCGCACCCGAGTCCGTGTTGCTTTCATATTCACGTGAACCGCTGCACAGTTCGAGTGCAACCGAGCTTAGACCACCTCCTTCAGGTAGTCTCAGGTTTGGTACCCCGGTGCGCACCCGGGTTCGCATGACAGCTTTCACATTAGCGATTTTTCATGCGAACCGCACCCCATTTCGAACTAAACTGCCAGTGTGAAAGCCCCCTTATTCACGATACAGCACTAGCCTCGAGTACCTTATTGCTTTTATAAAATGGTTACCACACAATACAAATATTAAAGCCAAAAATATATATCAATGCAACTTTCATGAAGTAAATTTTCACTAAAGCATTCCTTCCGCCGGAAAAAATAGTCCCTGACCGTGAACAGCAACAGAAGTTACGTTGTTATGCCATTAGATGGCGGCAAAGACTGTCTTTATGAGTGTGTCAGTCAGTAGCGAAGACTTTTACATTGAACAGACTGAATTGTTGTGAACATGGAACAAGACGCAACTGACAAATGCTTTGACTAGCGCTGTCAGTCACGGGAAAACCCCTTAACTGTTAAAAGGACAGGATAATACATCGGACATTTAAACAGATTTTTTATTATGAACATAGGACTGACCTGAAGGAAAATGCTAAATCTGAATGCAGGTAATAAACTCGCTCACTCGATCTTTTTCTCACAATACTCTTCTACATAATACAGTAACGTAAGCTTCAATGAACAATATCAATTGAGAACATATAGTTTACGTTGCTAAGGGTGTTGTGTAGTGATACACAGAATTGTTGGGTGAAGTGGTCATAACCGTGTTTTATTGTGAAAAAAACACAGCTATTGACCAATCGGAATCAAGGACAGGAACTAACCATTTTATAATTTACATTTGATTACATGAAAACTACTGTTAGACCTACCTGAAAAGCATTGTTTATGTAGTTTGCATCTTTGTTCTGTTGTATTTATGTTGGCTTGTTGAATGTTAAATGGATCCATTCTGTTCAAAAGAAATGATTTGATGATGCAGCAATAAGCCAGCAAGTATACCTTAATGTATGTTATTTTTTTTTAACTTTGGTAATTTAAAACATGATCAAAACACAAATCTATTTTAATGACAAAAGTTCAAATAAGAGAGCAAGTGACAGATATCTGTATCGGAATCGACCAATAGTTGTTTGTTAAAATTGGTATAACCCACCCACCCCCCACCAAAAAAAAAGGTGCATCCTTAAATTTTACTGTAAAATACTGTCAAATGTATAGATTTAAGGTAAAAAACTATGAATTTCCTGACAAATTACAGTAAAAACCCTGTAAAAGAGCATTCCCAGAAGTCCCTGCCTTACAAATCACTACACATCACATCACATCACATAAGTATATTTTATTTAAAGTGTTTTCTTATTATTTTTGTTAAGTAATGTACATTAGGGTTTTTTATGTTACATTTTCTGTTCTTTAGTTAATGTTTATTGCCTTTTTAGTGTGTACCCTGACACATCTAAATTATTCATGTTTTGTGGTCAGGCCACTTACAGTGACCTATGAATTATCATGTGGCTTTATATTTTAACACCTGCATTGTTATCAGTACATTTTAATTGATAGTTCTTGAATTTCTGTGAACCGCATCTGCCTGTTTGTTACACTTAAAATGATGTATTTTTTTAAGTGCAGGGTCTGGGGTGATGAATCTGACCTTAATGGTGCAGCGGATGGTTTACATTCTGCCAACTAATGGCAGATCACAACCCATAATCCCCACTGCTGTTGCTTTAACCCTTTCAGTGCGTTTCTGTTGTGTTTGGTAGTTTTCTCATACCACACCATGATGCTGCAAGCGAACACCCTCTCAGTAGATGTTCTAGTGCAAAAATAGCACTTTAAATCCCTACAAAGACCTACAGTCGCCCATCAAAGCCCAGACATCAATGGAGTTGAGCATCTGTGGAGTGGCTTAAAAAAATCGCTGTTTGCATCAGTGTGGTCTAAAGTTTTTTGTTAAATCACTATCTAGCAACTAGGACAGCTGTGGGTTGTGATATGAAATCGCACTGATGTGGCATTTGCTGTGTTCGCCTCTGATGAAATCGTTATTTTTCTATTGCCAGAGGATATAATCCCAGAAATACCAATACAGCTGCAGCCATGTGAGAACGCTTTGATAAGAAATCTTATTTGGTGATACTTTTGTCGTGTCATTGTAAGTATAAATATGATGTTTATGTGAAGGCAGGCTGATCAAGAACCCACAAACATTACGCTTGGTTGAATTGGTTCATTTTGCCATCATTTGACATTTGGCTAGCGTCCACTTTGGAAAAAAGAAAACATTTCCTGTTGCCTATGATTTACTAATAAAGACACTTTATCGGGGTCTGTAGAAAAGATATCTAATTCATTTCCACTTGTCCAGATTAAAGAACAATTTCACTCATAGGGGAATGGTATGTTCCTGGTCTTATTGGAAAAGTTTCATCAAGGCACGTTATTACAAAGACAGAAATGTTTGTCTTCATAATTTTTCATCAAAATGTAATAACTCACGCCACCTCTGAAATTACTCTTATTTTCATCTAACCTTTCCTAGACTGTGCTGAGTATTGGTTAATGTCAACCAGCAGTCAAATACAGATGAAGGAAAAAATATGTAAACCCTTTACTTTTTTAAACCCTTTACCATATGCTCAAACAACATACAAGCATTGTTTTTACATTGAACACACTGTGTACATATTCACAATGTATGGTGGGGAAAAAGTACACCAGTGTTTAAAAGTTTGGGCTCGGTAACATTTTTTTATATGTTTTTGAAAGAAGTCTCTTCTGCTCACCAAGGCTGCATTTATTTGATCAAAAATACAGTAAAAAGATTAATATTGTGAAATATTATTTAGAATAACTATTATTTATATATCTATCTTATATATCTATCTATTATTTAGAATAACAATTTAGAATAACTGTATTCTATGTGAATATGTTGTAAAATGTAATTTATTCCTGTGATAGTAAAGCTGAATTTTCAGCATCATTACTCCTGTCTTCAGTGTCACATGATCCTTCAGAAATCATTCTTATATGCTGATTTGCTGCTCAGGAAGCATTTCTTGTTATTATCAGTTTTGAAAACAGTTGTGCTGTGCTGAAACAGTTGATACATTTTTTTTTCAGGATTCTTTGATGTATAGAAATAACTTTATAACATTGTAACATGTCTTTACTCTCACTTAATGTTAACTTAAAACAATCCCCAAACTTCTGAACGGTAGTGAATGCAAACCCCTTAGATTTAATAAATGGTTGACCGTCTTTTGATAGCAGTAACCTCCACCAAACATTTCCTGTAATTGCGGCTCAGACATTCACAGCTGGTCAGGAGGAATTTTGCACAATTTTTAAATTGCAGACCTTCGGTTTAATCATATTCTTGGGACATCTGGTGTGAATCACTCTCTTGAGGTCATGCCAAAGCCAGGTTAGGGTCAGTACTCTGACTCGGCCATTCCAGAAGGTGTATTTTCTATGTTGATTTAGTCCTGTGCTTTTGGTTGTTGTCCTGTTGCATCACTCAACTTCAGTTGACTTTACATTCACCTGATAAATGTCCTGATAAGTTTTGCAATTCACTATGTGTTCAAAAAAGACATGAAATCAAATGTTACGATCAATTTATGCAGAAATCCAGGTAAATCCAAAGGGTTCACATTATTTTTTTCTGCTACTGTACAGTATTTCTTTAAGCGTTGTTCTTTCAGACTGCAATTGTGGGAGCTGAAAGTCTGCAGAACAAATTTGCATATAATTTTATGTTTTTGTATGCAAAAGTTTGTGCTGTTAACAACCACTGACAGTAGGCCGAACCGAGCTTTAGCAGCCCGATGACTGAACACATGCACTACAATTGATGGGTGTTTTTTTTTTTTTTTTTTTTTTTTAAATAAAGAATCCATCCATCACATGCAGTGACTTGAAAAATGCTACACACACGCAGAACACAATATGATCCATCTGATGTAATATTTGGTTTTATCAGTATATAAAGGGAGTTGAGAGAGCTGGCTATCATTACTGGCTATCTAAAATGTTGCACCCAGGGTTACTATAGTTAACTAAAACTAAAACCATAAAAAAAAAAAAAAACTTGAACTGAAATAAAGTACAATATAAAAATAAATAAAACCCATTTTATTTCAGCTAGTAATCAAACACACCTGAACAAGCTAATCAAGGTCTTAGTCAAACTCTGCAGGAAAGTGGATCACAAAGGCCAGAGTTGCCCAGCCCTGAACTAGAAGCTCTGTTCTGTGAATCAGTCTAACAATGAGCAGTGGATTTCATAAAAATGTTTTGAATCAAATCATTTAATAACTCATAATATTTTTAACAGTCACAATTTGGCTGACAAGCCTGTAAATTCACAGACTGGCAACTGAAATTTGAATCTCACTTTAGGAATAAAGATGAGGTCCGTTTTGAGGGGCAATGGAGAAAACCCTAGCCTAGAGCAAAAAAACAAACAAAAAAACCCCCAAAATCTCTATGTACTAGGGCAGGGGTGTCCAATCCTACTCCTAGAGGGCCACTGTCCTGCAGAGTTTAGCTTCAAACCTAATTAAACACACCTGAACCAGGTCTTGGGCATTAGAGCTGCACGATTCTGGATGAATTGAGAATCATGTTTTTTTTTTTTTTCTCAAACAGAGATCACAATTCTGAACAGACAACTAAACAAAATAGCGTAATTTACCAGAGGTTCTGACAAAATGTTAATTGCTGCAGTCTCTTTAAAATGGTTAATTATTCTCAATGAATTATTTTTAATAAATTTGAATAAATGGTTCAGTGACTCAATCATAAATACTTCTCTTGCTTCATTATTGGTTGAATCTGAATCTGCATTTTTTGAACGAATCTCTTGAATGAATGATTCAATGACAAATACAATTTTTTTTTTTTTTTTTTTTTTTTTTTTTAACAGTCTGGTGGCGTAACAGTGTAATCAATACAATCGTTATTTGAAGTGCCAAGTTACTTTCTAAAGGTGATGTACTCTATTTTCCATAGACATCAGTAATTATATCCGAACTATAAATTTTTATCCCAGTACTTCTGTGATAATATGAATATTTGTAACAGAAATAACGATACTGTGTGGTTGATAAGACTGTTTGTGAAGCTGTTTCATACCTATACATGACAACTGCTCTCTCTGGCTCAGCGGCAGCGTCAACACAGATTGAATGTTCCGGTGTGATTTTGTCAAAGGTCATAGACAGACGAATCATTGTCATTTAGAAATAAGATTGTGTGGGTGTTTGAATTAATGAAGTTTTTTTTTTTTTTTTTTTTTTCTGGAGTTCAAAACGGCTTGCCAAAGCAAACTTAAACCCTTCGAACTACCTTTGATCTGTGGCGATGATGTAATATAGGTAGATGTGGCTCTGGGGCCCCGCCTTTTTTGAGTTGTAAATATTCTCTGGTATATTTATTTTCAGTCTGTCAAGCTAACACCTGAGTAAAAACATGAAGACACTAGAGAGTTGCTTTATAGTGGAAACTGAAGTTTTAATTATAATTGAAAGCATCACTAACATTGTTTTTACATGTTTAATACTGTAAAGCTACTTCTTCTAAGCAATCTATTGTATAAAGTGCTATATAATAAACGTGACTTGACTGGAGTACCGAATTGCAGAGCTCGCTATGATCAGATGCTTTCTTAACTGCTGTTTCCTCACCGCTGTCATTTTTGTTGTGTTTATTCTTTTATTGAGAGTAAAGTGCACAGCACATAATTACATATTCATCTAAACACCGCTTTCAGCAGAGTAGGTGGCTTTGGAATGTTCGATAACCGTACAGATTGCTGAAGAGGTGTTTCGAACTTCTTTTTACCCTAAAGTGAAGAATGAAATAGAACTTCGCTGTGAGTAAATTGGGGCCTTTAAGATGCTATACCGCCACCTACTGTGTTCCAGTGTTAACTGGATTATTTACAATATTATTGTATATATTTTGTATTAACACAATATCAATATTTAACTTTTTAAATATAGCCATTATCAGTCAGTACCAATATATACTGCGATACTATTATGTTCATGTGCATTAGATGGATGGCTTTGGCCTTTGCATCTCACTGTTTTTCATTACTATGTTTGATTATTACCCTGTCGCAAAAACGGCAAACTCAAAACAAAAGGCCAACTCTATGAAAGAAGCGCTCTGAAAGCACGTCTCTCTGCACATCCTGCTGATGACTGTAATTATCTTAATAAGTTCACACAGTTATTTTCAAGCTGCGGCTGGCTTGAGCAGAGTTCAGCACTCAGTGCTGCATATTTAATATTTGTATCAACGAGGAGGAGAGTAGTCCTCTTAAATAAAGGGCTTTGTTCTGTCATCAATTACCACTGTATCATTCCAAAGGCCAGTGTCTAGTTCCATCCATGTGCACAGACTGCATAAATAGCCAAAAATGATTATATTGATTCCAGTGAAGGATGAAAATCGTTCATGTGTCCAGAAATGTTTGGTTTGGCAAGTGGGTGGTCTGTGTGATTCAGTTGTTTAAGTCACTGTTGTGTTCTGTCTCCCGCAGGCGTTCACTGCACACATGGCTTCAACCGCACGGGCTTTTTAATATGTGCCTACCTGGTGGAGAAAATGGACTGGAGGTTAGATAACACACATAAGCACTCACCCATTGAACACATGTAGACTGGGCACAAAATGAACTTTTTTGCCGACCAGCCACAGTAGGTGGAGAAAGCCAAACCAAGAAAACAAAAAATGGCTCTTTTTGCACACGCATTCATTGACTAACATATTACTTATTACAAAAAAAAACCTCATCAGTGAGTTGTTCAATAGACTAATTCAAACCGTAACTTTTTCATCAAAAAAAATCTTCAGACTACATGCTGTGTGTTTGTTTTTCTGTGCAGCCCACAAGAACTTCATGATAGAAAGACATTTTCTTGCCATTATTTTTTATCTTATCACATTTAATGAAGACTGCAAACTTACAAATCACATAAAATATAATTTACTTGTGTCTAAGCAACAAAATTAAAAGGTAGATTAGCAAAATGACCTGCCACTGCCTAAAAAGTTTGTCTGGTTCTAGATGTTAATTCAACCTTTTAAAGTCTGGCGTCAGTAAGATTTAAAGAAATTAATACTTTTATTCAGCAAACACACTAAATTTATCAAAAGTGACAGACATTTTTTATGTTACAAATGATTTTTATTTCAAACAAATGCTGCTCTTTAATAATAAACTTTCTATTCAAGAAAGAGTCCTGTAAAAAAAAAAAAAAGTCACTGATTCCACAAAACTATGAAGCAGCACAACTGTTTTTAACATTGACAATGATCAGAAATGTTTCTTGAGCAGCAAATCAGCATATTAGAATGATTTCTGAAGGATCATGTGACACTGAAGACTGGAGTAAAGATGCTGAAAATTCAGCTTTACTATCACAGGAATATATTATATTTTAAAATAATGTAATTAATGCATTAAAATAATGTAAAAAAATGCAGCCTTGGTAAGCATAAGATACTTAAAAATAAATAAATTAATTAATTAATAAAAAACCTAACCAACTCCAACTTTTGAATGGTAGTGTATACGCCAAAATATGGTTATTTTTGCTGAAAATTCATGTAGAAATGCCTGTTTTGTTAAAAATCCAGTGAATGAAACACTTTTCAAATGAGTCTTCATCTCATTTGATTATTTTCTCTTTTTGTTTGGAACTTGATGGACACAAACCAAAAGATAAAAATTATTCATAACAATCAGTGCAATAACAGCTCCACATTGTGCAACAAAATCTGTCAAAACAATAAAACTAATACTATAAAACAGATTGTTCTGACTCTGAATTCAATTTGGATGAGCAACAATGAAAGCTGTTGTTGCAATCATCAGCTGAATTACATATTAATGCGGCCAGTTTTGACATTGCCGGCAAATCATAAACAACCTGCACATCTACACTGGGTTGTGGCGCACTGCAACGTGAAAACAAGAAAAAGAAAAAAAATCCTAATGAATCCAATCAATTAAGCTGTCTGCACTGAAAGCACCTGTCTGTGACAAAGGTACAGAGTAGGCTATGTTTTTTTCATTTGGTGTGAAGTGTTTTTTTTTATTTTTTATAATACAGCAGATAAATGTTTTTAAAAGTAAAGGTTCTTTATTGGCATCTATGATTCCATGAAATCAAATCACACAGTCCTAATGACAACAGTGAGCTTTTATGCAACCCACACGTACGATGTCAAGAGAAAAAAATATGCCATTTCATTTTGTTACACTCTTGACACTTTTTTTTTTTTAACTACATTAACTGAGTGACCAAAAAATACATGCTGAATGACCACAATAGCTATGTTTCCATCCACCTATTTTAATGCCTATTTTGGGATATCGCATAAAAAAACACTGGATGTAAATGCCAAGATGTGCGTAAATTCTAAAAATGCACATAAAAAATGTCTGTTACTATTGTAGCCTCTGTTCCCTGATGTGAGACGTGGTGTTGATGACTGACACTAGGCATCGCAATTTGAGATACTTTGATAAAAGGCCAATGAGAATTGGCGAGTGGCATTTGCATACCACTCTCCCGGACATACGGGTATAAAAGGGAGACGGTGTGCATCACTCATTCAGGTTTGTGCCGAGGAGCTGAGACAGTGTGCCAGCCATTTCAGTGGGCAGTTCAGCGTTGTGGCAAGAGGGACACCACATCTTGTTCCCTCCATCAGGGAACAGAGGTTACAGTAGTAACCGAGATGTTCCCTATCTGTCAGTCACTTCGACGTTGTGTCGATGACTGACACTTGTGGTCCCCCGGGGAAAACGCCACAACAGTTGAACCGTGTTACAAGGTTTTGGTGGTGCAGATGCGGCAAGCCCCGCGTGTAAGTGGCCCTCAGTAACTTCAGGCCACTCAAGTCCATTTAGGAGATGCCGGACAAGTTGCGACATGCTTTGTGAGAGTGAACCAACTTGACGGTTTATATATTCTACTGCTGCTGCATTGTCTGTCCGGACCAACACGTGCTTGCCCTGGATCAACGATTGAAGCCTCTGCAGGGCCAGCAATATTGATAGCAACTTGAGTCAGTTGATGTGCCAATGCAGTCGAGGTCCTGTCCCGGAGCCCGACGCTGCATGCCCTTTGCACACGGCACCCCCAGCCAATCTTGGATGCATCTGTTGTAACAACACAGCATTCCTGGACATTTGTTCTAGGGGAACCCCTGCCCGTAGAAATGCAAGGTCTGTCCAAGGGCTGAATAAGTATTGACAAACTGGCGTACTGGACATTTGATGTGTGCCGCTACGCCATGCCAATCTTGGGACTCGAATCTGTAGCCAATGCTGAAGCAGTCTCATATGCATCAACCTGAGCAGTATAGCTGCCGTTGAGGACGCCATATGCCCCAGGAGCCTTTGAAATTGTTGAAAATGTAGAACCGCTGTTTTTTCCCTGAACGTCTTCAGGGAGTTCAGCATTGACTGAGTGTGCTTGTTCATGAGACGGCTGTCATAGTGACTGAGTCCAACTCCATCCCAAGAAAAGAGATGCTTTGCACTGGGGAGAGCTTGCTCTTTTCCCAGGAAGTGAAGATTTTGTTGTCTTGAACACATGGGATGGAAACACTGCTTTATTTGCAAATGTTTTATGCTATATTCCAATTTCATTCGCAACTTTGAATGGAAACAGTCGATAGCCACTACGTCTACATGCACCCTCATTATGCGATTATCATGGGATTTTGGCAATATTGTACACAATCACATTAAACTGTGGCATACGCAGATTTAAATCGCAATAAACATACATGTAAACACCTTAATCGCATTATTACTGCTCTAACCAAAGTGTGCACTGTGCATGTGCTCGGACGTACACGGATGCTGTGTGTTGTTCACATGACTTCATGAATGAACTCTGTGATGATATTCTGAAGTTTTCCTCTTTGCTCTGAATCGCTAAACTCTGTCGACACAACTCGCTGCGCAGTCTCTGCTCCTTTATCTTCATCCAGAGACTGTGTGAAGAACACGACGACAGCGTAGATATTGTTACAGCGGCATTACTGTTCATCACCATGCTGAATAATATCCATGCGTCCATAGAAATGTGTTTTGCATTTGACGTAAGTGGATTAAAACAGTGGCCAGTAACACACCCACTGTATGCGAGTTCATCATTTACTACGAATCATTTACTACGAGTACTATGAATTGGGGTATGTGAAGAATGGCATTAAAAATGGCCACACTTTTTAGTGTCTAATCAGAATATTGAAAATTGGAGTGGAAATATTGGTTTAATTTAGCCATATGTTTGAATCAGAAAGTGATTCAGGAGAAGAAGAGGAAGAGTGAATTATACATGCAAGCCCGGTTCTACTGGGGTGCTGAGCACCCTCAAACAAAAGCAAGAGCATTTGATACTGTAATAATATCATATTGACGAAACTGATTTGTTAAACGCTCCAGTGCGTATTTGTGTTTGCGCTCTTGGAGAACGAATCTCTGAAAGAATCATTTGTTCTTCATTTTGTTGTTCTAGCACTCAAACACTTCCTGTCTTTGTCGATAAATGAAAAAAGAAATATGACATTGCCCAATGTGTCTATTGCATCCCGACCAAAATCACACATCACTGCAAAATAATGAAATTTCCAAAGTCAAAAGTAGAAACTTCCTGGGTGAACTTAAAGACAGGAGCACTTCTTTGCTCATTTCAGTTCATTTCAATTTGAACTTAAATCCTTCATGCTGAATAAAACAAAAGTGCTCTTGTCCCTGTTATTTGTCAACTACCCTTGATCATTGTGAGACATGATTAGAGTCAGTTTGATATCATTCCCTCTTATTTTCACCCTTACGATCAGTCACTCTTCCAGCATAAAATCTGTTCATTTTTTAGAAGAAATTGCTGAAGAGATCAGAAAAACACTGCTGACGTCTTTCAAGTTAAAAGTCATTTCTAAGTCTCTGAGTCTCCAGCAAACTTCAAGTTGTAATCTATAAATGGAAAGGCTTGGAACAGTAGTAGGTCTGCCTTGGAGCCATCTGCTGAAATTTCAATGAGAGTGCATTAAAAAAACATGCGTAGAAGTGAAGGATTTACTTATATCACCTTCGGTCAGTGTTCATGACTGTACGGTCGAAGGACATGGGTAAAATCCTGAGAGGACAGCAAAGCAGAATACAAAGCAGTGTTAGCAAGTACAAACTGACCTACTCTAACAACATTTTCGGCTGATTGCATTTTTCTCCAAATTGGATTTTTTTTTTTGGGTCTAATTTAGACTTGAGATGTCAACAAAACCGTACAAGGAAAATACCAAAACGTTTTTCTGTGCTATCAGTAGTACAGACTCAGTTTGGTGTGTGGGTGTGAGTTCATAAATGCTGCTACGGTGAAGGTTTGGCTCATGAATATTAATTAGGTTACACAGTGTTTGCTATATAGGCCTGATTGATTAGCTCACAGGCAGGATTTGGAAAGAAGGCTTGGCCCATGAATATTAATTTCTTGTGACTGGACTGGATGCTTTGGGAAGCTTGCTAACCGATCAACATGCCCTAATTAATATTTATGAACTAAGTCATGGTAGGAAGCAATCTGCCAGTCAAATAGCAATGTATTAAACTTTTTGAAGGCTACATGCCATTGTTTTAACCCTTGTGCTGTGTTGAAAACACTGTAACACCTTTTGTGCTCCCGGTCAAAATGATTATGAATCTCTCGTTGTGCTATTTTATCACCAAATATTGGATTCAGTCTTTTTGTCAATTTGTTCTTTTTTTTTCAGTTAGGACAGGTTTTGTATTTATTTTTGTAAACTGATTGATCATAGGCCTCATTGATTTGAAAGTTTTTATCTTTATCTTTGCAAGCACATATGTAAATATGTGAACATGAACATGACACTAAATGTTTCTCTTATTTTCAGTGTATGGTCATTTTTGACCAATATCAGATCAGATCAGTGAGGCCTACAATCAGTCCGTTTCAAAAATAAATATAAAACCTGTCCTAATTGAAAGAAAACAAGTTGACAAAAAGATAGAATCCAATATTTGGTGATAATATAGCATAACGAGAGATTTATAAGCAATTTTTTTTTTTTTTTTTTTTTTTGTAGGCCAGTCATTTTTGACCAGGAACACCACAAGTGTGACTTTGTGCCATTTTGTACAAGATAAAAGCATTTCAAAACAAACTTCCTGGTTAAACATTAAAACACACAAGTTATGAACAATTGTACATACTATTTTTGACATTTTATTCAATATTGCCAAAATTGCATAAGCTCAGATAAAGACATTCCACTTTCACTTTATTTCAATTCCAAATACACTACTGTTCAAAAGTATGGGATCAGAAAGATTTTTTTTAATAGAAATTAATGCAGTTCGTTAAAAACGCCTGGAAATGGCAAAAACTGCAAAAATTTTGCAGAGAAAATTCAAAATATCTCACTTCCTGTTGGGTTTTCAGATTTTGCACCCCGGGACTCTTTTGTAGGTATTGGGCTGTTACATGTGTCTACCGAATTTCATACTTGTACGTGAAACGTAGCGCGAAGGGTGCTTAATTGAAATTTTGTAGGTGGTGCTATTGAGTCATTTTGCCACACCTAATTCTAAAACCCATATCAGATGTAAATTTTCACCACTTCTGATGCGTGTGCAAAGTTTAATGAGTTTTCGAGCATGTTTAGGCCCTCAAAAATGCGATTCATTTCGGAGAAGAAGAATAATTGACTGAGCAATTACAATAGGGTCCTCACACCATCAGTGCTTGGGCCCTAAATATTGTGGCACATAATGCTAGTTTTGTCATGTGTGTGAAGGCTAGCATGTTAAAGTCGGTCTTAAGACGTCAGGCTTAGAGTCTTCATTGTGTTTGCAGTGCATTTGAGATTGTGTTTGCTGTTCCTGGTGTCTCTCACTGGAGCTTTGAATGCATCTCTGAAAAGTGTTTGAGAAATAACATTGATTTTATTGGTTTTGAGCATATACTGTATAAGCCCTCACCATTGATAAGGTTCTGATAAGGTTGTGCAAATAATAAAATACAATGAATCGTGCAACATTAAGATAGCAAAATAAACGTTAAAAAGCAGGAAAATTGCCTTCATGGATAGGTTGCATGAAATGCCCTCATCCTCAGACACCATGAACAAAACCGTGCTTGTGAAAGAAACATGATGCAGATTGCATTAATTACAGCTTGACTTGCCCACAATGTGTTTTGCTTGGTCAGTTATGGACTGCTGAGAGCATGAATCAATCACCATTTGAGAGAGATTTAGAAACCAAATGAGCAGTTCTGCTGTTCAGCTTCATGTCATATTAATAACTTGGCATATTAGTGTGCATCTGCAGTAATGCATGGAAATATTATTTAAATGGGTGAGTTTTAGGACTTTTTTCTCTCTTTTGTATGATATCCAGTTTCAGTAATGTTTTGGGTTGCCACTGAATCCATATTTTGGTCCTGAAGTAAAAGCAGTCGATCTGTAACACACCCTACAAGAGCACTTTTATATTTACTCCTGGGTTTTTAAATCCCACCTCTTCCACACCTGGTTTGGCTAATCAATACTTCATTATGTTCAGTCAAGCATGCTAGTAGTAGAACGGGCTGTGTTGTCTCATGGAAAGGATTTAATTGTTATAATTTTATTGTAAATCTTTCCCTATTCTCTTGTTTTTATTTTAATGCCATGTGGTTGTTTTCCCCAGTAAGTGAAGACATACTGCTGTAGCTTAAAGCGGTTCATTTCATCTGTCATTTTTAGGGTGGCTTAGCGAGGACAATAAGGACATATCATATTAGACAGAGGCAGATTTCTTTCAGTTTACTTCTGTGGAAATGCCACGAATATAAACATGATGTCTGGCAGCAAGTTTAGCTGTTTAGCTTATCTCATAATAACTGATGCATTAATAATGTTTATTCACTTTGATCTTTATTATTAGTGGGTGATTCTGAACTAACTTGTACAAAGATGAGATCTCTAAAATCCTATTGAGATTTGAGCACAATTCAGGGGTAGCCTACTATTGTTTTTCAGTGAATTTCAGAGCTCAGTGATATTTATCACATATTTCTATTGTAATATATTTTAAAATGTAATTTATTCCTGTGATCAAAGCTGAATTTTCAGCATCATTACTCCAGTCTTCAGTGTCACATGATCCTTCAGAGATCCTCTAAAATGCTGATTTGCTGCTCAAGAAACATTTCTTACAATTATCAGTGCTGAAAACAGCTGTGCTTCATATTTTTGTAGAAACTGAGACTTTTTTCAGGATTCTTTAATGAATACAAAGTTAAAAACAAAAATTATTTGAAATAGAAATCTTTTGTAACATTATAAATGTCTTTACCTTCACTTTTGATCAATTAAATGTGTCCTTGCTGAATAAAAGTATTAAAGGGGTGGTTCATTGCGATTTCACTTTTTTAACTTTAGTTAGTGTGTGATGTTGCTGTTAGAGCATAAACAATGTCTGCAAAGTTAGGACGCTCAAAGTTCAATGCAAAGGGAAATGTTTAAGGACTACAACAAACGGCTGGTAGGGACTACAACGAGCTTCTTCCCGGGTTGGTGACATCACTAACCCTAAAATTTACATAAACCCTGCCCCCGAGAACACGCAACAAAGGGGTGAGGCCATGTTATTGCAATACAGTACGTAACAAATGCAATAGCATGTAATAAAAGCAAGATGACAACATGACAAATTATAATCGTAATTAAACTATACCTGTTCTATCTTAATGCAGCATATATTCTCTGGCTCTGTAGGCATCTTACATCAGTTTCCACACGAGCGATTTATAGATTATCATGACAGAATATGCTAATCAATGACTTTAAGATAGTTAACTCTAGGCATGTGACGGTATCAAATTTTCATGTTGCGATAATTGCTGAAGCTTTTATCACGGTATACGGTATTATCACGATATTGAAATAAGTTGCAACAAAAGTTTTGTCATAGTATAACAGGTTTAAGAACTCTTTTTCTTATAACAAAAAGAACTCTGAACATATAAATACAATGACGCAATAAACAAAAAAAAAAAATTTTTAATTAATAAAGTAAAATGTTTCAAACAGATTAAAGAACAACATAAAGAACAAACAATTATAAAGAACAAACAATTATAAAGAACAGCAGGTAACACTTTACAATAAGGTGTCATTATTTAATGTTAGTTAATGCATTAACTAAGATTAAGATTGAGCAATAGCTACATTTGTTACAGAAGGTATTATTTTTTGTTAATATTAGTTAAAAAATACAACTGATCATTGCTAGTTTTAGCTCAGGTCCATTAAATAAGTTACAACTTTTGATTTTAGTAATGTTATTAAACATTAACGTAGAAATTAACATTAACTAAGATTAATAAATGCTTTATAAGTATTTTTCATTGTCAGTTTGGTAATAATGAATTAACATGTTAACTAATGAAGCCTTATGCCACACAAGTGTTACTGAACAATAAGAAATAATCAGAACATTTTCAATTATTATAGCATGTTGTAGTCCAGATTAAAATATAAAAAGGTTTTAAGTTTGAAAATGAATAGCCTATTAAGTCTTTAAGTATTAGGTATTTGGTCCTGTGATGAATAACATTGCGAATACAAAAAATTGAATGCCAGTTTGAAGCATTTTAAATATTGTAGTAGTGCAGCTCCTTTGTTTACGGGGTTTCCGGGGTAACCGCTGCATTTCTGCTGTTCCATCAGCACCCTCTGCTGTCACAGAGTGAACGTGCAGTAATCGGTGCTGCTAACACGAGCTCTTGAAACTCCGCCCTCTTCGTAGGAGCAGCAGCTCATTTGCATTTAAAGGGACACACAAAAAGGGAGCGTTTTTGCTCACTCTCAAAAAGTGACATGCTATAAAAAATGATATGTGGGGTATTTTGAGCTAAAACTTCACATACACACTGGGGACTTATTTTACATCTTGTAAAAGTGGCATTATATGACCCTTTAAATCTTACTGACCCCAAACTTTTGAATGGTATACATGAACTAGAGAAATATTTAGTTTAGTTCTTAATATAAAATAAGGCAAAGTAGTTAATGGTTAATAAATAGAAACTTTTTAAAATAAAAAGAATACGTATTTTACTGTAAGTGTAGCATTTCAGTCATAACACAGAATACTGTAACTGCTTGCCATGTAATGTCGACTACAAATTTTTTAAAATGATTTTACTGAAATTAATCAAGAAATATATATTGATAATTTTTATTTTTTTATTTTATTCATTAAATATAAAATTGCTTGAACAGAACATGGTTAGCAACTTTGAATTTAAGTGTGCCATAAAAACAGAGAGATCAATTTAGAGATCTGACCAGTGGCATTTTTTAATTGATTGTTAAAAATGTTTTTTCAATGCAGCGTAAAAGTTGCTTTTAAACATGATTCATTGTTTTGTTTTATCGATACATTTAACATCATGAATGAAATGAGCATTCTTAAATATATCTATTTCTTTGTGAATTTGATTATTTTATTTACATTTTTCATAATGCAGTATATTAATATATCAAGTATTGCATTACATACAGTGTATCCTGTGTGATGATACACAGTGTGAGTGATTGTGTGTTTCCTCATGTCAGTATCGAGGCGGCTGTGGCAGCGTTCGCTCAGGCTCGGTCCCCGGGCATCTATAAAGGAGACTATCTTAAGGAGCTCTTCCGGCGCTATGGGGATGTTGAGGACGCCCCAGCCGCACCTGCTCTCCCTGAATGGTGCTTTGATGATGATGAGGATGAAGATGCGGATGATGACGGGAATGCCATCGCTCAGGGGTCCGAGCCCAGCTCCTCTCAGTCCAGTCAGGGCAAAAAGAAGAAAGAACGACTAAAAGTGGTGCGTAAAACTCATTTCAGCTCATTCTTTCACAGGAATATCCCTGGTTCAATACAGCACAGCTCATCTGGGATATTAATAAGGCTCACTGACAGTCGGCTGTATGTAACCTGGAATGTTTTTTTTAGTATTCCGGGTATCAGCTTCCTTTTCATTTGAACTGTTAGTGATGAGGTGTGTGGTGAGTGTGCAGACATGACGGTTGTTTGTTTGTTTGTCTCAGGGCGCTGTGTTTCTTGAGGGGGTGTCTGTCAAAGGAGTCACTCAAGTCACGTCACAGCCCAAGCTCGGCACCATCCAGCGCAAATGTCAGGAGTTCTCCGAGTGGGACAAGTGAGTGTGTGTGTGTTTTACCCCCCACAGATGCTTTCCAGCTCTAAGCCTGTGTCACTGATATGTCAAGTAATCGAAAGCGTTCAGGTGGTGAGGACTGTGAATGCGTGTGGGGCATGAATAGTAATATAAAATAAAATAAAAATTAAACTTCCATTTTTTTCCCTTGCCGCTCGTCAACCATAGGAAGTTAAACTAAATATTATATGAACTGTTTTTTTTTTTATTACTTTGTACTTTTTTACTGTTTTTTTTTTTTTTTTTTTTTTCTAATTTTACTTTTATTTTATATGAGGTTGGACATTTTTGCAACCCTGTTACCAAATTTGAAGATTTTCTTGCAATAAACATTAAATAAACATATAATAGAAATAACATTCATAAAATGTAAATAAATAAATAAAATAATTTAAAAAATACACCAGAATGGGTAACAGGGTTGCATATTTAGCCGAAAGTAAGATATCAGTTATTGACAAAATGACTGTAGTTAATGATAAAATTTCCCATAAATGAGAAAATATTTGATTATATACAATTACTTTGGTTACAGAGTTCAAATTAAGTCATCACAGATATAAACTGATCAAATGTAAACTGCCTTCAATGCGGTTGGTTGTAAGAAAGAGGCGGGGTTTAAGCAGACTAATTAGGAGAAGTCTGACATGCATCACCAGAGAGTTGTTTCACTGAAAAATTACAAGGTCAATATTTTTTTAAATGAAACATGCATTAAAGAATCATAAATCAATAACATACATTTAGAAAACAGGTGACTTTTCATTTCATGCCAACTGTAACATAGTCCAAAGCACATGACATTTGTATTTTTAAGTGCCTAATAAGTAATGGGAAATATATTTGCAGTCTATTAATGGAAAGCGTCATAGCTGAGTTCTGCCATGAATTATTATCCTGATGAAACCGCAGCCATGATTACCTTCATTGATGAGTAGAGATCAATTAAAACAACCCAGCAATCACGTTTTTTTTTTATGTGCTTGTCTGTCAGATCCGGGTTTCCTGGTGCTCAGCCCGTATCGATGGACCTCAGGAACATTCGTCTGTTGGAGAAGAACGCTTATAAAGTCAGCTGGAAAGCGGACGGCACGCGGTGAGTCTAGTGACTGCAGATCAGGGAACTGAAGTAGTTTGCCATTCTTAGGCCTGAAGCACACGCTATGCTAATACATCAACACAGATGCTTATAGCTACATGCTTGCAGACTTGCTGCTGTGTCCAAAATGTCCGAAGCACTCGAAAACAAGCAAAGATAACTGAAAGAGGACAATTAAATGTATTGTAAATGTTTTCAAGTATTTTTACAGCCGTTTTACACTTTTGTAGCAATTTCATGACGTTACTCATAGTTGCGTTTGCTATTTTACTGAGAGTTTTTTGACTGTTTTTTTTTTTACTATTTTCCATTTTATCTCTGACCCTTACAATTATACATACTGTTTTTGCTCCTGTGTTGTTTTTGCAACTTAGTTTAACTAATGCTTTTATCTGTAAATTATTAGCTGTTACGTCTTGTAGAGTGTCATTGTAGTTAATCTTGTATTTTGGTTTTCAGTTTGAATTAGTTTGAATGTTGCATACATAGTTTTTACTGATTTTACAGTTGTCGGTTTAAAAAATGAATACTACTGTTCAAAAGTTTGAGGTCAATAAGAAACAATACTTTTATTCAACAAGGATGCATTAAATTGATCGAAAGTGACAGTAAAGACATTTATAATGTTACAAAAGATTTCTATTTCAAATAAATGCTGTTCTTTTGAACTTTCTATTCATCTAAGAATCCTGAATAAAAATATATCACTGTTTCCACAGAAATATTAATCAGCACAACAGTTTTCAACTGATAATAATAATAATATTGTTTCTTAAGCAGCAAATCAGCATATTAGAATGATTTTTGAAGGATTGTGACACTGAAGGCTGGAGGAATGATTTGAAAATTCAGATTTGACTGCATTGACATAAATGACATTTTAAAATGTGTTCGAACAAAAAAAAAGTTATTTTAAATTGTAATAATATTTCAAAATATTACAGAAAAAAATCTTACTAACCCAAACTTTTGAACATAGTGTTGTTATTATTATAATTAATAATAGTAATAATGGTAACACTTTACAATAAGGTACATTAGTTAACTATAGTAGTTAACGAACTAATAATGAACTGCGCTTATACAGCATTTATTAATCTTTGTTAATGTTAATTTCAACATTTACTAATACATTATTAAAATCTTGTTAACATTAGTTAATGCACTGTGATCTAACATGTGACAAACAACAAACAATGAACAACTGTATTTTCATTAACATCAACGAAGATTAGTAAATACAGTAACAAATGTATTGCTAATGGTTAGTTCATGTTAGTTAATACATTGTTAGTTAATACATTGTTTAACTAATGAACCTTACTGTAAAGTGTAACCATAATAATATATCTTTGATATTATTATTAATATACATCATTCGGTTTTTGTTTACACCAACTAAAGACGTGGAACAATTCATGCAGACAGCTGTGCTTTATTATGCTCTAAACACTTTTATGCACTGCTTTATTATTGTTATCTTAGGCCGCGTCCACACGGAGACGCATTTAGGTGCAAAAATTTTGTATCGGATAGGGGTTTCGTCCAGACGAATCCGGCGTTTTCAGAAGGCGAATCCGATATTTTTTGAAACCGGGTCCCAGAGTGGATAAATCTGAAAACGCCGTCCTTGCGTTTTCGTGTGTACAGCCTATCCATATATTTTGTGAAATGATGATGTCATCACCCCACGTGTCAACCCTAGTCAGACACCGCTAACAGCTCAAAACAGCAACAACAACAACAACAACAATAGCATAGATGCTTGTGTTCGTGCTGCAGAAGCTACTGAGCCAAAATAAAGCGTTTATTTCTAAGCTTTACTAAAGTTTGTATACAGCGCGCAAGGTTTATACGCATGCTCCAAGTCTTATTCTCTGTTTTAAGTGCATCTCTGTGGCAGAATTACAGCACCACATACTGGTCTGGCATGTATACTACATCGTTTTGAGCCGGTTTCAGCGGTTTCGTGTGTATGCAGATATTTCTTGAGACGAGGAAAAAAAAAGATCGGATAGGGAAAGATCTGGCTTCGTGTGGACGGGGCCATAGATTTCAGATTTAACTTTCCCTAATGGAACATACAAACAAGTCTGAATGAGCCTTTTTAGGAAGTCCAAACCAAGATTTGTAGGTCATAGTGAACTGTGGTTGGTTGTTGTATGTGTTATTCAGACACTTCCCCCCTGTCTAATACACCGATAACCAGAAGTCAGGCTTAGAGCAGATTAATTAAATCTAACCATCCAGCGCTGCTTGAGGTTTTTTGGCTCCATTTTTTTATTTCACAAGATGCTAGTTTTTGTCTTTGAAATAGTTTTATTTAAAGATAATAACATTGATGCCTACATAGTACATCGAATGTTTTTTTTCATCATTCTTGTGATGTTCTAGCACCCCTTCAAATGATCTTCAGTATAATTCTCTCATGCAGTTTCTATAATGTGGGAGTCTAGTGCTCATAGAGGGCCATTTAATGATGCTACAGGTCATTTTATGGCAGCTCTGCTTGAGCTTGTCTGCTGTAATGATGTGAGCTGTCTCTCTTCACTCCTGCTGGCTCATGCGCTCAAACCAGAATCAAACGTCTGCATGAACATCATTAAACACTCATCCATAAGACGGATCTGCTCAGAAGCACCACAGTTGGCACCTTGTAGTATGTCTTATGCCCTGGCAGCAGTGAATGAGCTGGTTTGGTGTGTCATAGTGATCCAAAATTAGCAGAAAGTTGAGCAGAACATCCCTGGTTCTTTGAAAGAAAAACACTTTGCTCTATCACTGAGACATTCAAAAGGTTTAGATGATCTCTTTAACTGAAGATCTGTTCTAACAAGCCCATTATCCTGTGCTTTGGCCACTCTGATGCTTTTGCTCTGGGGACGTCCAGCAGAACGCTCTATAATGACCAAATGAGAGGCTATTAAAGCTCAAGGAGGGCTGAAGGGCTGAACAATTGTTTTTTGGGGTGTCTGATTTGATACCTATGGAAGCTTGTTTCTGCCAAGGAATAATAAAAATGAGAAGATAATTACGAGTTTATTTTCAGAATTGCGAGTTATAATGTCAGAATTGCAAGATATAAACTCTCAATTGCGAGAAATAAAGTCAAAATTACAAGATATAAACTTGCAACTCTGACTTTTTTCTCACAATTGTGAGTTTATATATCGGAATTCTGACTTTTTATCTCACAATTCTGACTGTTCTCGCCACTGCAAGTTTATATCTTGAAATTCTGTCTTAATTTCTCAGAATTGTGAGATATAAACTCGCAATTTCGAGTTAAGTCCAGTTCTGAAGAAAAAAACGACTGACTCAGTGGCAGAAACAAGCTTCTAGAGATACCAATGATAATATCTCCAAAATATCTCTTTTTATATAAGATAATATTAGATAATATCTCTTTTTTTCTACCACTTTTTGGCATGTGTGCATACACTGTCAGGATTTGAGAGAAGGCAATTCTATTTACTGAAGTCTAAAGTGTTCCCATTCAGTCGGTACTCTTGGGATGACTACATGACTGGGATAATGCACTCTCGCATAATTCCCTGAACCACCTTTTTTTCCACACATATTAAAGGCTAATAGCGCATAATGACTTGGACAGATGCGCTGAATATAAATTTGATGGAATGCAATCTTCAGCTCCTCACTGCACTCTGAGAACACCATCCTGCCACATTCACAAGACAAGCACTGTGCTTAACGGTAGTGGCAGTTATCTTGTTACAGCCAAAAGTCAAAAAGATGTTTCTTAGCTTTGTTTTGCAGATTTAATTACTTATTTAATGAAAGGGTTTCTACCCTGTTTGATATCTTGCTTTTTGGTATGTGAAAAGGATACTCGTGAGCGCAATCCAGTGTGTCTGGGAATTGTCCACACCAGGATGGCTCTTTTGACTTTCCATAAGCACATTGTCAACAGCCCTGTTGCTTGTCTCTGAAGGCCCTGATATACTAAAGGCAAAGATCTTTTTCTTTCTTCACTTAGGAGTCAAATGTAGTTTGAAATATGTGAACAGCGGTAGAGTGTTAGTGAACATCCCATGTAAAATGTGGCTTCCCTCTCAATAACAAAATAAACACACAACAAAAATGACAGCGGTGAGGAAACGGCAGTAAAGAAAACATCTGATTATATGGTTATGTTTGCACAAGCTCTGCACTCCAGTCACGTCACATATGTTTAGCATTTTATACAATATATTGCTTTAAAACAAACAGCTTTAAATGTAAAATTACAAATTCAATTTCTGCTATAAAGCCGCTTTGTGTGTTCATGTTTTTATTCTCGGACGTTTGACCTCGACAGACTGAACAGAAGAAATGAACTGAAGAACATTTCCACTTCAAAGAAGGCAGAGCCTAAGAGCCACACCTACCTATTGCATAATCATTTACCAGACTTTGGCAAGCTGTTTTAAACTTCAAACGCACTTCATTTTGGCTTGATTTTGTTTGAAATGACATCACACCAGTTCATTCTTTCATTTCAAGGCCTTTAAGCTGTGAAATTTGATAAGTTGTTTCTTAGTAATGCATAATTCAAGCAAGATCCCCTTCCTTCTGCCTGTGCTTATCTGAACGCAGCTCTGTCTGACACACGTGCAGACACAGGGAAGTGGGGTGATCATATAGAAGTTGATGAGAACATGTAACGTTAAAGGTGGGGTAAGTAGATTTTCAAAAACGCTGTTGGACATTGTTGATATTTGAAATCAACCCAAACAAACCCACCCCTATTGCTCCGCTTCCAAAACTCACCCTCCAATCCTAACCACCTTGCTCTGAGTTGGTCTCGAACCCTGGCCCGTTCGCTGCTGGCAGGCGAGGCGAGGCAAGTGCACTAACAATGACGCTAAACACCACATTTTCTAGTGGTTGTCAGTGCGCAGTGGTTTACCTGCACAACTCTCACTAGCTGGCCGCTGTTACACATGCAATGCAAGTGGATGTCTGTTTATCACAGCTGAAGCGCAACAAAATGCTTCATGAAAAATAAAGCACAGATGATGAACGAACGACAAGGAAGCACAAAAAATGAACGTACTGTACACAAGAGTAAATACAAACAAGTGTTCGTTGTTAGTGGCCAACAGCACAGCAGCTCTAGACAATCAATGACACTCAAACCCAGTGTTACTCACGTCTGAAGCGGAATCAAAGCAGCCTCTGCATTGTTTTCAGGCCTTCCCGCTTAGCTCTCTCCAGCACTGGAAATCTTTTCTAATATTAATGTGGGTCCTAAAGCGCTTGCCCAGTCATAAACCTTCATTCCAGTGATATTCTTTTGAGCTCTTTTGTATTGTCTCATCTCTCTTTCTGCAGTTTTTTTTTTCTTTCAAATCTCCCTCTTGCTCGTTCTGTCTCCTCGACCGTCATACGCCCCTTAATGCTGATGGGTTACACGTTTGTTGTTGGTGTCGGCCCGACTAACATTTAACGTACCAGTAAGTGCACAGACTTTGATATATATGACAGCTCTGTCTTTCTGAATGCTGGCGATGACCTCTCAACAATGATTTGGAAAGCCTAACCAAAGCCAAAGGTATTCAGCTGCTGCTTCTCAACTGCTGCCAGCTTGTCAGGAAACCAGATACCGCCTAAAGGTATATTTGGTGGCTATTTCAGCCTGACATGAGGGTTTCCATCGCTTAAGGCCAACCGACTCGGCATTCATTTTCTTAAAGGTGCATGTAGTCTTTAGGTGTGGTTACATTTTCCATTTTCAGTGAATTTTCAGTCATAGTGGAGTCGTTTCAATAGGATTCCATGCAATTTTTTAATTTTGCTTGAGGGAGAAAGATTTTCCCATGCAGATTTTGCCTCTGGTTCAGGTTGGTCATGTGAATTTGCTGCATTGACCAATACAAAGATGCTTGGTTTGAAAGTGACTTTAGTGTGAGCTGTGGTTCATATATCCCTACACTATTGACAACAGACAAAGGACCCTTATTTACGTTATACGTTATTTTACATCTTGATGCAGCTTATATCCCTAAAGTTGTGCCACTCTCTTTTGATCAGGATCTCTTTTTGCTTTGTATTCTGGTTTTAGAGATTATCGTCTTACCTTTATCATCTATGCTGGAAAAATGTCTGAAAAGAAGTGATTGCTAAATTTCACTAGACTAAATCTCACCTGGCTCTTTTTTTCTTTGTTTAATTATACCTATTATGAAAAGTATTTATCTTAATTTTTCTGATGGAAATGAAGCACATGAAACAAGGCATTGTTGTTAATCATTGCAGCTCATCAATTCCTGCAGTTTCAGTGCTACCGGGATGTGCGTTCTCAATCAGTGCTTCTCTTTTCAGCTGCTAATTTCTGCTCATAAACAGAGAAGAGCTGCTAAATTTGTCCAGTCTTGTTCATGTTGTAGTCACAAAATCTTCCAGCCGCTGTTTTTTGAACCGCTACCATTTACCTGTACCATTCTGATTCTTATTAAACAGCAAATCCTTCTTTGTTTGTTACTGTTAGGGTCGCCAATGTATTTGGTGGCTCTATGCCGAACTCTTTTGCGTCACCATTAATCCAAAGTTTGATTTTCACTTTTTAACACTTTGGCCTAGAAACATAATTCTCTTTGAAACATCACTTAGCAATATGATCGCCATATTGAGATGTTGAAATGTTTCTTTTAACTATGCTTCTTACAAACCTTCTCCAGTTTTTACCAATATTAGTAGTACCGTCACGCAGAAATGACCATACAAACTTTTTCCACCGTTCCAAATTCACACCTATACAACCTTAACAAGGACAATGGTAACAGAAAACAGTCTATCGTAATAAAACTTGGTAGGCATCATTGGTCTGATGTAGGTATGCGTGATATATAGAAATACAATTTATATCATGATATGGCTTGATATGATTATCAAATTTCAAAGGCTTCGTATAAATTAAATGTATGTGCTGCAGGTTTCAGAGCGAAGAGCAGCACTGGGTTCATTTACATGTAAGCACCAGGTTAATTTTGCTTAACTAAAACTAAAACCATAAAATAACATTTTTGTTACTTATATTTCAGCCAATTTCCAAGGAAGGGCTAAAATAACTAAAAATATAAAAATAGACAAAAAATAGAGATATTTTTTAAAAAGTAATAAAAATGACAAAACAGAACAAAATTGCTTTAACTGAACTTGAAATAAAATTAAAATGAGAACAAAATATAAAAATAAAAAATAAAATATTCAATAAATTAATATTAAGTAAAAAATTCAAAATATTAATAAAAATATAATATTTTACTGATACTAAAATAACACTGGTGTGTAAAGTAGGTTCACGCTATGGTTTCTGAAAGGTTTGAGTTGGTCAGCAATCCTGACACTCTCTCTTGTGTTTTTACAGGTACATGATGTTGATAGATGGAAAAAACGAAGTCTATATGATTGACAGAGACAACTCTGTCTTTCACATAGCCAACCTGGAGTTTCCTTTCCGGAAGGATCTTCGCATCCACCTTTCCAACACGCTTTTGGATGGGGTGAGTTATTGCAGTGTTTGAAAGCCTGTTAATCCGGTTAGGAAGAGAGGATCTACTCTATTCCTATACTTAATGGATGCCCACAGGTTTGGCTTACATGAGATGGTCAAAAATAAGCCAGTGTTGTGAGCTAATTCTTTAAATGTTAAAGAGGATCTTGCTCTCAAAGCATTTATTACCTCACTCAAAACGTCATGCACTGCACTGGAGAAATAGCAAGGGTGGGTTTCACATTTAAAGGTTCAATTAAGCAGAGTGTAAGTCTTGATCCAGGTTTGACTTGTTGCACCACTTAATTTTAAACTAATTTTAACTTGTGATTTAAAAAAAATGCAATTCATTTTGACTGCCATGATGGATTAAACAATAATGCAGTAAACAATTTCACTTGAAGCTCATGCAGGTTAAGCAACAAAACAAACATAGTTTTCTACTGACGTTATACATAGAAAGATTGTTAGTTTACTGGGTAGGGTTGCACCAGCTGTTCATAAGTTCTTACATTGGAACATAAAGTCCACACTAGGGGCTTAGTAATTACTAGCTAGTTTGTAACTAACAACCAAGGCAGAACAGATCTAGTAGGTTGTAAGCTTTCCTTAAAGTAATGCATAGTCACATAATATGACGTTTACCTTCAATAATCCTATAGCAGCCTTTAAATTTGTGAACAAAAGTTTTGTTGAAGCGCTGTGAATTTCAGTTTACCCTGTTAAGGTTGATTCTATCTTCTTTTGCCTAATGTAACTAGTAGTAAAAAGTTTCCATTGAAATACAATACTTAATGAAATAACATAAAATGTATTTTTATATGTAAATGACATTCAGAAACTTTATTTGAAATTATTAAGGAGCAATGAATAAATACTGATTTAAAAAACAAAACAAAAGAAATGACATTTATTTATTATGACTGGTTTTATTTGACATGCACTATGGATCGTTGCACACAATGGAATGCTGTTTAGATCAGTTTTGTTTTGAAGAGCCGCAAGTCATTTATTGGCATAATGTTCTCTCTCTTAAAGTGTAAGCGAGTGTAAATGTCAACATTATCATATGTCTAAAGGATTGAAGTCTTTCGGGTAAAAAAAAAAGAGCTTATTAATGCAATTCAGTCAGTCTGCTATTTTATTCCGACCGTTACTCCTGATCGGAGGCTTCCCTAAATAGTAAACTAAAAGACAAAAGAAAACAAAGTATAATGTATGTTGAATTTGAGGCATGGTTCACATACTGATCATTGCAGTGTCACCATGTCCTTTTGACCCTTGCCCTGCATGCTTCCGCCTAGTGAAGAAGTGCAGTAACACTCATCTGTCAGAACTCCTGAGTGTGCGCTCCTCCTCGTCTCGTTCCTGTGCATGCAGAACGTCTCCTCTAATGTACCGGCAATCCATCTCACCACTGATGAGTCGCTTAATCCAGCTTTTTAATAATTTATGTACATTTTTATTTATTTTCAGTGCTTCCCACAGGTTTGAAATATACTTGCGGTGGTAGCCGGGTGAAAAATCCTCCTATTACCCATGGCACAAAAATGGTCTACTACATGTGACAAACAACAAATGTGTGATTTTTAACATTAATTTTTTTTTAAAATTGAAATTAATTTTAATTACATAGCATACTATTACATTTAATTACATACTAATATTATGCATTATTATGCATTGTAAATTATGCAAAATTTCAGCATTTAAATGGTTCTCCTTTTCCTATGTTCTCCTTGCTATGTCATATAGTGTCTCTCTCAGTGAATGGGACACAGATTTTACTAGTAAAATTTATATAATGAATAATATATGTGTCAAATAATGTTCTTTTCTTCCTGTGGGGGAGACTACAATAATTTACTATGAATTAAATGTAAATCAAATTAAATACAATTTATTGTGTAACCAAAATACTAATAATGCCCAGAAGAAAAAAAAACTTAGCGTGTCACTTTTAATTATAAACAAGCCCGAAATACACCGGGACTCTTATTTTGAAATGTTTACACAATTGCGGGCTGATCCTTCAGATTCTTACAACCGTCTAAAACATATTATATAAAGGCCATAAAGTAGACATTGTCATAATTCATCAACTCGAGTTCATGAGCAATCGCTTAGCATAAATCTTCGCTTTTCATTGATTGAGAATCACTTTGAAGCAGTCTGAAGCACTGTTACGCGAGCCTGTAGAAGGCGCAACAGCGCCACCTTGTGACTTTGCAACATGCAGCGCTCTTTGTGAAATATCCACCGCATCTCTGCAGCGCCCGTGGGAATGTCAGCGGGAGTAAACAATTCTCACGCACACATAACAAGCAGGTACGAAACACGCAGGGCGAGGGGAGATTCTCCACTAGTTAATCGATCGCGGATGGTTTCATTATCTTGGGCGGATACAAAAGTATAAGAGGATAAAAATAATAAAAGCATTTAAGTGTGTCTCCAAATATACTTGGGCGGCCGTTAATATACCTGGGCGGCCCGCCCAAGTAAAGTCTATGTGTGGGAAGCACTGGATTATATATATATATCTCTGAGGCCTGTCACCACATCTTCTTTGTCTGTTTTTGCTCAGTCTGTCACTTTTAGATTTAGTAGCCTATCCAATTAAATTAAATTAAAACCATCATCAAAGTCATACCTTGAATGGTTTTAAAGATATACCCATTTGAATTATGGTCGTCTGCCCTCTTTTTCCAATTGAAAACCTGAGAAAATCGCTTTTAAAGTGTTTTTTTGCCCGTTTTTTTGTTGATATCTTTCAAAATCCATTGCATTTAAAGGGATAAACTATTTATTTTACAGCTTAATTTGACCGAAGACATCTGTATATATATATATATATAAATGCTATTAAACCAGGCTGAAGCTCAAATTATTTTAAAGTATTTATTTGAATAAATATTTTAAAAGGCACTTTTACAAAGATTTACTAAAATCAGAAAGATTGAACAGAGGTGCTACATTTTTGCTTGAGAGAGAGGGTGTGTGTGTGTGTGTGTGTGTGTGTGTGAGTGAAATTATCTATAAATTGAAAAGACACTTTAAACGTGAAATTAAACCCGCCAGTAGGTGGCAGCGAAGTTGCTCAGAGATGCAAAGCAATTCTGTGGACTTTGGAACTATTTTCGTAGGCGAAATAAAGAGAAACAAGCGATTTGGTGTCTAAAATGTAAGTCACTTGATATTAGGTTCTTGTTCATTTAACTGTACGCTGTATAAAATCAATATCACATTTGTAATCATGCTGATATTTGGACAAAAACGGCGCTGTTTGTTTAATATTGGTTAACTATATTAAATTATATAAATATGAAAGATATACAGGGTCATTTTCTTGAATTCTGGGGGCATTCTTAAGGCATTTTAGTAGACTAAATCACACAGTGAAAGCGTACACTAAATATGCACGCGCACTAGTCTAACCTACTAGACAACATCACGTAGTGCATGCGTGCACTCAATGGGTGTTTTGTTTGGTTTTTGTAAAGTGAGGGACATAGGCTACTCGATAATTTCAGATCGTTAAATCAACAATTACGATATCATAGACGATATATATCGCACACCCTACAGCACTGGCCCGATCGGGCAAGTGACAGTTCCGTCTACTGTCCCGAGCGTCGTTCACACTGGCCCCGGGCCGGGCCATCGGGCAGTTATTGTCGAGCCCTGCACAGTATACTACACTACACTATACTACACTATACTACACTACACAGTATTGAACTATGTCTGTGTCCGAAATCGCCCCCTATACCCTTAAATAGGGCACTAATTGAGGGGACAGCCATCTGTAGTGGTGTCCGAAACCATAGTGGACGATGTTGAGTGCACTCATTCAATCCCACAATGCACCGCAATAACGAGTGTACAACCGATGCACGCTCAACGGCTAGAGAATACCCATAATGCACTGTGAGAGTCACGCGCTGAATGAATTCCCGCGTCTCGCCAGGAGATGCTGATGATAGGTTGCGTGCAGTGTCTGCTGCCTTAGCAAATCATGCAACAACTGCTGTTCTTGACAATGTACCTTTTGTAAAAGTGTGGATTTAGCACTTACTAGCATGAAGAACAAATATAGAGACAGACTGTGCATAGAGATTGATTTAAGACTCAAACTCTCTGATACAAATACATACCATGAATGAGTTCTTGTTTGTTGTTGTTGAAAATATATTTGAATTTATAAAAGAATTCAATTTTCCCAAATATCCCCACAGTTGCAAATGTGACATTTATTTTATACAACAGTTCAACAAGCAAAAAGGTAATATTAAGTGATATTCTCATTAAACACAGTATTGTCAGTATTGTTTGCTCTATTTTGAAATAAAATAATAGTTCCAATGAAAGCCACAGCAGAACTGCAACACGCAGCGGTGTTTCATGAACAAATCTTGAGAGTCAATGATTCAATGACCCATTCATAAATACAGCCGCTTGCTTCATTGCTGAATGAATGACTTGATGACTCACTAATTGATGACTTGCCACCACCTACGGGCAGTTTTAGTGTAATATTTTAAAGTATCTCTTCATTCATTTGATATTTCTCTATTGAACATTTTTTTATTTAAAACTATCTCATAACATAGGGATGCACGATATATCAGGCCCATATCAATAGCGGCCAATAAATGGTCATTTTTAATGTTATAGTTATCAATCCGATAAGAAAATTAAGCCAATATATTAAGGCCGATAGAAAATGTATTATTTCTTTCAGCTGAGACACTTGAGATGTGCACTGTTTGCCATGGTTTTGAATTGCTTGATACAGTTAAGTGCAACATGTGCTGCACAAATATGTTATAGGCTACATAAAATTATAACAACAACACAACTGTAAAAGAATGTTGTAAGATCAAAAACACTGATGCGTTATTATTAATAACTAGCACTTTTATTGTTATTGTATTATTTTCATCAACAACATGCATTTTGTTTCTTTATATGTAGCCTAAGTAATGTTGTCCAATGACTTGTTTGCGTTATTTAGGTATTTTATTTTTATTTTTTTGTTATAAAACTAACTAACATTAACTAACAGAGAGCAATAACCTTTGTTAATGTTAATGTTAGTTAATAAAATATTTGTGTTCATGTTAGTTCACAGTGCATTAACTAATGTTAACAGATACAACTTGGGATCTTAAAAATGTCTTAGAAAATGTTGAGATTAACATTAAGATTAATAAATCCTGTCGAGGTATTGTTCATTCATTGTTCATGTTAACTAATGCTATCAAAATTAAACCTTTTTGTAAAGTGTTGACATTTTTTTTTATAAAGAAAGTTGGCCATAGGAGTGTAAAATTTAATTTTAAAAGTTAAGGAATCTTACACTGGTTTAAACTAGGCTATTGTATTGTGTATGTTTGAATTATGTAGAAGTGTTTGGGACATGGTTTTTTACGGTTAACCTTTTGCTTTTATAATCAGGCTCTCAAAGTATATTAAAATTTGGCTGTCGGCTAATAGGGAGTTTAGGTTATCGGCTTTAAAATGTAAAGAATTATCGGTTAACAGTATCGGCCAAAATTTTCATATCGGTGCATCCCTGTCATAACAGTATTTAATCCATTGTAACTGCATTCATGCCACCTCTGAGCAGCATTAAACTGTGTGTAAATACATCTAGAGGCAGCTTGTGCCACTGTAGTGCAAAGATGGCTTGTGTTGAAACTGATTTCATTTGATTGAAATTGATTTTGTTTAATTTTTTTGCTTTATTTATTATATTAATAATTAAATTAACGGAATTTTAAGAATTTGATATAAAACATGACATTTTAATAGGATTGGATTTTTTTATTATAATTTTTTTTTGCCTTAAATGCACCTAAAAATCAATTTAAGGGGGAAAATATTGTCCCTTCATGGAAAAGGTGTGATTGCAGTCTAAGGGGAAGAGAGGGGGTATGCAGAAGGATGTTAAATGCCTCAGGCTTTTAATTAAGAATTACTGTTGGCAGTAGCCCTAATGCAAAATCACACTCTTAAGTTTGGGAACCACAGCTCTAATGGAAACCCAAACACACCTTCAACTGCTCTGCTGTGTAACTTCATCATTCTCATTTCACCATTAAAATTTAAAATTTCTGCAGCATGAAACTATATTCTCTTATATGAAGTGATCCCATGCTTCAGACTATTTGTTTTCGGTGCAATTTAGTCTGTTTTTCAAAAGGTTTTTTTTTTTTTTTCAATAAAAATGTGTTTTTCACCAGTGTAAAGGTCACTGATCTTCATTGTCACAGATCGGTGTTGACTTGTTTCACTGTTTATTATTATTGATTACTCTCTTTCTTTGCTTTGTTTAACCTTTTGAAAATCCTAAATCTTTTAATTTACAGGTTTAATGAAAAAACATAACAGATTTCAATGATCTCAGACATTTGGACCTCACATATTAACCTAACAATACTTTGATTTGTGCCTGTGTTTGATCTTTCAAGCTAATTTTTTTCTTCAAAATCACATTGTTACATCATATTGATTTTTATTGGCTGGTTTTTATGGGCGGTATATCTGTATTTCTTATCGTCATAATCTTTTTTTTTTTTGCAGGAGATGATTATTGACAAAGTGAACGGTCAGCCCGTCCCACGCTATCTCATCTACGACATCATTAAATTTAACGTGAGTGCCTTTCAGCTACAATAACAAAAACACACTCCTCTTTGTTCTTTATTTAATTAATAATTACTGTTGGCAGTTGCCCTAATGCAAATTACAGTGAGCAAAAACAGGGGTGTCTCACCCAGCAATTACATTTGGCATAATTTACTATCCATCATGCCTTTCCAAACCTGTATGACTAACTTTTGTGAAACACAAAAGGAAAGGTTTAGTGTCAGATACTGTCAGCTCCAAAAAGGACACAAAGTTAATAAAAATATTATAAAAAGTATCATAAAAGTAGTTCATATGGCTGCTTTACTTCCCCTTCATTGCTGCTCTCAGATTTAATTAGCAAGCATGTTAAATTATAAAATGGCACTTTAGACCTGACAGACTTGAATTTATTGATAATCTTCCTCTAAATATTATTCCTCTCAGCTGAATTATGATTGTATGGCTTCAGAATACTTGGAATATAGCACATAAATCAAGTGAACACTTTTGTCTGTAGAAGTGTGCTACATATAAATATTCTTCAAAATTTCTATTTGTGTTTATGCACAGAAGAAAGTAAGTCATATAGGTCATGAAACGGCATATGCAGGCTATTTTACTTCTATAATATCACATATTTCCCCATGAAATGGAATATTTATCAAAAAACTGCTTGGTGGCATCAAGCAAAAAGGAAATCAATTGAAGTAAGTTTGATTTGTAGAACAATTTTCACAGCACATTGTTTCAGAGGAGCTTTAAGGTAAGGTTGATTTTCTGAAAATGTTTTTTCTCCTGAAGCTGTGTAGAGTTGGTGAGAGTTATTACATTTTTTTCTCGGTGAAATAGCATGCAGTGTTAAAACATTCACAATAAGACCAGGAATGTGTATTAGGACAGAAAATAGGGTCAGTTTTGATATCATATTGATTGGATGTCAATAAATTGTGTAGTTCAGTTCATTTTAAGTCATAATTCACATTCATCTTAGTTTTGGGAGGGAATGAGTATATCTTAGAATGTTCTTGCATCATTTTTTGCTCCTTGCAGGGCAGTATAAATCAAATAAATCCAGGCAATCATCTGCTACATGGTGTGCATTTTAGACAGGACGCTTGGATTTGTCTTGCTTGGTTACCATACCGAAAGGAACATTTTTCCAAAAAAGCAATGCTAATCCGTCATTTTTATGATTGATGCCAAAGGCAACCAGTGTGTAAATATAGACGGCACATTAATTGAGCTTGTCCAGTGATGCTTCAGAAGACTAATATTCAATTCAGTTATAGTGCTCACGTACTGTATACACTAAGCACGTGTCATCAACTAAATTTATTGCATTTCTATTTAAAATATGAGTACATTAAAGACTAATACAGATGTGTCTCTTGAAATATCATTCTGTCGAGCACTGCTGGAGTTCTCATTTACAAACAGCATGCAGGAGATTCTTGAGTTTATTGCTTTTAGCTTCTCTCTGCATTGATAATGCTGGCCATCCTCGTTGTGAGTGTGTTGTGGAGGTTTAGATTATTAAACTAGAAGTGTCCCGTATCCCTCCACATGCTCTTCTCTTAGTCCTCCCATGCAACAGAGGAAGCTGACTTTGTGAAGTTCCATTTAAGGCCTTTTGAGTTTCAAATATTAAAAATGGTTTATGGTTATTTGCCCATAAATACAACCATTCAAACCTTTGGGGTTGGTAAGATTTTTTAATCTTTTTGAAAAAGAAGTCTCTTATTCTCACCAAGGCTACAGATCAAAAATACAATAATAACTAGGGGTGGGAGTCACAATACAATATTTTCACGATTCTTCAGCCACAATATGATATTATTGTGTGTGTGTGTTTTTTTTTGTTGTTGTTTTTTTCCAACTGCAAATGTCCTCAAAGGAAAACTTTATCCGTATATGTTTTTATATAATAAGATAAAGTTCTCAGTCTGTTCATTTCACATCTTCATATCCATCTCATTCGTCCCTTCTTTGATTAATATTTCCCTTCCTTGTATTTCAGACATATTTTTTAATAGAAATGACAGTTGATAAATAAAAATGTTTGCTCACTCAATTCACTGTTTGTTTTAAGCAGTTTTACAAAGAACAACTTACACCCTAATGAACAATTCAAAGGTGACACTGTACTTTGTCTTTTCAGTTATGAAACGTGTGTGCTGAATCATATTTATGTTGTTTTAGGAAGATATGTAAATTTGCCAATAACAGAAACTTAAAAGCTTATAACTTGAATGCTAGATGGTGCTATGGGGTTTTTAAAGTTTTGCACTATGGGGTTATTTTTGAAATAGCCTTCACAGCACAAGACAGTTTGATTTCGAAAGAGTATATAACCTGTCACCTACCGTATGTAACAGTAATGTAACCGGTGAGCTGTCAAGTAATGATGAAGCAGGCTGTTGTATTCTTCTTCACTCTCTCATAACATTAGACACAATTTACTGTTGCTGCTGTTTGTCTTGTCAGTCGTGTTGTATTATGAACAAGTGCGTTGGCAGTCTAGGTACTGTATGGCATTATGAAGACAGCATTTTTTTTATTGTAACCACGACTAAAATTTTGTGGCATCACAGCGCGCAGCTGGCTTGCAATGCAGATGAAGGTTGACGGCATTTGCTTGTCAATTTAACACATTTATTTAGCCTTCACCGAGCAATTCATGTTCAGAAATATGTGAGAAAATATATACCATCGTATTCTGTAGGACCCAAAGAATAGAAAGAGGTGAGATTTATGTCCTTCAGATGAATTTCAAGAAAAGTAAATTGTAAATTTACTATTTAAAGTTCTTTTGACCACTATATTGCAGCAGCCCAAAACAGGTAGCTTCAGGGACTGTGCCAAAGATACACATCAAGTTTCTTAATGATACACCAATGCATTCATAAAATACAGCATTTTACTATAAAATTCAAATTGGCAAACGACCAAAATGAGAGAGATGGGAATATTGATTAATGTTTGACTTAGCATGCTGCACAGAATCAAAATGAATATAAAGTGATTGATGAATATAAAGTTCAATAGAACAGCACTTATTTGAAAATTTTGTAACATTATAAATGTCTTTACTGTCACTTTTGATCAAGTTAAAGTGTCCTTGCTGAATATAAATAATTTCTGTCAGGTTTTTGCAAACAGAACCCAACACAGAACAGAAAGGGAAGTTCAAAACAGGTATTTATTAACAGACGTGTAAAAGCAACACAGAACTGGGCAAAAACAGAAGCCCAACTACAGCCAACATGGCTGGAAAACAAATGACCATTGGTAGGATAAATCGGTAGAAGATTCCATTCTAGTGACCCCCATTCACTGCCATTATAAAGCTCGGATGCATCAGGATATTTATTAAAATATCTCCGATTGTGTTCATCAGAAAGAAGGTCATATACACCTAGGATGGCTTGAGGGTGAGGAAAGCTTGGGCTAATTTTCATTTGAAAGTGAACTAATCCTTCAATTGTTTCTGAATATATATTAATTTAAATAGTCTAACGAATAAAAAAATCATGGTATTTGTAAATAAAATAATTTTATATACACACTTTAATTATATCTAAAATATTTGAGGAAATATGATGAGGAAATACAGTTCCTTGAATATCTCTGCAGCTCTTGTCAAATGAAGTCATGCTTTCAGAGTTTCCAGTGTTTGCAGTCCCAACCTGATCTCACGGCAATTCGTACATGTTTTACAAGGTGGCTAATTCGTACAAATTTATACGACTTAACTCATACGAATTCATACGTTTTTTGCTAAATCGTACATATTTATACGAGTTGCCAATTCATATGAATTCGTACGAATGACCTACCCCTAACCCCGCCCCTAAACCTACCCGTCACTTGGGTTTAGACAAATCTTACGAATTAGTATGAGTGAGGTCGTATGAATTTGTACAAATTAGCCACCTCGTAAAATACATACGAATTGGTCATGAGATAGTGTTGGCAGTCCCGTTAAATAGTATTGGGAGCGTTTACTGTTACATTTACTGTAGACTGATAAAATTAAAATTAAAATATACAAGTAACATTTTAAATTACTTCTGTTTTGGAATAAATAAACCAGTATTTTATTTCATTCTAACTGGTAACCGGAATGAAAAAATAACCCATAGTTTCGATGGGTTAAAACTCATAATGAACCAATTCGTTTTTAATTCCTGATTTGAAAATAACAGTTTATCGCTTGATTATAGGTTTAAAAAAACAGCACTAGAAATGTTGTAATTAATGAAATAAATCAGGAAATACATAATGGAAATGTGTCTACTCAGGCGATAACGGCAAAAAAAAAAGTGAAAAAGTGATTTCTTTTTTATTTTTGTTTTTTTTATTATTCAAGTTATGTTTAACGTTTCATAAATAAAATCACCAGTTTTATTCTGCACAATTTGCAGTGCAATTAAGTAGCGGCAGCTGTCTGTTGACATTAATGTTTGTTTCAGTACAAGATCGCCCACAGTTGAGTTCGGCAGAATGACCTGTCATGACTCACCAATCGTTAAGTGTGTTGTCTAGTGGACTGTCGTTAGGTTTGTGCTCCTCTCTCACTGTCAAAGACTAAAATTTGTTCCAATTGATGGAAACAGTCTTTAAATGTGTTAAGTTCAGTCTTAGAATGTTTCATCTAGTCGTTAAGTGTGTCCCCAGCTTAAGAATGAAGACTGCACATTATCCTAGCAACTACATAGCAACGCTTTTGTGACCGTTCGGAACACAGTAGCAATGTGGTGGCTTTGGCAAGGTCAAGGTCAATTTTTCTTGTAAAATATAAAAATATTGTTGGATGATACGGCTTTTAAAGAGAATAGTCCCTGTAGTGTGAAGAGTTAAGCTTGTCTTCATGGACATATGGCATATGGTATGAAAACAAAGGATTGTCACTTTACACTTTCCTTGGCCAACACCTCCTGTCGGTCCTATGAATCCCCCTGCTGTGTTCTGGCCTGTTGTAGGTCTGCTTCTCTTGTGTTTCCCTGTTGGGCCTGGCAGGCAATACCTTACCCCTGCTTACTCATGAATCAGTGTTTCCAAAAATATAGTTCCATCTTGCTTTGCTTTTTTTTTTTATTTCTTTCTTTATTTTTTTTTTATTAATTTTTTTAGGGATATTGGATTTTAATATATTATTTGTTCTCACACATCATCTTGATAGTCTAGTAATATACCAGGTCGCTTTGACAGAACATTTATGTACAGATTTAACTTCTATTAAATGTCTCTGTGACTCTTCCAAAACGTAGTGAGCCGCCTCCCTTGACAGGATTTTTAAGGAATCACAATCATGCGACACAAAGCCTGTTCTAAAAGTTAAGCAACATAATTATGCTGTTTTCTGAGCAAGGCTGTTTTCTCTGAGGAAATAAAGGAAGCAGTGGAGGCTCAGGAAAATTCAAATGAGAAAATAATTGACACTACAAAAAAAAAACAAATTTGAAAAATAAGAGATCAAATAGTGTGTAAAGCAGTCATTTTTTCAACAGCAGATAAAGTTGCAGAGGAAATCAGCATCTCGTTTTCCTCTCTTGAGCTCATTTCCTCGAGAAGTTACTTGAGAGGAAGTGAGGCCTTTACTCTTCCAATGATTGGCTGTTTGCCCTGTCATTGTGTCAGTGGAGTAATGGCAGCCATGATCATGTTTGATCATGAGTCTTTAAAGAATCCTAAAAAAAAATGTATCACAGTTTTCACAAAAATATGAAGCAGCACAACTGTTTTCAACATTGGTAATGATCAGAAATGTTTTTTTTTTTGTGCAGCAAATCAACATATTAGAATGATTTCTGAAGGATCATGTGACACTGACTGGAGTAATGATGCTGAAAATTCAGCTTTGATTACAGGAATTAATTATATTTTAAAATATATTAAATTAAAAAACAGTTATTAGTAACACTTTACAATAAGGTTCATTTGTTAACATTAGTTAATTTATTAACTAACATGAATTAACATGATCAATACTGTACATTTGTTACTGTATTTGTTAATCTTTGTTAACGTTAGTTAATAAAAATACAGCAGTTAATTGTTTGTTCATGTTAACAAATACAAGCCTTGATTTTAATAATGTATTAGTAAATGTTGAAATTAACATTAACAAAGATTAATAAATGTTGTAGAAGTGCAGTTCATTATTGGTTCATGTTAATAATGTAGTTAACTAATGTTAACTAATGAACCTTATTGTTACCCAGTTATTTTAAATTGCAATTTTATTTTACAATATTACTGTTTTGATGTATTTTTGATCAAATAAATGCAGCCTTAATGGACATTAAAAATCTTTTTTAAAAATCTTAACCTTTGAATATAGTGTATGTATCAATCATATATTGTACTAGGAAGGGCCTTCATAAGTCAAAGTGATATGATAGTGTTCTTATTTCTTTTTTATTCTTCTTTTTTTTTTTTTTTTTTAGCCTTTTGATCTTTTTATTAAATAGGACAATGGTGAAGCGACAGAAGACATACAGTTGGGTTGAGAAATGACACAGGTTTCAAAGTCGAATCATCTGCAAATAATCATGCCGTGCATTAGACGTGCACTACCACAACAATAATGATAGCTTTTAAATTTACACAGGTTTATAGCATATAGCATATTGTCCTATAGAAATACGTAGGCGTCATTCACACAGAACACACTGTTGCATTTAAAAAAATGAAACGCAGGGCAGTTGAATGGTCTGGAGATGCACTTTTTTAAAAGTTCAACTTCTTTTAAATGACACAGCATTCTAAAAATGCAGAGATGCTGCAAAAGATGCAAGACAAGCGTAACATTGAAAGCCGTTTGTCTAGTGCATGTTTATCTAGAAAACAATGGAAAAGCAGTGCAGTGAAAAAAATAATGTGTTCTGTGTGAATGGCTCAAGAGTCTGGATCAAGGATTTCTGTTTTCTGTAGCTGCAATTAATTGTTTAACAATACAGCCAAAGACATTTGGTCATTTTAATCATTAATGATTAAAATGGTTATTATTGTTTAAAATACATTTATAATCCAATCTTTCCCTGTTATGGCACAGCAGCCATTGTAGGAGCCATTACTCCAGTCTCTTAAGAAAACATTGTATAATCTCGCCCTTAAAATATGCTAATTTGGTGCTGTGGTGCTTAATATTAGAACAGTTGAGCATGGTTGTGCATCACAAAAGGTGGATTTTTTTTATTTATTTATTTTTTTTATTTGAAGAACAGAATTTATTTGAAATAGTCATTTGTAATCAGTCTCTGATTTTAATCTATTCAATGCAACCCTGAGGAATTGGTTTTTCTTTAAAAAAAAAAAAAAATATATATATATATATAACAAAAAAACATGGATAGCGTGTTTCATTTTACAGCTTTTTTACAATTGTTTGTTTGACAAGTAATCTTGTATTGTAGTGTGATAATGAGCAGTGATGAAAACACACTTTTAACATCTAGGCACTTTTCTGCATCTGTAAATTTGACATATATATATATATATATATATATATATATCAAAACAAATTGATAAAAATATCCACTCTGTAATCTTACAAATGGGCCTAACACAAAAATTAAACAAATTATTTGTAAAATTATCATTCATGCTCCATTTACAGTTGTGGTCAAAAGTTTACATACACCCTGCAGAATTAAATTAAATTTAATTCAATTCACATTTATTTGTATAGCACTTTTCAAAATACATATCTTTTCAAAGCAGCTTTACAGAAAATGCATGTCAACATTACAATTGAGAGTAATCTGTTGAGGTCAGAGGTGACTGTGTCCAAGTAATGTAATTTCAGAAGTGTGCATATACAAATCACGCAGTTACCTAGCGATGTATTAATTTAAACAATGTATTATTTTAAGGCAGAAGCAATGAGAGCATTGAAGTGATGAATACATGTTTACTAATGATTAGGATATATAGCAAAATTTGGAATGGTGCATATTGATCCAGAGTTTGCGTCATCTAAAGTCCTCACAGGGGCTGGGGTCATCTCTTCACAGGTGTTGAGAACAATCTGCAAAATGTTAATAATTTTAACAAAATAAGAGGGATCATAAAAATGGCATGTTTTTTAGTACTGCCCTGATTAAGCTATTTCACAAAACAGATGTTTAGAGTCCACAAGACAAACTTATAGCTCAATTAAAAATACATTTTAAAAATCCCTGTTCAAAAGTTTACATATGCTTGATTCTTAATACAGTGTGGATTGTCTCCTGGATGCTCTTTATTTATTTATTCATTTATTTATTTATTTATTTATTTTTGTCATAGTTGTTCATAAGTCCCTTTGTTTGTCCTAAGCAGTTAAACTGCTCACTTTTTTTCAGAAAAATCCTCCAGGTCCTCCACATTCTTCAACCCTTTCCAACATTAGCTATGTTTCTAGCCAAAGTTGCGAATTTAACATAGCCGCAAAATTGGACTATCGCATAAAACATTTGCAAATAAAGTAGCGTTTCCAGCATTGTTCAAGAGAACACAATCGTCACTTCCTGGGATCAAAATATCTGTTATAAAATTGGAAGTTGCTGCAATCGGGGAAGCCTTTGTGGCTCTCTTTTCCTACATCATAAATGTCTTGCGTGTCAGAGTGGCAGACGAAACGCAATAAACGCTGTCATGTTCTCTTACATTCGGATGCTGGTATTTGGGAACGCAATCGTGTGAGGCGCTACTGGAAGGGAATTAAACCAAATCATTCTGATGACTGTCACCATTCTGTTTAGTTTTGTTCATGGACTTTCAGTTTGTTTTCATTTGTCTCGTTTCTTTGTTCAGTTTCCCGCCACTCATCTGTCTCCTTGGTTACCGTCATGCATATTAGTTCATATGCATCAGCTGTGTTTGATTAATTATCCTTGTTTGTACTCCCTACATTAGTCATACCTTCACAGTCACAGTTTGTCCGGTCTCCGTTATACTATGTGTTTGCACTGCCTGCCTGCCTATTGTGGAATATCATTAAACTTTGCCTTGTGGAACTTTATTCATCTGCCTTTATCTGTATTCCTGCAAACGTGTCAATGACAGACTTTGGCTCAGGCATTTCAGAATGATCAAACCAACATTTGAGATGCTGTGCAATGCGATTGGTCCAATGGTTAGTCCAGTTTTTTTGTTGCACATAGATGGATTTATTCAGTAAATATGTTTTCAACATAGTTTTTGCATATGTCTTCTTATCAGATAAAAAAAGCACATGTACTGCACATGATCTTCTGTATTTATTAAAGTCTAGAATATGATGCTTTAATTACTGATATTGTGGGACAACAAATTTAGTACATTCTTTCACCAGAGGCATTTGCATAAACATACAAATCTGGTAATTGGGGAATATTAATCAAGCAACTTTGACCATAAAAAGAAAAAAAAGTCATTTTTTAGCTTTAAAAATGTGTCTGAAATTGGACATTAACACAAAGTTTGGCCTAAAAATGAAAATGCTCAGGCCTGAGCTGTCAAATGAAATTTCTAATATTTTGTTTTGCTTGTCCGTGTTGACATGGACACATTGCTGTGAGCTACTCACAGATGCTGTGGAAAAATTAATTGATTTCAAATGAAAAGCATTAATTTTTGCGTATGTGTTAGTGATGAATGACTATATATAATTTGATATTTTTCTATAAATCACCTTGCAGGCTGGACTGGACTACTTTAGCAGTGTTGTTGTACTCAAGACCGGACTTGACCCTTTTCTGGTCTTTGTCTTGACTCAGACTCAACCCACTTTTGGTCTCAGTTTAGACTCAGACTTGTCCCTCTTCTGGTCTGTCTCTTGGCTAATGCTCAACCCTGTTCAGGTCTTGGTCTGGACTCGGACTAGAATGAGCTGGTCTTGACTATAACACTGTGCTTTAGCCAGACCCTTAACTTTCAGCATAAAATCTACATTCTTTTTTTCTGACTGAGAACCACCAATTTAGACAGGAATCTCAGTGACATGTACAGATGGTACTCAACCAGAAGGCGTTTATTTGCTCTTGAAATGCATTTCTGCTCTTGATAGCATAAGTAGTGGGTAGCATTTAAACAGTGATAGTGGAGATTTTAATTTTTTTTTTAAATCACATTCACAACCAAATTTAGTGATCAAAAGCCTTCATAAGCATTTGTTGTTTATGTAACGGAGGCCAGCTGTGCGAGTAAAGCCTCACTCCCCTGGCCTCAAAAGGTAGAGGCTGTAGTCTAGCATCCTTGTTAACGCGCCTGCCTCCCATTCAGAAAACGTCAGTTCAAATCCCGTGGGGAGGGTATGTCTTGATGTCTTTAAAATAAATAAAATGTGTTTTAGAACTGCAGGATACACACATCTCTCAGCATTATTAAAAAAAAGAAGAGCAATCTGTTTGTTCGGGACCTGAACCTGTGTGATTGACACTGCTGACCAACTCCCATACCATTAGACTATGAATTAACTTTCCACAAAATGCTCTTTTTCCAGCACCAGCGTGTCTGCTCACACAAGAGAGAAGCGCTTTTCATTTCTCTCACTTCACAGTAATAAAATAATCAGTGACATCATGCAACTAATGTTTTTAAAGGGTGACAGTTCTGGCAGTGACTGTGAGATATGATTGTGTGTATTTTTGTTTATTATAGTGCAAGGGGGCCGTGTTCAAGCCCTACCTATATTTTTATAACCCGACTGCCAAACTTGGTGCGTGTACATGCAAAACTTATGTACAAATCAGCTTCAAAACAAAATATGTATAATTTTACATCAAATCACGCAGAGAAAACACACACTTTATATGCAAACCTGTAATAATTAATAAGTTAAACTATCCCCATGCTGTTTGTTTATTTGAAATTGTTTCTTCGTTTTATAAATTATAGAACGAATTAATAGGAATTAGTAGGAACAAATTAATAAACATTTTAACTAATAGGCTACAAAGGAATGATTTAATAAAAAGTGATTTCTTAATTCATGGACACTATATTTTTCTGCATGCTATGCGCAGGGCTCTGTGTTGTACAGGAGTAGATGTGTCAAAAAGGACACATAACGAATATGCGTGACCTGTTGTAAAACATTAGTAAATTATTAAATGTAGTTTCAAACATTTTATTTTTAAATAATTTGGTTAGAGTAATATAGTCACATTAAGCATTTATATGATGAATAAGATTGTTATAATGCTGTATTATTTTTCTTTTTTTATTATTTTATTTTCATTTACAAGTAGGCTACATCAACAATTCCAGCCTTACTGAGCGATGTTGTAAACCGTCTCTTTGCCCCACCTGATGGTGATTTCACAAACAAGTGTCACATATGACTGGGTTGTATTTAACGCTGCGGTGGTAATAGGCATTTTGGTTGACTACCTACTGTAACACGACCAACCACAGTGCACACTTTGTCGTTTAGGGATAGATTAATCTGACATTATTCAAACTGCAATAGCAGCCTGATGTGCAGTAATGACACAGCTCTTCAAAAACTGTTGTACAGACAACACCAAAGAAATGAGTTGTAAAATAAGTGTAGACTTGTTAAAGTAATAAAAACTGATTATTTCACAGACATACATTTAAAAAGCAAAGCATAGAGTACAGTGCTCATGGATATCTAATGTGCTGGTTACTGAGCACCTCAACCAAGATCCAGTGTCATGAATATTGCTAACTGTCAAATCCAGTGACTATTTCTTTAGTCCTCATTGTAAGAAAACAGTAACTTGGAAACACTCTTTCCCTGCAAACTGATTATGTGCAGTCAGATTTGTTTTTTTTTGGACTGGACTAGAATCTTTCAACGCATCCACCATCTTAAACTGAGATGCATTTTATTAGACAGCTAGCGACACAGAGACATAGCATCAGCTTTGGCCGTGTTTTGCTATCTGGCATCTAATCTTGTAAAGCCTAGCGATGCTTTCGTTTCTGGTGTTCAAACACAACATCTTTGCCTTTCAAACACACCACATGGCACTGAACACCCCTCATTCTACTATGATAAGTGATAGGCTTTAGAAGAAGAAACTGAGGAAAAAGCTGATTTGGGAGGCAAATTTAAGATTTCTGAAAATAGTAGTGGGGTCTCCAGTGGTAAGTGCAGCACACACTAAATGCACCAAGCAAGGCTCCCAGGGCCCCAAGCGGTCAGCTTGCACTGTGGGGGCCCTGATGTTTTGCTTCATTTGGCTGTCTCTGGCCTTTGGAAGCCCCCAGCAATACTAAATGAACTGCACTTTTTAAAATACCTAAGCTCTTCGTATTGTCTTTGTGATGCAGGTTCAAGGTTTCCTACCAATTCTTAAATTCTGTTCCTGTAGTGATGATTTGTGGCCTCCGGGATGTAGAAGAAATGAAAGCTAATAGTCCTGTCTTTTATTTTTGTTATTACACTACAGGATGGATTGTGCCTGCTGTTAGCGTTATTTTCACGCACTGTTGGAGTTGTTTTAGCTCCTGGTTCACTGAAGGAAATATGCAAATGAAGTAACAGTGCAAACACGCCCATGAAATTAACATAATTCCTCTTCAGCTAGGTTGTGGAGGATGCAGCAGGCTAACATGGCAGACAGTTTGATGTTTCTGTGAGGCTTTCAGTTCTTCTATACTCAGATGTATTGAAGAAGGTCAGTGAGATCATGTGTGGATGATCCCAGTATATGGTTTGCCACAAAATGCTACTCTGTTAGGTTTTCTCTGCTATGTCAGAACAGTAGTTGTTTATGATATATGTCAAGGTTCATCAGATCCAGTCCTGGAGGGACTACACTGCAAAGTTTAGTTCCAACCGTAATCAAACACACCTGAACAAGCTAGTCTGACTCTTCTGAGTATAGGAAATTGCAGGTAAGTGAGTTCGATTGTGGTTTAAACTAAACTCTGCAGGACAGTGGCCCTCCAGGGCTGGATTCGAGGAACCTTGGTATATGTGTTTGCTTGGTTCCGCAAAGTTATCATCAGATAATGTGTTATCTGAAACCTACTTTTACTGCTGCTGACTGCTGTTTACAACTAATAAAAAGAAACACTTTCAATGGATTGATTATTTACTTGGTTTTCAATCCTGGTCCTGGGGACCCACTGCTCTGAACATTTTGGATGTCTCTCTTATCTGACACACTAGCTGCATCTCAATTCAGAGGCTGCATCCTTCAAAGGCCGTATTCGAAGGCCAATTGCATTACAGCGGCACGACGAAGGCTGTCCTAATTCGAAGGCTCCTTCAAATGTGGCGTCCAAATGCGTCCTTCGTTTCCTGTGCAATGAAGGAAACAACAGATGGATCCTTCGCGGCCTCGCCTATCCCAATATTTATTGCACGCTGATGACGACAGCATTTTTTTTAAAAGAGAAAGTGCCTGATTACACTTTTAAATGTAAGTATTAGGTTTCAATTTATATCTATATATTTAATGATAAAAATATCTAATCATTAATTACTCACCCTCATGTCGTTCCACACCCGAAGGCCTTCTTTCATCTTCAGAACACAAAAGATATTTTTGATGAAATCTGAGGGTATCTGATCCACACATAGGCAGCAACGTCATTGCACCTTTTGACGTCCAGAAAGTTAGTTAAAAACATGATTAAAATAGTCAACATGACTACAGTGGTTCAACCTTAATGTTAAGAAGCGACGAGAATACATTTGTGCGCGAAAACAAAACAAAAATAACGACTTTATTCAACAGTTTGAACCGTTGTCATACGTAGTGAACTCAGTGCAGGCGTCCTTGTTTACACCCGAATGCCAGCTCATTATTGGCCGGATCCTGTGTCAGCATCACATGCATGCGTCGTGCTGCTCATGTGTTCAGCTTCGGCCAATACTGAGTTGGCGTTCGGACGTAAACAAGGAAGCCTGCACTGAGTTCACTACGTATGACAACGGTTCAAATTGTTGAAAAAAAGTCATTATTTTCGTTTTGTTTTTGTGCACAAAAAATATTCTCTTCGCTTCATAACATTAAGATTGAACCACTGTATTCACATTGACTATTTTAACCATGTTTTCAACTACCTTTCTGGATGTCAAAAGGTGCAATGACATTGCTGCCTGTGTGTGGATCAGATACCCTCGGATTTCATCAAAAATATCTTAATTTGTGTTACGAAGATGAAAAAATCACATTTCTCAATGCAAGATTGCAAAGAATTTAGGTCTTTTAGCATCTAGCATACATAATATTGTGGAAAGATTCAGGGAATCCAGAGAAATCTCAGGCCGTGTAGGGCAAGGCAGAAGACCTCCGCTGAATGTGCGTGACCTTCGAGCCCTCAGGCGGCATTACATGAGAGACTGTCATGCTACTGTTAAATATAGCCACATGGCCTCGGGAGTTCTTTTGAAAATCGTTGTCACTAAACACAGTCTGCCGCTGCATCAAGAAATGAACCTTGAATCTCTGTTACGCAAAGAGAAAGCTATACATCTGTTCAATGCAGAGATGGCGCCCAGTTCTCTGGGCTCGAGCTCGTCTCAGATGGTCCAACAGACAGTGGCAATGTGTGCTGTGGTCAGATGAGTCCAGGTTTCAGCTTGTTTTTGAGAAATACGGACATCGAGTTCTCAGTTCCAAAGACTAAAGGGACCAACCAGACTTTCATCAGCGACAGGTGCAAAAGCAAACATCTGTCATGGTACGGGGGTGCATCAGTGCAAACGGCATGGGTGACTTGCATATGTGTGAAGGTACCATTGACGTGAAGCCGTATATTGGGATTGTACAGAGACACGTGCCGCCATCAAGATGACGTCTTTCCTGGGAAGCAAGTCACATGCACATTCTGCACTTGCTAAAATAGAGTGGTTTCTGGACTTTCTACACAGTAGAAGGAATGTGCTTGACTGCCTGCCTGCAGTCCAGATCTGTCTCTTATTGAAAATGTATGGCCCATCATGAAAAGGAGAATCAGACAATGATGACCTGAGAGCAGCTGTCTTGTATCAGGCGAGATTGGGGAAAACTTCCACCTGCAAAACTGCAACTATTAGTATCCTCAATTGGGGTTGCCCCTGGTCAAGCTCCTGGAAATGGGGTTGTACATTTTACAAAAAGTCCCAACTTTTCTGCAATTGGAGTTGTATTATACAGGGCTTGACCATGTTTACTGGGTATACTTTAAGTTGGGTGACATATGCAAATACTTTATTGAAGGAAGCAGCAGCTTTATTTTTGGAGCTTTAGTTTTAGAGCAGGACCAGTGTTAATTTGTTCACAGATTTTTTTATTTTTAGTCATAGATTTTGTTAGATAGAAATGTCCACATTTTCATGTCAGCATTTTGTCATGTCATATTCATTAATTTTACTTAAATAAATTAACAAAAATGTCAAACTTTCAAAAATGTAAAAGTGGCTATATAAACTGCTATTCAAAGTTTGGAGTCAGTAATATTTTTATGAAAAAAAATTATTCAAGAAGGACTTTAAATTGATCAAAAGTGATAATAAATACTGTTATAATGTTACAAAAAAACTTAAATTCTGTTCTTTTAAACGTTCTATTCATCAAAGAATCCTGGTTTCAGCAAAAATATGAAGCAGCACAACTGTTTTCAACATTAATAATAATCAGAAATGTCTCTTGAGCGACAAATCAGCGTATTATCACCATGACAATGAAGACTGGAGTAATGATGTTGAAAATTCAGCTTTGATCACAAGAATAAATTACATTGAAAAATCTATTACAATAGAAAACAGTTATTTTACATTATAATATTTTTTCACAATATTACTGTTTTTATTATATTTTTGATCAAATAAATGAAACTTGAAAGAGTCTACTTTCAAAACCACTGAAAAAAAAATCATACCGACCCCAAACTTTGGAACAGTAGTGTATGTCATTTAAAGATAATGTATACTTTTCAAAAACTGGTTTGCCATAGCTTATAAGATTTTTTTTTTTTTTTTTTTTTTTTTTTTTTTTTTAATCTGTGCATTACATTATTTATTGCCTTAAGCATGCCTGTAGAACTGTGTCTGCGGACGTGAATCACACTTTCAGTTGTGTTTGTTGAGAGATTTGTGCTATTACTTTTCCAAGTGATTAGACTTGTTTATCTCCTGCCAGATTGTAACAGGGGTAGAAAAAAAACCCCTTGACTTCCAGAAAACAGAACATCATAGAGATCTATTGCAGTAAACATCCACCTAGCAACTACCTAGAACAACATCTTAGTAACCGCATAGAAATGCCCTAGCCATGTCATTGAATATCACCACTTTTTCTTTTAGAAGGTGTTAACATCTACTGTTAATTCTCCTTGTTTTGGAAAGAAAATGTTTTCTCTTGTCGGTTGTGTGTGACATGGATGGATTTAACCAAATGTTCAATATGGCACTTCAGAGCTCTGGCCAGACGCCGAACAGACCAAATCACAGTGAGTCAGAGCCTCTGTCATTCTCTGAAATCTGGCAGAATCACTGTAACATGACCATTTCAAATCCATGTCCTTTGAATTTAACAAAGATATTTGTTCAAAAACAAATTTAGCATACTGAACAACACATACACCAGAATATCATGCAATAATATAAAAATACAGAATATCAAGTCGATGCACAGGCTTTCGGAGAGATAAAGTCTATAGATCTGTGTGGTTGAAGACATCCTTTGATTTCTCCGAGCTCTGTTAATTTCAAACCAGGATACAGATCTTTGTATGCTGCCTTTGGATATGTCTGAATGACAGCCCTGCTGCAGATTCTGGATTTGCGAAGCTCAAGGCTTGTTGTTTTTGCCACAGAGTCATGGTTCACAGAGGTGTTGATTCACTTATGTAGGCTTTTTGTGGAGGCTTTATTTTTGATGTTCAGCAGTTCTCTGGTAAGAGTCCATCCTTCCCTGTAAGCAAACTTTAACTTCTTACCTCAGTTTGACACATCTGGCATATGAACTATTAAATTTTTATCTTTTTGTAAGCAATGCACCTGTCTTTTTTTTTTTTTTTCTGCAGACACAAGGAACAAGTAACCTCTAGTGTAGTGTTGGATAATATTTTCACCATGTACATCGACAATAACCCAGTCTGCATTGACTGATTCAGAAAAAATCTAGATCGCTTGATGCAGCGCCTTGCAACATGCAATGTCAAACACCCCATTTCTATTTTTGTCATGCTACGGAGCTACTCCAGTCACTTTTCTCATGATCTTTTGCAACATGTGAATACATTGTTAAAATTGTTTTGTTATAAATGTAATTTTCTGACCATTACATCAAAGCTTGTGATGGTTTAATGATTGGATGTTAAAATATATTCTCAAAAAGAGGGTGGTTTGTAAACAAATACTGCAGTGTGACATGTTTGTTTGTCGGCAGTGTAGTAACAAAATCAGTTACATTATCATTGGAAACAGAGGAAATGGGAATGGAAGTGCTAGTTGTCCTTAATGCTGACCCATTCTGCTTATCTAATATAATTCACCTTTGAATGTTATTATGTTAAATTCCTTTTTTTCTCATAATGATTCCATTATTCTGTCAGACCCTGGATTTATAGAAGCTTTCATTACTTTTTGATATGGAATGTGTAAGTCTGGAGAGTCTCTTAAATATAGATGAGCGTTTTATTCTTCAATTTGCGTTTGGAAGTTGCCCGCTGAGAGTCAGGCTGCCGGTGTGTCTGCTCCTGCGATAGGAAACTGGGAAATTGGAAAATTGCAAATAAGATGTAAAATTTATAGTGGCTGGTTTTGGAAGATGTCTGCTGTTAAATTGTATCTCATTCTTTGGTGTTTCTCCTTCTACTTTCATCTCTTCCCCAAAAACCTACATTTGAAACTATTTCCTTTATATTTATATTTGTGGACATTATTCTGTAAACCATGGATTTTAAGTGTCTTGGATGTTTCTTAAATATAATGGATATAAAAATGATTCTTAAATATAAATGTTTCATTATTAGTGGTGATCACTATTAATAAAGTCAGGCATCACTGTTCATATTGCACATATAGCAGGTAAGTAACTAACCCCTAACCCTAAAGATGCGGTCACATTAGAAAAATTTCAGCAAAAGGGACCATTGTCTATTGTCAGTATGTATAAGCATGTTTTGGTAAACGCTGTTACAAAAACCACAAAATTCCCAACTAAATGAAACACTGATCACCATAATGGTGACCAAACATTTCCAATAAAACATCAACATCTAAATCTGTTAATTCTCAAAAAGAACTGTAGATGAATGACAGAAATAAAGTCAGTATGGTTTGTAATAAGAGAGATTTAATGTCTTTTCAGTTGATTTCATCTAAGGCTGTGGCTGGAAGTCAGTTGTAGTTCTTGTGTTCCTCTTTCCTTTATGATTCTGCTCGTCATTATCAAGTGTCTTCAAAAATCGAACAATCATCACTCAGTTAATCACTTAAGTACCTAATTAACTCTAACACTGCTTCGGTGTTACTTTTAACACCCTGTTGGTGGTTCCCATATGAACCCCAAGCGGTGTTAATTTAACACAGGGGAATTTACTGTGTATTGAAGTAACTGGATTGAACTATGAATGTGACCACACTTTAAGGGTGTTTTCACACCTGAGCGTTTGTTTCGGAACCTGGTGCGTTTTCTCCCTTGGCTTGGTTCGTTTGGGCATATATGAACACGGCAATTGCGCTCGGACTCGCACCAAAACAATTGCTCCGTGATCGCCTGAACGAGGTGGTCTCGGCCCGATTGCAAACGAACTCTGGGGCGGTTCGCTTGTGGTGTGAAAGCAATCCGATCCAACAAACCAAACGATATCATATTTCATAACGGGAAATGTGTTATATAAAATGCAGCGGTGTTTGATTCTGTGAGTGAGCACATTAGTTAGGCTACTGCAGTTAAAAACCAAACATCTTCATCTTAAAACGTGTAATCGTGCTTCTTCGTGCAAGAACGCTGTCCCAACGAAGCCTTGATTCCCGCTCTAGCTGCATTATAGCATTCATATAGTGTTTTCATGTGTCTCGACACAGATAGTCTATTGACAGCGCTGGGAGATACAGAGAGATCGCGCTTGAATTAGTACGAATGTAGTACATAATTTAACAGCGGGAATGACAGCTACATTCGTATAGTGTTTGCGTGTCAGTACTAAACAAGCCACAATATGCTCATGAAGCGAACTTGTCAATCATTTTAATGGATGACGCAGGGCAAACTCTAATAAGGGGACAGTTGTACACGCATGTGACTTGCATAAACACATTTACACTTTGAAATATTGCCTTGTGAAAGCAAACCGAACCAAGAAAAAAATTCAAGATTGTAACAAATTAAGTCCCTGTTTCGGAACAATGCAATCAACCTACAGGTGTAAAAACGCCCTAAGAATCTAACATTAGTTTGTTCTCCAGACATGAATGATTCCTCAAATCATGTGTGATAATGAGAAAAGGTATGCTATTACTTTAAAGTCACCATGAAATCAATGGATTTATGGAATATTGTAGTATTTAGATAATTTATCCGTGCACTTCATTATTTTTTTAAAATTCATGTGCCCTCATAATCTTTAATCAAAAAACGTTAACCTCCCCTCCCCCTCAAAACAAATCATCGTGTCTTCCTGTCACATGCAATGACTCGAGGGTGGAGCTATCTGGAACTTCCAGCAGATCCAGTGACGTGAGGGATAAACGCTGTTGCTGGGTAAACGGGGGAACGCTGAAGCTGATGCTTCACTTTATAGAGATCAGTGCATTAACCAGCACTGATGCCAGTCATTGGGGAGTACATCCCCAATAAATAAAGTTCTTAATATGAGGGTGCTGCCGGTGAGTCCGGTGGAGAGAAGTCCCCCACAACTGACTGCAAACTGGCATTCAGATCTGCCTCCATTTTGTTAGCAATGCGCAACTTCCAACAATCCAATCAATTCCCGAAGGACGAAATCACGTCCCGCCCTCTCATTTCAGATGCCTTTTCATTCGGATAGACAACACAGTAGAAAAGAAAATACAATCGCAACTTCCGTTTCCTGTCGACTTTAAAAAGCAATCAGAAGGGAGCTTAAACCACTCAGAACACCTTTACAACTGTATAGCAACACCATGGCAACTACCCACAACACCTTCAGTTGCAGAAAAACAAACTAAAAATTGCTTGGAACCCCATAGAAAGCATCCAGAACACCCTTGCAACATCTTTAAAACCACTCAGAATACCTTAGCATCCGCAGAACCTCATTTTGACAAAACCCCACAACACACAAACATCATTGTTTTTTTTTTTCTACATGATTGTCTTCCTCGTTCTGCCATATTGACACCACATGACCAATTGTGTCATGCAATTGACTGGGTTAAGACTAATAAAAACAAAAATAAATTAATAATACATTTACTATACATATTGCCTAGACCATTTACAAAGCAGAAAGCATCTAAACCAAGCATCTAAACAGAAACAGAAGCATCTAAACCAAAAAGAAGCATAAACAGAAGCATCTAAACCAAACAAGCAAACCTGATAGCATAACACTACCTGATCAGAATGTGTGTGATCCATCAGAATTAGAATGAATGCAAGAACAAAATGTTCAAATAAGCATTCCCTGCTACACTGATGAAATAAACCAGTTCACATACACAGATTGAGGAGAAATCACATTGAGTGCACTTTTAATGTTGGTGCACCATAGCATCATAAAACATGCATGCACATAAACGCATCATTTGCAGAACTTAATTTTTTATATATATATAGAAAAACAGACTGTAGTACATCAAGTACATCAAGTAAATGAATCACTCGTTCCATTACAAAGTGACCCAAGAGGAGCTTCCTAAAGAGATATGAGTGTTGTCAGTGTTTAATATATGAGTCTTCTGTCTACGCAAGGATGAATGGGTTCAGGAACAGACCCCTTCAGAGGGGAAAGGAGAGCTTCAGGCCCGTTTTGTCCACGGAGAGCTGCAGTGAATTGTGTTTAACTTGTGTAGTTCCACTGGAGATATCTTATATTGCTTCAAATCCCTTTCGTTAACCAAGTCACAGCCATTTTGAGGCGTTAAGTGACGAGGTGAAGCTTTGATTTAGTCGTAGTGACGTGGATCGGTGGTCCCATCGGAGCGCTACGATACGTCCAAGACTAGAGAGCATTATGTGGAGATGTTTCCATGGAGACGGCTGCTGCAGTCGTGATGGAAAGAGAGTGAGGTGGATTATTTCCAGAGCTCCTTGCAGCCGCTCTGATGCACGTATACACACAGCGTCTGTTCCTTGAACACGTTCCCTGATCGCTCTTAAAGGGAACATATCAAGCTAAATCGAATTTCCCCTGATCTTTTCAAATACAAGTTTTGTTGTGCACTGTAGACATAACGTTTAAACTACCCAGTCCAGCCAAGGACCTACACGCTAGAGACAGTTTGACATTTGTGTTTGATGTAAAGAAATGGTGGAAAATCCATTATGAGATTTTGGACAGTGTCAGGTCATTTTGAAACCAAGTGGGAATACAGCAAATTGTGATCCCAAACTGTGAAATGGTCAACGAATGCCCATATTGGAGTTTGTTGCCACAAAAGTTCTTGACCTTTAAAATCAGTGGATTTGCAGGTTTGTTGGTTTCGTAACTCAGTGTCCTCTCAAATGCAACTTCATTGTCATTTTCATTGAAATTGATCCACTGGTTTGTCCAGTTATCCAATCACATCCACTGTTGAGGCAAAGTCACATGAGATTTTTGTTGTGCATCGAGGGAATTATTTGGTTAACGTGTTTCCATCATAGTTTATGCGCATATCTTCTTATCAGATAAAACATTTATCCACCTCAATTGAGCCCACATCAGTTGAGTTTTTTATGCACATTTTTAGAATTTATGTGCATCTTTGCGTTTCCATCCAGCTTTTTTTATGTGATATCCCAGAACATGAATAAAAATAGGTGGATGGAAACAGCCTGTGTCTGGGGCTGGATTCATGAAAATCTTGTTAAAAAGTAAGATACATTTTGAATAGTTTATAAGAAGTGCAACTCTAGAACGAATTTGTTAGTCGTTTACAAATATTTTCATAAGATCATGTTTTTTTTCTTAAGAAAAATGCCTTTGTGTGATCTGGTTGCATTTTTGCAGAAAACTTGCTGATCAACTCAATGAAAGCACCTCAATGCTTTCAATGCTCTTTTTGAACTTTCTTCAGATTATGATATCATAAGTGCACAGACCAATTGCGCCTTGGCTGTCTGACGGGACTTGGTTGCCTCTCTAGTTTTCCTGTGTGCACATACTCTTCTGTGTGCTGTTCAAAATTATGCCATAACAATTAAAAAATAAAAACAAGATTCTGATTTGACACATTTTTGTAGAGTTGTTACTGAATTTTGAGTTCAGCAATAATTAGTTCACGCATAATAACGACCGATCATTGTTTACATTATCGCTCATTGGTGTCATGTTGGGGAAAGTTACTTTTAAAATAAATGCATTACATAATTGTGTTACTCCCTAAAAAGTAACTAATTGTGTTAGTTACTTTTTATAGAAAGTTATGTATTATGTTACTTTTGCGTTCATTTTTCTTATCTGGGCTGGGCTGCTTGTTTGTTTTTTAATAACAAAAAAAAAAACTTCTATTTTTGGCAATAAAAAAAGGCGGCCCTTTCACACTGAAATGCGAGTTTGCATTTCACTGTTTTTCTTCATTTTGAGGAATACTGAATCTATTTTTGTGCAAGTGAGTTGAGTTAAATGATCACATTTAGGCTAGATCTACAATAACCACCATGTTTACACAGCGCACACAACTCCTCTTCTCTTACGATTTCTCTCAACATGAGGACAGGAAATCTGTCAGTCAATAAATGGAAAAACAAAATAGCTTACAATACTTATTTGACCAAGTAACTGAGATAGTTTGTTGTAAATTTAACAGTTATTTGTTACTTTACTTGGAAAAAGTAATTTGGTTACATAACTCGCGTTTCTTGTAACGTGTTACCTCCAACACTGGTCAGATTACTTGTGATATAATAGTGATATGTATTAAATCTAGCTAGTATCATGTTGCAATGCTCAAATTCAATCAACACCTTACCTTTGGGGATTTAATGGGCCGTTCACACAGAACGCATTTTTCCATTCCACTGCGCTACTTTTCCATTAGACGGACATCTTTAACTGTTGCAATCAAGTCTTGTGTCTTTTGGTGCGTCTCGTGCATAACACGGCATTCTGAAAATGCGGCACTCAAGTTAAAATAAGTTCAACTTTTATAAAAATAAATAAATAAATAAAAAATACGTCTCTAGATGCTTTTTTTTTTTTTTGTCGTTCAACTGACCTGTGTCTTGTATTTTTAACAGCAAAAACACGTTCTGTGTGAACTGGCCCTAAGACAAGCTGGAGGTTATCCTAATTTTAGAAGTTCTTTCTGATAATTTTTAAGATTATTTTGAAGAATTGGAATTCTTATTCTTAAGAGAAAATATAAGAACATTCTTAAGAACTATTTGCTGCAAATACAATATTTTTTTTTAATTTAGAAAATAGTGGTTGAGAATAATTTTATTCCTAAGAATTTTTTTTTAATCTAGTCCTGGGTCAATGAAATTTTTACTGAGGGTGGAATTCAACAGTAATAGAATCTCACTTTAGGGCTTTTCACACTATCTTCAGTAGCAGCTAGTTCATCTAGCAGTTGGTCAGTGTTGTATTTGTCCCGCCCCTCCTCCACTGTGATTGGACGGAGCGTTTTACCCAAAGTTGAACATTATTCAACTCTCGGCGACTAGTAAAAAAACGCCGAGCGCTCAGAGCTTCAGCGTGAGATAGATGCTTAGGGCCTCGTTACGTTCATGCCGTTTTTAAAACACGGCGCTCCCATTGAAAACAATTGGAAAAATACGCTAGCCTCAGGAAAAACCGTTTTGGTGGACACACGGCCTAACTATTTGAAGTGTGAAAAGCCCTTTTGTTATTTTCCTTGGTCGTGGCTAGTTATGCCTGTTTAGTACATGATGTAAGCTGTAAAAACATCTGAAATTTCTCATTGTAACCACATTTACACATCAGGACTTAATCAGTATTAAGCAACATAGGCCACACTTTAATAACGCTGTGAACTACACACAGAGGTTTGATAATTATAATCAAGGTCATGTACATGTAGACATCTCAGAGGTGTAGTACAGAAACAAAAAACAGTATAAAATGGTAATGAAAACATAAATTACTTATATTTTTGGTGCAGGAAACTTTGACTAACATCATGAGAGCACAACTGTAGAATAAGATAAAAAGAAGTATAGTCAAATATATTAATATAGATGAGTAATAGTGTTATTCAACCACAAAGGCTAAATAACTGATATGTTGACGCAAAATCACAAGCAGTTTGCATAGCACAGGTTTACATCTTATCTTCTTGCATTGCAAATTACAACTGGAAAAACCAAACTGGATTAATCATCTTATTTATTTATTTTAAGTGTGCAACTAGTCATGTAGAATCTGTTGAGCTGTTTGTGTGAATTTTGACTGTGTGATTTTGTTTTGCAGGGTCAGCCTGTGGGTCAGTGTGACTTTAACAGACGTCTGCTGTGCATTGAGAAGGAGATCATCTCCCCACGGTTTGAGAAAATGAAGCTGGGACAGATTGATAAAGCCAAGGAGCCCTTTAGTGTCAGGAATAAGCCTTTCTTCGACATCCATGCTGCACGCAAGGTATTCATCTGTAAACTACTGTAGCCATAGTGTTGTGAAAGGACATGTAAATACCACTTAAGAGTCCATGAATGAAAACATATAATGTGCTATGGTTATTCACATTAGTAATCTCTTTAAACTAGCAACCTTTAATATCCATCCTATCTAAACATCTCATGCAGTTCTCCTTTGCTACTGTCACTTTGTAAAACTGTATTCTCTGTGAAGCTCCGTTGAATCCATTTGTGAGGTAAAACGCACTGTAAAAATGCAAGTGCAAAGGTATTATTCAATGAAAGCGTCTCTCTGATGCTCTTTCAGAAGTTATCTGAAACTTTGAAGGTTGCAACTCAGAGAACACAAAAGAATCGAATGAATAGCAGCGCCTGTTAAAGTTTGAAATGGCTGTCTGGTTATTCCACAGGCATAATGGTTAGGTATAGAATTCTTCTGATGGTTGTGTACAGACAAGGTGTGCAGGACATAGGGGAGACTGGGGCTAGTCACCACAGACTATTTCCAATGTACTAAAGACAACAATCACCTCAAACCTTAGTCTGGCTGGTACATCCACTATACAGACAGTTTTCAGGTTGCAGACAATTGACAAATTGCAATATATTCCACATTGTGCCCATTTCAGTTCATTAAAATGGACATCCTTGTTCTTAGACCGACAGCTCTTTGTCTGGTTCTGGATGTAGGCCTTAAGGAATCTAGTTTTGTTGATGGAGTCTAGTTTTGTTGTTAGGGGGTCTGTTATTGATCTGGGTCTGGTTTTGACTTTAATTGGCACATAGCTGTGGCTTCATTGAACATTTCTAGTTCAAACTATTGAACATTTCCACCCTCATTACCCAGGAGAAAAGATTCAGCTCATTTAACACATATATACTGTATGTCTCTCATATATGAGGGCTGGGTGATAAATTGTAATCGATATTTACCAGAAAAATCCACAATATCAATAGTAAACTTTTGAGACATTTTCGATACTTAGCATTTTATATACAATATCTAGACGATCATGTGCATGTCCCTAAAAAGTCTGCATGTTCTACATGACTCAGTTTGGTCTACAACACATACAAAATCACACGTGACGCTCATGGTGTTTCAGCGTCGGCCACCTCACGATATTAGGACATGAACACATGATCTTCATCTGCAGAGCTGCTCTGAGAGTCACTTCACCAGCATTTCACCATTACATTTGAGAAAAACTGTCAGATACACACAGAAACATAAAAGGTCTTCACTACAACCCAGTTTAACTTGAAAAAATATGACAGAAAAATATTACTGATGTACAGTAAAATGTACTTCTCAAAGTAATAATAATACCTGCTTGTAAATTTCACAATTACATACAAATAAACACTGCATAATTAAATGTTCAATAGGTTGTTTGCAATCACGTGGTTCTGGTGACGCGCGAAATTAATGTGGAGGGCAAGCAGTGAAAATTAGAATGGAAGAGATGGAGAAAAGTCTGTACTGTGCTGGTTTAGAAAGGTATAAACAGAAAATCACAAAATATTTTGGACGTGACCCTTATGTTAAGAGGAGTGATTTTTCTACTGAACTGAAAGACTTGACTGCCATCGAGGAGGTAGATATAGAGAATGTGAAGCTGCCGTCACGCCGTGTTCAGGTCTGTTTCAGCTGTTTTTCTAATAGTGACGTTAAAAGCAGTATTTTTGATTTTCTGTTGTGATTGTGAAAAATGTCGCCATTGTAGGTCATTTATGCTGAATTGAGAATTGCAACAGGAGCTCACATCATCATTCAGGTAAAAAACTGGACGGTGTAATACAATTTTCGCCTTTTCTACGTGTAAAAACACTAAGGGAAGCAGGTTGAGGTGGTGACGGGGAGACGCCATATATTAAATCTAATAATGTCACTGATTGAACCCACTCCTTATCACTCAATAAAATAATTACAAAGCTGAGTGTTTTTGAAAGTGTTGTATTTTGTTTGGTTTAATAATTAATATTACATTTGCGAGTATGACTCTCACTCGGCTTGTGAATGAGTATAACTTGCACGCAGCCACTTCAAAACTGTTAACAAGCTTCTATGGGTTTGATTTTGGTTGTCATTTGTTGAAATAAATACAAAAAAAAAATGTAAAAAAAATACAGTGTGACGGTGTCTGTCCGCTGAATGCCCATCCGATTCTCCTCCGTGGTCATGGGAAAGTGAATATTTACAAAGAAAATATTCAGTTACATTTACACCCTTCCAACAAAGAACACATTGTGTTGAACACATTTTTTTTATTTGGACATTTTCTACCATATGATGGCTGAAGCAGCAGCGCGTGACACTGTTTTCACGGTAACCAGATCAACATTGTAAACGGAATTCTACAAAACTGAAGTGAAAACACCAAATGATCATGCAGTGGGATAAAATATCTTTTCTTCCTTGCAAACGATACCACGAAGAATGTGATTATTTAACCAAGTCAAAAACAAAAAAGGTATCCATATTCATTTCAGTATCAGCAGACGCAAAACGCTATAAAAGGTGACAACTTTTAAAGTTAAAAAAAACGATATAAGTTACGTAAACAATAAAAGCTCATTGTGGTTTCTCGGTTTGATAGATTTGAGCAACCATAAACGACGCAAAACATAGGAATTTCGAGTTTGTGATAGGATTCCTATATAGAAAAATCACTCCTTGCCCTCCAGCCGCATTTCGCGTGCAGCAATGACGTCATGTGCAAACAACCTATTTGAAGTAGAAAGACTGAAATAGTATTTTCTTGTAAAATGCACTCCAGTAATCCTTGTTTTATTTACAACTTCAATTTTTGCAGTGTACGTTCTGTTGTGCAGCACCTTATTTTGCAAAATAAATGCATTTACATTTTAAAAGACTAATTACATTTAGTAAGTAGTTTTATGAATTAATTTCATTAGATACCATTTTTGATGATACATTTGTATTAAATTATTAAACACAGAAAAAAAATAGTGTTTGGGAAAATATACAAATAATTTCATGATTTAAAAGGTAGCTTATTCTGTGGAGTTTACTTGTAAATAAATTAGTTATGTTTATATTCATTCTCAAGGTTGAACAAACATGTGGAATGCTCCATATTCCCAGTTAATGGTATAGTGATAAACATAGATATCAAATGATATGCAAAAGTGCCATGCATGTCAGGGCCATTTCTGTTGTGGTTTAATCAGACATTGCTGTTCAGACCTGTAATGCACAGATATGAACCCCACAAAAAGACCTTTTTCCTGCTCTCTTACAAAGGCCTTACAGTTCAATATCAGAAACATCAGCCAATTATCTGTGCTTTTCTGCTCCCTGTCTATGAGGGATAAGTGGGATCATTTTCTGTGAAATTAACATGCTGGAGGGTTTCTGAGAAATTTCCCGCAAGAAGAGATTCTCACCCCATGTCTGCAGTAGCCTCTCTTTAGCCACATTTCATTCTCTGTTCATTGTTCACCATGAATAAGTCTGTTTTCCTCTGGTCTGGTTCCTCTGTGCCCCTAACTTCAAGCTCATGTGCTAGATGTGTATGTGTGTCTCGGCTTTGTCTTGTTCGGGTCTGATCTGAAGATGAAGTCTTGCAGGATGAAGTCATAATGACAGGCTGTTGAGAACTGAGAGAGTGTCATTGTTGTAGTCTCCAGCCATCTGATGTGCGGACAGGAAATGGAAAATAGAGGAGTGGAAAAAGATTCCCATCAGTAATCGGTACAGAATGGCATCTCTACTGCGGACTATGGTCAGGATCAAAGAGCTTTTGTCTGGGGGTTCATTCATTCACTCACGATTTCATCAGATATGAAGCCTCCATCAGTTATGAGGAGCAGCGATGTCAGTTCTTGTCATCCCTCAGCAAGAGGACTGACTCTCAGAACATGAACTACACAGCAGTATGCTGGACACGTTACATTTACGCTGCTGTCTGCTGATATCTAGGTCATAAATACCAGCTTGTGAATGATAATCCTCTGTGGTCAGTATGATATGAATACATGATGAAGATATGAAATGTTCACTGTTTTGAAAGCTTGAGAGGCACAAATGCAAACAACTTTACATATATTTGTACATTTCAGTTACAGATACAAAATGACCTACATTTGGTTGCAAATTATTTGTGCATTAATAAATTGATTTATGATATTTCTCATATATTTATGCATCTGACGAGCTCAAGTGCTTGCCTTTGTGTGGTTTTGACATTCTCCCACCATTATATATGTGGCATTAAAGCCCTGCCAGCACAAACAATGTTTTTTTTTTCCATTTGCAACAAAACCCATCTGTGAGCTAGACGTAAATATCCAGTCACTAATTAAGTTATAATTATTGCATATTTATGTGCATCCTGTCACCATGAACTGGTCTATCAATCATCCTGTCAAGGTTAAAATTCTGTTCGTCGACATCCTGACACGTCTCAATTCTTTTTCTCTATCCTTCATGCATTATTCCTCTTGAATTTCATTTATTTTCAGCTACCATACAATGCTTTCTACATTTGTTCTGACATTCTCTTGAGTAGTCATTTTTATTCTCAACCATTAAACTTATGTGATATTTAAAAACAATTAAAAGCTGATGAAGCACTGTCAAAAAGGTGAGACAGTTGCAGATCTGAGGAGATACGGGTATTTCTTGTGAAAGAATTACAGTGCCTATAGAAAGTCATCATACCCTGTGAAAATCTTTACCTTTTGTCACATTGCACCCTGGAAAACAAAATAAATTTAGTCTAAATTTTTGAGCTGTATGTACACATTATAATCCTCATCATCCAAGTGAAAATAACATTTTAAAACATTCTGGAGGATTATTAAAAATTGATTAGTGACACCTGACATCAATTGTAGTTGTAAATTTGTATTAAAAAAAAAAAAAAAAAAAGCTGGAAAAGTTTTATTTATTTATTTTTTTTTATTTGTTTTGATTTCAGGCTGTATGACAAATAAAGTAACTTTCAAAGGGATATGCTGATTTTCTGTAGGCACTGTAGCTTTAAGTACACTATTTTATCAATTTTGATTTAATGATTTAAAGATGCACGTAGTTAGAGTGGGATGGTTGGGGGGTTCAAACAAATCAAATGAAATGTGTAACATCAAATAATGATATTTATAGAAAAAAAAAATTGAATAGATTTTTACAATAACAAATATTGTAATTTCCTGGCCTTTTAAAGCAGTCACATTTGTACTTCAAGTAAGTAACTTAATTGTAGTTAACATCCAGCTTAATGTTGCTATATATTATGTATTTATATCATCAAAAATAATTAATATGTTTATTGAGTAAAAGATGCCTCCTATAGTTTTTAGTGGTCCATCAAAACCTTCAGCACTCCTGCATTGATGCTGAATCCTTGTGCATGTGCTTCAGTCAGTGACGTTATTGGCCGCTGCTATAATAACAGACGCTTTTCAAGTCACACGGTTGGCTACTGCTGTTTTTAAACACATGATTGTCAGTAATGTGATTGTCACAATTGTCTGCTAAAGTAATTGCACAATAACCCCACAAAAAAATCTCTGCAGGTATCACCCAATGACCAATTTTGCAGATGCTTTTATCCAAAGCGACTTACAAGTGAGGAATACAACAAGCGAATCATTGTGAAGAGTCAATAGACACAAGAAGTGCTCACAATACAAGTTTCAGACATTGCTTAGAGTAGCTTAAGCTAGAATAGGGAGGGAATAGAGGAAGTGAAAGCATTTTTTTTTTCCTTTCAGAATGCCGAATTGTGTGGAAAAGTGTGTTGTTTGTATCAGAAATGTTCAAGGGGGTGGGCCTTCATAAAACAAAGTAGAGTATGAAAATTGCATGCCAAATTACCAAGAACAAATATAATGCATCACAGTTCAAAGTTTCAAAACAGCAAATATCAACAACCTATAAAAAATTATACTGTAAAAAATTCCACTTAAAAAAAAATTGTTGCTGCTTTAAATTAAGTATAATCAAATTGGCTGTGCAAATAATTTCAACATGAATTATATTAAGGCTACATCCACACGAAGCCAGAGCTTTCCCTATCCGATCTTTTTTTTTTCCTCATCTCAAGAAATATCTGCGTACACACGAAACCACTGAAACCGACTCAAAACGATGTAGTATACATGCCAGATCAGTATGTGGCGCTGTGATTCTGCCACAGGGATACACTAAAAATGGAGAACAATACTTGGAGCATGCGCATAAACCTTGCGCGCTGTATACAAACTTTAGTAAAGCTTAGAAAAAAAGCTTTATTTTAGTAAAGCTAATAGGCTCAGTAGCTTCTGCAGCATGAACACAAGCATGTAGTCTGCTATTGTTGTTGTTGTTGCTGTTTTGTGCTGTTAGCGGTGTCTGGCTAGGGTCGACAAGTGGGGTGATGACATCATCGTTTCACCAAAAATACGGATTGGCTGTACACACAAAAACGCAAGGGCGTCATTTTCAGATTTATCCACTCTGGGACCCGGTTTCAAAAAATACCGGTTTCACCTTCTGAAAACGCCGGATCCATCTGGACGAAACGCCTATACGATACAAATTTTTTGCGTATACAGCTAAACTTGTCTCCGTGTGGACGGGCCCTAAAACTGACTTTAAAAATCTAGTTGAATCTCATATAAAAAGTAGAAACAGAACTTGGTTAAAAACGAAGATGAACTCATCATAATCTCTGTCAGTACATGTTAAAGGAATCGCCTGGATTCATTTCTAGCCTTGGTTTCTTGCAGCTGTACAATTTGGATAACCAATTGAGGCTTTTTAAAGTATCAGCTGATTGATATTTGCGTTGCCATTTTCAAATTCAACTCCACAAACGCCTAAATCTTAATATTACAAATTTTACAACTGTGCGTTGTAAAGACGGGACTAACAGAAACTGACGAATCAAATGTAACATTTCATTTTGACAAGTGGATCATATGCACCTATAGAGAGAGGAAAAATGCCTAATTGATAATTAATTTGGAAAATGACCATCTTTTGATTGGGTGGGCCCTGCACCCATAGCTTTGCCTCTGGTTTGTATCCCTGCTAGTAGTTCTAAAGGCTTGGTGGAAAGAAAGAAACAAGGAAAGAACGATAGAAAGAACAAACAAAATAATGAAAGAAAGAACAAACGAAAGAATGAAATAATGAAAGAACAAACAAAATAACGAAATAACGAAAGAACAAACAAAATAATGAAAGTAAGAATGAAATAATGAAAGAAAGAACAAAATGAACCAAAATTAAAAGAAAAGACAAATGAAAAAAGAAAAAGAACAAGAAAGAGAACAAATTAAAAAAAACAAAAAACAATGAAACAATAAGCTAAAGACAAAACAAAGAGAACAAAATGAAAAATAACGATGATAAGAGACCAAAAAGAGACAAAATTAGCAAAAGAGAAAATAAATGATTACAAAAAAGGAAATACAGTGCTTGCAGAATTATTAGAGTTCATTTTTAGTCCATCTCCTACCCTGAAGTCTGTTTTGCAGAGATGGACAAAAAATGAACTCCCAAAACTTGCTGCCAGATTCTGGATAAATTCTTCAAACAGTGGTACAAGAGGATGTGGTGCTGGTCCTTCAAGAGTCATTCTCAATCTGTCTGTCTATAAAGCCTATAAAAAAAAAAAAAAAAACAGTCTTCATGTATTTTACAACACTTCAGCTTGTGATTCTTATTAAGTGGGGGTCGTTTTTTAGGATTCTTTACCTAACCCAAGTCTCTGAGATCCTGACACCTTGCACTTCTGGAAGTTCTGGAAAATGGTGGCGCTGGAGACTAAAGGGATCCTGATGGTTTCACACTTAATTCTTCACCTTAATTCTTAATTCTTTTGCAGTTAACATGTCTTTTCTTTTCCACCTGTTTTTGTCTGACCCTGCTGACCCAATGAGCATTTCACTGTCCAATGGTCATGCCTTAACTGCCATTTCTAGTATTGCATTAGTATTGCATCCTTCTCATGGGCATTTAATAATTTTTGACTTGACTTTAAAAGAAAACGTACCTAATAATTCTGCACACCTGAATATAAGGCGTTTTTCATTTACAGCCTTCATGAATAATTATATATCACTTATAAATGATTAAATACAAAATTAATAGTAGTTATTAAGATTAATGTGGTTTGGAATTGTTAATTGTTGATGTGCCTGGAAAACAAATATGATCAGAAAATCAACGTGCCTAATAATTCTGCACACTGTAAATGAACAAGAACAAAAAGGAATGAATGAAGGATAACAAATGACCAAAAGAAACCCTTGAATGAGAGAATGAGAGTGAGACCAATAAATAAATAAATAAATGATTAAATGAAAGAAAGTTCATTAAAAAGAAGAAATTAATGAAGAACTCGATTGACAAAAGAAAAAGAACAAACAGAATGGATCAGACCTTGAAAAGGGTTTAGAAATGTATGAAAAAAGAATCAAAAGAAAACGAGTGAACAAAAATGTGAAAATGACAGAATGAAAGTGAACAACAGAAAAGATGAAAAAGAGTGAAAAAGATGAAAGGAAGAGAATGAAAGCATGAAAGAATGAATGAGAGAACAAATCATACAGAAAGAACAAATGAAGAAAGGATAAAGAAAGAAAAAATAGAACAACCTAAAATAGAGAAGAAACAAAAAGGAAGAGAACCAAAAAAAGAAAGAGGCTCATCTGTGATGGAAATTTTAAGAGCACAGTGATGAACAACCTGTTCCTCAGTGTTTCAGACTCTTCCCACACGTTTGCACCGCTCACAGCAAACCTTTCATCTCAAATACGACTTTGAAAGAGTTTAACGGGAGTTAATGATCTCATTAAGTGGTAATGTCCTCATTAAACAGGGTCGGTTATGGAAAAGTGCCTTACTAGAACAGACTGTGAATACTGCAGGTAGAGGCTAGTATGGAGAGGGCTGCTGCTCCTCTGAGCTTTGAGGCTGAGTTGTATTAGGCATGAACGATGCTGTTTGCTGCAGACTGCCTGACTGACTAGAATTTTAATACACCATCCAAGGCTCTTTCAACAGCAGAGCAGTCGTGTTTCTGAGAGATTAAACAAGAAAATAAAGCAGCTAATGTGGAGTGGAGGGTCGGCTTCATTTGAGTCATGGAGAGAAAATCTCTGTTAAGGCTCTGCTGCTGTAGCCCTGTGTGCTGTGCTAATATAACAAAGTCCCTGTGGATTATGGTTAAGGTCGTAGAGCGGCACGTTCAGCTGAGGACAGATTATCGTTAATGAAAGAAGTCGAGAGTTTTTCTATTGAACAATGTTCAGTTCAGTGTGATATCAGGGTGGCAGACCTTGTCTGAGTTGTGAAGCGAACATTGATGGCAGAAATCCGTTTAAACACAGACAGGCTCAAGGTCTTGAAACATTTATTAGAAAGGAATTCATTTATGGCAGCTGCTCTATAGACAGGGTCACGCTAATGAAAATGTTAAATCTGAGAGCTCTGCCGCCCACTCGCTCAATTTCACACTGTACTTTCTGTTGTTTGAGATATGCATTTTTTATTTCTGTACACTTCCCTTTTATAATGTATTGTTTACATAAAATATTGGACGCCATTTCTCAAGGATGTTTCTCAAAGTCAACATGAAATCAAAATGCACTTTATTATACGTGTTTCTGGTGTTACTGTTGATTCATCAGTACAGATTAAACGATGCCTGTCCCAATGCATCAAATAGTCCTTGCCTACATTTTCTTTTTATTATTCAATATCCAGGTTCATGTTGATTTTTTTTCAGGAACATTTAAAGGGTTCATTCACACAAAATTCTATTGTCCTAATTCATACTCACCCTCATGTCATTGCCAGCCCATAAGACTTTCATTCATCTTAACAAAAATTAAAAAACTTTTGAAACCCAAGAGATTTTTGTCCCTCTATTGAAAGTCCACTCACCCAAAACTTTGACACCTCAAGAAGTTTTTTGACATTTCATAAATGATGGCTTTATATAATGAACAGATTTGATTTAGGCTTTTATTCACATATAAACATTGATCAACACATGAGGCACTCAAATGGTAAACAGAAGCTCAACCATGCTTGCTTGACGCATGAGAAAAAACCTCAATGGTTCTTGCATGTCAATCGATCACATTACAGCTTCCTTTTAACATATTTGATGTGCTCTATGTGAATTGATCGATGTTTATATGTGAATAAAAGCTTAAATTAAATCTGTTCATTGTATAAAGTGATTGTTTCTCTTCAGAAGAATTGGTAAGACTTGAGAGGACTTAAACCGCTTGATTCAAATGGATTACTTTTACAATCTCTATATGAACTTTTTTAAGGTGTCAGAATTTTGGTGGAAAAGTCTTTCAATGGAGGGACAGAAAATCTTCAAAACATCTTCATTTGTGTTTCGAACATTTCATATGTAAGCAGTAAGCTGTTCATATGTTGATTTTCTCTAAAAAACTAACATTGAGGCTCTGTGGCTCTTTCAAAACATGGCTGTGTTTGTGGAAGCAGTCTGACATGTCATCTTCTGGCTCAGTGGTGTGAATTTGGGACTGTGCTACCTTTTTTTCCCAAACAAAGGCAGATGGAGAGAGTGTTTGGGGAAATCTGTTTTGGAAACTTTACCTGGAAGTTTTTTTTTTTTTTTCTAACTGATTTTTAGCTGTCTTGTCCTCTGTCCTGGTGATTGTCTCTGCCCACAGGCTACATGTTTTTTATGCCACATACACATTATACATTCTCATTGTCTTTTGCTTTGTTCACAGCTCCTGGAGGGCAGTTTCACCTCGCAGGTCAGCCATGAAGTTGATGGTCTTATCTTCCAGCCTATAGGGGTGAGTCTGACACAAATACAAACGGGTAGAAGAAAAATGCACTGCGACTGCAAATTCAGGCTGTGGGGGAAATGGAGGCTGGATGTAACTTTGCCACACAATAATTACCTGCAGTTAGCTGAAGAGTCAATAAGAGGGTTTGTTTTATGTTCATTCAGGCTTCCTCATAAGCATTTCAGTTTATATAAGTAAGCATCCATCATTTATGCTGCATTATACAGTGTGTATGCACACGAATGCTATCAAGCCTCAAACTAAACCGAGACTTTGTGAGTCTCGGCCAAAGACAGGCTTTTAGTTTTGCATGAAGTAAACATGAATTATGAATTTTGCACAAATATCATATACATATGTGTCATGTGTAACTGCTGCACCAGGATATAGTTAACCCTATAATGGCTACTGTATCATATTTGAGTTTCCAAGGCCTCTAAATTATCAACATAATCAAAAGTTTGCTGTAAAACGTTGCACACAATCTACTACATGCCGTCTGATTGTAGTTTATACTTTTTTAGTAAGTTAAATGTCATTTAGTATACTTGTAAAAACATCCACCTTCAGCTCGTGGTTCACGTGTCTTTTTGCTGTAAAATCTTTACTTTTTGAAGTAAACAAGAATATCTTTGATATTACTAGTGATATTTCAAAATGAACACTTACTGGACTGCAGCAAAATTATGATTATCCATGCATAATTTTTTAGAAAAGTCATTTCAAATGTAAGTGCAGGCTTTAGAGGAACGTTAAAAGCATTGCATTATATGTTTTAAAACTGCAGAGCTTTGATCATAAAGCTAAGTATTTAAATAAGCATTTACTAAGACATATTATTGGAGATATCGATATTTATATGCATTTTATGTAAGCATCTTCTAAACTGTTATAAAGATCACAGAATGTTTAGACTGAGATATTTACAAGAACATGACGATCAATCAAATAATAAATGATAATAAACTAATATGCCTATAGTTTGTCTTTTTATAAATTGGGCTGGGCAGACATTTAAGAAAAATAAATTCCTATAGCTAAACCCCCAAACATTTGAATTCTCTGAAGAAAGCCCAGGATGCCCACATTAGAATTCACCAGGCATGTGGCTTTAAAAATGTTGCATGTATGGTCACAGACAAATTCACAAAAAAAAAAAAAAAAAGACAAATCCTCTATAGAGGACAAAAGCAGGTCCCAGGAGGAAAAACGCACGAGAGATTCACAGCAGGTGTGCCAGATTGAAAACATAAGCTTGGCATCAATGTGCCATTGACTGATTAGAAACAAAACAGAAGAGAGAGGCTCTTTTAGTTGCATCATTAAAGCTGCAGAAACATAAAAAAATGTTTTTCTGGTGAAAAAAACCCCCAATATTGTTCAGTCTTTCTGCAGATGCAAGGTAAAGGTCATACACACCACATTTCTGTGACAACCGATCAATCACGTCAATATGTTTAAAAATGTATTAAAGGAAATGTCCTCAGAAGCCCTCTATTCATACAGCGTAATGTATTTTCTTTGCTGATATGGTGTTTGGGATTTCTAGCAGCCATCTCTCATAGTTGCTTTGATATTGACTTTCTTTCAGTGTAATGCAATGAGACATTTTGTAGACAGTGATACCAAACCTCTGAACTTCATACATTCCATACAGATGTCCAGGACATTGTCTTAATGTAACACTGCTGAAGAAAGTGCACATTAGTCAGGTGTATTGTAATAATTCCAATCTTATATTCAGCATGTCTCACATGCAGTGCTATTCTCATTTCCACATGTCCTCCAGCCTCTCATTTTGAAAGAGAAAAATCCTGTGACCCTGTGCGTTAGATCAGGTTAGATGTAAACTGCAGGAGGATAGATCTCTAGTAGCAGACTGTGCACCCCTGACTTACATTTTAAATAATAGCCTGTCTATTTGCATTCTATCTTATCTAATTTGCATTACAGCAATGTAAAAAAAAAAGGAAAAAAAAAAAGACAAATTTATCATTTTAATATTTATGAATCATATATAAGTACATGTGAATGTGAAGGAGTACTACAATCTACAAACACATCCGGTGTAAATGCCCTGAATGACAAAATGAGGAACATAATGTACAGATACAGAGATAGTAATGTTGTTGCAAAAAAAAAAAAAAAATTAACTTGTTCCTGGTTTCAGGAGGTAGGGGTTTGTATGGGGTTTTTCAGAGAGAGGCGGGGTGATTTGAGTTCAGGGGAAAAAGCTGTTGAGCAGTCTGGTGGAGCGGGCCCTGGTGCTCCGATACCGTCTTCCTGATGGTAGGAGCTGGAAGAGACTGTGGGAGGGGTGGGTGGGGTCCTTCACGATACTGTTGGCTTTGCTGGAGCATTGTGCTAGGAAAATGTCCTGGATGGAAGGGAGAGGGACACAGATGATCTTTGCAGCTGAGTTCACTGTCTGCTGGAGGGCCTTGCGGTCTGTGGCGCTACAGTTCCCATACCAGACAGTGATGTAGCTGGTCAGCACACTCTCAATGGTTCCTCTGTAGAATGTGGTGAGGATGGGTGGAGGGAGACTTGCTCTTTTCAGCCGGTGGAGAAAGTGTAGGCGCTGTTGTGCCTTCTTGGAGAGTGACGTGGTGTTGGTGGTCCAGCTGAGATCCTCTGTGATGTGCACCCCCAGGAATTTAGTGCTGCTGACTCTCTCCACAGTCGAGCTGCTGATAGTTGGTGGGAGGTGGTCAGTAGAGTTTCTTGAAGCGTGAAGAGCAGCGGGCTGAGCACACAGTCTTGTGGGGCTCCTGTGCTCAGTGTGGTAGTGCTCGAGGTGTTGTGGCCAACACGGACTGACTGAGGTCTTCCGGTTAGAAAGTCCAAGATCCAATTACAGAGGGACGAGTTGAGGCCCAGCAAGTTTAGTTTTTTGCTGTTGAGGGATTGTGTTGAAGAGTTGTGGACTTGAGACACATGGGGACGACTGCCTGGCTCAGCGAGATGTTGACGATATCTGTTGAAACATCTTTAGGACATTTGTCAGCTGTGCAGTACAGTCTCTCAGTACACGGCCAGGTATGTTGTCAGGACCTGCAGCCTTGCGTAGGTGTCCTAGATAGGGTCTTCCTTACGTCGGCTGGAGACAGACCAGCTCAGCAACAGACCAGCCTGAGCCCACCGCAGATGTGGAGCTGGAGCCTGCCACGATAGCAGCGCCAGTGAGCAAAACTGAGCCAAAGATCATCCCTGAGCCCGAGCCCAACTAATCGTTCGACCAGGTGCAAAAACGTCAGTCATTGAGGGACTGAGCCGTCAACAATGTCAGTCACCGAGGGACTGCTGGTGGAGTTTTTTAAGGGGATGACTTGGAGCTCTGCCCCCTCAATAGCGGCAGAAAGAGCACTGGTAAATTGGGAGAATGAGTGTTTTCTGCCTGTTTTGTTTCCCTGCAACTAGCCTGTTTCTTCACTCAGCACCGAATTGTTAGAGTTTGTGTTCCCGCCCTGCCTCCCACGCCCACCTCCTCTGCCTGTTTCGAGTCTGCCCAGTGAAAGTTCCTTGTCGACCAATGTATGTCTGTCCTCTATCATCTGAGAAAACATTTTGTGAACCCCTGCTTTCACTGCTCAGTCCTTCAGCCCTGCCTGCACTCTCTCAGTCCAGCCCTTTCGTTTCCTCCTACTCTGCCTGATATAACCTTCTTGGATCAGCCTCATACTGTTAGCTTGCTAGTCCAGGCCTGGAGTGTCGACCCACTAGATCCGCCTTTAACCTCAAAGCCCGTAACTCCACATCAGCCTGTCGAGCAGTTGGTTCTGCCTTGGCTCCTCGCCCCCTCGGCTCCACCCGGGACCCTCGTCCCTCCGGCTCCGTCTTGGTCAGTTGTCGCTCTACCATGGACTTATGGGACTTCAGCTGTGCTCGTCCCTCCACCCTTTTGGCTCCAGAGGACTCCTCCTTCACTCCAGCTCCGCCTTCGTCTCAGTCCTCCGGCACCCTGGCTCCACCATGGTTGCTCATCACTGAACTCCTTCTGTGATGCCCAGTCCCTTCAGTTTGTTGTCTCTGCCTGGGTCTTCACTGCCAGCAGCTCCATTTCAGTCAGTTGTCCTCCTGGTTCCTTCTGCCAAGCCTCCACCATGGCTCCTCCCTCCCTCGACTACGCTGTGGGCCTGCATCCTGGTCATCCTGCTAGGTGATCTGCCCTGACTCCTCCCACCTTCATCTCCACCCTGGCTCCTCCTGCCTCTGCCTCCACCCTGGCCCTGCCTGTCTTGTGTTCCTGCTCTGCTTCCCTCACCTAAGCCTCCTCCCGCCTACCTCTGTTTGACTCTGTTTTTTGAGGATGTTGTTATCAAAAAGAGGTTATGCATTCTTGAGGGGGAATAATGTCACAGTTTATCTGTGTTTGTTTTGGTTTTGGGTGGGTTTTGCTCATGTTTTAGTTCAATTTCTTTGGTTTTCATCTGTTTCCATGGTTTTTCATTGTTTGATTAATTTGCACACCTGTTATTAATTCTGTCATTGGTTTGGTTTGTCTATTTAAGATCTGCGTTTCAATCAGTTCATGGTCAGTTTTCGTCATAATATACCTGGTTTTGTTCTCGTTTCAAAGTAAGTGTGTTTTGAGTTTGTTGTTTAATAAAAACTATACTGCTGCAATTACATCCACTACTTGATCATTGTGTACAACCGCGGCATGACAAGGTTCAGTTTCATAATGTTAATTATATCACTTTGGGTAACAAAGAATCTTGCAGCTTATTGATTCTGCAGCCTGATGTTTTCCTAAATGTGTCAATAAGACTTAGTAAAGTGGGATTAGATGTGTCAAGGCAGTTTAGATAGAGTAAGACATCAATAGCGCAAAGGCTATTTTATGCTCTACAAAAGGTTCTGTGGCAATTATAAAAAGGACAGAGGAGCCCTGCTTCTGGAAATGTTGAATGACTTTGACACCGTGTTGTTGATCAGCCCTGCAGCTGTAGGATTTTTATAGAACAAGCCAATCAACCAAATCCAAATCTCTTTAGCATTTCAAAAAGATATGCCCATTCAACCCTTTTAAAAGCCCTTGTGTGCATCCACTGATAGCAGAGCATGTCAGACTTCCCTCTTTGATGCTGAACAATATCCAGTCCTTCTGGTCATTCCCTGTTAGGTAATATATAAATATTGTAACTGCTAGACTTCCTGCCACAATTTGTACAAGGTTTTGATCAGTTCCGAAACCTGGTGAGCCACCTCTCGGGTTTTGGTACCAGGCAAAGGGCAGCTTAACTTTGCTGCTTCCTAAGACACTTTTTTTTTTAACCAAATTCTCAAGGTGTGTGTTTCAGTTACCTTTGTTCACTTATCTTAAATACGAGTCTGATTCAAGGTTGTTTAACTTGAATGTGCGATTTCACAGCATTGACCAATGTAAAACTTCATGCATCGCTACACTATTGATAATGGACAATGAACCAGTGGACCACTCTTTAAGGCAGCACTGTGTGTATATAATTTGTAGAACTTCTACAAGAATACTTGTAGAAGTTAACTGAGTGAAAAAATAAATCCAAGACGAAGAAAAAAATCGAAATTACATTATCTCCTGTTGCCTGTATTGAAATCCAATGTGCTTTCTCTCTATGTAGAACCATTGAAATCAGTCAATATCTGTTTGCCCACCTGTTAGAACTGGTAGAGCATGGCGCCAGCAATGTCAAGGTTATGGGTATAATTGCCAGGTATTGCACATAATGGCAAAATGTATACTTTAAGTGCACTGATGCTTTGAATAAAAGCAACTGCCAAATGCTCAGATGTAAATATCCATTTCACGTACGATGCTGCCTGTGTAAGCAAGAGACAATAGCTGGGGTTCCATTCCAAATTGTTTCACATTTGGTATGTGCCTTTATGAACATTCAGAAAATGAAGTATTTTCATATGCATTATCCTGAGGAAGCCCATCTTGTTGTGATGAAGCAGCTGAATGACCTCCTTGATTTCTCTGGGGAGATTTGTATTTGCTGTATTAGAGCAATTAAACATGGTTTTAAATGCTGCAGGAGGGAGATGTTGCAGATGAGGTGCAATAGTTCACATAATGATGGCTCAAATGGCTGCCCACTGCTCCTGTGTGTGTGCACTAACTTGGATGGGTTAAATGCAGAGGACAAATTCCGAGGGTTACTCGGAATGTCACTTTCACTTAAATATTATGCATATATTCACGTATGTACACGTTTCTCTTTGTGAGCTTTGGTTAGGGGTGGCTGAAATGCAACTTTACTCACCTTAACTGCCAGCCTGCATGGAGAGGTTTTTGAGACTCCAGTGATACCAGCAGCTTCAAATACCTGTTTGCTGCTCAACAGTGGCTTTTTTTTTTATAGCTGCCCTTTTAATACAATTAACTTGTTTGACAGAAACTTTCCTGAATAAACCTTGATCTGACCGAGTTCTGCTGTGCTCTAAGTTCGATAATCTCCATTCAGTTTTCACAAAATATTAGTTGTTTTTCATACCTTTTGCATAACATTGCACCATTTCATGCTTTTTATCTTCAGAAAGATATTTCTTCCTCCCCATATTGCATGAGAACTGTGCTTAATAATGTGGAACAACCTCTTTAAGTAGGTTTTCCATTTACATAAGAAGACCTGGCAAACTACACTGCTCAAAAAAATTAAAGGAACACTTTGAAAACACATCAGATCCCAATGGGGGAAAATATCATGCTGGATATCTATACTGATATGGAATGGGTAATGTGTTCGAAACGAAAGGATGCCACATCGTTTGATGGAAATTAAAATTATCAACCTACAGAGGACTGAATTCAAAGACACCCCGAAAATCAAGGTGAAAAAATGATGCAGCAGGCTAGTCCATTTTGCTGAAATTTCATTGCAGCAACTCAAAATGGTACTCAGTAGTTTGTATGGCCCCCACGTGCTTGTATGCATGCCTGACAACGTCGGGGCATGCTCCTAATGAGACGACGGATGGTGTCCTGGGGTATTTCCTCCCAGTTCTGGACCAGGGCATCACTGAGCTCCTGGACAGTCTGAGGTGCAACCTGGTGGAGTCGAATGGACCGAAACATAATGTCCCAGAGGTGTTCTATTGAATTTAGGTCAGGCGAGCGTGGGGGCCATTCAATGGTATCAATTTCTTCATCCTCCAGGAACTGCCTACATACTCTCGCCACATGAGGCCGGGCATTGTCATGCACCAGGAGGAACCCAGGACCCACTGCACCTAATGGCAGTCAGGGAGCCATTGTCTAGCCTGTAGAGGTCTGTGCGTCCCTCCATGGATATGCCTCCCCAGACCATCACTGACCCACCACCAAACCGGTCATGCTGAACGATGTTACAGGCAGCATAATGTTCTCCACGGCTTCTCCAGACCCTTTCACGTCTGTCACGTGCTCAGGGTGAACCTGCTCTCATCTGTGAACAGCACAGGACGCCAGTGGCGGACCTGCCAATTCTGGTGTTCAATGGCAAATGCCAACCAAGCTTCATGGTGCCGGGCAGTGAGCACAGGGCCCACTATAGGATGTTGGGCCCTCAGGCCACCCTCATGATGTCTGTTTCTGATTGTTTGGTCAGATACATTCACACCAGTGGCCTGCTGGAGGTCATTTTGTAGGGCTCTGGCAGTGCTCATCCTGTTCCTCCTTGCACAAAGGAGCAGATACCGGTCCTGCTGATGGGTCAAGGACCTTCTACAGCCCTGTCCAGCTCTCCTAGAGTAACTGCCTGTCTCCTGGAATCTTCTCCATGCTCTTGAGGCTGTGCTGGGAGGCACAGCAAACCTTCTGGCAATGGCACGTATTGATGTGCCATCCTGGAGGAGTTAGACTGCCTGTGCAACCTCTGTAGGGTCCAGGTATCGCCTCATGCTACCAGTAGTGACACTGACCCCTAGCCAAATGCAAAACTAGTGAAAAACAGTCAGAAAAGATGAGTAGGGAAAAAAATGTCAGTGGCCTCCACCTGTAAAACCATTCTGCTTACATTCTCCTTTCACATGCATATATTTCTACTCTCACACACTTACATTCTCCTTTCACATACACATAATTCTACTCACACACTTTACATTCTCCTTTCACATACACATAATTCTACTCACACACTTTACATTCTCCTTTCACATACACATAATTCTACTCTCACACACATTCTCCTTTCACATGCATATATTTATACTCTCACACACATACATTCTCCTTTCACATACATGTGTATATTTTGGGTTGTTTTTAGCGCAAGGGCTGGGTAAATATAGGACAGAACACAGTTTGGTCTAATTTTACTCAGCAAATTGGGTTGTTTATTTACCCAGCATAAAGGGTTGATGTTATTAATTATTATTATTTTTTTTTTATGATATAGCTTATTTAGTACTTACAGATTAAATAATCTAAACCAATGGTTCCCAACCTTTTTAGCCTCAAGTACCCCTACAACCCCATCAATAAGGCTCAAGTACCCCTTCATTGTATACACCGATCAGGCATAACATTATGACCACCTTCCTAATATTGCTACTAAAACAGCCCTGACCCGTTGAGGCATGGACTCCACTAGACCCCTGAAGGTGTGCTGTGGTATCTGGCACCAAGATGTTAGCAGCAGATCCTTTAAGTCCTGTAAGTTGCGAGGTGGGGCCTCCATGGATCGGACTTGTTTGTTCAGCACATCCCACAAATGCTTGATTGGATTGAGATCTGGGGAATTTGGAGGCCAAGTCAATACCTCAAACTCGTTGTTGTCCTGAACCATTTTTGCTTTGTGGCAGGGCGCATTATCCTGCTGAAAGAGGCCACAACCACCAGGGAATACCGTTTCCATGAAAGGGTGTACATGGTCTGCAACAATGCTTAGGTAGGTGCTACGTGTCAAAGTAACAACCACATGGATGGCAGAACCCAAGGTTTTCCAGCAGAACATTGCCCAAAGCATCACACTGCCTCTGCCGGCTTGCCTTCTTCTCATAGTGCATACTGGTGCCATGTGTTCCCCAGGTAAGCGATGCACCCAGCCATCCATGTGATGTAAAAGAAAACATGATTCATCAGACCAGGCCACTTTCTTCCATTGCTCCGTGGTCCAGTTCTGATGCATCAAACTCGCTCAAATCCTTACACTTGTCCATTTTTCCTGCTTCTAACACATCAACTTTGAGGACAAAATGTTCACTTGCTGCCTAATATATCCCACCCACTAACAGGTGCCGTGATGAAGAGATAATAAGTGTTATTCACTTCACCTGTCAGTAGTCATAATGTTATGCCTGATCGGTGCATATATATAGCGAGACCAACTTGATTGTCATTTGCCAATATAATGGGAGTGGCCGTTCCCTGCCAGCTCTTTTCGTGTGATTTGCTATATCCAACTCTGATTGGTGGAATTTTCTGTATGGCATCATGGGTAATGTAGTTTTTCTAGATAATCCACCTCTGCTAAGTGCATCACATTTTTAATGCAAATTTGAATGTGAGTTTATTTGCATTTCAAGCATTTCCATTTCAGGATTTCTTATGTGCGCTTTCAAAATGTGCATCAATATCGGATGGAAACTCAGCTGAAGCAGCTCCCTTGGGTTTGGAACAGAACTTTGTATCTACATTAAAAAAGGCCAACAGAGTGAATGTTTAGTGACATTTTGTGTTGACTTTTCTGGTTTTGGCAATATTAGGGCTTCTCATAGCGATAGGAGGAACACACAGTTTCTTGTAGATCTCAACAATGCAGTTTAATTTGCCAGGTGCAATCTTCCTCCTTTATCCCCTTGCTCATAAAAAGATTGTTTTTGTTTCAGTCACTTTTTAACATGCGGCTCTATTTGCTGACAACGTATTATTGTGCTATAAAAAAGTTTCTTAAGGGCATCTGCAAAGACATTTGTTTTCTGAGAAATGTCATTTTCCTGTTCAATTTTGCACAACAAAAGTGTTGTTATTTGTCAAGACCACCTTTGTAAACCTTGAATCCCCCACATTTTATACAAAGACAATTTTCTGATGTGTTAATCTTAACGTCTTTGTGACAGGTGCAGACCATCTTATCACATATACGATACTGCGAATGACATAATTGCTTGTACTGTTTGTGTGTATACTGTATAGGAAAAAACAAGCCATTGTCTTAGTGACATAATGTAAAATATATATATATATATATATATGAAAAATACAGTTTCATGGACAGTAAATTTTCTCAGTTGGCCACACATTTAGTTTGGACCTTGCAAAGTGGCACATTTGCAATGTGTCAAAACTAAATTGCTCCCATTATAATGAAGGAAGCTGCCTACTCTCAAACACACGGAGAGAGACAATGGGAAAGTGACAGATGTGTTTACAGAGAGTTTATAATAACCCCTCCACACACCAACCAATCACACATCTCTGCCTCTCTTATGCTATTAATGATATTTTCAAGGAAATGCCAAGGAGTCATATTTAGGTTGTAGAAATACACTTTTACACACACTTTCTCTCTCTCTCCACCCCGTAATAGACCAGCAAAAAGAAGGCGGTTTTGATCTTTCTACCTTTGATGTGCACCAGGTTACTTCACATTACCTGAGCTGCTCTTACACACACATGCTTGTGTACCAGCACATCCAACAGACATCAGGTACTTCAAAATCTTTCATGTCTGAAAAGGAAACACACATGTACAGACTAACAGTGTTCAGATCACAACAGACTTTTATTAAGAGGGAATTAAGTTCATTCATTACCTTGTTTATTAGAATGCTGAAGGATGAAATCTGCTCTGAAACAACTTTACATTTCCCCAACATCAACTGAATAATCTTGACCAAAGGCCAAATAACTAGGCATGTATTTTATTCAGCTATGACCGAATGGAGTCAATTCCTCATGGACAAATTCAAGTCCTCCCTTACACTGTTTTGTCATTGAATATCCTGTTATTTGTCACATTAGGGAAGCATCATGGGTTTACGAATGGTCTTTCATGTTGACTTTAATACTCATCGATAGAACAGTGTCACAGGATGTTTGTCGAAACAGCACTTCACACAGGGTCAAGGTTTCATTGAGCTTTTAAAATGAAAGCAAAAATACTATAAAATTAGTGTCATAATGAAAATTCATGAACATGTCCTCATTGTTTGTTTTATGAAAACTGTATATCAGATAAATAACCGAATTACATGATCAGACAACCAGGCCAGTTCACCAGTGTGCATAAGGAAATTGCCCTGTGGTAATTGAATATCTTTGACAGAGATAGATAGGCTTAATATCACCTTTTGCCTGTGGCGTTTGATATCACTCATTGTGGAGGTTAAGGTTCTGCTGGCTTTGTGCTGACCTGTGACCTGTCATTTATTCACATGCTCTTGTTCTCAAAATCTGTCATTAAGAACGAGGTCAGCAAACGAAAGATTTTCGTATGAAATGCTTCTGTCAAGGGTTATATGCCTATATACGTCTACAAACATTGTACCATATATGGATGTTAAGCATATCTGTTCAATAGTGAAAGTTACAGATATATGTGAATAGTCGGTAGCACTTTACAATAAGATTCCATTTGTTAACCAATAGCTAATATGAACTAACAATGAAAATAATTCTAAAGCATTTATTAATCTTAGTTAGTTAATTTCAACATTTACTAATACATTATAAAAATCAAAAGTTGTGTCTGTCAGCGCTGCCCCCAATAGTCAACTAAACGTTAGGCAATGAGAAAAGGCTTAGTCAACCAAGTTTTGGTTGGCTAAGTTAGTTAGTCGCAGAAAAAAACCTCACAAGAATTGGCGAAGTCACACAGTCCGTGACGGACCGATCGTTAATATGGCTGGTTCATGTGGTAATTATTAGGGCTGGGTAAAAAATATTGATTTCTCGATTTTAATTGATTCTCATTTTTACGAACCGATATCGATTCATAAATCCCAAGAATCGATTAGTCTAGTCTGTTTTCAGTTGATGAATGAACAGAACATGTAGCGTGCCTCCCATCCAATAAATCGCAATAATCTTTGTGCTTTGCTTCATATCATCAAAAGTAACAAAGTCTCAGATTTCAAATGACGTCCATCTTATTATGAGATTCAAAAAAAAAATACCGTTTTGGCGCTGTTTAATGTGCCGTGACAGATTGCTGTAGCGCCTCAGTTAAAGAGAAGCGGCAGCACGGAGCGCATGTTAACATCCTCTCCTCCGCTTTAATACCAGTTACAGCGCAAAATAAACATGACTAAACATCTGAAGGTATGTTAAAATATACAGTACAACTTACCGAAATCCATATCATGTCTCGTGTAATAGATCAATCAGTGTTTCAACCTCGGAAAGACGTCAATAAAACAGCTTGTAAACAATGTCACGTAACGTCACATTTACCTCAGAAAAACCATATTCAGTGACCATAAACTCATTAGTCAGCTAGAAAAATGAACTCTAGAAAGTCAGCATTCTGATAACAGCCACAATTTAAATGTTTATATTTAAAAAAAAAAACGAATTGGAGTAGAAATATGATTATGTAAATCTAAACTTTAGTTATTATAAAAAAACAACATTTAGTGTAATTTAAGTGTTTGTATATAAATAAGTTAATTATAAATAGCCTAAGTTAATTTTAACAATATTATAGTAATGTAGTACCAACTGACTCCCATGTGTAGTTTACAGCATTAGTTGAGAGATTTGTTTTCCTCTAGAAAATTTGCCATGTACTGTATCTGATATACTACATCCAAAATAATCGATATCGGATCGAATCGAATCGCAAGCATGTGAATAGAAATCGAATCGAATCGTGAAAATTGGAAATCCAAACATTCACCTGTCATTCATCAACCCCAAATATGGCTTAACTTTAACGTTAGCCACTTTTCATGGCTGCTTACTCTAGCGTTAAATGTGCACTTATTATTAGGCGCATGTCCAAGTGTTCATGCAGAGTGTATAATAATAATAATAATAATAATAATAATTTGTTACATTTATATAGCGCTTTTCTGGGTACTCAAAGCATTTTACAAAAGGAAAGGGGAAATCTCCTCAACCACCACCAATGTCCAGCATCCACCTGGATGATGCGACGGCAGCCATATTGCGCCAGAACGCCCACCACACACCAGCTTATTGGTGGAGAGGAGACAGAGTGATGAAGCCAATCAGTGTATGGGGATGATTAGGAGGCAATGATGGGCAAAGGCCAATGGGCAAATTAGGCCAGGATGTCTGGGTTACACCCCTACTCTATTTCGAAGGACATCCTGGGATTTTTAACGAACACAGAGAGTCAGGACCTCGGTTTAACGTCTCATCCGAAGGACGGTGCTTTTTGGACAGTATAGTGTCCCCATCACTATACTGGGGCGTTAGGACCCACACAGACCACAGGGTGAGCACTCCCTGCTGACCTCACTAACACCTCTTCTAGCAGCAACCTACTTTACCCAAGGAGGTTTCCAATCCAGGTACTAACCAGGCTCAGCCCTGCTTAGCTTTAGTGGGCAACCAGACTTGGACTATAGGGTGATATGGCTGCTGGCCATGCATGACATTTAACTTAAAGGTAGGGTAGGCAATTTTTTTTATAAACACTTTTTGTTATACTGGTTGAAACTTTCCTAACATCCTGATAGCAATCAATAATAGAACTGGTCTAAATATTAAAACATGTACATATATCTTCTGTGGAAGTCTTAGGACCAAAAAATGTTCAACAAACATTTTTTGGTACTGAGACTTCAGTCCGAAAGCAATGATACAATGTCCTACCTGCCTGTCAGCATATGTATTTCCATACCTCTGCGCACCCTGCTCACGCAGACATCACACATCATCAGCGCGTTCCATAAGGCTATGCAGATTTGTAGACAGACAGTCACAGAGCACCAAAAACAAACTGCAGCCACATTTTACAGTTCCTCCTGAACCAAAACAACAAGCTTATGCTGCGTTTACGCCATCATAATCGTAATTACAAGATGGCAACCCACCAGTGGTTCCTAACCACGTTCCTGGAGGCCCCCCAACACTGCATATTTTGTATCTTTCCTTTGTCTGACACACCCATTTCAGGTCTTGGAGCAGAGATTATATATTATAGGGAGATGAGAGGGTCTGTATCTCTTACCATTGGAGAAAGCGTAACGGCTAACTTAATCACGTGCAGTGACATCAGTGCAGTGACATCAGTGCCTGCCGTTCAAAACGTTACGCATTTTTGGCTAAAGGTTGCAGGCTTGCCTTCCAGTGGCTTTTACACAACATCTATTGTTCTATCTGTTAAACAGTAGTGCGGCACATTTGCTGTTGGTAATGCCGTAAATGAGTCCTACCTGTCGCAACATTCCCTAGTCTGCCATTTTTATCAAGCTAAAATCTACATATGAAGAGTTTGGTTCCAAAACGCTATAACTCTATTTTGATTAATTTGAGTAAAAAGGTGTTTTTCTTTACCAAGAAAGTGGCAAGATGAAAACCACTATTTTCTGTTTCAAACTTTCACATAGCATCTTTTGGTTATAAAAACATTAAAAATTCAAATCTACATTTTGATTTTAAAAGGTTTATTATAAAAACGGATTTCCCCAAAATGCAATTAATCCATGACACGGTTTTTTTTTTTTTCAAAATGCAATTAATACAAAAGTTATTTTTCATATTGAAAATATACAACCAAGTAAGTTGATTGACACATCTAACAGCCTCTGAACTTTGCCAATACTGATCTTATATACAGGCATTTTACTAAAAATACATTCAGCCGTCGCTCTCAAAATGAATTCAACGAGTCATCTTGTTAATGTTATAAATGAATTATGTCTCCGTTTGTCATTACCGATTAAAGAGTATCTGGTGCCACCGCACGGTTAAAATAAACACATTTACAGAGTACATTGGTGTTAAAAACGGCTTTTAAAAACTGTTCATGATTCAGTTTTGGGGACCGTGACAGAAGTTTGATGCTGTCGTGAAACAAGCAACAGCCGGCATTTTTCCTCCTCCCGACTCGAGTGCCTCATCTTCTTAATCTCCTCACGTAAATGATTACATTTCGATGACTTGCATTTCTTCCCCACCGCAGAAATCACCACAGGTTCATCAGTGCCATCAAAATTATTTATTTTTCTGTTTTTGTTGATCACAAAGTACAAAGCAGATAAGGAAAACTAGGATGCCGGGTGTATTCAGAGTGCCGCTATTACCGTTTACAGTGCGTGGAATGGTGCGCTGTGATTGGTTGAGCAGATATATCGCATTCTGCAGAGAAAGGAGACTGGCGTTTGTCGCGTTTTAAGAAAGAAAGGGAGAAAACATGACAGAATAACACGACGGATATTCTGCATTTTCCGCAAAATTAATAAATGACTTTTCAATACCGATCAGATACAATACTGATTTTGGTGGAAACTCAATTTTTTTGAAAATGGCGTTTATCGCGTTTTGGAACCAAACTCTTCATATAGTTCCCAACGAAAGTATTGTTTAGTGTAAAACATGCTGAAGATTAGCGAACAGGCTGTCGATTAATTAAACAATTAGCTATTTCCCCACAAAAGCTGTTTAATCAGCATAGTGAAGCCTCTCATCCATTGACATCCATTCAAAAAACGACCTCTGGTCTCCTTCCCTGCGTACCGTCAGAGGCGGAACGTTAGCATTAGCTGTTACGTTTTTTTGGCTAAAGGTTGCAGGCTTGCCTTCCATTGGCTTTGCTTGGAGTCTCTACTAATGAGCTGATGATCTGAATCAGGTGTGTTTGATTAAGGAGACATGGAAAACATGCAGTGTCAGGGGGCCTCCAGCAATGTGGTTGGGAACTCCTGTTCTACACTATCAACACCGAAATGAAACTGCAGCAGGTGGTACAAGTAAGGGCTCTGTAAGTTGATTGTTTATTATTATTCATAATGTTATGTGCTTTGAGACATGAGGTAATTTAACGCCGTCTCTCGTGACACTCTGCTGGGTGCGTTCATGTGTATTGAAGGTGTGGCTTTGGAAAGCATTCTGAAGGGTTCTCTGAAATTACCCTACCCTACCTTTAACTTAAAAAGTGTTTCTCTCTATATGCACATCTAATATACCCTGTCAGAGTCATCAACTTCATCTTTGCAGCTGACTGACTCAGAAAAAACTTACATATTAATAAATTATTAAAATGTTCAAACAGTCTTATTTCTGTTTTGTTTTTGTTTTTTGCTTTTTTTCCAGGACATTCATAATCGTTACTTTTGCTGGTGCACTGTGGAAAGCTTTATGTGTGTGCTTGAATGCTTAATTTATATTTTGAAGGCTTATTATTATGGTTTAGTATTTCTCTGTAATGTAGAGCAATGATACTATAATATAGGGATGTAATGGTATTATCAATTTCGTTTTATCGCGATGGCAAAACTGTCTCGATATTATTGTGGTGTATGAAACGTCTTCCGGGCAAAAAGTGTAGGTTTTTTTCAGCCCGGTTCCGAAAACGGTTCTGGTGTGATGGGTGGGTGAAGTGCGAGGAGCGTATCCTTTAATAGAGACATCTCACCTCATGAATATTATAGCAATGAATGCACTGAAAAGCCCTCGCGCCACTCATATATGTCAAATATCAAGGCAAAGAGAGAGAGAGAGAGAGGTGCACAAAGCTGCACGATTAATCTTTAAAAGATCGTGTTCTCGATTTTATCACCCACATGATCTAATTCTTAAATGACAATGATTCGTCTGGGTATATTAAACCTTTGACGAAAATAAAATCGCGACATTCAAATCTGCATTCGCGCTGTCATGTTTAGATATAAACAGCTTCACAAACAATCTTTTCAAACATGCAGTATCATTATTTCTGTGTTACAAATATTCCAATTATCACAGAAGTATACAAAAGTTTATTATTCAGATACTATAAATGCTAATGTTTATGATACCGATCAAAATAGAATAAATCACTTTTTGAAAATAACTGGGTGCTTCAAATAACGATTGCATGTCGATTGCATTGTTACGCCATTAGGTGGCAACAAATTACTGTTAAAAATGTATCTATCACTGAATCATTATTTTAGAAACAAGTGAAGTCTTTATAAATTCAACTTACAAAAATATTCTCTTTCACCTATCTGAATCTTACATGTGTGTTCAAGCATCTTATTTGTGTTGAATTTGTGGTAACACAACAGTCCAAATTATCTTGACATTTGTAGGTGACGAATTTGTTGCAAAAGTTCTGCTTTGATGGCTAATAGTGCCAGTGCTTTTAAAGGGTTGAATTTAGAGTCTTTGTTATCTTGGTAATGTTGCATTTTACAAGGCCCTTTGCGGAAATTCACCCACGCAGCACTTGTTTTCTTCTGAGATGTTTTTAGCATGCTAACAGCAGTCATTTTAGACCTTTGTCATGGTGCTTTCAAAACATGTTAACCATAAATTATGGGCAATTCTTTTATTCTATCATTATGATAACACCTAAGCTACAATGTTAACATTGTCTTACAGACATCATATCATGAAGAACACAATTTTCCTTTCGGAATTCAAGCATCCTCACCAATCCAAAATGAGCATTTATTGAATTGAAACTGCAAAAATGACTCCTGAGCTTTGATGTCAGATACATCAGAACACATTAACACATGATCAACCATTAGAGCATTTCCATGTCAATGATGACTATTTGGTGATAATAAACTTGCCGTTCACAGTCTGCCAGCCACAGTGAGGTAATAAAGGGGAATTAGAGTAGAGCTAACAATAAGAGTAAAATGCTGTAAAGTCTTTCAAAACTTGCATTGTTCCTGGTCACTCTGCAGATAGTTTGGAAGATTCCCAATGTTAGAAAGTTGGGATGGGTCAAGTTCATTTTGAACCTGTTTATTTATTTATTTCTTGAGTGTATATGACCCCTTTCAGTATCTAAATAAACTGAGTAAGCGATATCTATCACTAATAAAGTAGTAGGTTGTTGGGTAACTAGTCAACTGTTCTCGGCTACATTTTACAAGTAAATCGTAGAAACCATTGGCACCACGATGCCATGGGTCTCAGAATGCTTTTGGAAACTCTCCCATGATTGAATACCTTTCATGGCTGCTATAAATTGTCGTATTTTAGGAGGATCATTCTGTGATTTCAGCTTCCCCCTGACTCTGTGGTGACTGTCATGGCTTTGTGTTTTTAGGACCAGAAGTAGACTGTCAGGCAGTGTCCTAACCAGTTGCGATGCAAATAATGTGTCAAGTGATAAAAGCTCTTTCGTGTTAAATCAGATTTAGCCGTGATGAGCAACAGAACATTTTGTTCAGGCACTTGGTTTGCAATTCGATGCCCCTCTGTGAAATCCAATTGATCCAAAATCTGCATAACTATATTTTACACATCAACTGTGTTCTCATTGGCTGTGATTTTGTCATGTCATGCAGCTTTTCCACTTTCAGTGAGGAGAAGCACATTACTTTACACTGAAAGATAAGTTTTTGTTTTTTTCAGAACTTTTCATTTCTGAGACAGATGGTGGGATTATTCTAGACAGTCTCCCACACTCCTTCACATTTGTCCATGTCCATCTTTTAATTATCAGATGCAAATGGAAGTAAAAGAGCTTTTGTATAAATGAGAAGTAAGAGTTTGCTGTGGTTGAAAGCCTGTGGACGCTAACAGACAAACAGTACAGCAACATCATGCATCACAAAGAAGTGAAAAGCTCCAGGTAAACAGGTTAGTCTGGCATGAAGGAATGTTAACGGGGTTGCACTTGTTTCCATGGTGATGCTTCGGGTTTGTGTTGCGCTCTTGATTGATTTTCACCCCTGTATTCATTGCGTTTGACTCCATCAAGGACTAACGATGCTCTGCTTTTGAGATCTTTGTGTCGACAACATGACTGAATAACTGTGCGACTCAATGACTTGATTTGATTAAAAAAAAAAAACACTATCTAACCGATTTTCAAAATGTTTTGACAAGCCATAAGAAGATATGCAGCTAGCAACAGGCCGACCTTGGTCTGTCGTGCTTTAATACAATACGTTGTTCAAATGCTAAACCTTAAGGCATTTGAGCTGCAGCAGTAACGCAATCCCCATAAAAGCATTATTGTTCCAGGCGCCTTTCACTTTCAGCAAATATGAGGTACATTTTCAGGGCTGACAATCTTCTGCATAACTCAAGTGCTTTCAAAATAATGCTTTTCATTTACCTTCTGCTGAGTGTGTTTTTATCCTTGACTGTTTGTACTGTAAAAGTTTTTGAAAGTTCTTAAAACATAACCTCTGTTTGACCCTTTACTAAGCCCCGCCTTTATCCATCAATCTTACATTAGGAACCATTACTTTCTGCCGTATTGTCAGACAAGCTTTTGCTTTTTTCTAAAGTATGCCTGTATGTGTTTGGACGGTGTTAAACAGAATTAAAAAAAAAAAAAACATTCCAACAACGTTCTGCTTTGGATGACCCTAGTCCCAGTTAGAGTTCTTTACCCGATCTTTTTCCCCGTGCCACCTTGCTTCCTGTCCCTCTTTAAAACTTGTCAAAGTAAAGGCAAAAATAGCAAAAAATATCATATATTCAATATATATTTTAAAAGATTCAATAAATTATTAAAAAAAAAAACATTGTGGCACTTATCATAGTGACCCTTAACTACACAGAGGATATATTAAGTATTTTTTCCCCTCCTTAAATCTTTAAAAGTGCATACCATGTATTAAGCTTTGTGTCAGCCCTCATTCCCAAATGGTGTTTAATATCAGTAAGGGCACTACATTTGCTCTGAGGAAAATTACTGTTAATAACTATCATAATAATAATTTAATAACTCTGAAAACAAATTATAATGACAGTAGTGTGCCAGTGGAAATGGCTTCATTCCCTTCTTTCTGAGAACCCAATATCAAAGTTGTCTCCATGTGGCGTGTCAGTGATGTGGCTCACATATATACTCCGTAAGCACGTCATCACTTCCTCTTTCATCTTCTCACCTCATGCTGAGAATCTGCAGTGGGGTGAGCACAGCTATTAGGATTTTTATTTTGACAGCATTTCTATATTCCTGCAACTTATTAGATAGTGACTTTACCTTGGAAAGTGGTGTGCTGTCTGGGCTCTTTGCTTCCAGCTTTTGACAGCATTACTGCTCTGTTCTGGGTAAGTGTGTTTTTCCAGTGCTGAAAATATATGCATATAAAGAGTTGAGAATTAAAAATAATACTGTGGTGTACCTGTATTTCCAGCCAGGTGTCTAGCTCCCTTGGAACATGAGACACTAATGGGATTTGATGTTAATTTTGACTGCCTGCTTACCATTGATATAGCTCCTTTCCCAAAATGAAAGAAACCAAAATAAACTTTTTTTGTAGCAGTAATGGGCAAAATGCATTTGGTTATGGTGAGTGAAGCCTGCCAACTAGTTCGGACAATGAGGAGGTGACCGCACTGCCCGTATCACAGCCCGACCCAATGCCACTTTATGTGCTGTTCATCAAGGAGAAATTGCCTGTAGACGTAGACCAGCAGTAGATGTGGATGAGAGAAACAATGATTTGGACTGTCACAATGAGGCATGAAGAATAGAGTAAAAGCCGCCTTGGCAAATATGAGCTTAGAACCGAAAGAAGCAGCTGCTGTCATGCCTTTATTTACATTCAATCATTTAGCAGTCGCTTTTATCCAAAGTGACTTACAAATGAGAACAACACAAGCAATCAAAACAACAATAGGGCAACAATATGCAAGTGCTGTGACAAGTCCCAGTTAGTCTAGCACAGTACATGTAGCAAGGTTTTATTTGTTTGTTTGTTTTTTATATAAAAAATAGAAATAGAATATAAATATAATAAAATGGTAAGTGTAAGTATTAACGGGTCAAGTGTTGATGAAAAAGATGCGTCTTTAGCCATTTCTTGCAAGTGAGTGCTCGGGTTGAGTTAGGCAGGTCATTCCATCAGCAGGGAACAGTCAAGGTAAAATTCTGTGAAAATTATTGCAAACTAATCACCTTCTCCTGCTCTGTACCAGGACAAGATCCGAGGTGTTGGAATGTGCATGTAGACACACAGATGGCTTAAAACACTATGTAAAACACAATGGCATCCTTGGACCGAAAGCATCTCTTCACTCCCCAAAATGTAGCTACTGCAGAACTGTTAAGCCTGGAACACACCAAGCCGACGGTTGGCCGTCGGGCAGTTTTTGTTCGTCGGCCAACTAAGTTGGTCTGAAGTCGTCTGAAGTAAGCTGAAGGTGGTCCTCGTCGTCTTTTTTTCGGCCGATTCGACATGTTGAATCGACGTCGGAGCTCGTCAGTCAGTCGGGCCATCTGATCATTCTGATTGTCTGTTCAGCTACTGCCACCTGCCGGTACGGAAAGGCATTTCTTTTTACGCAGGCGCAGAACGGACATGCTACTTGGCCGTCAGGTGTCGAGCGTCGGTTTGGTGTGTCAGGGCAACTTTGGACCCAGACGCTGCCGACGTGAGCCAACCCCGAAGTCTGCTTTCATCGCCACTAGTTCGTCGGCGTCGGCTTGGTGTGTTCCGGGCTTTAGATGCAGGTCTGTGGACTTTAGGTTCAATAGCAGGTTACTATGGCAAAGCCATAGGCCTGTTGTTGCAAGCATTTTGTACAGGGGGCATTAGAGCAGGGGTAGCAAACCCTGCTTTTGGAGAGCTACCATCCTGCAGAGTTTAGCTCCAACCTCAGTCAAACACACATGGACCAGCTAATCAAGGTGTTCAGAATTATTTAAAAAGATTGAAGCTTCAGATTGAAGCTAAAGTCTGCAGGAGGGTATACCCTCCAGGAGCAGGATTGGCTACCCCTGCATAAGAGCATTGTGTTGTCGCTTTGGAGTTGCGTTCCCAGCTAGTGAAACAGGTTCGCAGGTTTCAATCAGAAGTTCTCTGACCCCAGCACATTCATTTCATCACATGTCCTATTTTAAACTTGTAAAAATGTAAAAATACCTATTGTTACTCATACACTGAATCTCAGATGTACTCTGTATAGTGGAACTGAAACACTGGTTTGCCATGGTAAATCTGCTATGGCATAATCCAGTTAAAGACCCGTATTTACACTTCCCCATTGAGCTTCAATACCAGTGTTTCCTTCACTTTCATTTCAAATGCAAGAAGTTTACCCCTTCGGATTACCTTTGGCTTCAGGGGAGTTTACAAGAAACGTGCAGTCAGCTCTAGCTTCCCTGCAGCACAAAGACGATTCCTGTGCTTCCATACTCAGCAGTTGACAGACAATATGTGACGCCTCCATAACTGATGTCACAAAGCTGGGTTTTTTACTCAATCGTGACAAGCAGGTCTTTTGCAAACTAGTATATCTGTTTTTTTAGACTAACAGCATGTCGGCTTCTCTCACGACTGTCACAGCACAATGTATTTTACAATAGCTCAGGTGCTGCCAGTCAAACTTGTCACAGTAAAATATATCACACTGTGAAGTCTTAGAGGCATTCTAGCCGCAGCAACACCTGTGGTCAGGCTGGGCATGTTACATCTATGCCCATTTCAGCTCTGACTAGCTGACAGACATGTTGACAGGTTGGGAAGTCTCTGTTGATTAAACTCCCTTCCCATAATTCCTTAACCTGGTCCTTAATAGTGTTTGTTTCTCCCCTTGTGCCATAAACTGAGGAGGGAGTAAATGGTTTTCTTTTATAATTTTCTTTTTATTGGCCATTGTCTGCAAGATGTGTTGGTAAAATACATGCTGCCTACTGTGGGGTCAGGGGAACCTACGAGTGTAACTGCAGCCATTTCCAGTTTTACTAAGATCTTGTTAAGTCAATATTGTAAACGGGCCTACTGTATTGGCAGCATTTTAGTCTGAGCATCACATGTTGCCTAAAGAGCTATATGTACATGCTACTGCGACATGGTGGACAACTGACCAACAGCTTGTATGTTTTGGTGACCGTTGCAAGGGAACTGCTCTGTCAAGAAGCATGCTTGCTAATTAGGTAACTAAAGTCATTTACTGGGCACTATTTCACCATATTTTGTCAGCACGCGGACATTTGTGCTTCAACAACTTGAAATTCCATGTGTATAATTTTATATGTTAAATGTGCTTTCTGCACTAACCAGTTCTTCTGGAGTGATGCCGGGGATTGTTGACCAAGTACATTACACTCATGATGATGAAGAGTGTATTTATAATGCGTAATGTTATGGTAAACTAGGGTGTAGACAAGGCATTTTAATGCATGTCAATTAAGGAGAGGCTTCAGCACTGAATAAACTATTTTTGTGAGGAAAACAGCTTATTTAATGAATTGATGGTCTATCGGCTAATCTTCAACAATATGAGTGTTGTTAACTCAATTTTAGTGTATTTTTGTACCTAAAAATTTGTGCTTTTAAATCCTCAAAAAAAAAAAAAAAAAAAAAAAAAACTTCACTCTTTAAGTTACTAAATTGTATTTTTTATGTCTGAAATTCTGTATTGTCCGATTGCTTTCAGTATTGAAATTATCAATTTTATGATGTTGTTTTTAGGCTGATTAGAAATGTAATGCCCACAGATGTTGCTGTTATTGCAAGAAGTTACTGGTTGGCAATGTGCTGCTGTTTTATGCTCTTGATGCTCTTACAGTGTGTGGACTAGTGTTTGTATCCTCTCTTCATCATTAGTATTGCTGCTGGTAAACAGCTTTGATTATTGCAGAGAGCAATACAGTGGAAAGTGAGAAGGTTGTTTGAGTACTCTGACCCGTAACAACTGGACTTTCATCCCCAATCTTACACTGAGCCTTTTAGAGGTACAACCTCCCACCATGTAACAGTCTCAAATCGTGTTTCCTGGCAACGCATCTGTTACTTTGCCTCATTTTTGTCTTCCCACTCTTTGGTTTCTCCAGATTCATTCATCACGTCCAGAATGTTGACATGAATGTATAATGAATACCCATGATTTTTTTCCCCCTTTTAATTTAATTTTTTGTACAATTCTTTTATATACAATCTTGAACAAACATCTGGGAAAACTTGTTTAATTCTTCTGTTGCAGCTTTCCTCACTTGTAAGTAGCTTTGGATAGAAGCGTCTGCTAAATAAATGACTGTCATTTAAATGTAAATGTAAACGTTAATGCGAATGAGTGCTGGTAGCCGGATTAAAGCCAACACATCCTGATGGCTGGTCTTTGTGGATGGAAGAGCTATTTATTTAAATTTGATAACCCAACTAAAACATGAAAAAAGACCCTTAAGGGTTTATAATGACAGAATTTACAGGATTATTGAGTAACTTTAAGACAACATTACCTTGTAGAGTAAGACACTGAAATGTAAAAAGATAATAACTGGACAGAATTCATTTTTTATAGCGGGTTTCTGCAAAACAGTCGACTGATTTAAACCTACAGCTCAAGAGTCTTTTTGTGCAGTTAATTGAAAGACGTGTATGTTAATTTGAGTACAGCTAGCAATGACTACAGAATAGAAAGATGTGTTGTCTAGTTATTATTTGACCTCTTTCTTAAAAGAAAATCACTGTGAATGTCTGTGTAGATTAATAAGATTATGTAAATGGTTGCTTTCAATTAAGTGAAACATGAGTTCACAAAAACATTTCAGTTTTATTAATTCATAGACATAAAGTCATATAAATCCCCCCGGATCTAATGTTGGTGTTTTGAGGCAATTGTATAATGGTTACATTTGCCTTTACCAGAGCCATTTTACACTGAAAGACAGCATATGTATTTGCATGTTTTTGCAATGGCTGTTTAATGCCATGCTGACATGTTGATGGCAGATTCTCATGCACAGTGTACAGATAACAAGACACGCTCATGAGAGAACTGCTGCTTTACTGTGATTAGAGCTCCATTAATCGCTTCACATCTCATTTACATCACGGTCAAATGTTTACTGATTGGTCTAGATGCTCTAACCCACTGTACACTTGTTGTATCCCACCAGGCTTACACCAAATAACTAAAATCTGAAAAGATGAACAGAAAATATTGTAGCGGATCAGTGAAAATGCAAAATAAACAGTGTAAATTATTGAAGATGAACAGAAAATATTGTAGCGGATCAGTGAAAATGAAAAATAAACAGTGTAAATTATTGAAGACAGAACTAAATTGCTCACCATATAACATAACAAGCTCCGTCAGCAATATGGCTCTGTTACAAAACCTAGACTGTACTGTAGCAAAGTCCCTTTCAAGGAAAGTCTGTTCACTCGGCAGCCATATTTGCAAAGCCTCCAGGCAGCTATTTCAGGCATCCAAGACCAAGTCCTATCTATTTGAATAGGGGAATCCTGACATCTCAAAAACTGCTTGCTGCACTCACGATTAAATAACATATTTCAAATTGGCAACAAAATCTGACATGAACTGTCCCATAAATGCTGTTTCTTATGCTCAAATAGCATTAAAAAGCTTATTTTTCAGTCTAGATGAGCTAATGCGCATGTGCAGTCCCAAGCGCGAGTCTCAGGTTTCTATGGGAACCGGAGCTTATAACGGCAGCTGCAGTGACGCAATGACTTTTTTTTTTTTTTTTTTTACTTAGAAGGCGGGATTTATTCCGCCATATTGCGCGTTGCAGTTTCTCCCATTCACAAGTAATAGGAGTGAACAGTCTTTCTATATCTATAGTCTTTGACTGTAGTCATGCTGAACTATCTACTATCTCTTAAAGAAATAGTTCACCCAAAAATTAAAATTCATTGACTCACTCTCATGTTGTTCCAAATAGACTTTCCAAAGGAGGGACTGAAATCTCTCAGGCTTCATTGAAAATACATTTGAAACAACATTTGTGTTGGGATTGGAATGACATGAGGGTGAGTAAATGATGACAGAATTTCATTTGTTGCATCTGCCATCTTGAATGGAGTTTTTCACACAGCTTGATGCACTGCATTCTACATACATATAAAGATTTTCACACCAAACCTTTTCACACCAAATGAAATTAAAAGAAAATGTAAAATGAATGTTGGATGAGCCTTTGAACACACCTATGATGCCTTAACCTTTTAAAGCCTAACATATGAAATCATAGTGAGAAAATGAAACAATGGAAGTGGAACGAACAATTTATTGAACCTTTGACGAAATAAAAAAAAATAAAAAATTGCACGCTGTTTTTTGTGTGTGTGTGTGTGTTGCGTATTATGTTTGGTACATCAGGATTTTATGGCTTAGTTAGTGTGATATGGAGAGGAAACACACCCATTTTATTCAGAGCCCCAAACTGAGCAAAGATGAAATTCTGATGCAGTACAGCAGACTACTTAAATAAAATACATGTAAATATTAGTTGTCACTCTATATCTGCCAATAATATGTCTGAGTAAGATGATATTTAAATGCTTAGTTTTATGATCCAAGTGCTTTTTTTGTGGGGGGCAAAACATATAATGCAATGCAGTACAATGATGATTGAGAGATGAACAAATAAACGTCACAGTTGATCATAGCTTTTCTGGAAAAAATATGTATGGATAATCAAATAAATGTAAGCGGCTTCAGTCCAGTAAATGTTCATTTTGAAATAACACTAACAATATCAAAGATTTCACATCAAAAAGACACATGAACCACGAGATGAAGGGGGACACTAAACTGAAACTATCAATCAGAAAACAGAAGGCTTCTAGTAGATTGTGTATAGCAGGTTGGAGGTCTGTGTATCAAACATGATACAGTCATCTTTAGGGGGTTAAGATGTTGCCTACATAGGCAACTCACTATGTTTGGAAATGGAGAAAGTTTCACCCAATAGAAATGTTGATGCATGAAGTCACTATCGAGTGGGTCTTTTGGTTTTTAGGGTGCCCCACAAATTTGTGATGCACTGCTGTTGATAATATATAACATTAATTTTCTTTATAGATAATAAAGGAGTGATGTTTTTACTGCTTTGTTTGGTTTATATCATAAAGTGAGTTGGTCTCTGTTTGTGGTGTCCCTGTAGAAATATAAGCCGGGCAGATGTGATGACATTCTGAAGTGGAAGCCGCCCAGCCACAACTCCGTCGATTTCAGACTCAAGATCACCAAAGTCGGCGGGGAGGGGTGAGTCATCATCGCCATGGCAACTGCATTCACTACACTCAAATCAGTGCTAAACAACAGAACACATCCATACAAACTTCCCACAACTCACACGGAGACAAAGACATCCAGGCCATGTGTATTTCTGGAGGATTTCTCATGTGAGTCTGTCTTTGTCTCCATGTATTCACTGATGTGTAGAGCGATTATGAAACATTCAGCTCTGATTCACAGGCAGGTGGTTGCAGCATTAGCAACTTTTCGAGTTGTCACTTTTTGGAACATAATATGCACCAAAATGTGATTTGTGATGACCGATCCTGAACAGACTGGTGACTTTGATTATGTGCCGCTTGACATTTCTCTCAGAAGAAATGTAGTGAAGCATAAAGTGTGAGTTCTCTAGCATTCCTAATTTACGCCTCTCTCAACCCATCTGTCCACTCTGTCCAGACTCGAGATATTACTGTCCTCAAATGAGCCAGGCTTATCTTTTAAATGCAGGCGATCCAGAGGGAGAGTGCTGGCCCTTTTGCAAGGATTTGCATGTACAAAGCAATTGTTTTTGTTTCCTCACGTGTAAATCCTGTCAAGAACATGTCCAGGTTATATTTCACTCCAAAATCCAAAGAAAAGACAACAACATATATTTTGCTTTACAGCCTTTAATTTATGCTGATTTTAATAAAAAGAATAATTTTATTACAGTAATAGGAATTTTGTCAGAATCATCAACAATGACAACTAAAAAAAGTAAGACATCTGGATGCAATACAGTAAAAAAATGATCGTGAAATGCAGAATATATATGTTGTTTTTTTTAATGACTGGAACTTGTTTTCATGAGGTTCACTCATATTGTAATGCTTGTTTGTGTTTTGCTATTGTATCATCCTTGTGGATAATGTTCTGCCTTGAGGAAGATACACACTAGATGTGATCTTGCTAAGCAGTGCAGTGGAATGGAACAGAACACCGGGGTCTCGGCACATGTTTTAGGAACGAGGCTTGTCATCACCAATTGTCCATAATTAAGTTATTATTACGGCATATTATTAGCAAGACATTGCAGCAGGCAACTTCAGAACAGTTCAAGGAACAAAAACCAGAACAAACAACTAAACGATTTGCAGAATGTTAGAGAAACAATATCCATTTTCCATTCCCTGATAAATTTTCATGGCATCATTTCAAGGTTCAAAATCACCACTTCCAATTTCTTTCACGCCTCTCTTGTCACTCCCAAAACAACAACACCCTAATCCACAGCAAAATAAAATATTTTTTTGATAAGCTTTTTCTTGCCAATAGAAGCTCGATGTAAGAAAGCTTAATTTTGTTTAATGTACTGAGACAGTAACTTTGAAAGAAAATTTTTTTTGGAGCTTATTGATAGTAATTTGTCTACTGTGTAACAGAATTTGCATTAAGCTTAGCAGTTATAAAGAAAAGGTTTAATGTAGCTTTATTTATAATCTTATGGATAAATGGATGAATCCAGAATCTAAATACCCAGTGCAAGTTTTGAATTGTTGGATTTACTTAAAAAAGAAGTGTCAAGTGGTTCCACGCAACTATATTTAGTAATTTGTACAAATAACAATTTAGTTGTATGAACAAAAGAAATTCAAGTAAAGCTGACAAAATTTCTTTCTACAAATCATTTGAATGTCACTGTTACATAATATTTATATGTGCAGTTTACTTAATAATGTTATGTTTATTATGTCGGGTGAACACATTTATTGACTTAATTTACCTTATTAAATTAACTATTTTCTCTACAAAATGCACTCAAAAAAATAACTTATTGAACAAACTCAATTGAGAGCAGGAATTCCATCCTATAAACATGTGTATATGAATGCTCACAGCCTAAACACAGAATCAGAATCAGAAAGAGCTTTATTGCCAGGTATGTTTACACATACTAGGAATTTGTTTTTAGTGACAACAGAGTGACAGCGACAAGACAAGACACAGATAATAAAAAGAATAAGAATAATATACAAATATACAAGATAGACAAAGTGCAAAAAAAGCAAAAAACAATATATAATATAGACAATTTGTATGTACAGTTATGATGAGTGCAAATTTGAAATATAAATAAGTATGTGTTTTAAGTAAATAATGTATAATAGTGTTGTGTGTTCCGTGTTTGTCAAGTGTTCATGAGATGGATTGCCTGAGGGAAGAAACTGTTCCTGTGTCTGGTCGTTCTGGTGCTCAGAGTTCTGTAGCGTCGACCAGATGGTTCAACAGTTCAAAGAGGGAGTGTGCTGGATGTGAGGGGTCCAGAGTGATTTTCTTTGCCCTTTTTCTCACTCACAAGTACAGTTCTTGAAGAGTGGGGAGGGTTGTACCAATGATTCGCTCAGCAGATCGGACTACCCTCTGTAGTCTTCTGAGGTCAGATTTGGTAGCTGAGCTGAACCAGACAGATATAGAAGTGCTGAGGATGGATTCAGTGATGGCAGAGTAAAACTGTTTCAGCAGCTCCTGTGGTAGGTTGAACTTCCTCAGCTGGCGAAGAAAGTACAACCTCTGCTGGGCCTTTTTCACAATGGACTCAATGTGGTTGTCCCACTTCAGGTCCTGGGAGATTGTGGTGCCCAGGAACCTGAATGACTCCACTGCAGTCACAGTGCTGTTCATGATGGTGAGTGGGGGGAGAGCAGGGGGGTTTCTCCTGAAGTCCACGATCATCTCCACTGTCTTGAGCGTGTTGAGCTCCAGGTTGTTAAGACTGCACCAGACAGCCAGCTGTTCAACCTCCAGTCTGTAAGCAGACTCGTCACCGTCCTGGATGAGGCCGATCAGTGTGGTGTCATCTGCAAACTTCAGGAGCTTGACAGAGGGGTCTTTAGAGATGCAGTCATTGCTGTACAGGGAGAAGAGCAGTGGGGAGAGAACACAGCCCTGAGGTGCGCCGGTGCTGATGGTGCGGGTGCTGGATGAGAATTTTCCCAGCCTCACTAGCTGCTGCCTGTCTGTCAGGAAGCTGGTGATCCACTGACAGACAGCGGTGGCCATGGAGAGCTGAGTTAATTTGGGCTGGAGGAGTGATGGGATGATGGTGGTAAAAGCAGAGCTGAAGTCCACAAACAGGATCCTCACATAAGTCCCTGGTCTGTCCAGATGCTGCAGAACATAATGCAGTCCCATATTGACTGCATCATTCATAGACCTGTTTGCTCGGTAAGCAAACTGCAGGGGGTCCAGTAAGGGTCCAGTGATGTCCTTCGGATAAGCCAAAGCCAGTCTTTCAAATGATTTCATGGCCACAGACATTAGAGCCACAGGTCTGTAGTCATTAAGTCCAGTAATTTTGGGTTTCTTTGGAACGGATGATGGTGGAGCGTTTGAAGCATGAGGGGACTTCGTACAGCTCCAGTGATCTGTTGAAGATCTGTGTGAAGATGGGGGCCAGCTGGTCAGCGCAGGTTTTCAGACAGGCTGGTGAAACGCTGTCTGGGCCTGGTGCCTTTCTTCTCTTGTTCTTTCTGAAGACCTGGCGCACGTCATCTTCACTGAACTGAATTGCAGGTGTGGGGGAGACGGGGGTTACAGGAGGTGTGAATGGTGTTTTTTCAAACCTGCAATAAAACTCGTTCAGATCATCTGCCAGTTGTTGATTCTCCACAGAGCTGGGGGATGGTGTCTTGTAATTGGTGATGACTTTCAGACCTTTCCACACTGAAGCCGTGTCATTAGAAGAGAACTGATTCCGAAGCTTATCAGAATAATTCCTCTTTGCCACTCTGATCTCCTTTTCCAGTGTGTATTTGGCCTGTTTGTACAAGACTCTGTCCCCATTTCTGCGAGCATCTTCTTTGGCCTGACGGAGCTGGCTGAGTTTTGCAGTGAACCACGGTTTGTCTTTGTTTTAAGTTAAATGAGTCTTTGTAGGAATGCACAAATCCTCACAGAAACTGATATATGCTGTAACAGTCTCTGTGAGCTCGTCCAGATCAGTGGCAGCAGCTTCAAAAACACTCCAATCAGTCCATTCAAAACAGGCTTGTAAAGCCCGCTCTGTTTCGGTGGTCCATCTCTTTACAGTCTTTGCTACAGGTTTAGCTGATTTCAGTTTCTGCCTGTAGGTCGGTATGAGATGAACTAAACAGTGATCAGAGAGCCCCAAAGCTGCCCATGGGACAGAGTGATATGCATCCTTTATTGCTGTGTGTAACAGTGATCCAGTGTATTACTGTCTCTGGGGACAAGTAACATGCTGTCTGTATTTTGGAAGTTCACGTGAGAGAATCGCTTTATTAAAGTCCCCGAGAATGATTAAAACAGAGTCCAGGTGTTGTTGCTCACTCTCTGTGATCATATCAGCGAGTATCTGTAAAGCCGAGCTCACGTGCGCTTGCGGAGGAATGTAGACACTCACCAGAATGAACGAGCAAAACTCCCATGGCGAATAGAACGGTTTGCAGTTAATGAAGAGTGTTTCAAGATCGGGACAGCACATCTTCTTTAACACAGTTACATCTGAACACCACCTTTCGTTGATGTAAAAGCACGTCCTGCCGCCGCACGATTTCCCCGTTGATTCTGCGTCGCGATCTGATCTAAACAGCTGAAAGCCCGGCAGACTTAACACGCTGTCCGGAATGGCGTCGTTCAGCCAGGTTTCCGTGAAGCACAGAGCAGCCGAGTTCGAAAAATCCTTATTTGTCCGGGAGAGCAGAAGGAGTTCGTCCGTTTTGTTGGGTAGAGAGCGGAGATTCGCCAGATGGATGCTAGGCAGCGGCGTTCTTAATCCGCGCTGTGTGAGCTTCATGAGGGCGCCGGCGCGCTTCCCCCGTCTGCGCGTCCTGAAGCGTCTAAACAGCGCTGCCGCTCCACCGACTACAACATTCAACAAAACGTCTGAATAATCGAAATCCGGTAAAAGATTTTGTGGTGTGTACTGCCGAATGTTCAGCAGTTCATCCCTGGTAAAACTGATCGTATTTGAAAAACAAAAAAACAGGAAAAACTAACAAAAACAGTACCAACACTGGAGAGCTAAGCACCGTGGCTGCCATCGTACGAAGAGTTGACACTCGTCTGCATAATGGTAACCACAAAATTCAAAAACATTACAGAAATTCCTCTAAATGTCCAACATAACTGAACATTTAAACACTAACATAAACTAACATCATCTTTCCCTTTACTGAAAAACACATAAAATAACACTTTAATCCCTAAATTTACTCTCCTAATGCAGTCCCTTGCAAAGCATGCTGGGAACTACAGATCCACTGCCCAGTTAGTTATGTCAACATTAATTTGTGCGTTTCACTCAGCAATGTTAAGTTGACTGAACAAACACTTACTAAGTAAAGCTGACAATACTCATTTTTAGTAGAAACAACAGTTAAATTACGTTCATGTAGTTACATGAGTTTTTTAAGTAATGTAAACAAGGGTGGTTTGAGTGAAACTTACCACAGTGAAAGTTAATTTTTTTGAGTGTGTAAATAAAATAAATACCTTAAGTAAAAATAAAATATTATTCTATTAACTTTTTTTTTTAATAAATTTGGTTCTTCGTTATCACTGTTTTAGCACATTAAGGGATCATTCACACAGGACTCCATCCGCACAGCAGAATGCATCTCAACAACAGCAAGATGCATCTCAGTGGCCATTTGCAAACAATTAAACAATTAAAAATCAATGCAGTGGAATGCAAATACACACACTCTTTATCATGCTCTTACAGTATGAGGGAAAGAGTTCAACTGTCCAGTGCCAGATTCTGCACCAGGAAGCTCCTGCTGTTGTAAGATGTTGTCAAACATCAATCTTATTTTTAGACATTTGTCAAATTAGATGCCTTAAAGGGATAGTTCACCCTAAAATGAAAGTTAATTCATCAATTACTCACCCTGGTGTTGTTCTAATGCCGTATGCCCTTCTTTATTTTTATGGACCACAAAAGAAAAAATGTCCCGCTCGTGCTCGTCTATATAATGGCAGTGAACAGTGACCAGCATCAAGCTTTTTAAGCATTTTAAAATGCGATATGAAATACAATCATTGTAACTTCTTCTCTGAGGTAAATGTGTTGTGTTCATCGTAACAAGAAGTTATCGCGTTCACATCTGTCAACTGTCATTCTGACTGTCATCAGAAAAACAGAGTTCCAGTCAATTTAACTCAGATATTTAACTCAGTGAAGAAAGTGCACGAATACTTTTTTGTGATTTCTAGGCATTGTATTTTATGTCATGTTTTTATTCATCTTGATTTTTTCAACTTGTGTGCATTTTCTATGTGAGAGAGAGTGAACTGCGGCGCTAATAGTCTTACGAACGCAAATAATACATTAAATTTCAGTTTGTTTTTACCAAACCCTATCGTATACCCCTAGAGCACTTGGAATACACAGCACGTGTCACATGAAACCATTCTGTGATACTTTAAAAAAAAAAAAAAATTAAAAAAAAGCTTGATGCTGGTCGCTGTTCACTGCCTTTTGTGGTCCATAAAAGAAAGAAGGGCATATGGCATTAGAACAACACTAGGGTAAGTGAACAAATTAATTTTCATTTTAGCGTGAACTATCCCTTTAAGATCTGCATCTGTGTGTTTAATGATATAGCTTTCATTTAAAAGAATGTTATTAAGCTTTCTTTTATTTCACTTTAACCATTTGGAAAAGAGGCTAGAACTAAAAAAGCTGTTTCTGCTCAAACATATCAAAAATGTAGTTTCTAAACCCTGAGGCAAATGCACAGTTGTTACTGTATACTCTGTGTCCCACCCACACACTCTTCTCATTGGTCTATTGGTGTGAAACTGACACTGATGCCCTGCGCAACAAAAGTTAAACTATTGAACTATGACAAGCCATTTTATAAACTCAAAAAAGGAAAATAGCAAGATGCAGTGGAGAAAGACGTTCGTGTGACGCATGTATACGTAGAGCAAAACTTAAAAATAGAACAGACAGAATGCATGAATGGCGCTTTAGTGCCGACTCTTGGGGTAAAGATGGATTTATAAGGCAGCTTGCAAAAGCGTTTCAAACTCACAAACAAAATACTATGCTATTACAAAATTAAAATAATAATAATACTACTGATAAGAGTCATGTAGTGAACTGAATACCCACTGGTAATTGATTTTTTTTTTTTTTTTTTTAACCGTTATTTAAACAGGAATTAAAACTCTTGAGATTTAAAATCTCTTTTACAAGGGGGTCCTGGCCAAGACAGACAGCACACTTAATTAAACATCAACAACAAAACATTTAAATATAAAACAAAATACATTAATTTACATACACAAAATGTACACACAATCAGGTAAATCCGAGACCAAATCATTTAAAATACCCTTCAATTCATTTAGAGAGACCAACTATTTAAAGCATAATTTATCTTGTAACTGGTCCCAATCAATTGGAGCAGTATAACTAAATGCCCTTTTACCCATATTTTGGGATATTTTAAAGATAATAATCTTGTGAACAAAGACAATAATTCTTTACACCATTTTGAACGATATACTGCTGTAAATAAGAGGGAAGCAAACCCGGAATAATTTTATACATAAATATGTACCAGTGCTTGAGTCTACGAGATGACAACGCAGGCTATCCAACCCGAAAGTACAGTAAACAATGATGGGTAAGGGCTTTTGAATTAGTAATAAACCTTAATGCTCCATGATAAACAGAATCCAACACCTGTAAACAATGCTTAGTCGCCTGCATATAAATAACACAATAATCCAACACTGACAAGAAAGTAGCATCTACCAATCTCCTCCTTAATTTAAAAGAAAGATAGGACTTAAAGGATTAGTTCACTTTAAAATGAAAATTACCCCATGATCTACTCACCCTCAAGCCATCCTAGGTGGATATGACTTTCTTCTTTCAGACAAATACAATTGGAGTTATATTAATAATCACCCTGATACTCCTAAGCTTTATAATGGCAGTGCACGGAAACCACCTGGATGGATGGAAACCATTCATCCATTATAAACGTACTCCACACGGCTCCGGGGGGTTAATAAAGGCCTTTTTTTTAAGTTTCAAACAGGTGGTTTCCATGCACTGCCATTTTAAAGCTTAGGAGCATCAAGGTAATTATTAATATAACATAATAATATAATATAATTGTATTCGTCTGAAAGAAGAAATTCATATACACCTAGGATGACTTGAAGGTGAGAAAATCATGGGATAATTTTCATTTTAAAGTGAACTAATCCTTTAACTCTAAAGAAAAAGCCCAATTTCAACATTATTTTGATGACCAAATAACTGTGCATGTAAACGTTTTTACATCAGCATTATGATTTTACACAGTGGATATTTTGCTCTAAGCTTTGATTAACATGTTTCAGTATTCTCAAGCTTTTTTTTTTTTTTTTTCTTTTTAAATTTTATGGGGTAAAAAATTTCCAGCGGGTATGTTAAATATATATATTTTCTGAAAGCCAATGGGCAGTGTGTGTCAAGGAAGCATCACAGAGCCCTGGCTTTTCTACAGCAGATGTGTCAGCGAGCGGCTGAGGTTATTAGCGGGGTTACTTCCCTGCCAGGAAACAGAGAAAGATGACATCTCCACTCTCCTCCCACACAGCTCTCTCTCTCTTTCTCTCGTTCTCTTTATCTGTGAGTGTTTTTCCCTCTCACCATGCCCTCTTTATTTGCAGAGAGCTTTGAAATGAGATGGGTAAAATATTACAAGAACCCCTGACTCTTTGCATAGACAACACTGAATGCTGGAGAGCAGTAATGAGAAGACCTTGGGTTTATTTGGTACAATTTTTAAGGAAATGAATTTGTACTTCCAATTTGTGTGGTTTGAAAACAGATAAACATTTCATTAGTCTAGCAGCTCCGCAAACACGCTTCATTTGTTCAGAGCAGCAGAATGAATTCTTTCAGAACATGTCTCAATGGTCTACTAACATTTTTGTAAAAAGCCTTAAAACCTGAAAGGGTAAAGAAAAACTCAAACCTTCTCCTCTTGAATTTACGGATTCTGTAGTGTAAAAAGGAGTCTTTTGAGTGTATACTACTATATATTTGCATGAACTGTAGCAGTGGCATCTCCACTGACCTTGTATTTCTACAGTATGAAAGCTGCAAGTTCCCAATTCAGTTTCAATGGAGAGAGAGAGAGGCGGCACTGCTTGTGAGGAGAAAATTCTGCAAGACTGCTGGAACCACACATTGCAAATCATCAGAAGATATTTCTTTTCCATCTGTCATTGACCAAGCAGAGATGATTTTATTCACAACCCTTCAAACTTTTAGTATTGAGCGATTTGGGGTTTTCAGGTTCTTCCAAAGGCTTTCTATGACAAGACATCAGGACTTCTCCGTCATAGGGCTAAAGTTGAAACATGCCAACACTCTAACACTCTCCTTTGGAGTCCTGGACTTGTTAAAAGGTGAACTATCTTCCCATTTTCAGTTTGGCCACCCTCCATTTTCCTTTCTCTGATAAGTATTCCAAGAAGACCATACTTGTCTGACCTGGCCATTTTAGTATCCATTTTGCATTCTGCTAATTCTGGAGACTGGGCAATTTATACTATTTTTTTTCCCAATTTATTCAAAAAAACTTTAACAATGCAGTTCATACATACAATGACTTGAATTTACCTTGTCTATGATAAACATCTGTGTTTAATTTCTGATTAAAAAAAAAAAAAACTGTCCTGATATCATATTGAGGAAAAAAATCCTCATTACAAGACTTAAATTAATTGAAAAGACAACCAGAAGTAGTTTGCCATAATCTTCTAGTACTACTTATTAGAAATATATATTAACAGAACTGTTTCACTACTTATTCATGTTTCAAAAACATTTGTTTTCTGATTAAAAGTCATGTGGTGTGACCAACATGCAGAGACATGTAGAAAAAAACTTCAACTGGTGATATGATATATATAATATTTTTTATATATATATATATAAATGATATATATAAATAATATAATATATATAAATGATATAGTGAGGACACCTGTAGACCCTCTTTCTTAGACCCTAAAAAAGTCTTTTAATATTTCAGATTATTTAATGCGGTTATGACAAGGTTACTTCAGGTTATTTAATGTCCTTGGGTGCCATTCCAATTTAATTGAATTATACATGAATACATTCACATGAACATGAAAAAATTGAAATTTTTGTGTCATTAAATTTAAACTGTTGTTTATTTATTTTTAAGGAACCAAATGAACCCAACTTGAATACAGAGAGTACATTTATGAGATCCTGGTACATGTTTTGAACAGGTTTTTTCCTTTATTGAAGACGCTCTTATTTGTCCTTGACCCTTATGCAAATGAGCAGTGACACACTACAGCGAGTGATCTGCTGACTGATACGGTTGGATACCGTGGTAACCATTTAATCACCGTCAGTATGAACAGGGCTTTACGTTCGTGATCCAGCAGTTTCGCAGATTGCGGTTGACATGTAGCCATCCAGTTCATCCAGTATGTTTATGTCAGTGTTTCATGAATAAATTTCATGGAATTTCCTCTGAAACATTATCATCGAGTGAATAAAGAAGCCCAGATACTCCTAAATGAATTTTTTGAGCAGTCAACAGATGGTTGAGCTTGATGGTCTTAATTATAATAGGAAGAGAGAAATGCACCTTTCAGCAGTTCACACATTCCTATACCATTTATGGAAACAGTAATGACACAACAGTGTGAAGTACACCTGCTGAAAGAGCAGCCTGCTGCTAAAGAGACAGAGAACGTCAAACACAACGGCAGCTCAGATGAGCCCGGAGCTTTTATGGACAGTCAGTCGGTTGATGTTGAGGTCTGGTTCACACTGAAGTTGATCCCAAATGGCCATGTAACTACTTTGGTTTCATTATTTGACAAAAGGCTGTGAAGTGTTATGCATTTCAAAGGGATAAAACAAGCTCACAGTAACAGAGGCTGAAAACAGTCATGGTGTTTCGGGAGCTTCCAAATATACAGCACCATTAGCTTGACTGGCAGGCTGTTCTTTAGCCCTCAGTGTCAGGGTTTGGATCCGGTCTCCTCCCCGGTGATTTACTACTATTTTGGATGGTAACACATTTTAGTGGGCGTGTACATGTGAACAGCTGGGACCATTATAGACTGCCGGTGATGAGAGCAGAGGGCTACAGTGTCCTACAGTCTGTTTGTTGGGAAATGAAAGACAAAGGGAACATTTGCAATGATGACTGATTCTCATTCTGAATCCATTTCCAGTCCTCATTTTTTCAGTCAGATGAATCATTTGCATTAGGTTGTCAGCTTTCAGATGAGATGTCAGGTGTGATGTGATCATTTAGATCATCCAAAGTCCAGTTGATGTTTATTATGGCTGTTAATCCATTCCAATCCAAAGTTTTAATGGAATTCATTATAATATGCAGATCAATATTTGCTGAGAAAAGCCCCCAAATGAAGATAATTCAAAGATATTACATATGTGACTCACTGTGATATACATAGATTAAATGATTAAATATCATAGATTAAATATCATAGATTAAATGTTATATTGTTTTAATTTTTATCATTAATTTGAATTCATCACTTTTTTTTTCGTCAAAATATGGGTAAGGGAGGCAAAAGCAGCGCAACTGTTTAATGAATTGATCTGTGTGTTTGTTAATATACAAAGCTAAATGTTATTTTTTTCTCACCATTATTTAAAATGTTACAAAAGTTTTCTACTTCATATGAATTCTGTTCTTTCGAACTGTATGTTCAACAAATAATCATGAAAAAAATGTATAATGCTTTCCACAAAATATTAAGGAGACAAATGTTTTTATCATTGATGATAATAATCAGAAATGTTTTTTGAGCAGCAAATCAGCATATTAGAATGATTTCTGAAGGATCATGTGACACTGAAGACTGGAGTAATGATGCTGAAAATTCAGCTTTGATCACAGGAATAAATTACATTTTAAAATATATTCACATAGAAAAACAGTTATTTTAAATTGAATATTATTTCACAATATTACAGTTTTTATTGCATTTTTGATCAATTAAATGCAGCCTTGGTGAGCATAAGAGACTTATTTCAAAATCATTTAAAATCTTACCAAGCAAATATACAGTTGTGGTCAAAAGTTTACATACACCTTGCAGAATCTGCAAAATATTAATTATTTTAACAAAATAAGAGAGATCATACAAAATGCATGTTATTTTTTTATTTAGTACAGTCCTGAATAAGATATTTTACATAAAAGATGTTTACATATAGTCTACAAGACAAAATAAAAGTTGAATTTATTCAGAAGTATCATTCCAGGTATTGACACAGTATTAAGAATCAAGGCTTAATACTGTGTCAATACCTGGAATGATCTATGGCTGTTTTTTTTGTTTGTTTGTTTGTTTGTTTTTTTTGGTGATGGTTGTTCACGAGTCCCTTGTTTGTCCTGAGCAGTTAAACTGCCCAACGTTCTTCAGAAAAGAGCCGGGGGGTGAAAACTTTTGAACAGGATGAAGATGTGTGAATTTTTCTCATTTTCTTTAAAGATCATATTTTTTCATTTAGTACTGCCCTGTAGAAGCTACAGAAGATTCGTCCCTTAAGACAAAGTAACTACAATTTACCCTGATCTTCAAATTCAAAAAGTTTTCACCTCCGGCTCTTAATGCGTCGTGTTTCCTGAAGCATGTGAAATTGTGTCATTAACATAATTTACATCATGCAGTTTCATTATCTTAGAAGTCCAGGTTTATTACATCAGAGAGAACAATGACTCACAGCCAGTTTTCAGTGAATTATTCATTCCAGTTTCTGTTTAGCTTTAAAACACGAGCTCTGTCATATTCTGTCATTGTTTCTGAAGAGTGTGAGCCCTTACGCATTGCTCTGTGTGAAATACAGACTGAAGCACTGAACGGAATGTCAAAACATCCGTTTCTAGGCTGGATAAAGCAAACCACCGTCTCGCTAGTAAAGTTTTAATGGATGCGGATTGAAATCAAGGTAAAGATGATTGCAGTGATGTACAGGAGTCGTACGTGAGTCCGTTATATTGATACGCAAACAAACAGTGTATGTGTGCTCTCGACACACTTGATCGCACATTGTATTTATGCGTGGACATATTTCAGTACATTCAGTACATTGTTTCCACACATATTCAGGATAATGTTTTTATCTGTCATGGATCCACTCAGAATTACTAAACACAGCAACATACGTGTACTGTATTTTTTTTTTTTTCATGGGTGATTTGGTTTGCATAAATTTATGAATTATATAGACTCCTTATATTGTTTGTTTAGTTGGTGTCCTTTGGAGTTTGTTCTTTGTCCTTTGTTCTTCAAGTGTCCTTTTTTGGAAAGAGAATTTTTGGAAATTTGCTTTGAAAAAAGCTTGCAGAAAAACTGGGTGTGAGAATCACCCTTCAATCTGATAGTTTACTTTGCTGGATATAGCAAATGATGGCAAAATAAACATGTTAAACAAGATAAATAATGTATGCTTAATTTCACAATAAGTATGCGATTAATCGCACAAAAGATTTTTAATCTATTGACAGCCCTAATAATTATATTTATGTGCTGGGATTCAGTGCATTCATTTCAGTGACTCAATCAGGCCAGTGCTATATTTACCAACATCCCATTAAAAATCTTTTTCGGTGTTGATTTTAAAATCCTTGATTCTTGTCCTTAAAAACACTCCCTTCCAAACATTCAAACCTCATCCTGACTGTGAAAGTCGTACAGGCACTTATTATGAAGCCCAGATAATTACATGGCAGTATCAGAGGACATCCTCCAAAGCAGAGCTGGTATTATTTCCCTGAGTTCCGCTGTCCTGGGGAATATCACAATGCTTGCTTGTCCGGATGTGAAATTTAATTTAGATCTTTATTTTGGCTCTTTCTCCAGACTGATCCCGCAGACGGTGGGTCTCCTGTTCGTGGGGAGCTATGACATGCCCTTTGCACAAATGAAGGTGAGAGAAACATTGGTTTGCTTCCTTGATAATTCCTTCTGTCAGTGTTCCCTATGTCTGATTCACTGCAAGTACAGGCGCTGCTAAAGATAGTCATGTCATTTTCAAGTGCTCTTTACATGATGTGCTTTTAATTAATTGAGTCAGACAGGTGAACACTGTGTCACACACGAGCCCTGTACTGAAACAGTAATCGGTCTACCAAGACAGCAGTTTAAAGTGTCATGGGCGGACTATTTACGTAAAGGCTGTTCTGAAAAGTAGGCCTCTAAATTAAAACAGGTTACTTTTTTTGACCAAAATCTAAGATGCATCACATATTTCCTTTGTGGAGCTGGCACTGCGACAAGCTCAGTAAATTAACTTTAAATGGAAGATGGATCATATTGTATGTCTACTTGTACACAAACATGTAAGCCTATTCTTAGTTCACCCAAAAATGAAAATTTCAAACCCATAAGATTTTGGTTAATCTTCGAAACACAAATTAATGTTTTTTCAATTAAACCTGAGAGATTTTTGTCCCTCCATTGAAAATCCAGTTAACCAAAATTTAGAAGATCCCAAAAAGTTATATAAAGGTGTCGTAAAACGAATTCATGTGAATTGAGTGGTTTAATATAAGTGTTGTGAAGAGATAAGATCACTTTACATGATGAACAGATTTAATTTAGGCTTCTATTCACATCCAAACAATGATCAACACATACATAGAGCTCATCACATTTGGTAAACACGGATTGTTCTCGTGCATCACAAGACTTGGATTAAACCACTTAATTCATACAGATTAATTTTCATGATGCCATTATGACCTTTTTGGATCTTCCAAGTTTTGGTTACCTGGACTTTCAAATGGAGGGACAGAAACATTGAAGTTTATTTGGAAAGACCTTAATTTGTGTTTCCAGAGTCTTATGGGTTTGGAATGACATATGGGTAAATGATTTTTAGAATTTTCTTTTTTGGGTGAACTGTCCCTTTAAGCTTGATGAGCTCTTAAGTCATTAGCTGCTGGGAGCACTTCATTCAATTTTCTGATTTAGTGTTGGTTTTTAAGATTTTTGCTCAACCCATATTCAAGGAGTACATTAACCCTTTAAGCCTGAAGTGTACCACCGGTGGTACACCACCCCCCGCGAAAAAAATCATAATCAAATTACTAAGCAAACACGGACAGGAATAACACAAAATAGATATCATTTTAAAGCTTACAAAACTCTGCTTTTTTTCACCATTTTGATCAACTCTTAACGAGTGCTGAGTAGTCCCTCTAAAACAGAGTGTACAGGCCGTGGGATCTAGCTACAAAAAATTAATAATCATATTTTTCAAAATTACTGCCTTGATCAACACAAAATAGGTGTCATTTGATTTCAATTTGATTAACTCCTAAGTAGTGCTGAGTTATTTGCTGATATAAAAAAAAGTTTTCATAATTTATGAAATATTTTTTTTGTACTATGTATAATTTTAAGTCATTATTGTGTAAAACATCAAATAGACATTACAAAAAGTAGCTTCAGAAAGAAATATTTTATTTGATGCAACATAGAATTTATTACACATGAACTTTTGGACCATGGCGGTAAATGTCTTAATGATTAAGTCGTTCATTCATTTATTCGATTCATTCAAAAGGCTGATTCATTCAGAAATGAAGTAAATGGTTCTCTTTAGGCTTGTCAGGCTACACAGAATGAGAGCAGATGGCTCTGTTTGCTTTTGAATCGCTCTCTCTGTAGTTTGATGTCATACACCGATCGGTCTGTATAGAGCGGCTTCAAGTCCAACAAGTATTTTATGAATGGTCCGCTGAATCATTGGTTTCACTCGGTTCGTTCAAAACGCGGAAATGAAACACTGCTGTGTACTGCGCGGAGACGAACAGTTCTGCTTTGTCTTTATAGTTTCATTGGCAACATTGAACAAAACAGACAATGTGTCTAAAATAACACAATATTAACTTCTTATTTACTGAACTGTTCTATAAAATCAGTAGGCTATCGCATTTGCACTCATTATATTTAGGACAAAAACAGCATACGTAATATTGCACTCCGGTACTTGTGTGATATTGCTTAACTCATACGATATAAATATGAGACAAAAACTCAAACATGGGCATTTTTGCCCCATTATCTTGAATTTTAGGGACTTTCTGACTGCATTCTATAGGCCCGAACACGCAGTAAGTTGTTGCCCTGCATCATATTCGTCATCAATCATCTGTATGAAATGTCAGATGACCTACATAGGTCTGAGGCGGGGCAAGTGCATTAAATGCGTTAAAATTTTACCGTAACTAATTAATCTAATTAATGTGTTAATTCAACAGCCCTACTTATAAGTCATTGTGGTTTTTCTAGAAATGAAAAAATTGGTTGTTGTCAAATCAAATTTTAGTGTAATAATTGAATATTTATATAATATAATCTTTTTACTTTTCACATAAAACTGTTTAGGGACTACAGATGAAAATTAGCCATCCTAGCTAAATCTGACACATTTTACATTGATTCTATGTATTAACTATTAAGAGTGTATTGTCCTTGAATTAAAAAAAATAAATAAATAAATAAAAGAGATGGAAGATGAAGTGAGAGAAACTCTGATTATAAATGCATTCATTTAGTGCAGAAATGTTGAGGATTATTTCACCCCATATTTGCATGTTTTTATAGTTCAGAGTTAGAAACATGCTAATGCTATCTCTATTGTATCAATTGTGAGTTGAGTTGTATCAATTATGAGTTGAGTCTCCCATATACTTCACATGAAGGGGACTATTTTGTCGGTTGAACATGCCGTGGGGAGTTGCTGTCTGTGCTCACAAATCTCAAGTGTTTGTCTCGAGTCCAAGTCTAGTTTCTTTTTTGTAAATAGTTTGTTGTTGTTGTTGTTGTTTACTTGGCACTAAACAACATTTAGGCTATTTTTTACTGTCTCTAAAATGCACATTTAATAGTAAATGAAAGGGTAACTATGGTACTGGTACTGTATTTTTTCATTCATAACTGGTATTTGTTTCCTTTGCTCTAAACCAAGTATGATGTGCTGCTGACTGTCTCTACCTTCATTTAACATTTATTAAATTATTCTGTTTATTTAGCATGTGTTGTGTGGTGAAATTTCCAGAGACGGACAAGCAGTTTTATAGACTAGGACATGAAAGCAGTTATTGGCATTGTGCTGCAGTGGAATGTAGGAATACAAATGACCCAGAGAAGAGGCCACATAAGGTCCACTCAGTCAGTCAGGCTGCAAGAATATACCAATGGTTTGGGAATTAAACAAATTTGTAGAATAATCATAGCTCATAATGAACATGCATGTCATTTTATATGATTGAAAAAGTGTATTTTTATTTTTTATTTTACATGTGTAAACGTGACCACTATTTCTATTAGTTGTAGCTGGCTACATTGTCCACTGATTCACAGATAATTGTTCCACATTTTGTGGATTTCTCTCACAGTAACAATAAAGATACAATAAATTGACATCTCAGTGGGGAAATTTGTGGGTTCATCAGTCCTATATTCTGTTTTTCATTCATGAAATATTTATCCTTGTGAGCTGTCGGTAAAGAGACTCTGCAGAACAAGTGATGATGAACAGAATAGACCAAGGTAACTAAGTTAGCATGTACAGTAGCATTCTTAACATTCAGTACACACTATGACTGACATTCAATAACCAATTTTAAAGGACAGAGCTGAAGCCAACACCACATGACAGAACAGTCCTAACTCCAGCACTGCAGATATCACTATCACCTATTAAAGTAAACTTATTTGTGCCAGTTTTGTTGTACAATTAATTGTGCAGCTGTACATTGTGCTGTATAACACAAGCAAATATTGTTTATAAATGCTAAAGAAATATTTATTATATTTAAATTCCACTCAATAATGAAATTTGAGAGGGGGCACAGAATAGAAGTCCACTCTATTTCACCAAGGTCCACCCTCTTGGGGGTTTCTGGCCTCGCCACTGAAACGGCTGCATAATCATGCAAGAAAAAAGTGCACAGAAGACTCCTTATCCATATTGTGGCACTGAGTTTCAAGAAAATAGCCACTTCTCCTTGTTATACATAGACTTTTGTCAAGTCTGATGTGGAGCATCCCAAATTATTCAATATCCTCAAGACAGAGCACATCTGAATTGAATCTTGTTGCAGTTATTGGTTTTGTTGAAAAGGGGTATATGAACCATCTCAAAATGCTTGATTCATGAATATTAATTATGTGATAGTCACACCTGATTTGCTGAAAGGCAGAAGTTGGTGAATAAGCAGTAGGCATAGTATTTGCCGCTAGTGTTTTGTTTGCACTCTTAAAATGTTAAATTATTTGACAAAATGTGGTTGGAGGGGCTGTTATGCCCCTCACTGTTACTTTCATTAAATTGATTTACTTTTTTATTGTTAACTACCATATTATCATTACAAACCAAGAAGGTGTTTGGCAGGCTTTAGCTGTAATGGAGTGGATTTGGCTGCTTCAGGCACCGTGTGGTGTTTGTAAATGACTGCCAGGACTTCGAGTGTGTGACCGGGGTGTCATGATGGTCCGATCCAAAACTAACAGGAGCATCATGTTCCGTGCCAGACGAAAGCCGAACAACATCCCTGGATCTCTGCCACGGTTGTGCGTATGTAGTTGTGTGCGGTGTGAAAAGCGTGATCACTGAATCTCTGGCCTGACGCCTCTATTATATTTGGCTCTGTTCTAATCTGCCGGAGTCTGTTAAGTGGTCCATGTTTGCATTCTCTCAGCTACGGCAAGGCAGTACGTGTATAGACACTCTGGTGTGGATGCTTGTGTTTTTGCGAGAAAAGGTACCATACCACCAAAGGTTAATTAATCCTTGGAATATTGTTGTGTGTGTATGTCAGTCTGAAATGTTCAGCTTCCCCTCTGTGCTCACAGATGCCCTTCACTGTTGGATGGTGAGGATATTTACTCATCCCATCATGCCAATAGGCCCAGAAGGGGGCGGCTTTACTGCCAGCTCACTTCCTCCCCCACACACCAACCTGCCATGGTTTAGTGAGGATCTATTCTCTTTATCTTTGAGATATTTCTTTCTCTCGCTTACTTGGGCCAAACACGCTCCTGTTTTCTTAAGGCCTTTGTGAAACTGTCATGTATTGAGACATCTGTGTTGTGGCTGTAATTACACATTACGCATCGGCAGTTACTTTACAACTTACAAAAAGTATCAACAATTTGGTTGGTGGTTAGCACACAAGCTGCAGGCACATTTAGCGGAGAGATTTGAGGTTTGTATCCAGCCTGCATTCGTGTCCCTCTCTTCCTGAATCATTTCCTGTAGTGGTCAACAAATAAGCTTTTTTTAAATATAATAATACAATTTAATGATGACAAATGAAGCACTTATTTTACATTAAAGGATTGGTTCACTTTCAAATGAAAATTAGCCCAAGCTTTACTTATCCTCAAGCCATCCTAGGTGTGTATGACTTTCTTCTTTCTGACAAACACTCTTGGAGATATTTTAATAAATATACTGACGCATCCGAGCTTTATAATGGCAGTGAACGGGACCCACGAGTATGAGCTGAAGAAGCTGCTTCCATCCACTTCCATCCATCATAAACATACTCCACACGGCTCCGGGGGGTTAATAAAGGCCTTCTGAAGTGAAGCGATGCATTTGTGTTATGAAGTAAAATATCTAGCTCCCACCAGACCACCTTCTGTATTCAAGTTACGAAGAAAGTGTAAACTGGCGTCACGTCAGTTACACTTTTTCCATAAGTTAATAGGGAAGGCGTAGGACATAGCGTAAGCTTTTTGAACGGCAAGAGTTTTACACTTTCTTCGTACGTTGAATATGGTAGGCGGTCTGGCGGAAGCTAGATATTTTACTTCATAGCTTGTTAAATATGGATTATGATGGATGGAAGTGGATAGAAGCACTTTCTTCAGCTCATACTCGTGGGTCCCGTTCATTGCCATTGTAAAGCTCAGATGCGTCAGGATATTTATTAAAATATCTTGTCTTTATCAGAAAGACGAAAGTCATATACACCTAGGATGGCTTGAGGGTAAGTAAAGCTTGGGCTAATTTTCATTTGAAAGTTAACTTATCCTTTAAAGGCACAATATGTAATTTTTCACCACTAGAGGTCGCTTATTCAAAACAAAGGCGTAGCTTCATGACGCATTCATTTAGAGGTCTGCATTCCCGTGGCTCTCCCGCGGGAACCGCGGGACCCAATAAGATTTCTTGCTGCGCGGGATTAAATTTTGAATGAAAGGCGGATTGCAGTCTGTAACTATAGTGTACTTTAGGCAGGAGCGGGCGGTCTGACAATAACCCGGTCGCTCCCGAGATGCTTTGACATCAGCGCATCTGTGCTTGAACTTGAAGTGAACAAAACTTTCTGCAGTGGTGGCATTCACACAGTCCCCAGTTCCCTGTCCTGAGAAACCTGGCAAGATATGTTCTTTGCATTAGAGGTCTGCGCGAGTGCACCTTCAGAGAACATTCAACCTTTGTGATCGGATTTTGGAGGAGAGACGTTCTGAAACGGTCGTCAGTCAGCATCATTCTGTTCTTGCGTGGATGTTAAAAAAGATTTCATTTTGCAGTATAGCTAGTAAGCCAACAGTTTTCATTTATATGTATTTTTGGCTTAGCCTATAGTTTTGAGGGACATGTTGTAGGCTGTTTAATTTAGCCTATTTTTTCTCTGTGATATTTAGCCTAATATTCTTTGAGACATTTTTCCTCTGACATTTTTTTTTGGGTGTTGACAACATCATAAGACAAATAACAAATAAAAATCTCGTATATGCTATGCAACATTTTATATTTGTTATCCCCAATCACTCTTTCTTTTGGGGAAGTTTAAATGCGAGATTCTGGAAACGATCTAAATTTAGCGGGACCCGTCGGGTCGGGAAGAAAATCACTATATGCGGATAGCGGGTGAACACAGAGTGATTTTTAGGCGGGAACAGGTGCGTGCGGAAGAGAACCTTGCAGGAGCGGAACGGAAAAAACAGCCCCGCGCAGACCTCTACATTCATTTTGCACAATCATGGGAGGTGTTGTCTTCACATCTACAACCGGTGGAAAAGAATCAGACGGGGCTTGTGAAGAAATCATATTCATAGATGAGATAATGTATTAAAGATTTTTTAACATTACTGTAGTATGAAGCAGGGTGTGGCTGAAAGCCGTTGGAGCGGAATGAGGCCGCTGGAGCGATTGCTAATAAGAGAGAGCGCGACACATGGCTCGAGAGCAGCAGAGCTTTTATTATGCCGCAGACAACCACTTCCGCTTCTTCCGGTCATGCGTATATGTGGGGGTAACGCAGCGCTGTTTTATGATATTAGATACATTTGTGTGTTGAAAGTTGTTATAATGCTACTCTGTGTTCACTCGGTGGTTACTATTAGACACTTGTTGCACACTGCAGTAAGCTAGATTGATATTAGGCATGATAAAACATGATGCTCGCGGTAAATCAAGAAAACGAGATTTAAACAATAAGATTTACAGTGTTGAGCTATATAACATTAGTTTTCTGTCTATGAATGTGTCCAAACAGTTGCTCACTTTTCTAATAAAACACATAATATATTAAAGCGTCTTTGGTGTTTCCGTGGTTTCTACAAAATAAAATTGAGGGTATGTCATTGATAGGCGACGCACGGACATCCTTGTTAAAATTGCTTATTTCTCTGGATTTAAACATTCTTTGAAACATTAGGGATAATGTAAGTACACAAGTCAACAAAATTTATAACATTGTTCTAGTGGTTTTGGGATATTTTAATCCAAAAATATTACATATTGTGCCTTTAACTCAAAATTCAAGACTGTTGAAAACCAGACAAACAATGCTGTCAGAAAACTTTGTAATGGACACAAAATGGGATTAACTCCTCTGTTAATACAGTGGTGTCCAAACCTGCACCTGGAGGGCCAACGTCCTGCAAAGCTTGACTCCAACTTGCCCCAACACAACCTCCTTAAAGTTTCTTATGATCCTGAAGCCCTTGATTAGCTGGTTAAAGTGTTTAACTGCTGTTGAAGCTAAACTGCAGGACAGTAGCCCTCCAGAAGCAGGATTGGACACCCCTGTGTTAATCGGTGGTTTTCAGCCAGTGGGATCTTCTCAAAAGCTTGGCTGATAAATTGATCTGTTTTATTCATCTTTCTACTTTCACTATGAATAAAATGACAAAAAATCCCAAATATTAATACAATAAAATAGTAACTCTTCAACAATGAGGTTTGTACATGTTTACAAGAATGTCTTTTGGTTTGAATGATGCAACTGTGTAATTTCTTTCTCAAAATTATACTAGTGCTTTGATGCCTATTATTCTTTTTTTGCTACAGATAACAAAGGATCTGAAACAGTATGATAATAAAATAATTGAGTGCACGTTCGTCAATAACACCTGGGTGTTCATGCGGCAGAGGGTTGACAAGAGCTTCCCCAACTCATATGACACAGCCATGGGTAAGATTCACATGTGTTATACTAAAGCCAGGGTCAAGCTCAGTTTCTGTTTAGGTGACTTGATTAAACCACTATTAAGGCTAGAAGTATTTACTCGCAAGACATGCAATATAACAGAGTTAGATATAATAGACTTAAAATGTTTGCACCATTAATCCAAAGGTTATTATTCTTATAGCTAGCTATGAACAAGTTGACAATGAACTATGAACTTGCTCAGCAAGATTCTTTAAGCTTTGAGCCAGACTCTGCTGAAAATCCAGTATCTATTTATTGTTCTCACTTTGTCTCCTGTTGTCCTTACAGCTGTGTGCAACAGTATCAAACATCCCGTCACAAAGCAAATTCTCTTTGAGTTTCTGGACCGGTGCGCTCAGATGCAGGCCCGCAAGCACCCAGCCGACTCTGAGCTCATGCCACCCCCGCCACCAAAGAGAGCGAACCACAGCATCCCACAGTAGCGCAGTGCCGGCGGGGCACAATTTAAGCAGTTTCATATTTTTTTATTCCCAAAATGTTCCGCAGCTCTGCTGGTCCACACCACAAAAGGAGAGACTTTTGGAGAACATTTTGCTTTTTGGCCTCACTTTGGCTTCTGATCTTGAAGATGTTGATGATCTATTTAAAGACACTGTTGGGAGAGCTTGTTTCAACACTGAGTGCTGAGGCACATTCTTATTTAAAAGAATAAAAATTAAAATTAATTGCATTTTTTTTCTTTTTTGTATGTTCTGTATTTGTTACAGGCGCTCCTTCTCTCTGCATTATTTCTTCTGCAGCTACTTTTTTTACTGAACAGAACAGTAAAGTGTGCTAGATTGCCTAGATTTAGACCTGAAACACTGAAAACACTGTGGAATTTCACCAGATCTGGAACTCTTAGTACTGATCAGTTAAAGCATAGGCTCATGTCCTATGATTGTGTTTGTTATAGGTGAGAGTGTTTTGTATGTCATTTTGCTTATTTGAAAATGTCGCCCCAACCTTTTTTTCTCAGGTTTTGTTTCTTAAAAATGCCAGGTGTATTTAAGTTTACCTGGATCTTTTGGCTCATTGTTTTGGGAAAAAAAAAAATTAAAAGCAATAAATCCAAAATAAAGATTGCCAGCTATGCCAGTACCTTCACATACAATACATTATATACAAAGGATTGATACAAGTTATTTCTATTCAGTCAGAAATATATATAGCCTCACTTGAAAAGGGTAAGATTCAAACAACTGATTGAAACCAATTGTTTCTTGTGTCAGTATTGATACTAAGTCATATGATATATATTTGAGATCATTTTTGCTGAACTTAACGATTTGTCGCAATTCTTGTTTTTGTCATTTATAAGGATGTGTGAACATTTCAGCAGTTGTCACTCGTAATTGAACTGTCACGGCTAAAGTTAATGGCATTCTTTATTGCTCTCACATGTCGCATCTAGTATTTATAATATTGAAACCTGGTGTGCAAAGATCCACACGTTTGAGAAGAGCTGACATTATCACTCTCTCTGGAGGAGTGAGTCACACCTGACATTCATGTCCTCCTCTCTTCTAGAATTGTTTCCTCATAAGACAAATGAATGAAAAAGTCCCTGAAATGCAACACTATGAGGCTATGTCGAGCTCATCTGCATGCTGAAGTGATTAGACCTTGATTGCAGCCCATATTGCAGTTCAGATGGATTTACGATTCCTCAAAATCCTCATACAGTTGATTGAGAGACATTTGGGAAGAGAGGAAAATGGAAGATAGAAGGCGAGCATCAAGCAGTATTTGGGTGATATAGAGTAAGGCAAAGCATAGACATTCATGAAATCAAAAAACGTACCCTATTAATAAATCTCTCTGGTCATTAATAAATGTCTCTGGTCATTTTAATCGGGGGGGACTTTGTATTTGTAGACTTAATATGTAATAACTTGTTTAATATGTTCTAGTTACAGTGTGGTTACACAGTACACTCTAAAAAATGCTGGGTTAAAAACAACCTGAATTGGGTTAAATGTTTGACCAACATGATTGGTAGTTTTATGTAACCCAGCTGTTGTTTAAAAAGTACTATATGGCTGGCTTAAAATGAAATAGGTTGGAAATTAAAAATCAGACATAATTACTAGAGGCAACAGTAATAATCAAAAGGTGAACATTTATTAATAAGTAATTTAATAAATGTTCATTTATTAAACATATTAATAAATGTTCATTTATTAAACATATTAATAAATGTTCATGTCCAACAATTTCCAGCATAGTTCATTTTAAGCAAACAATACAGTAATTTTTAAACAGTAGTTGGGTTAAATATAACTACCCATCAGGTTGGGCAAACATTTAACCCAACCGTTGGGTTTGTCCATTTTCAGCCCAACTTTGGTTGTTTTTAACCCAGCATTTTTTAGAGTATAGGTACTAAGTAATATTCAATAATGTACTTACTATAAGGTATAAGGGTTTGGTTTAAGGTTAATTGCTTGTAATTCTGCAGAATTTACTGTTTACTGCAATTGTAGGTAATGCAACCTATCTAAAATTTTGACAATAATTATTGCAGTCATTTAATGCTGATTAATAAAAACAACAGCAATAGCAGATAACAATAGATTTGAAAAAGAAGCATCAACACTGGGATATGTGGTGATGACCTTTTAGATAAACTTGACCTTCAGTCATGTGACAAATCCTGGCACTGAAAAATGAAGAACTTCAGAAATCAGCAGATATAAGCTGCTACTTTCAGAATGTCACTGATAATGCAAACCATAAGTTTTCCTCATTAAATTGTCTAATTAAAACAAATATAATATAATCTGTCTTTCAGTGATCATTTTCTATTTATATTCATTTCACTAAATAATTAGAGATTGCAAAAGAAAAAAAAAAACTACTAACAAATAAAGGGGGTTATAAATAAAGGGGTTCATGTTTGACAAATTTGGATCCAAAGACATGTTTCTGTTAAGCAAAAAAAAATTTAAATAAGTGTTCATCATCTTATCATCATCGTACCATCAATAAAATGCACCTGTGTTCGTTGTCCATAACATACGCCTGCCCATACCATAACCCCACCGCCACCATGGGCCACTCGATCCACAACGTTGACATTAGCAAACCGTTCACCCACACGACGCCATACACGCTGTCTGCCATCTGCCCTGTACAGTGAAAACCGGGATTATCCGTGAAGAGAACACCTCTCCAAAGTGCCAGACGCCATCGAATGTGAGCATTTGCCCACTCAAGTCGGTTACGACGCCAAACTGCAGTCAGGTCGAGACCCCGATGAGGACGACGAGCATGCAGATGAGCTTCTCTGAGACGGTTTCTGACAGTTTGTGCAGAAATTCTTTGGTTATGCAAACGGATTGTTGCAGCAGCTGTCCGGGTGGCTGGTCTCAGACGATCTTGGAGGTGAAGATGCTGGATGTGGAGGTCCTGGGCTGGTGTGGTTACACGTGGTCTGCGGTTGTGAGGCCGGTTGGATGTACTGCCAAATTCTCTGAAACGCCTTTGGAGACGGCTTATGGTAGAGAAATGAACATTCAATTCATGGGCGACAGCTCTGGTGGACATTCCTGCAGTCAGCATGCCAATTGCACACTCCCTCAAAACTTGCGACATCTGTGGCATTGTGCTGTGTGATAAAACTGCACATTTTAGAGTGACCTTTAATTGTGGCCAGCCTAAGGCACACCTGTGCAATAATCATGCTGTCTAATCAGCATCTTGATATGCCACACCTGTGAGGTGGATGGATTATCTCGGCAAAGGAGAAATGCTCACTAACACAGATTTAGACAGATTTGTGAACAATATTTGAGAGAAATAGGCCTTTTGTGTACATAGAAAAAGTCTTAGATCTTTGAGTTCAGCTCATGAAAAATGGGGGCAAAAACAAAAGTGTTGCGTTTATAATTTTGTTCAGTGTAGTTCTGAACAATGTCCATGTGTGCTTATTTAATTTCATTCAAGTGCAAATAAATGTTCAGTAGCCTGAGGTTGCAACTTTCAAAGACTTACAGCAAACTCCCACACCACAACAACAACTGAAAAATAAAGGAATAAATGCAGTCAGTGTCTTCACATGGTAGCAACTGAACAAGAAGAAGGTGAAACCTGCGCTCGCGGGCAAGTATCTCAAAGAGGAGTTTGCAGTGTGACGTTTATTTTATTTTCTCGGAAGTATGAGTGGGAACAATTTAAATTTAAATCAAGTGTTGAAAAATATTGAACAGAATACTAGCTAACTGCAAATGAGATATTTTTCAGGTTCATTTGCTCTTCAGTGATATATGTTGAAACTGCATGAGATGTTTGTGAAATGTTGTGAATGACCAAATACACAATGATTGTCACGGATGACTCTGATAAGATGTTCATGTGAATCCAAGTGCAGCATTTTATTTGAAAAAAAAGTCCTCTTCTAAACAGAAGAACCTTTCGGTTACACTGTATTTTAAGGTGTTCCTGTTGCAGTATAATTATACATTGAAGTATATATATATTAATTAACAGCATGTATTTACTATAGGGTTAACTTGGACACTAATAAAGACTTTTTATGAACACAAAAGGAGAAATTCTGAAAAATGTTCTGCCTCTAGGAGTAGATTACCATTCACGGCCATTAAATGAGAAATAGGATGTTTTTATATGAAATATAAACAGCTCTCATCTGTTTTCATATAATCTGAAATAATAAGAACTATTTTGCATCATTTTTTCTTTAAATTTATATTAAAATAATTAGTCAGAGATGTTCAAAGTGCATCTAATATTGCTTTTATTTGTAGTGTTGAAAATGAAACATTGAGTTGAGCATTGTGGGATATAGTATTCCACCCAGGGATACCCAGGCATTACATACTCTCTACGGCGCTTTCACATGGGGCATCAACGCTTGACGGAGGGCGTGTCTGAAGCTTGGCGCTAACGCGACCGTCATACTGACAACATCCAACTACATTACTTCCGGCTTACATGCATGTTATGCGATGCTAGCTGTCATTCAATGATAAACAGAGTACACAGACACAATACAAACACAATACACACCAGATTCACCAACCGTCTCCGCCACCTCCTTCCAGGTTTGGTCCCTCCGGTTTGAGCCCCGGTATGTATAGACTGATTGTAAAGAACTGGGTAATTACCCACCACAATGATAAGCTTTTCCTCCCTCTATTTTCTAGTGTTGCATGAACAAAATTGGCTAGCGTCTGCGCTAGGGTATTTGCATAATGCGATCTGATTGGCTGATGCCTGCGTTGGGGCTTAAAATGTTGAAAATATTTTTAATTTCAAATCTCTTAAATGATTGCATAATACTCTCATGTTTAATTTTTTTTCTAGGCTATCAATAGTGAGCTAGCTTTCAAATCATAACATCCCATCCTCCCTTCCGAGCGTCTCCAAAGCCGCGCCTCCTCCAAAACACATGAAGGCACACACACACAGCTGCTCTCGGCAAAGCGTCACAAGAGACAGCGTTAAACTACCTCATGTCTCAAGGCACATAACATTACAATCATAAAACAATTTAGAGAGCTTGAACCTGACTACTGCAGATTCATTTCGGTATTGATACCGTTGACACGAAAACGCATAATTCCGATTCTGAGGACATGAACAGCTCCAGTTAGAATATCACACGTTGCCATCTCTTAATTACAGTGGTTATGGCGTGAAAGCAGCATAAGCTCATTGTTTTGGAGGAACTAAAAGGTGTTCTAAAATGTTCCTGTAGAGAATCACCTATTGCACCTTTAATTCTTAAAATGTTTTAAAATTAAAAATGAATTAAAACTTAATCCATAAAATGATCCAATGATGGGAACCCCTATGAGGACTGACAGAACCCTTTAAGGTTCTATACAGAAGCTTTTCGTACATTTTGTACAGAAAATCTGTATATTAAGCACATTATGAATGCTGCAAAAATGCATAGCTCATTTGAGTCTCTGGGTGTATTTCAGTGATACAGTAGATGAGAACGACTGCAAAGCAGCTGCCTTGAGCTCTCAAATTTAAAAAGAAAATGTCATGTAATGTGGCTGAGCAGCTCAAGGTCACAGTCGTTTCTGTCCTCACATCTTATAGACTCCATGTTGTGTCAATGTGACGTCCTTAAAGAATTATGCTTTTGGATTTGTGTGCATGTGTTTATATCCATACACTGTCTGAAGGATCCTGGGGACCCAATGCTCTGCACATTTTGTATGTCTCTCTTATCTGACACACTCAGTTCAGTTAATTGTTTGCTCACCATCTGAGCAAAAAAAAAAAAACATTTTCATGCGGTGAAAATGGAGGTGTCCCTTAAAGGGTTAGTTCACCCAAAAATGAAAATTCTGTCATTAGTTACTCACCCTCATGTCGTTCCACACCCGTAAGACCTTTGTTCATCTTCAGAACACAAATTAAGATATTTTTGATAAAATCCGATGGCTCAGTGAGGCCTCTATTGCCAGCAAGATAATTAACACTTTCAAACACCCAGAAAGGTACTAAAAACATATTTAAAACAGTTCATGTGACCGCAGTGGTTCAACCTTAATGTTATGAAGCGACAAGAATACTTTTTGTGCACCAAAAAAACAAAATAACGACTTTATTCAACAATATCTAGTGATGGGCAATTTCAAAACACTGCTTCATGAAGCTTCGAAACTTTACGAATCTTTTGTTTCGAATCAGTGGTTCGGAACACGTATCAAACTGCCAAAGTCACGTGATTTCAGTAAACGAGGCTTCGTTACGTCATAAGTGTTTCGAAATTTCAATGGATCACCCCTGGGGGGCGTGACTTTGGCAGTTTGATACACGCTCTGAACCACTGATTCGAAACAAAAGATTTGTAAAGCTTCGAAGCTTCATGAAGCAGTGTTTTGACATCGCCCATCACTAGATATTCGTTATATTCAAGTCGTTATTTTGTTTTCTGGCACACAAAAAGTATTCTCGTCGCTTCATAACATTAAGGTTGAACCTGTCAAGGAACGGACAGAGGACCCAAACGCAAAGGTACAGAAAACAGGGTTTATTTAGTCCAATAATAAACTCAGGCAGTCTGCCGTCCAAAGGCAGAAAAGACGTAGCTGGACGCAGATCTGGTAGTTAACTTGGTAACTCAGGAAAACATCTCTTGTCCAGACAGCGAACAAGAACTCGCAGCAGACAGGTCGTAGCAAGCGGACAGCCCCAGCAGAGACACACAGCATCTCGGTCAGCGTCCCGACAGGAACACGTGGGCAGCAGGTTACTGGACAGGAAAACAGGTGAGACACACTCAGCAAGAGAAACTAGACTCGACTTGACTAACGGATTTCTTGAAATGTAGTCTAACAAATAATTCTGTGAGCATAATCTTTCAAGCCTGTCTGCGCTACTGTGTTGGTCGTCTGGTCTGCCGTGGGTGTCTTCAAGCCCGTTTGCAAGGCCACCTGTCCAGCCTGCTTCTCCTTGGGTTTCTGCTCTACCTCAGTCTCCAGGTCGCCTGGCCCTCCATCCCTCCACCTGTTCCGCCTCCGCTCCACCTCCCTCCTGGAATTTAAGTTTGTTGTTGTTTAGGAGCATCTGGAAGCATCTGGGGCTATGTCACGATCACCAGCTGGAGTGCCCTAGATAGTCACCGAAGGGCACTCCACCCCAGACCATTGCCACTCATTCATGGACTTCATCCCCCATAATTCTTTACCTGGACTCATCATCACTGATCATATCCACCTGTGCACAATTACATTGTTAACCCGGCCTATATAATCTTGTGTCTTTCAGTCAGTCTTTGTCAGTCGTTGTCTTTGTGAGGATGTAGCGTGTGTTTTGCTCTGTGTTTCTGGATTTCTTGTTCATGTTTGGATTATCTCTTGTTTTATTAAATTTCTGCTTGCATTTGGATCCAGCCTCTCCTCTTCCCTGCATTGACACGTTACACTGGGCATCTTAAAGTGTTAATTATCTTTCTGTCAATGGAGGCCTCACTGAGCCATCGGATTTTATCAAATATATCTTAATTTGTGTTCCGAAGATGAACGAAGGTCCTACAAGTAATTAATGACATAATTTTCATTTGTGGGTGAACTAACCCTTTAATGTTATATCAATCAGGTATTAGGGACATTTTTGTGTGTAATGTTAAAAATAACAACAAAACAACAACAAAATGTTTACAATACCTTTAATTTAGTTAAGCAACCAGAAAGAAGTGAATAATAATAAAAAAGACTATAGCCTCATAGTCATGATTTAGCATTTGAAGTAACTATGAGCTAGGAGATTGTATTATTCCAACCAAAACAGTCCTATAATTTTGTCCTCAATTACCTTTTCCATACCGTTTAATATCATTTACTGGAGGAGAGTCCAGAGCAGGCGGCTGCCGCTCACTGTGGTTTATGGCCCATCTCACCAGAGGGCCAGGTGTCGGAGATGGTGCTGAGATTTTGAGTTAGTGGGTAATGGGCTCAGTTCAGCTGAAACCACTTCCCGTGAATTCCCGTGAAAGTGCCAATCTCAAGTTCTCACTTGTCTTTTATACATTCACTTTATTTCATGGAGTAAGAGAATAGACGTTTTGTCTGGATGTCTTAGCAGAGGTCCATCACTGAAGGAAAAAAAAAGGGGGGGGGGGGAGGCTTTGAAACTATTTTCACTCAGAAATTGCTCGTAAATTTCACAAATTACAAAGAAACAGCCAGTAACACATTGAATTAAACATGAAAAAACTTAGGGTTTCAGCTGGAGATCGCAGATTTACATTCGGAACTCTGCATTCTGAAAATATCTTGCTTCAAGGTGTATTTTAATTTGGTATATACTGTAGTTTTACTTATGAACGGTATTATACAGAGCTGCATTTTAATATTAGGGGCTGGGCGGGAGGACAGGACAACCCCTGCTCTAAGGCAAAACTGCAATCATCAACAAACCTTGAATCATTTGTCATTTGTATGGGTGAGAGAGGGAGACGGCGAGGGAGAGAGTGAATATGCCAACAGGTGTGTTATTATTTGTTAGTAATGTCTGCGTGTGTGTGATTAAGGGATTTGTATAGCATCTCTACATCATTATGAGATTGAGATGGCCAATTTCACAGCATCAAAGAACACAGTTCCCATCTCATTCCCAGCCATTTGGTACGAAGATGAAGGAACATCTCATTAATAACAGCCTGGTTGCCATGACAGCAAGTATGTGATGATTATTGTCATGGCGTTTATGTATTTTCGATTATGAGAGAGAGAAATGGATATAGTTTGAAGAGTCATATGCACAGAGTTGGACAGAATTGCAGCACAGTAGGTGAGAATGTTGTCTTCTGGGAGGCAGATGGACTAAGCTAGAATTTTTTTCACAGAGTTGTCTCCATACACAACTAATCACAGTCCTCGTCTGTGCACATATTGTATCTGCTCTGGTAATCGTCGGCAGTTTAGACGATTCCTGCTGCAGGTTTTCTTTATTGGGAGAGGAGAAGCTCACAAGCCAGGCACAGACAAAAGAATACCATCGACAGCGATACTCAAGGTAACGATAAACAAAAGAGACAATGTGTTTGTCTGACTGAATGTGAGGATAACCTTGCAGTGAGGTAAACATATTCACATAAAAATATTATTATGTGAAAGAACATTTTTCTCAAAAAGCAGACATCATCGGCACCCCTGCAATTTAGGACTTTGCGCACACTACCTTTGAGCACTGAGTCTTTTATAATGCCGGATGAGATGGGACATATAAAAGCATCTCAAGACACCATAGTCTACACTTATTAATCATACTCTCCAGCTCAATTCTTAAAATTTCAACTGTATTTTGAATGTAAGACATGTTCAGATGCCCAGAAAGCTACTAAAGACATATTTAAAACAGTTCATGTGACTACAGTGGTTCAACTTTAATGTTATGAAGCGATGAGAATACTTTTTGTGCTCCAAAAAAACAAAATAACGACCTTTATTCAACAATATCTAGTGTTGGGCAATATCAAAACACTGCTTCATGAAGCTTCGAAGCTTTATGAATCTTTTGTTTTGAAATAGTGGTTCAGAGTGTGTATCAAACTGCCAAAGTCACATGATTTCAGTAAACGAGGCTTCGTTACGTCATAAGTGTTTCGAAGCGTTTCGAAATTTCAATGGTTCACGTGACTTTGGCAGTTTGATACACGCTCCAAACCACTGATTTGAAACAAAAGATTTGTAAAGCTTCAATAAAAGCTTCATGAAGCAGTGTTTTGAAATCACCCATCACTAGATATTGTTGAATAATGTCATTATTTTGTTCTTTTTGGCGAACAAAAAGTATTCTCGTCGCTGTAGTCACATGAACTGTTTTAAATATGTCTTTAGTACCTTTCTGGGCATTTGAAAGTGTTAATTATCTTGCTGTTAATGGAGGCCTCACTGAGCCATTGGATTTTATCAAAAATATTTCAATTTGTGTTCTGAAGATGAACAAAGGTCTTACGGGTGTGGAACGACATGAGGGTGAGTTATTAATGACAGAATTTTCATTTTTGGGTGAACTAACCCTTTAAATGAAGATAAACAATCCCACTTTACAGATGCACCATCAAAACTATGCAGCAAATACACCAATCAGGCATAACATTATGACCACTGACAGGTGAAGTGAATAACACTGATTATCTCTTCATCACAGAACCTGTTAGTGGGTGGGATATATTAGGCAGCAAGTGAACATTTTGTCCTCAAAGTTGATGTGTTAAAAGCAGGAAAAATGGGCAGGCGTAAGGATTAGAGCGAGATTGACAAGGGCCAAATTGTTATGGCTAGACGACTGGGTCAGAGCGTCTCCAAAACTGCAGCTCTTGTGGGGTGTTCCTGGTCTGCAGTGGTCAGTATCTATCAAAAGTGGTTCAAGGAAGGAACAGTGGTGAACTGGCGACAGGGTCAGGGGCAGCCAAGGCTCACTGATGCACGTGGGGAGCGAAGGCTGGCCTGTGTGGTCCGATCAAACAGACAAGCTACTGTAGCTCAAATTACTCAAGAAGTTAATGCTGGTTCTGATAGAAAGGTGTCAGAATACACAGCACATCACGTTTTGTTGCGTATGGAGCTGCATAGCCGCAGACCAGTCATGGTGCCCATGCTGACCCCTGTCTACTGCCGAAAGCGCCAACAGTGGGCACGTGAGCATCAGAACTGGACCCTGGAGCAATGGAAGAAGGTGGCCTGGTCTGATGAAATCACGTTTTCCTTTACATCACGTGGATGGCTGGGTGCGTCACTTACCTGGGGAACACATGGCACCAGGATGCACTATGGGAAGAAGGGAAGTCGGCAGAGACAGTGTGATACTTTGGGCAATGTTCTGCCGGGAAACCTTGGGTCCTGCCATCTATGTGGATGTTACTTTGACACGTACCACCTACCTAAGTATTGTAGCAGACCATGTAGACCCTTTCATGGAAACGTTATTCCCTGGTGGCTGTGGCCTCTTTCAGCAGGATAATGCGCCCTGCCACACCTCGCAACTTACAGGTCTTAAAGAATCTGCTGCTAACATCTTGGTGCCAGATACCACAGCACACCTTCAGGGGTATAGTGGAGTCCATGCCTCGACGGGTCAGGGCTGTTTTGGCAACAAAAGGGGGACCAACACAATATAAGGAAGGTGGTCATAATGTTATGCCTGATCAGTGTATATTTAACATTTGTACCAGTTTGTGTGCGATATAGAGGTCTGCGCTGGATGGAATATTTCATATCATGTTTTGTCCACCCACAAAAGCCCACAGGTAGAGGTCTACATGGATTTTCAATCCCTTTCTAGTAAGATTCTGTCTCACTCTAGTGCCCTCGGCCATTTTTCCATTTTGCCCACACACACATTGCTTCAGACCTGACACCTTGTTGCATTTGCTGCCCTAGCTGCCACTTACAAGTGAAAAAAAAGAGAATATCCAATCCTGCGCCTGAAAACAATTAATTTTTTGTTATTTCTCAATAGATGTATAACACACACAAGAAAAACTTTTTGTACTTTAAAAACATAAAATACATCTGAGTAACCTTTTTTTTATATTTATATTTTGTGAGAGTCCCGCAAATCTTTTTTTTCCTCTCCTGCTTTCTGCATAGTGCATACACATAAATATCTTCCCTCCCAAACCAGCACTCATCAATTCTAAACTTATCCTGTGCCTCACTCTGTTGTGTTAGGTCCTGTGGATCCCACGGGAGTCCCACAGGAGTGCAGACAGCAATGCGATATTTCAACACAAAAACTTGTTACTGACTGTAGCCACTCACAATCCAATTCATCCAGGCACAATCTGATGACCAAATGATAAGGTATGTCATAACCAGACATATATTAAGATGTGCCATGTAGTCAAATGCACTTTCAGCATTTTAAAAATCAGATCGATTCAGGTGTCTGCACTGCAGTAATGGAGCAAAGCAGTACAGTTCCAGTAAAGAATGCCAGATCATGGTTGATCATGGTGACACCTATTACTAAGCTTGTTTTCACCACAAAAAAAAAAAGGTTGCTGTGACTTTTTATCTCACATTTTGGACTTTGCAGTTGAGAGTTTACATCTCGAAATTCTGACTTTATTTCTCACAATACCAAGATCATAACTCGCTAATCTGACCATTTTTCTCAGAATTGCGATATATAAGCTATATTAGGTAAAAAGTCGCAATTACCTTTTTTATTCTGTGGCAGAAACAAGCTTTCATATATGGTGGTATTCAGAATAAGAATGCCATTTTATCTGCTTGCATAGCATAATACATAATTAGAAGGTTTTAAAAAGAGCAATGGTGAGCCATAACTCACAACAAGTAATCCCTGTTCACACTCTTAAAAAGATTTTACCTTTCAGTTCAGAAGCTCTGTGTTCACAAAAACAAATGAACGAAGGGACTGTGAGTAGGATCATCCATAAAACAGGATGTACGTCCAGAGAGGCCCAAACAGCAGGGAACTGGTGAGTCACCATTTGATTGGTAAAGCTGTTACCCACTCATAGAATATAACTGCAATGTTGTAGCAGCAGAATGAGACGTCTCTGGCTGTGCTTGTCGGGTTTGTGAGGGGGTGGGATTTTTTGTTTAGGGTTGGAGAACTTTTCTGAGAGCTTCTAATTTTATTTATACCTGTGGTTTTATTTTCTTCTTTTTCTTTTGGTCACAACAACCCAAGTAAACTTTGAAGTGACCTAGGTGGCATTCAATAAATCATGCCAGTGTGAGGTATTTCAGTTCAAAAACCTGCTTCTTATTGACTAACCAACCACCTGTAATCAGTTTTAACCGGGCATAATCTAATGATCAAATGATGGAAAGGAGTGCTATAAACAGACATTTAACCAGACATGCAATGAAGTCAAGTGCACTTATAGCCTTTTAAATTGCATATTGAGGCGTCTGGATCAGAGTAGCTCAGTGAGGATCCACGGTCACAGTAACGCTTGCCAGATCATGGTATTCTGCTGCATTCTCCACAATGTAGAACTCCAAACTTGTGTTGTGAGAAATCTGGTCCGCCTTGAGATCGGGTCTCCAATAGGATCCCAAGCAAATCCCATTGGGGATTGTAATGGTTAATCTCTTTACAACCCCTACAAAATCACTGATTATGATGTATGTAATTTGAACTAAGTTAAAATGACCATTAATGACTATTTCAGTTATTAATAGTTTTATGAAGTAAAAAAAAAAAAATGTCCAATTTGTTTTATTATGCACTATATAGTAATTAATTTTATACATATTTTAAATAAATGCTGTTTGTGTAGTAGAACTATTAACTAATAGTTGATGGAGACTTGATTTCTATATAGGGTGGACCCGATTTGTCATGACACCTGCCATTTTTTAAGCCATAATTAACTATTCTAGAGGCCTACTCTTAAACCCTGCATGGGAAACCACCCCATAGAGTACAACAGTAAAAATCCCATTCATTTTCTCTAAATGGGGAATTAATTTTGAATGATAACTTCTAAACCTTTGGGCTAAACACAGACCTACTGTGAGCTACTATAGGTTGTTAATTGATGGTATTTGCTTTTATTAAAGCCATCAGCCTGCATTTTATCAAGATATTTTTTAAATAATCGTGTACAGCTGCAGACTTCCTGATGAAAAACTACATTACCCATGATTCTACAGAGAAATTTCCACCAATCAGTGAATTGCGGCAAACAAATCGCACGAAAATAACTTTAGCGCCGACACACTCACATGAAGCGCCGCAAATGATGAAGAGTCAGTTTTCTTACACTCTTCCAACTATTAAAATATTTGTATGCATAATGTGTAATAATATGTTGTAATAAACGTAAAAATAAATATTTCTGTGTTTATAATTAAAGGTGCAATGTGTAATATTTTCTGTTCGCTAGAGGTCGCTAGAGGCCTATTCAAAACAAAGGCGTAGCTTGATGACGCCAAGTTTGAGCGTGGAATCTTGGGACATGGTCTTCACCTCACAGCCGGTGGAAAACAATTGGGATAGGACTCGGGAAGAAATCATGTTCATGGATGTGATTATTAACGTTACTGTAGTATGAAGCAGAGCAGGTTGAGTGTTGTGGGAGCTGAACGAGGCCGCTGGAGCGATTGCGCAACACACACCGCGAGCAGTGGAACTTTTAGTATGCCACAGTCACCGGCGCTGTGTCCGCTTTTCCGGTCATGAGTATGAGGTAACACAGCTCTGTTTATCATATTAGATACATTTGAGTGTGTTGAAAATGATGTTATAAAGTTACTCTGTGCGTTCACTCCAGCTGCTTTGAGACACTTGTTGCACACTGCAGTAAGATAGATCGATTTTAGAATATCATATTAAATACTGGATGGCTTGTGTTGATAAATGGCATGCAATTAATTTTAAAACGTATTGTATGATGGAGAAAATGCTGTATTATTGTGACTAAGAATAAAGCTGCATCTGATTATGCTATGTTAGCTACTTGACAAAATAGTGTTTTTCTCTGAGGCATGGTAAAGCATGGTACGCGCAAAAAATCAAGAAAATTAGATTTAAACTATAAGACTAAACGTGTTGAGCTATATAACAATAATTAGTTTTCTGTCTACAAATATATCAAAACAGTTGTTCCCTTGTCTATTAAAACATGTAAATATTAAAGCGTCTTTGGTGTTTCCATGGTTTCTACAAAATAAAACCGGAAACCGAGGGTAACGCGGGTATGACACAATTGACAGGCGACTCCTCACACGTCCCAGAGCCTTGGTTAAAATAGCAATTTTCTCATGATCCACAAATAGTTGTAAACATTTGGGATATTGTAAGTACTCAAGTGAACAAAATATATAACACTGGTCTGGTGGTTTTTGGATATTTTACTGCAAAAATCTTACATATTGCACCTTTAACATCTTTAAATCAATAATTTTGTATTTCTCTATCGTTTTTAATTTGATTATATCATTCGCATTGCTTCATGGGAGTGTAGTTCTTTCCCTCATTAAAGCCATTATGTGTACACAATCTTGTACCATTTTGTCCATTTTTCAAATGCATTTTTTTGCTTCAAATCAAAGTTTGTACTGTTGTGATTCACTTCGATTGGTCTTATACAGGGTATGCACGTGACGTCATAGTCAGCTGGAGTAACTGTGGTTTCGCCCTCTGAGTGGCAAAAATACTGAGTGGCAGCATTGGTTTTCAGCGTGAATGCCGCGAAATACACACAAAACACATCTAAAACGAGAAAGAGCTTTGCGATTGATTGTAGAGATAGATTTGACTAGAAATCTAGGGTATATTTTTACTGCCGAAAGCTACAGAAAAGAGAAGGAAATGGATCAATTTTGAGGTAAAATCACACCTTATATATTGTATTGTTTTGACAACTCATCAATTACATATTTACCATCTTATATTCTGCATAACTGGATGTTTTTAAATAAACACTGACAAAAACTATAGCTGAAGTTTTAGGGCTGGACGATGTATTTATAAAGCGTTCGTTATGTATTTCCCAGGCGTCACTGGATCTTTGGTAAGTTGTAAGGAACATAGTGTTCAACATAGAGTCCAACCTTTAGTTTAAACTGATAATCGTTTGTTTTACTCGCGTTTTCGCAGTTTCCCCTATTAAATCCAGTCATGCAGCAGGCTCTTCTGCCACTCAGTCCGGCTGAGGGAGCGTGTTCCGGCGGGAAAGTGACGTCAATGCATACCCTCTATAATTATTAAATTAAGACTTTAAAAATCTCTATGGGAAAATACTTCTGGAACCAAGGGAACTGTTGAACAATTAGAAGGTTTGAAAAATAAACTTCACCTTTTTTTATTCCATACTGGGTGGAGTCATTGAATTAAGAGGTGTATTTATTTTGGAATAAACTGCTAATGTAGGCCTACTTCTTACTACATACTACACAAGGCAAAATGCTGTATACTACTGTATGTAGGCTACTGCATAACATTTTAGAGACGCACTATGAATCATTGTGGACAGTCAAAACTTCACATATTCATGTATGGTTTTATAAAAAATGAAACCATTTATTAATTTATAAATTTATTAATAAATAAATGTTTCAGAAAGAAAATATACGTTGTCATAATTTTGCATGGGTTAATTGTTAAAATCATATGTTGCAATAATAAGGAGTTCTACACACGCTACAGAAATCAAAAGACCAAATGATTAAAAGGCATTCACGCAGTCAATATTCTTTGAGATTCTTCTGGGGGTGAACCATTGGAAACTAGACAAACAGGAGGTATGCCAAAAAAAAAAAATACCTAACCACTTCACAACACATACATTACACTTTTGAGTTATTTTCATTTTTGACATTAAAGATGCTCGTGTATGTGGGTGGTCATGTGACATGGGATGCGTCATATAGGCTATGATGCGCACTGAGGAGAAAAGCATCTCATTTTCTACAAACCTGCAGACAGACTCAGAGCATCTGAACTCTCATTCACTCGTCCGGCTGCAGTGGAGCTGGATCACTGCGAGATCATCTCATCTGTTCATACAGCGAGAAACACCTGCGCGAACTATGTGAAGGTAAAACTACATTTTTCAACTGTATCAACCTGATGAATTTGATATTTTATTAAATTAAATTGCAGCTAAACTATAACGCTGGATAACGCTTCAGAAGACCTCTGTGACATCGCTTATTTCAGTACAAACAGAAAAGTTAGTTGTTTTTAAACAAATGCGCCTCGCAATGCAGTATGTTCAAAATATATTAAATATTAAATACCGTAATTTTACAATACATGATTAACAATGAATCCAGATACGGAATTTAACCTGAATTAAACTTCTTTCGTGATCTGATGCGGATCAATGATTCAGAACACAGTGATATGAGCACACAGGTGATTACTATTAAATGTTTGCAGTCTATACACATAGACTGTCCTAAAATGTTATTAGAGTTTATAATGCATTTGAAATTCTAACTATATACTTTTATTTCACATATTTTTCAATTACATCTTTAATTATATATGAGATTATATATATATATATATATATATATATAAAAACATGTTTTCTCACCAACATAAAGTTGCGTCCTAAATTGTTAGCTGCTTTATGACTTTAGAATGGTGTCTTGGCTTGAGTTTGTCAGCTGCAGGCATCAATTATTCAAAGCCCGTCTCTTAGAGTAATAATCCCTTGGTGCCCATCCATGCAAGAAAAACAACAAGCGCAAAATACAAGAGCCATATGATGGCTTGTCTGAGAGGGCATTTATTTCTGTGCTCAGTGAAGCATCGATTGAGCTTTCGAGAGCTCAATATTCTTTTATCTTGGAATGATGAGGATCCATATGCCTCAGTCAGTCTTATTTGAACAAACATTCTCTCAATTTCATCCAATAGGTTTCCTTTAGAGCATCTTTGACCATGCTGTTCCCTGCCTCAAAGTCCGATGTTAAATCTGTTCTGGATGGAGTGGCAGAAACCACATTCAGAACCATCACTTCTGGACTGCAGTACATTGGTTCTAACGACATCAGCTACGATGACCACATCATTGACGGCGACTTCACCAAAAGTGGATACCCACTGCCGAAGCCATTTGCAGCCTACCGCAGAAGCCCTTTCGCAGATAAAGTGGGACCAGATGAGGAACTCATCGTGAAAGGTATCCCCTTTTATCCCACCAACAGCTCTGATGTGTTCGGGAACTGGAGCCTGGGAGAAGATGGGAGTAGCCTGCAGTGTGGGGAGAACTTTATGGACATGGAATGTTTTATGATACTGACTCCTAGTCAACAGCTCGCCATAGCAGTGTTGTCCCTCACGCTGGGGACTTTTACGGTGTTGGAGAACCTTGTGGTCTTGTGTGTTATATTGCAGTCACGTACCCTGCGCTGCAGGCCCTCTTACCATTTCATTGGTAGCTTGGCCATTGCAGACCTGCTTGGCAGCGTGATCTTTGTCTACAGCTTCTTGGACTTTCACGTCTTTCACCGAAAAGACAGTCCAAACATTTTTCTGTTTAAGTTGGGTGGCGTGACGGCCTCGTTCACTGCTTCTGTGGGAAGCCTGTTCCTCACTGCCATCGATCGATACATTTCTATCCACCGTCCGTTGGCGTACAGGCGTATTGTGACGCGCACCAAAGCGGTGATCGCCTTCTGCATGATGTGGGTGATCTCCATTATCATTGCCGTGCTGCCGCTGCTGGGCTGGAACTGCAAGCGGCTCAACTCGGTTTGCTCTGACATCTTTCCGCTAATCGACGAGAACTACCTGATGTTCTGGATCGGTGTGACAAGTGTTCTGCTCATATTCATTATCTACGCTTACATGTACATCCTTTGGAAGGCTCACCACCACGCGGTGAGGATGCTGAGGCGCACGTCACAGAAGAGCCTGGTCGTCCACTCTTCCGACGGTACGAAGGTCCAGACCCCCAGGCCGGATCAGGCTCGCATGGACATCCGCTTGGCCAAAACCCTGGTTCTGATCCTGGTGGTGTTGGTGATCTGTTGGGGGCCTCTTCTGGCCATCATGGTGTATGACCTGTTCTGGCGGATGGATGACAACATTAAGACAATATTTGCGTTCTGTACTATGCTCTGCCTGCTCAACTCCACCGTTAACCCAATAATCTACGCCCTCAGGAGTAAAGACCTGCGGAGGGCCTTCCTCACCACCTGCCAGTGCTGCAGGAGTACCTCCAGCACGTCCCTGCAGCTAGACAACAGCCTGGAATCAGATTGTCAGAGGAATCAACACATCGCCGCCAACCGTGCTGCCGAGAGCTGCGTGAAGACCACTGTGAAAATAGCCAAATTGACAATGTCTGTCTCAGCAGAGACGTCGGCTGAAGCGGTTTGATTGTACGGCGGGCCGGAACGGGTGTTGCTCTGATGCACCACGTCTTAACAAAAGAATGTTTGTGTACTTGCCAGTCATGGAAAGTTACATGCATAAAGTTCAAAACACAAAGCTGCTTAAGTTGCCACTGGTATGATGAAGTGTTGACTATGACATTTCATTGCTTAAGTGCCATCCCACTCAAAAATAAGAGGTTCTCACCAAGTCTGTTCGGTATTTTTTGTTATTGTTTGCCCTTATATTTAAATGTAGTATGCGTGGATGTTGTGTGTGCTTTATGAAAGTTTACTATATTTTTATACTTTGATTTTTTGGTTTTTGAACAATGATATCTTCTCACATGGGAATAAGGGGCTAATGATCTTTTTAAAATGAAACCGTGTAAGAATGAAAAAATTCAAATATGTGTGTGTGTGTATAACTAATAAAACCTTATTGTAAAGTGTTACCATATATATATATATATATATATACTAATGTAAATATGTTGTAAAGTTCTGTGGTGATTTAGTGTATCCAACATCCTTGTGATGAGCGATAAAACATAAAAGTCTCTCTGTTTCTGAGATTTTGAGATTTGGAAATGAAAGTATTATAAGAAAGGAGCTAATTTTGTTGCTCCTCAAGTACATGAATAATGAAAGCAAGAAAAGTGAGGACATTTGTTTTGTTTGGTTAACAAATGTATTGAATCTTGTTTTTCTAAGATATATTTGGTCCACATGATACTTTTCTGTTAATGTCGTGAGGATCAGAAAAAAGACTATTTTCAATTAATTTTTTAACAAGATGATCTATAATTGTGGTGTATCGTCACAGATAATACAGTGACAGAAATAACTGTGTTGGATTTAAGCCTGGTTGTTCATTTTTATTTTGTCATTCTGCTTATGTATTTCTCTGAGATGTAAAGTGAAATAAGTTTTACAACATGCACAAAGCCCAGAGAAAAAACTACCCGCAGCGTGTTAATAAAACATAGTATTTAATCTTGTAGTTAATTAACAAAGAGTTGAAATGTAAATATAATAATTGTTCAGTGATATTCCTTAAACCGTGATTTGGTGTGGTGGTGCTTTATGTTTGCACTTTTCAAAAGTTTAGGTACATCTGAACTACCTTTACCTGAAATTAATATACATAAGTATTGAAGCTTAAAAATCATAAAATGTCACAGTGGCTTTTGTCCCAAAGTAGTTCCTAAAAGTCTGTCTCGAAGTGATGTCTTGAAATACAGAAGCTGCTTGCACACCTATGTATCTCACTTTCCATTTCAAGCTTCTTCTTCTTTTTTTTTCTTTTTCTTTTTTTTTTTTTTTTTTTTAAATAAAGTCAGTACTGACCTAAACTGTGTATGGGATACTTTTATTTAAAACTACATGTCACATCATTATGGAGTTGAAGGGTGAACCTGATTTCACCAAGTACAATATGTTCCTGGACCAACATCTTTGTTGATCCTGGAACAACATTCCAATCAATCAGATTTGGTTTACAGTTATGTCAAGTTTACAGTTTATGTCAAGTTTAGGCTTACAACCAAGGTTAGGTGCTTCTACATCAATGTTATTCACCTCATTTACCTCGGATTTTAGGGATAAGTTATGGGTAGGGTTAGGTTTAGGGGTAGAGATAGGGTTAGGACTAAATTTTCAGACAGAAATGTTGTTCCAGGATCAACAAAATGTGTTGACCCAGGGACAAGTCTTACTTGGCAAAATCATGGTGACCGAGGTGAAAGTCTGGTCATATTGCACGTTAATAATGTCTGTTTCCCTTTTGTGGATAGTTACAGTTTCATAGTTACAAGAGTCATTTTCTTGAATGGAAAGCAATTATCTTCTGAGGCAATACGTTTTTATGGAAAAAAAAAAAAAAAAAAATTAAGAATTCAGTTATTTTATCCCTTTCTATATGTAAGGGATAATGAAGACTTGATCTGGCACATTATCCCACTGTAACAGCATTAAGACAGCAAAAATAAATACATTTTAAGATTAATATTTTAAACATACATCATGGTTGCGATGTATGTAAAAATCCATCTTCACTGGAATCAGAGAGATGTATAGTCTTATGATATAGCAAGTAAAAATATGGCATATCCTTTCATAAAACTTCAGTCCATGTAGCAGCAGGGTGCTGTTGGCTCCATGGCCAGTGATGGTGCACAACGCTGGAGGACATACTAAACACTTCATTTGAAAAACGCTAACGTGACTTCATGTTTAATGTACCAGAACAACCACCAGGGAGAACCAAATTTTCTCACAGTTGTCATAAACACAATCCACTGCCACTATCTGCAAAGGGATGACACATAACCCAAGGTGAAAGACAATATTTTTACATTAAGCACTTTTCTCACGCTCTGTCGCTCTCTCACTCTCTCTCTCTCTCTCTCTCTCGCTCTTTTTCAGAAATCCATTGTAAGAAAAATGGCTAAACGTGGCTTAATGTTCTGAGCAACAACCTTGGAACACAGAATTTCTGTCACACTTTTGTGGTCATACACACTATCTTCAGGCAAAAGTTAGATACTACAAAACATAATATTTGAAGTTTTCCCCCCTTTTGTATCCTATTAAAAGAAAAACACTTAATGTGGTTTTAATGTAAATCCACATTTGAATTTGGACCTTACAATTTTTTTTTTCCAATTAAGAAATGCCATTGAGAAATTTTACCATTGGGAAATAACTCAAAGTAAACTTTCTCATTGGATTACGGTGTTGTTGCTTTGACAGATAGATATATCTGCTCTTGTGTTCATGACAAGTGTGAGAGAAAATTGGTTGTCCCTGGTTGTTTACTTAGTACATTAAGAGATGTAATGCTGCCTTCACATGCTATAAGAAATTTAATAACTCCCACTTCTGAAGTTGTGATTACGAGCTTATCGCATTCAAGTTTCGACATGAGAGAGAGCGTTCATGTGCAATTTTTTACCTTAAGAAACTCTTATTTACGATAATTCCGAGAGCATGTGAAGGCAGCATCAGTCCATACTCCATCATCTTGGATGTTAGTTTAAATTTGTATCTAATAATAATGGATCTAAAATATCGGTTGCACTTTTATTTTACAGTATGTGCACTTGTGTGTACTTACAGTGTACTTACCTAAGAAAGGACTGGGTAACATAAGGTAACTACATGGGTTAAGGTTAGGTTTAAGAGTAGGTTCAGGGTTAGTATTCCTAGTTATTTCCCAGTTATTGTAATTACTATAATAAATACATAATATGTACATGGGGAACAGGACTGTAAAATAAAGTGCTACCAAAATATCTAATACCGCTGCAGAATTTAGACAGACATCAGGCAAGGCATGCAGTATTTCTATGGAGGTTATGGGCTGCCCAAAAGTGCAGTTTATTTCCCATTAAAGAGGATGGCCTAGAGCACTTTCCAAAAATATTGTAATTGGCATCCTATTATTATTATTATTATTATTAAAATGCGCTGTGCATTTTTTAGCATTGTTATTTTTATATTTCAATATAACTGAATTTAAATAATTTTTACTCATTTTGCAGCATCTTTAGAGGTTTGCTGAGGCCCCCTTGTGTGGTTATTGAGAATCACTGGCCTACAGCACTTTTTAAAGCAAAATCTCTGTCACTTGGAACCCTGTTACCTATTCTGGTGTATTTCTATTTTTAAGTATTAAAAAGTTTATTTCATATTGTGCTACAAAATATCCAAATTACACAGACTGGGATTTTAAACTGAATTCATACATGTCTCAAATTTTGGTAACAGGGTTTGCAAGTATTGTGATCCTCAAAAACAGCATATAGTAGGAAAATTCAGTTTTCTGACAGATAAGCACCTCCATTAATTTGAAAATCAACAAAAATACTGAAAAATGGTGATGATTTTTTTCATATGTAGATATAATGAATGTGGGAGTGTGACTGAAAGTGTTTCAAAGAAAAAGTCTGATGAAGAGGTGGATGCTTTCATGGCTCGACCCACATCCCGGGAACCACAGGTATATAAAAGGGTGCTTTACCAGAGTCAGACTACAGTACTTTATGAGTTACCACTTTATGGATTATAATCTGGTTTGTTTCAATACTAGTCTCCTTTGTCCAGATAGGAATAAAATCCATTACATTTTACTCCTTTCGTTTCCCAAAATATGTACCATACTAACCCCATATTAATGTATTATGATAATACAACAACACTAAGGTTAGTAACAATAGTATTGTTAATGGAAACTGTGTTAACTCACTTTATTTTGTAAGGGTTGTCTGTCAGAGGCAGGACTTTTATTTTGAAACGGTGTTTCGGGTTGCAGCCTTCATGTTAAACCCGGTAGTGGAGCTCACGTAATGATCAGTAATCTGATCATGTGAAACGATCAGCTGGATGATCAAAACATTAATGTCAGGATGTATTAACATGTTTCTAGAGTTTATATCAGACCTGCGCATCATCTGTTAGGTGAGAGAGCTACAACATCGCACTTAAACTGCCATTTAAGAGCAAGTGTTTTCGTGTTATTTACAATGTTTACACATCTGTAGTAGGTTATTACCAGACTATCATCATCATCCACTGTTATTTTAACATCTGATATTATTGTCTTGATCTGACAGTAACAAAAATTACCATGGTTTTGTTTGAGGTACCTTGAAGGATCATGTAAATACCATGGTACTGTATGTGAATACCATATTAAATTTTAACTATTCGTTTTAGTGTATGTATGGTGTATAGTACTGTGGTATTACCATGTTTTGGAAATGGCACCATGATAATACTATAATTGTTTTTGAATTATACCATGTAAATATGTGAATACTGTAATCATTCAGTATATGTATTCTCTTGTTTAGATATAATGTCGGACCCTCACTCATTTCTGGGGTGTGTGAGAAGAGGTCTGCAGTTAGATGTGTTTAAGGATGTTGCTCGTCAATATCCTGTCATCTTCTGTATCTTCACCTTTATGATCTCCTCCACCATCATCCTCAACCAGTGAGTACTTGCATATTTAAGTGAGACATCCTGTACTCTGGAGCATGTTATTTCCCCCCTTGAATTCCACTTATAATGTAAATCAAGGTTTTTGCACCAAAAATTGTGTACCAGTTTATGATTGGTGATTAACAAATGTATCCCCATACTTACAACAATGTATCTTGCCACTTTTTCCAGGTATCTCCATATTCTCTTGGTTTTCTGGTCGTTTCTGGCTGGAGTGATCACATTCTACTGCTCCCTCAGCCCGGAATACCTGCTGCCGAATATTCTCATCTCAGTAAGGTCCAAGAGGAAAGTAAGTGTTAGAAACCAGACTGTTGTGTCCATCAGGATTTGAGAAGTGTCTAGTCAGGAGCCAGGAGTGCAATAATGAGAGTGTTTAATAAGAGATTATTCAGTTACACAAAGTGATAAACCTGAGTGAGATAAAAAGTTGCCGAGTGGTAGCCTACTCCGGGGTTCAATGTTTCAAGCAATAAGCAACCCAATCAACCAAAATGTGATATTGAAAACAACCACAGAATATGCATGTACACACCACATCTCCCCTCTCTTGAAAATGCTTTATCACAGAAGTAGTGGTCTTCATCTTTCTGAAATGGGAGCCTCAGTAGATGAAATAGAAAAGGTAGATGTCCGCACACTGAAATTAAAGGAAATGTTATCACAACCAAAGTATTCTGGAGCTTTTATTTCATGTGTGGACATCTACCTTTTTTTACTTCCTGCACCTGAACTCATTTTGGTTTTGGATATGCACACCTATTTAATATTTGTTTTTTGCAGTCTTGAAATAATACAGCCAATTATGTTGTAAGAAGAAAAAGATCACAGCCAAGATCGCAGTAAATAAGTTTGTGATGATTCTTTGAGTCCAGTCCATAGAGTCAAGGCTAGAGGTGGACCGATATGGGTTTTTCTCTGGCCGATGCCGATATTTAGAATTCAGGGCAGCCGATGGCCGATATATGATGCCGATTTTCTTTTTCCCCCCTTCATTTCATAAAATCTAACAGTTAAGTAATAAGAAGTTATACAGAAAATTGCTTAAATGAAACATTTATTGAATAACACAAGCCTCTCCAATCAGTGCACTAAAAATAATGTATACGTTAAATATTATATACACAAAACAGGTAATCAAAAATCTAGACTGTCAAATAAACTTAGTAGTAGTCTAATTCATAATAATAATACATGGCTCAACTTTTTAAGCACCTTCTCTAAACTATTCTGAAGCATGCTTTTTGTTTATGTTTGTTGACAGACACTTCTATACTGTAAGTCAAATGGCCATAATCTAAGGCCCCGTCCACATGGAGACGCGTTTCTGTGTATATGCACAAATTTTGTATCGGATAGGTGTTTCGTCCACACAGATCCGGCGTTTTCGGAAGGTGAAACCGCTATTTCTTGAAACCGGGTCCCAGAGTGGATAAATCTGAAAACGCTGCCTTTGCATTTTCGTGTGTACAGCCAATCCGTATATTTTGTGAAACGATGATGTCATCACCCCACGTGTCGACCCTAGTCAGACACCGCTAACAGCACAAAACAGCAACAACAACAACAATAGCAGACTCTAGATGCTTGTGTTCGTGCTGCAGAAGCTACTGAGCCAAAATAAAGCGTTATTTCTAAGCTTTGTATACAGCGCGCAAGGTTTATGCGCATGCTCCAAGTCTTATTCTCTGTTTTAAGTGTATCTCTGTGGCAGAATTACAGCACCACATACTGGTCTGGCATGTATACTACATCGTTTTGATTCGTTTCAGTGGTTTCGTGTGTATATTTCTTAAGACGAGGAAAAAAAAAGATCGGATAGGGAAAGATCTGGCTTCGTGTGGACGGGGCCAAAGTGATAACAAAAATAAAGGAGTTCACCCATATTACACAACCTGCTGCTTATCACTGCATAAGAGTGCACTGGCCACAAGCGATGACGTCGTGGAGGCTATGTCGGAGGAAAGTTAACGTGCACGTTTTAGCCAGAAGTTTCATCTGAATTGCACGTGTTTCTACTTTCACATGCAAATGACTTGTTGCACTTATGATAAGCATTGTCGGCATCAATTCTAGTAGGCTACAACGTAATTACTCTTTCAAAATGGTCTATTTTCCCCTGCCATCGTTATCTGAAGCTGTGTGTGAACGAGGCACGGCTGCAGAGTTGCTCCGTCTCACACGCAGCCTCAGAGGGAGAGAAATTCTCCAGTAACATACAGAAACAGAATTGATAATGTCAGAGCTTACCTATACAACGCAGGCTAGTATAGTAATTTAGCCGCTGGGCTCGTTACCAGGTTTTGGTAGCCGTGCCTACCTGTAGCCTAAACTACAGCTGGTTGAAGGCTCGCACACCCCGTCCATGTGCAGGACGATCCGCGTGTACAACAGGGCATGTGTGAGTGACTTGAGCGCTTGAAAACAGCAGTCCACTAGATAGTGCGCATGCGGCGAACACGTTTTTCCACGCTCACGGGCAGAAGAGTATACTTTGAAAGGATTGCTCGCTCAACTGTGCACGAGATGCAGCGGAACGCGGAAAATGAAGTATAACAGGGCCTTTATGCCGGTGGAATGGCAATCGTGCCTGCCTATTAATCGGCCTAATTTGCAGCACAATCGGCCGATGCCGATTAATTAAAAAAATCGATATATCGGGCGGCCAATCAATCGGTCAACCTCTAGTCAAGGCCACAGTAAGCAATTACTGGGGCAGGACTTAGGCTGTGGGTCCACCTAAGGCCAGAGTATTTTTTTCCCCAGCGTAGGCCAGCATATTTTTTCAATTGTTTTCAATTGACGAGGGACTGAATGTCTATTTCACGCTGAACGCTTGGCATTTTTTTCTGAATGCCAACAGTTGAAAAATGCTCAACTTTGGGTAAAACGCAGTGCTCATCACTGTCACTTTTTACCCTGCCATCCAATCACAGTGGAGGAAGGGTGGGACAAAAACCACACAGATCAACTGCCACATCCTGGTTGTACAACGGCAACAGACGACAACAACAAGCACAACAACGGAATAATTTAAAACAAAAGCCAGAGCAGATACTTTACATTGTATCAACATTTTTATATTCAGAAACAAACTATCTGCAAAATCAGATACTAGTAGCACTTCTGTGGATATTCCGTATCATAGCAACCAAAGCATCTTAACTGAAAAAACGCTCTGCAGCAAAGCATTTTCAGAAGAGCACTTGGCGTTTTCAGCTGGCTAAAACGCTTTGGTGGACGCACAGTTTAAAACCTTAATCAGGTGCGTCCTGGCTGAAATCATGATTGCTTTCCAGAGAGGTGATGCCCTCCTTGGTTAAAACGTGATCACCCCCAGGCCCATCATAAAAGGTCCAGTTGTTTCTGCTTATTGCCATTCCTGCATACAGTATGGCGAGGTGTTTTCAAGTGACTATTCTTACTGTAAGCTATACTCCCAAAGACAGCTGGCACCTGGGAGTATAGTGGGAGTATTGGTCAGTCCCACATCTACAATAGCAGGATCGTCTGGAACCTTCTTCAGCACAGCCCATTTTGCTTGCTGTTTTTCTGATACCCCTCCAGTGCAGGTGAATGCGATAGGGTTTCATAGGGGTGGTCCCAGTCTCTTCTCGTCTATTCAGTGATCAGCATGTACGACCAACCACTTTACCCAGTTCATCTGTTTTACTTTCTCACAGCCCACGTACTTTCCCTTCCTCCTTTCCCTAGCCTGCAATGTGGTAGGGAAAGCTAATTAGTGAACAGTGATGGATCCAATCTTCACCATTCGGGGAACCCTTCACCCCCTATAAGGGTGAGTTCTTCCTCAGGTTCTGCTCACTCCCAAGTTCATACTGCACCTTGGACAAGGTGAGTTACATGCACTCATCTTTCCCTTCCCTGAACTCGGGAGGACATTATACGGGGCCTTCCCATTTGTCCGTTTTCCCCTAGCAATTTAATGTAGACTTGGTGCCCTGAAACAAACGTATGATACATTCCTTTCACTGCATCCAGTTCTGCAGCTTTGGTATAATCCACAGACTAAAAAAACTTTTTAAAATTCCCTGTATATGTGTCTATGACAAAAGGGATCAATTTGCCAATACACATAATCTACAGTCAGTCACCAGGTACCATGAGGTTTTCTCACTGTCCACATGGAGCTATTGGAGGGGAATTGGCCCTTAAATATGACCCACCTCTCCCCCCCAAACAGGCATTGGACAGCATTCCTTTCTCCACATCCGTATTTGGTGGGTATTTTCGATTGCACTCGCAGGGGCCTTTGACAAGCAGGGGTCTCCATGAATGCTGTAAGGCTATGCAGCTGCGTAAGCTGACCTGCTTGTCTCTCACATAGGGTTCAAGTCACCACTGACACTAGAGCTTTTGTTGGATCATGGCTTAGGCCTGCTAGCCATATCCCAACAAGTGGTCCCTTTTTACCCTGCTCATCGGGGTCAGTGTAATTACCATCCCAGAGTACTTAATGTATGCTGACATCAGCCTCTCTGTGTAGTCCGCCACATCTTCCCTGGCCTTCTACTTAACAGAATTTACCTTGGACCAATCAGTTTTACTTTTGATACAGTCTTTTAGTGACCGTGAGATCACTTACTAGACATCTCCAACTGCCAGATGGTCCCTTCATGCTCAATGAGCGAATGGATCTAGCATCTCTCCAAGACAACCCATAGACTCTTATGTAACTTTCCCTTTTGCCTGGTGTCACTGTGGCTCAGTAGCCGCTTTTCCACTGTCGGGCCAGTGCGAGCCAGGGCTTTCAGCGGGCCAAGCTAGGCTAATAGCCCCGGACTTGTAGTACCGAGCCCAAAATCACGCTGCATTTCCACCGTCAGGCCAGAAGCTCCGCAGCGCTTCACTAAAACTCACCCGTAACACGCCTCTCTGGAACAATGTCACACAAATCCGTCATTTCACAAACAAATGGAAGTTTTATCAGAAAAATAATTCGAAAGAAATCACTGGATAAAAATAAAGATTTAAAAACCCAAGCATCGATGTTTTACCAAACAAATTGATCATAATGAATTAATTTGTGTCAAGATTAAACATTAGTCACAGCAACAAAGTGGTATTTACACAAAAGAAAGAGGACACACACTTATTCAGTCGTGTCTGTTTCTGTTTATTTGTAGTCATAGGACAGTATGTTTACATCACATTTACAAAGAATGATAATTTCTACAAATTTTCCACCAAAAATACGACCTGAGGAGCTTTAGCACTCTCTCCAGTGACAGTCCCAACAGTTATATTTTCAGTCTGAGAAACAGAGGAATCCCGAAAAACTGGAGTTGCTTTATTTTATGAAATATGCGGAGCTAAATATGGATATCAGACAGTCCGTTAAGAGACAAGACGTGCTGACAGATAAAATAAATACATGATTGTGATAGCCTAAGTATATGATTTGTCTGATTTCTTCAAGCCGTCATATTTACCATGTTTACTATGGTAATAGTGCGCATAGTCTTGGTGATCAGAATCCACATCGGATCACAAACAGAAGTTATTTCAAACACTTGCTGCTGTCTGAAATTGAGTTTTGAGCTAAAATGTTTTTAAAAGTTTTTAATGCTGATGTTAGCTGGTCACCTACATGTAATCATCCATGGCGCCTCCGTCTCCACACACACATAAACCCCGCCTTTGTTCATAACCACTCCCTCAAGCCCGAGCTGGCCCGCTTTGAATCAAGGTATTCGGCGGGCCGAAAAACCCTGGCTGTTGGCCCCGAGGAAGCCCCGACGAGGCACGGTCAAGCCCCGGAAGTGACAGTGGAAACGCGACTGGCCCTGGCACGCACTAGCACGCCCACTTTAGGCCCGACAGTGGAAACGCAGCTAGTGAGTACCAATAAGGTCTCTGGTTTGAGTCCTGGCTGAGTCAGGAGGCCTTACTGTGTGGAGTTTACATGTTATCCTGTGTTAGCTTGGGTTTCCTCCAAGTGCTTCAGGTTCTCCCACAATCCAAAGACACACAGCAGTGAGTGCTAATACTCTAGTGGACTGGCCATCTGTCCAGGGTATTTCCCTTCCTTCAGGCCGAGACATCTCCTGCATCCCAGCGAACCTACATAGGACAAGCAGTTCAGAGGATGAATGGATGCTCTTTTGCTTGTTGTGGAATTTTTTTAACAGGATCACCTTCTTTGTTAGCTCATATATTGCATGAGATAGGTCTTGTAATTAGTTGTAATAGATCTTAGTTTCCTCTCCATCCTGACACTTTTTAGTACTGCTACTCACAGTGAGGGGGTGCAGTTGAGTGCGTCCACTCACTCCTGGGCCATAAGACCTCCAGATGATTTCAGGCAGGAAGGCGAAATCATTCTGTGGTGACTGAGCCAGTTGCATAAACTACAAAGACTAGTCTTACAAGTTACACATTTTTTAAGACTGTTCATAACTGATTTAAGTCAAGTACATAAAAACGTTGATTGATCTAATTTCAAAATGTAACACTGATTGCCCCTTGACTAATCGCTAGTTGGTCATACTAACACTTAAGACACAGTCTTAACATATTGGCTATGTTTATGCAACTGGCAGCTGGATACAGAGAGGAAACTGGGGGAGCATTTCCCATAGCAACTGAGCTAACTGAGCTCACTCACAGATGTTGTCTCTGTAGATTCTGCATCTTTTTACGGCACAAGTGTAAGATTTGCACTGCAGCATTAAAGCAGAGAGACTACTCACCCGCCTCCAGATCTTCACAATAACAACTGAGTATATTTAACAAAGTAAAATTCCCTCCCTTCCCTAACTCCCATGCTAACCCAAAAACAGGAGAAAAACTGAAATACTCCCTACAGAATTTTCCACAACTTATAGAATACTTTAACAAAAGCAGAAACAAACAATGTAGAAAATGCAGCATTTTGAGGCAGGAATTTGTTTGTCTGCAGTCTTTTATGTGCACCATGTGCCCTCGTAAATCAAATTGGGAACAGTAATTACTGTAGTTATCTGAGCTGTGAGGCAATTGAAAGGAAGATAGTACAGGTAATTGCAGCAGAAATCCTAAAACACACCATCTAGACACAAACACAACAAAAAAAATAAAAAATAAAACTACATAAATATATGTCCTTGGACTTAAAAATTGTTAACTCCTTTTTTTTTCTGCTTTCAGCTCTTTCAGTTTATCATTAAGCCTCTTAATATGCCACTTACATTGGGACTTTTTAGTCTCATCCAGGTCTTTGTTTTCTTTATCTGTGTGTCTACGACACTTCAACCAAACTATAAAAAATTTTTTTGCAATCAACCAACCATAATTTTCTGTTTTCATGTAGGTCTTAAAGTCTTAAAGTGAATATGCAAAAATCACTTTTACATGGTATTTGAACATAAATGTGTGCTGGCAGTGTGTGTACACAACCACCCTATAATGATAAAAATCCACCCACTCCTTTTTTAATCCCCATAAATCATAGGCAGTGTCTCAGAACAAGCTGTTTGCAGATTCTGTACAAAGTGACGTCACTTTGTACAGGTCCCGCCCATGACTGTTGACGGACACTGCTATATTAGCATAGTTTCCACCCTGAGCGAGTACACAGTCTGCCATTGTCTCTACGCAGCTGTAGTGACAAGAATGTCTGGTAAGCATTTGAGGTGTTTTGGTGTTGGATGTAAGAGTGAACTTAACAGTCTTCATTTACTCCAGATATCTGAGCCACTGAAGACACAGTGGATTAGTTTTATTTTTAAAGGGAATGTGCCACAGATCTAATACACGTGCAATTTCTGTCCCTGCTGTTTATGTTCACAGACATAACCGACTGTGTTTATGTAAACTTTGTGTGATTTTGACACACAAAGTGTATTTGACAGTTTAAGCACAATAAAACGTGAAAGAGAAGCTAGTTTAATAAACGCATGCAGACAAAAAACTTTCATGATGAAGAAGAACTGCAATGTCCCTGGTTGTGATCGCGATATAGATGATAATCTAAACCAAGCAGATGTCTTGTTAGTATTTGGCAGAGTATCCGATGTATGCAGGAGCTGTGAATGAAGGAAGCCCTATTCTGGATAGGGGGCGGGGAGCAGCAGCTCATTTGCATTTAAAGACACATGCACGAAAACAGCATGTTTTTGCTAGCATTCAAAAATGGGTATATACAACATGGCATAATAAATGATCTGTGAGGTATTTTGAGCTGAAACTTCACAGACACATTCTGGGGACACCTGAGACTTATATTATATCTTGTAAAAAGGGGCATAATAAGTCCCCTTTAAAAATCTCTCTTGACCATAAGATCCCCATGTCACACGTGAACCCACATTGATATGATCTCAGCTTATCCATGATCTTATCCATAACCGTAAAATCTATAATTTGGCTACCGTACAACTTTTTTTATCTCTTCTACAGAAAGCTCAGACTCAAGATTACCTTCAGCCACTTCTTTCTCCTTATTAAGACATAACACAAGTCACTACACACTTATTTTGATATGGACAGGAGTGGTGACACAACTTACATTTCTGTAGCTAGACTGTATCCATAGTTTATTTTAGCTGGCTCAGTCTTGGAATACTTCAGAGATTTCACATGCTCAATGTCATTCTGTACTCTGTAATGGAAAATCTTCTGTACTATAATGGAAAACTACATGAGTGATGCTCTGTTGCATGACAGGACTTGGCCTTGGAAGTCGTTGCTGGGCTCTGCCAACAGATCCTGAGTATAATAAATAGTGATAAATAAGCAAAATGATACTGGTAGAACATCAGCACATTTGGGAGGCCTCTCAGCCACTCAGATTCGAGGACCGGAACTCGAATCTGTTACCTCTGCCTTATGTAATTTTCAAAACCTTCTGTTATTTTGTGAAATTGGAGTATATATTGGGTAAAATAAGTGTTTATTTGTCATTTAATCAATATTGTGTACAAAGCTGGTCTGCATTATGTATATATTATTGTTACGGTTTCCTGATTGGTCTAGGGGAGGAATGCAACAGCAAAATGGATGGTGGTGAATAAGTGTGCAACAGCAGAGAAAACACCCCATCTCCAGCCCCAGAATTGGCTCACAACAATAATCCAAACAGCCACAGTATATCTCACAAAAGAGAGTAGTTATTATTTACAAAATCAAACTAAAGAAAAAAGAGGGGTATCAGAATCAGAAGGGGGTATTGCCAAAACAACAAACATAACCAGAATAACTCCTCATTAACCAACTAACTATACTAAAAAGATAAAACAAAATACAGCAAAATAACTCCTTAACTAACATAACCAGGAGAAAAGGTTAATTCAAAAAAAAAAAATGAAAATGATACCCACCTCCCTACTAACCCCACAAAGAAATCAATAAATCACAAACTAGTAGACTTAAACCAAAACATAATAGTTGAATCAAAACATTTAATAAACAAACTCAACTTAACACTCACTTCTCCCTTTTAAGTCTCAATCATAGATTGTAATCAGTGAGACAGGGACAAAAAAACTCTACTTCAGTAAGTTTGACACAAATGAGGTAAAGATACACAGAGTCACCAAACTATTTGCTTTAACACAATATCAGGTTGGGGTTGAGGATGGGATCCTCAGCTGCTGCACACAATCAAGCCACTACCAACACTTCTCTCATCCCATCATCGAACCACAACAGGACACTGATTATTGAAGTCATGTGGTGATACTTGTTTTGCAGGGAACGAGAGAAAGAGAGAGAGACACAAACAAAGCATAGCTTGAGCACAACAATAAACCCCTTACGGCCCTGGATGTAACAATTATAAGCACTATACTGAAAGCCATTCTCTCTAGATATCAGCCAAAAACCTAGATTGACCACTAATTAAAAGTAATGTAAGCACTTGGTAATATTGTACTACCTTTTTTAATGTCTGTACTGTATATTTGTGTATCTACAGCCACAGGAACAGCAGGAATTATTCCCTCTGGGTCACAGTTGTGCAGTATGTGGGAAAAAACAGTGCAACCGCCACAGGTATGATCTCAAATCTCACACAATCTTTGATCAACTTGTACTGGGCATATTTCAGCCCAAAATCAAAAGAACGAAATAAGAAATTATGTCAATTATGTCTGTAAAAAGGTTCCATTCAGCTTGGGTTTCAAATCAAAATGTAAGAAAAATTATTCTGGCTTGGGAAAGACAAACAAAACAGTATTCAACAAAACAATTCAACAATAGAATTAAACAGCAAAAATTAAAGGGCAGTGTAACACTGTTCATAGTGTGGGGAAGAAGGAGATGGGAACCTATGGAAGCTTGTTTCCGCCATGAAATAAAAAATAAAAAAGGTAATTGTGACTTTTCATCTCACAATTCTGATGTTTTTTCTCGCAATTGTGAGATATAAATTCACAATTGCGAGTTATAAAGTCAGAATTGCTTGATATAAAGTTAGAATTGCGTGATATAAAGTCAGAATTGCAAGTTATAAAGTCAGAATTGTGAGATATAGACGATATAGTCTTGAAATTGCATTATAATGTTCAATTGTGAGGGGAAAAAAGACTTTTTTTCTCAGAATTGCGTTTATATAAACTTGCAATTCTGACTTTATAAGATGCAAATTTTGAGTTTATATCATGCAATTCTAACTTTATAACTCAACTGTGAGTTTATCTCACAATTCTGAGAAAAAAAATCAGAATTGTGTGATATATAATGTCATAATTGTGAGTTATAAAGTCAGAATTGTGAGATATAGACTTAAAATTGCAGGTTATAATGTCCAGTTGTGAGGGAAAAAAGACTGACATTTTTTTTCTCAGAATTGCGAGAAAAAAAGAAATAATAATTTTGAGATAAAAAGTCGCAATTACCTTTTTTTTTTACTTGAACGCGCCTGACGTCATAAACACGACTTCCCAGCTCGTAAATACAAACTTCCCAGGAGGTTTTGAATGCAGTTCTTGCGGGGCTATTCCGTGGGACTCGAGACCGGTGTGCTGCGCAGGTGTCACTCATTAGCACTCCAGCCTCGCTCTGTTCCCACGGCTCTCGGCCCCACTGTGCTTGCCACAGACAACATCAATTCTTTTGCTTTTGAAACTTTTTTGATTGAATAATGAAATGTCAATGTAACTATAAAGGATTTATGTTTTTATTCCAAAGACCGACGCTTCTGCTGGAGAACTATCAGCCATGGCTGGACTTAAAGGTGCCGTCTAAAGTGGATGCCAGTATTTCAGAGGTAGAGCCATAATTCCAGTCATGAGTAAAATGATATATTATATAAGCAAATTCAAATTCATAGAACTAATAAATCTTCGCTTGACTGATCTTCAGGTTTTGGAGTTAGTTCTTGAGAACTTTGTGTACCCGTGGTACAGGTATGGCTGCTTGAAATGCAAAAGTTGCTTTTTCTCAATGTTTTAGCAGGGAAAATTAGAGCAAAATTCAACATAACTTTTTTTTTTTTCTTTTATGATTTGCTATCAGAGATATTACAGATGATGAGGCGTGTGTGGATGAACTGAGACAAACAATCCGTTTCTTTGCTGCAGTTCTGGCTCACCGTGCACAAAGAGTACATACACCTTTACACAATCTATTGACACAGACATCACAATTTACATACATCTGTGAAGTGGCATACTGACTAAAAATGGTCTTGTAGGTGGATGTGCCCTCGGTTGTGATGGACAAAATGATGAAAGCAGCTATGAAGCACACTGAGATCATGGCAAAAGCACAACAGAAAGGTGCGTCCTGTGGTGAAATAATTGAATATTATAGGAGCTTATGTCTAGAATTAAAGTTAAATAAACAAATTAAAATCTATCAAAAAAGCGGTTATTTGAATTTCCATCCCCATTGTAACATATAGAGCATCTCTATTGTAACTCCTGGTATAAACTTAAGAGTGTAAAGGACATTTTGCATTTTGGCACCGTCATTTTAATTAGCTATGTTATTATTATTTTTTTAAATTTTGTTTAAATTGTTTGTGTGAACAGTGAAGAATACCGAGAGCCTCCAGCAGGCAGCGTTAGTTGAGTACGGTGCCGATCTGCATGTGGCCCTGCGGAGCCGCAAAGATGAGCTGCTGTACTTGAGGAAACTCACAGAACTGCTGTTTCCTTACGTCATGCCCCCTAGAGCTACAGACTGCAGGTACACCTCACACATTCACACGAAGTACACTACCATTGAAAAGTTTGGGTCTGTAAGATTTTTAAAATGTTTTTGAAAAAAGTCTCTTATGCTTATCAAGGCTGCATTTAATCAAAAATTCTGTAAAAATATTACTACAATTTTAAATAACTGTTTTTCTGTTCAAATATATTTTAAAATGCAATATATTTCAATGATGGCAAAGCTGAATTTTCAGCATCATTCCTCCGGTCTTCAGTGTCACATCATCCTTCAGAAATCATTCTAATATGCTGATTTGAAGAAAAAAATCTTATTATCAATGCTGAAAACTGTGATAATTGATTTTCCAAGATTCATTGATGAATCGAAAGTTTAAAAAAGTTTAGTTACTGTCACTTTTGATCAATATAATGTGTCCTTGGTCAATAAAAGAAAGTCCCCCTGTAGTTAATAATTTTATTCCTTTTAAACTCATCTTTGATCACCAAAATGACATATTTATTTTTTTTTCCTGTTAAAAAAATTCTTTGTGTCTTAAAATAGTTTGATGTAACTGTAGACCCTTGCTTCATTTAGTATACACGGATTTATGAATATGCTAATTAGCCCCGCCTCCACTCACTCGCTCAAGTTCAGAGATCTTACTGAGGTAAATGCTGCACAATGGTATGGCTTTACAAGTCAGACACATAATGGTCATTAATGTGATTAGCCTTTTGCTTGACTACGTTATCAAACAGCTGCTAATAATGTGTTGCTAATGTTAGGCTACACAATCCCGTTTGCCAACTCAGTCTGCCTTATAAAAATCAGTATCCTTAGAAACGCTTTGAACAACTCATATAGTTGTAGAAAGGCATATAGTTCATCATAACATCGTAATATACATCATACATCCGCTATATTGCTAAATCTACCCGATTTTTCATATCAACAGAAAAATATACCGGGATAACCTGGCTTCTTAAGACTCCCCTGCTTCAGAGCGGTCACAGTTAATGATATGCTAAAGCCCGCCGTCACGTTGACGTGATTGGTCACAAAGTAGTTTGTGACGTAAGAAACGCCAGCGATTTCAAACCGCGGGTTTGAAACTGTCTTTAGATCACTGCAGTTTTAAAGATAAAATATTCAGCAATGGTGTTGACTTATGAATTTGCACATGGTTTGTCTTAAAGCTTATTAAAAACACCACATAGACATATAGACAACATTAAAAACTTGATCTTCACCACAGGGGGAATTTAAGAAATCTTATGGAGCTTTTCCACTGCGTGGTACAGCTCGGCTGGGTTCGGTTTGGGACGGCTCGCTTTACTTTTGGTTTGCTTTTCCACTGCAGTTTAGTACCGCTTTAAAGTGGGTGGGATTATAGACTGATATAGTTGCGCCACCTTTACTGCTGTGGATCCGCTCCCCGGCTACTAATGAGTCTGTACCGAGCCGTACCGAACCGTACCATGCAGTGGAAAAGTGCCATTACTGACCCTAAACTTTTGAACATCATTGTATACAAAGACACAACCATTTACAGTGTTTTGAGAACCATCTTAAACATCTGTACTGATTTTACCCATATTATATGACTGTTTAAAGTCTCTAGGCATGAATTACTTCATGAAAGTTTTATGAGGATCAGTTGGTTTCTCTGCTATACTCATTTAAGCTCTGTGATTTATTCTCAGATCTTTGGCCCTGCTGATTCGAGAAGTCATGACAGGTTCTGTTTTTCTGCCAATAATGGACTTTGTGGCTGATCCTGTGAGTGAAACATGTTACCTTAAATGAGGACATTAAACCATAGATATTTTATCTTTGTCCTTTAATAATAATAATAATAATAATAATACATTTTATTTAAAGGTGCCTTTCAAAACACTCAAGGACACCGTACAGTTGAATGATAGGCATAAAACAAATCAAGACACAACAAGACACAATACAACAAAACAACAGCTATTTAACCTAAGATATTTTTGCGCATTAAGTTGGCTACAGTTGTCTGAATTTTGCTTGTATATTTTATGCAATAGCTGCATTTGATACAACATATATATGTAAATAAATTGTTTTTGTGTGTGAATCTTAGAGTTGTTAATCCAATTTATAAATCACCTTTTCCCCCCTAGGACACAGTAAATCACATGGTGCTCATCTTCATTGATGATTCTCCAGTGAGTGATTCAACCAAATCAATAAAAGACTGTTCAGTCAGCCTTTACTGCCAAGAGTGTTTTAATAATGTTTTTTTTTCTCTTTTTTTATGTCATTTTGCTGACATAGCCTGAGCCAATCACCGACCCTCCATCTGCACTGGTGCCCTTCCTGGAGAAGTTTGCAGATCCACGCAACAAGAAATCATCGGTAGGTACAACTTCGTCACCTTAACATGACGCTTTCAGGTTTATCAGGACGTCTAAAGAAAAGGGATGTAGTGATAAGGTTGATGAATTCCACACTACCAGTATCATTTTAGTGTTTTTTGAGTCCTTGGGTTTAGTAAATATCTTAAAACCTTACAGGTTGCTTCTTTTGTTTGTTATTCTGCCAGGTTTTGAAGTTGGATTTGAAGGAGATTAGAGAGCAGCAGGATTTGTTGTTCCGCTTCATGAGTTTCCTGAAGGAGGAAGGAGCGGTACATGTCCTGCAGTTCTGCCTGACTGTGGGTGAGGACATGCATTTCACTGCTAATATGCATACAATTCATGACTGTTTCATTTGTAACTAAAAGGGCTGCCTTTTATATTCAGGTCTGGTTGGGTTAAAAAAAAAATGCTGTCTGGTTAGACTCAGGTCTAATTTTATCGGATCTGTCTCAAGTTTTTTCTTTTTAAAAACGTTTATGCACATTGGGTTCGGGTAAGAAGAAGGGCTGAGCAATACACTGAATATTAGTGATATTATCAGGGTTTCTTTGCTGACGATAGAAAGTGAAAGTGATGTGATGTGACGTGTAGCCAAGTATGGTCTCCCATACTCGGAATTTGTGCTCTGCGTTTCACCCATTCAAGTGGAGACACAGCAGCGAGTATTGAACACACACACACTCGGAGCAGTGGGCAGCCAGTGTGGCACCCGGGGAGCGATATAAAATTAGGGAATATCATCTATATTGTAATAATTTTAAAAATTAAGGGAAAAGTTCACCCAAAAATGAAAATTCTGTCATTAATTATTCCCCCTTATGTGGTTCTAAACCCATTAGACTTTCGTTCATCTTCGGAACACAAATGAAGATCTTTTTGATGAAATCTGAGAGCTTTCTGTCCCTCCATAGACAGCTACGCAACTGAAACTTTGATGCTTCAAAAAGTTCATAAACTGTAAAACTAATCCATATGAATTGAGTGGTTTAGTTCAAATTTTCTGAAGAGACTTCGATCATTTTATATGATGAACAGATTGAATATAGGCTTTTATTCACATATAAACATTGATCAGCGAACACTCGAGAGAACAAACCTCTTCCGGAAGCTCACACGTGCTGCGTAACGCATGAGAATGAACCTCATTGGTTCTTGCACGTCAATTGAACACGCTTGAGCTTCCGTTTACCACAACTGATGTGTGAGTTGATGAATGTTTGTATGTGAATATAAGACTAAATTCAATCTGTTCATCATATAAAGTGATCGTGTTCAGAAAATTTGGACTAAACCATTCAATTCATATGGATTAGTTTTACAATCTTTTTATGAACTTTTTGAAACATCAAAATTTCAGTTACGTAGCTGTCTATGGAGGGACAGGAAGTTCTCAGATTTCATCAGAAAGATCTTCATTTGTGTTCTGAAGATGAACGAAAGTCTTACGGGTTTGGAACGACATGAGGGTGAGTAATTAATGACAGAATTTTCATTTTTGGGTGAACTATCCCTTTAAATATACAGCAAACCAATTACACTCCCCTTTTTGTCTTATGACTATGACCGCTGATAGGCGGCTGCTTTCGAATGCTTTGATGTTATTTCAAATGTTATTTGATAAATGGCAATGTATGTGTGAGTGCTCTGTGAAGGGCGTCAAAGGTTTACTGTACAACAAGTTTTTGGATGACATATTTTTGAGCCAACCTGGAAGATCGCATTACCGTGGTTCCCTCGAAAAAAAAAAAAAAAACCCAAAAGGAATTTTCCACTTGGCTTTATGATTATTGCAGAAAATAAACTCTGACTAACAAAAGTTTGATTCTTACACGTTTTGTTTATCGTGATAATCATCACAAATGTGTTTTGAAGCATAAATACAATCACTAGAAGTAAAAAGCTAAATGTAGGCTATAAACAAACTACACCACTGTCACATGACATCAACGTTTAATTCTAGTGTTTAATGCTGAGGACTCTAGCCTACAAGCCTCCGAAGGACTGGACTAGGACTAGGAAGGACACAGCCTCACTAGGATGCAGCCTTAAAATAGAGAATAGAGTCTTCTGCCACCTGCTGGTACTGTATGGAGAGTTATTTCGTCTCACATACGTACCAGCTGAACTCTTGGCGGTTTATTTTAAGCTCAACTTTTTGTCCCAGCCAAAGGCGACGTGAGGCGAGACTGCAATTGGTTTTTGATGCTGCTAGCTCTTTGATGCCAGTTTGGTACTATGCATCTTCTTGCCCGTGTCTGGCAGTTGTCCTAGCAGTGTTATCAGCAGGACATTTGTTTATGTTAGTCCGCCAAGTTCCATTGAAAATGTTGCAAACCTTTCTCTGTGGTTGCAGCCAGAGTTGGGCCTCGTCATAAAACTGTGCCCTGGAATGCCCTAGTGAATGCTGCCCACTACATAAGCTGCTTTAATTCAAATTTGAGCATTTTAAATTGGTTATTGACCACAAAAGTGATTTATTCTTTAACAATGTTATAAGTAAATTAGGGCTATCAAATGATTAATCGCATCCAAAATAAAAGTTTGTGTTTAAATAATATATATGTGTGTACTCTGTATAATTATTATGTATATATAAATACACTCACATGCATGTACTGTACAAACCCGATTCCAAAAAAGTTGGGACACTGTACAAATTGTGAATAAAAAAGAATGCAATAATTTACAAATCTCATAAACTTATATTTTATTCACAATAGAATATAGATAACATATCAAATGTTGAAAGTGAGACATTTTGAAATGTCATGCCAAATATTGGCTCATTTTGGATTTCATGAGAGCTACACATTCCAAAAAAGTTGGGACAGGTAGCAATAAGAGGCCGGAAAAGTTAAATGTACATATAAGGAACAGCTGGAGGACCAATTTGCAACTTATTAGGTCAATTGGCAACATGATTGGGTATAAAAAGAGCCTCTCAGAGTAGCAGTGTCTCTCAGAAGTCAAGATGGGCAGAGGATCACCAGTTCCCCCAATGCTGCGGCGAAAAATAGTGGAGCAGTATCAGAAAGGAGTTTCTCAGAGAAAAATTGCAAAGAGTTTGAAGTTATCATCATCTACAGTGCATAATATCATCCAAAGATTCAGAGAATCTGGAACAATCTCTGTGCGTAAGGGTCAAGGCCAGTAAACCATACTGGATGCCTGTGATCTTCGGGCCCTTAGACGGCACTGCATCACATACAGGAATGCTACTGTAATGGAAATCACAACATGGGCTCAGGAATACTTCCAGAAAACATTGTTGGTGAACACAATCCACCGTGCCATTCGCCGTTGCCGGCTAAAACTCTATAGGTCAAAAAAGAAGCCATATCTAAACATGATCCAGAAGCGCAGGCGTTTTCTCTGGGCCAAGGCTCATTTAAAATGGACTGTGGCAAAGTGGAAAACTGTTCTGTGGTCAGACGAATCAAAATTTGAAGTTCTTTTTGCAAAACTGGGACGCCATGTCATCCGGACTAAAGAGGACAAGGACAACCCAAGTTGTTATCAGCGCTCAGTTCAGAAGCCTGCATCTCTGATGGTATGGGGTTGCATGAGTGCGTGTGGCATGGGCAGCTTACACATCTGGAAAGGCACCATCAATGCTGAAAGGTATATCCAAGTTCTAGAACAACATATGCTCCCATCCAGACGTCGTCTCTTTCAGGGAAGACCTTGCATTTTCCAACATGACAATACCAGACCACATACTGCATCAATTACAACATCATGGCTGTGTAGAAGAAGGATCCGGGTACTGAAATGGCCAGCCTGCAGTCCAGATCTTTCACCCATTGGAAACATTTGGCGCATCATAAAGAGGAAGATGCGACAAAGAAGACCTAAGACAGTTGAGCAACTAGAAGCCTGTATTAGACAAGAATGGGACAACATTCCTATTCCTAAACTTGAGCAACTTGTCTCCTCAGTCCCCAGACGTTTGCAGACTGTTATAAAAAGAAGAGGGGATGCCACACAGTGGTAAACATGGCCTTGTCCCAACTTTTTTGAGATGTGTTGATGCCATGAAATTTAAAATCAACTTATTTTTCCCTTAAAATGATACATTTTCTCAGTTTAAACATTTGATGTCATCTATGTTGTATTCTGAATAAAATATTGAAATTTGAAACTTCCACATCATTGTATTCCTTTTTTATTCACAATTTGTACAGTGTCCCAAATTTTTTGGAATCGGGTTTGTATATATATTTAAGAAATATTTGCATGTATATACTGTATATATTTATATATAATTTTATATAAAAATATAAATATTTTATATATAAATATAACAAATATTTCTTAAATATATACATGCATGCGTGTGGGTCATTGACGAATAAGGTTTGTAAAAAAACATAATGGAGATATAATTAATTTTGAAGTTTTATTAAGTGTTAACGATGAGATTATGTGGTTTTTATAATCAATTAACACTGCTTTTGTCATTTTTTACAAGATGGACAAAATTTGTCACCAAAAAGGTCATTCGGTTTTACCAAAATTTCGGTTTTACCAAATGACACTTTTGGTTATACCGAATGACGATATTTTCAAAAAATATCTAGCTAGCTAGCTAGATTAAGCTAGCAAGTTAAGACATGAATTTTTCAAATAGTTAAAAGAGAGTTAGTTACTTTGCTTTACGATGATGTGGCCCTTTGCAGGTGTCTGAATGATGTCACATCCTGTCACATGATACTGACCGCATGACTTGATCCAAAATGGTCCCTTTATATTGGTTACTCCGAATGACATCAATGAAATTCATTTTTCTAGACATTCTTTCTCATAACAAAGCAACGACTTCTACACATAATTTTAATACCATTTTGCACTATGTTGATATATGATGTTATAAAATCATGCCAGAATAAAAAATATATACATTTATTACATTTTAAGATATTTTAATCACAAATTAAGTGGCTGTATTGGCCTTTGGACGGTTAAACCAAATGACTTTTGACACTTTAAAATCTTTAAAATATCTTTATATGTAGCAAAATATAATTAAAACCTTTTGGATTCAATAAAAGAGATCTAGGTGTACTACCTTACATACTTTGGATGTCATATCTTTGTTTTTTATAATTATTAAGGCCTTTGGACAAAAAAAGACATGTCACGTCATTGACCCATATATACATGATAATTATACAGAGTGTACACATTATTTAAACACAAACTTTTATTTTGGATGCGATTAACCGTTTGACAGCACTAAAGTATATACAACATAGTTATAAGATCAGTGTAGTTGCTTTGGCAGGATTTTGTTCAGCGCATCGGAAAATGAATAACTTTGAATAGATAACTTGGTTTACAAAATTGTTCACACGTATTGTGAAAAGTAAACAGCAATTGTTCAAAAGTTCATAATGTTAACCTGTACAATGTTTAATGTTAAAAATGAATGTAAATGAACATAAATGTGAATGAAAATTCTTTCATTTGTGTTTTTTGTGTTTAGAGGAGTTTAATGACCGGATCCTGTGTCCTGATCTGAGTGACACTGAGATGCAGCGTTTGCATGAGGAGGTGCAGAAGATCTATGAGACGTACTGTCTGGAGGAGAGCATCGACAAGATCAGCTTTGACCCCTTCATCATAGATGAGATCCACAACAGTCAGTCTCATTACAGCTTTCTGTGCAGCACCTGTGTTATGTGCCATTGTCTCTCATTGTTCTCTCCGTCTCTGTCACTTCCTGTAGTCGCTCAGGGGCCGTATACAGGCGTGGTGAAGCTCCAGACCATGCGATGTCTATTTGAGGCCTATGAACATGTGTTGTCTCTGCTGGAGAAAGTGTTCACCCCCATGTTCTGCCACAGTGATGAGGTAACCTCCTAGGATTGCTTTTTCAGAGCTGCTGAAGATGTTGTGTTTAAACTCTTCATCATGCGTCTGTCTCTGTTTATCCTCAGTATTTTCGACATCTGCTCTGGGGTGCTGAGTCTCCTGCTAGAAATTCAAAGCTAAACAGGTGAGTTTTCTTCTATTTGTATGTGTGTGTTTCTACATTTACACAGCAGCAGAACACAGTTGGGATTGCTAAAAATAGTTCTGTTCATACATAGTTTGAATATGAAAAGACTGACTACTGATTTGAAAGCACAGAAGTGAAGACAGCCGTAAATATTAGTATTATAATTTTACTGTTGTTCTAAATAAAATTATTATTATTAATATGAAATGATATTTTTTATTTTACTGTACAATAGCATAATTACTATAGTAATTTAGTATTTTTTCTTTAATTTTTGTTTTAAAACAGAAATATTTAAATAATAATAATAATAATAATAATAATTATTATTATTGTATTATCATATTGAATGGGTTCCATTTAAAAAAAAAGAAAAAGAAAAAAAAAAGGCATTTCATTACTATTTACACCCGGTTAAGTGGCACCTTTCTTTGCTGTGTATTTTGTGTGAGAAAGAAAGCTCATACAACATGAACATGCTTCATTATCAAAGAGTGAGTATTATTCACTTCATATAGACGTGTACATGTGTAGCAGTGAGAGACATGTAGGGCAGATGGTAATCCCTTTTGCCTGTTATTCCAGGAATTTGAGTTTGGATGATTTAAGGTAAGTGTATTTGTTGAGGTTCAAGTGGCTGTTGTCCAGTGCTCTCACTGCATGCCATATAAAGCTGCCTGAAAGCCATAAGACGCACCTCAATGTCATGAAGAGCATTTAGACTGTTTGATAGGAGGGGCAATATATCAGATATTTACAAGATATTACAATACTGTTTTGGTGGCAATATGAATATAGTGAATATCATGATGATTTTAACATATTTTTAACTTGATATATACTGAAAATATTAATCCTTTTAAACCTTTTCAGAACAAATGTTTTTTATAACAAATTATTGTCAAAATAGTATAGTGGGGTCAGAGTCTTAGACCACAACTGAAAAATATTTGGTTTTAAAGGGATAGTTCACCTAAAAATGAAAATTCTGTCATCATTTATTCACCCTCAAAGTTGTTCCAAACCTGTATGAATTTCTTTCTTGTGCTGAACACAAAAGAATATATTTTGAAGAATGTCATTGACTTCCATAGTATGTTTCCCTATGGAAGTCAGTGAGGCCCATCAACTGTTTGGTTACCCATATTCTTCAAAATATCTTCTTTTGTGTTCAGCAGAAGAAAGAAATTCGTACAGGTTTGGAACAACTTGAGGGTGAGTAAATGATGACAGAATTTTCATTTTTGGGTGAACTAACCCTTTAAGTTGAATTTAAAAATACTGTAGACATGAATTTGAGAATTATTATTTAGTATGTCTCTTCTTGTTTTACTACAAGCATCAATCAAGCTGACATGAACTGAACCTCCGGTGTGATCTGTGAATGTCTGGTGTGATTCAGTGGAAACAAGAAACAATGTACAATGTCCAAATCCTAAAACTCTCTGATTATTTCAATGCTTAAATTAATAAAATACCAGACTTCCCATGTGATCTCAGACTTTTGGTCCCCACTATATGAAATATTATCAAATGACTGAAAAATGTATAGTTTTTTTCCCTCAGTTATATTGCCCAGCCCTATTCTATATTTGAATATATTATAGTTGAAAACTTCAGAGTTCAGCCTTTTTCATTTGGTTCCTTTGTTGTCACATCAGAAGGATTCTAGGAGATGGTTTTTTCATTTTTCTTCGGCCAGTTTTTCCAGCTGGATGTCAGACTACACGCAGGTTGGCAGTGTGAAAAGTTTGCTGTTGAGTCAGCTGCCCATTTCTTAACTCAAAACGCAACAAAAATGGTTTTCCTCTTTGTATCTAATTTTGCTTTAAACACTGAACACATCGAACACTGGTTGATCAACTAAACGACTGCCTATGAATTTTCCCACTGATCCAATTACGTTTTGAAATGGCCTGTTTGGGCATCAGGAATGTGGAACAGGAGCACACCATTAACATAAACAATCACCGTGGAAGACAGTCGCCATCTTGCTGTAGCTTTATAGCGCCTCAAACTATAAAAATTGTTTACAAGCAGCTTCACAGTTATAAACCGTAAAATAAAAGTGTTAATGTTGCAATATTCATTATTTATAAAATGACTTATATTTCAGCTGTAAATGGCTCTACAGAAGACAGTAGTGTCATTATTCAGCTCAGCTTAGTTCTGTGTGGATTCCATTCAGTTTAATAACAGAATGGAATTCACTGTCCGAAGGGGACAAAATCAGCAACAACAGTTGTTAAGTGTGACAAATCGAGTTTTTTCGAGTCGGCTAGTGTGGCGACGGCTTTTATGATAAGATGATGACGTGACGTGACATGTAGCAAAGTATGGTGTCCCATACTCGGAATTTGTGCTCTGCATTTATCCCATCCAAGTGAACAAACACACACTGCGGTCCCCGAAGAGCAGTTGGGGGTTGCAGACTTACTTTGAGAAGAAATACTATCTGTCCAAAAGATAAAAATACAGATTATTACACAGAATTAAAACAAAATGTAGCATAAAGTCCTTGATAATGTCTACAGTAGTTTGCATGCTTCTGTGAACCTAAATTAAAACTGTGGAAAAGTTTTAATTCCGACCTCACATACTTTGGCAAATCCAGCACCTATTTCTTTCTCACAAGCTCTTATATCGTCCACAGAGTTTTGTTCTCAGGCGTACTGTTAGTCTGACTCATGGATATTATGTTGTAGTTGGGCAATCTGATTGGATCTTACAAGTGTTTTTCAGTTTTGTGTGCTGAATAGGAGTTAGGTGGTCAGAGAATGGACTGTGGGTGTGCCATCTGATCCTGAAACTACCTGCTGACTTTGCATGGCTACATGCACCAGATACTTTTTTTTTTATATTTATGTAAATGAACTAGTAATTAATGTCAATTTGATGTGCATTTGAATCTATCATCTCCCATCTCCAGCTGTCCTTTTAGTGCTGATGTGTATCTGTTTTTTTTTTTTTTTCGTTTGTTTTTTTTCCCCTTTACTTGTGCTGGCATGCTTATTTGCTTCATTTAGACTTGACAGCATCCCTTTGGCCAGGAATTATGTCACTGGCCACAGGTCCCCAGTGGTCAATTCCAGAGCCACACCCACATCCGTCTTAACACGTCGCCCTACAGTATTACCAGCCCTCCCCAGGAAGTAAGTCTGGGGTGGAAGATGTTCCCAGCTTGCTGCTCATCTTAGACCAGTTTGCCTGTCAGAAAGTGTTTTCTGAAGGTAAAAGTGGTCCGAGTTCAGCACAGGCAACAGGATTGCTGCATGTGTTCTCTGGACTTTCTGCATTGCCTTGCATTGTTTGAGCCTGTATCTGTATTGCTCATGTTCTTTTAAAGGCACTTGGGTATACCCATAATTTCCTGTGATTATGTTTTCATTGTATTATGCACCCTGTCATTGTTTGTTTGACTTTGGTGCAGTGTAGAGTGCTGTTTGACTTTTTTAAGGAACCATTTAGAATTTGTGACAATTCAACAGCTGTGTGTTTTTGCGTACAGGAACACGTCGAAGCGTGGCGAGTCATTTGGGATCAGCCGAATTGGCAGCAAGATAAAGGGCGTGTTTAAGAGCAGCACGATGGAGGGTGCACTGTTACCACAATATGCCATGATTGAAGGAGAAGACGACACGGTGAGACAAAAATATGCTGACACTGAACAGTTTCGGAACTAGTGTTGTCACAATACCAAAATTTCAGTAGTCAATACCAATACCAGTAAAATTTGACTGTTGGAACTATTTAACTATTTTCTTTAACTATGTGAACATAAAAAAGACCATTTTAAAAGGGTCGTGATATGAATAGTCAAATTTTTAACATATAAGAGGCCTTTGTACCATTAAAACATCCAAGTTACATAGCTTAAAATGTCCTCCTCATTATGAACAAAGCATTTATTTAATCACCCTAACCTGAATGACGCACAAAAACAAACCTCTTGCGGAAAGTCAAACATGCTGCGTAACACACGAGGATGAACCTCATTGGTTACGCAGGAAGTAAGAGGTTTGTTCTTGCACGTCATTCAGGTTAGGTTGAGCTTCTGCTTATGTTTGCTGATCAATGTTTACATGCGAGTAAAAGCCTAAATTAAATTAAAATTTTATGTTCATCATAAAAAGTGATCAAGTCTCTTCAGAAAATTTGGACTAAACCGCTCGATTCATATGGATTAGTTTTCCGATCTCTTTATGAACTTTTCGAAGCGTCAAATTAGTTGTTGCAAGGCAGTCAATGGAGGGACAGACATCTCTCAGATTTCATTAAAAATATCTTAATTTGTGTTCCGAAGATGAACGAAAGTCTTACAGATTTAGAACGACGTAAGGATGAGTAATTAATGGCAGAATTTTCATTTTGGGGTGAACTAACCCTTTAAGAATACTGCCTTAACAATTTAAGAACACTCCCAAAAGAGCTGTTTGATCATTTAGAGTTAATGTAAACTGGAGGGAGTTGGTCAGCTGATTTATCTGAAGAATTAGCGAGAGTCTGGACAACTAGTAGTCTTTGATCATCGACACAATGAAGACAGTTGTAATGAAATTATTTAAATTTATTAACAATAGATATGCAAGAGTAAATACCACAATGATTAATAATGCTAATAATGAATATGCACTGCTAAAAGATAAACAAATAATCAAAAGGAAAATAATGAGTTAAATCATAGGAACAAATAAATGAAGTCAACACAGAATGGATAAATGCAATGCTGTTGAACTGGATGTAGAATGGAAGAGAATTGTATGGGAATGCTTCTTATGGAAACCACCTAATGGCTCTGGTTCAATGGTGATAAATAAATGCTTATTTATTATTAAACAAATAATATACCTATTATTTGTAAAAGAAGCTGACCCAGGTAATTATCTAAGCAAGTTAGAAAAACATAGGCTGCAGGTATAACCTAATGCCAAGGTCTCTAGGAAGAGGTTTGGTAAGTTTATATTTACGTTCCACACAGTCGGGTGATCAGTCTGACAATAGAGACGTCTTCCACTGGTGATGTGGGTAGCGTGCAATGGGAAGGGCACAGAGTTGCGATCCAGTAGTCGTTGCCACGCTGGGCTGGAGGATGCTGAACTTCAGTTGCACCAAGAGGGTCCTTAAAGGGATAGTTCACCCAAAATTATCCCATGATTTACTCACCCTCAAGCCATCCTAGGGGTATATGACTTTCCTCTTTCCTCCAGTCATACACAATCGGAGATATATTAAAAATATTCTGGCTCTTCCAAACTTTATAATGAGAGTGAATGGGACCCAATATTTTGAAGCCCAAAAAAGTGGATGCATTCACCATAAAAGTAATCCACACGGCTCCAAGGAGTGAATAAAGGCCTTCTGAAGTGAAGCAATGGGTTTTTGTAAGAGAAATGTACATATTTAGAACTTTATGAACTATAATAACTGACTTCTGGCAACAGCCGTACGCGCGTTCTCGAGAGAGTGGCATTCAAGCATGTGACGTAGGACGTTGGCATAGCATAAGCTCCGGTGAGAATAGGCGACTCTCATGAGAACCATGCGTTGTTTACAGCTATGGAAAACCATGAAAAGAAGTGAGTTGTTTTAGCTATACTGTAGATTTGTAATTGTCTTAAAATGGTGCGTTCGTGCATCTATGCTTCAACTTATGTAAATTCATAAGATTACGTGCGCTGTCATCAACGGGAGATGCAGATTTATCAAATAAATAGGGTTGGGCAAAAAACTTGATGTCCTCTTGTCTTATATCGATTTTGATTTAAAAAAAATCCTCGTTTTGGACTTCTAATTCATGGCCGGTGTTTTGTTTTACTCTGCGCTTCCATGTTCGTCACTTTTCACCGGAGCCTACGCTATATAATAGAGCTGCACAAATAATCGTTAAAAGATCGCAATCTCGATTCAAACACCCACGCAATCTCGTTTCTAAATGACAACGATCCGCCTGTGTAGATTAAACCTTTGACAAAATCAAATCTGTTTCGGTGCTGCTGCTGATTCAGAGAGAGCAGTTCTCATGTAGCCTATACAAACAGTCTTTTCAACCATAGTTATTTTTGTGTTGCATACATTATATATATATATATATATATATATATATATGTATATATATATATATATATATACACACAGTATATTGTAAATAGAAACCTTTACAAAACGTGCACACAAATACGCATGCATTTTAATTGGCACTGGAATCCATTTTGGTGCTAAAAAATAATTGAAATCGCTGGCTGAACTCTGGCTGAACATTCGCTGTTCTGTACGGTCAGGTGGAGGAGGCAGCGATGGTGTTTGAGGACGACTCTCCAGTGCCTGTGGAGGGGGTTGGAACTCCAGGATCACTGCGCAACCTCTCCGCTTGGACCATCTCAATCCCTTATGTGGATTTTTGTGAGGACGAACTTAAGAAAGAGCGCAATCCAGTCTTCTGCATCGATGTGGAGCGCCATGACAGGAAGAATGGTGAGTTTCAAAACTACATTTATAAACATATAGACATTTACACTCTTTTTAAATAAACTATTTTTTATTACGCCAATGTCCTGTGAGAACAGAGCCATTTTGTGAAAGTTCTTATTTGCTTTGCAGTGGGGCATGAGACTGAGAGCTGGTCTGTGTACAGAAAATACGTGGAGTTTTATGTGCTCGAATCTAAACTCACAGAGTTTCATGGTAAAGCTGATTATTGTCTCTCTGTTCATGACTGAGCTTTCATGTTTATGGTTTATTTATCTCTCTAGTTTGATTTTGTATTACAGGTCCATTCCAGGATGCTCAACTCCCTTCTAAAAGAATCATTGGACCAAAGAATTATGAATTCTTGACCTCCAAACGAGGTGAATTTGAGGAATATTTACAGGTAATTTACTTGACCTTGTACACTTGCTTCATCTTATTAACAGAGTACAAACATCATCCGTCTGCCATAAGGTTACACTGAAATCAGTACTTATAAATTTATCAAAGTAAATTACAAGCTCAAGATCTCTAGCAGTGTCGGTTATAAACGTATAACATTAAAACTAGTTAATGGATATTAAATAAGGTGTAAAAATATTATGAAATTAACAATGATTTTCTGCAAGTATAATTGAATGTGAAAAGAAAAGGTGATCTACAATATTTACACAGAGACAGACACAAGAATTTTCCATAGGGTTTTTCACACTGCATTTAACCCAGGGTTATCATCATCATCAAGCAGGGTTAGCACTGCTTTTTAACCAGGGATATGAAACACTGCTCCGGAGCAGGGTTAGCACCACTTTATTGAGGTGCCAAATGTGTAAAGTGTGAAACTATGTGGTGTTAGAATGTTATGGCTAGATGCCAGTAACCAATAGTAGACAACCAATTGCGTGCCACATATTCATGTGCTTTGTACAGTCAGAGAAACACAGTATGTTGTATCAAAAGTCGTTACAGAGTTTGATTAGAAAAATGTAAAATGGCAGTGGAAAACGTGTCAATTCGAATGAATTCATTCTTATGCTTATAGTCCGAAAAGTCCATTTAAAAAAAAAAAAAAAAAAAAAAAAAAAACCTTGATAGTACAGTCAACAGTGTAATATGAGGATGTACAATGCTAGAGCCCTTATGTAAACAGATGGCGAGCTGTGCTTGTCCAATCAATGACACCTCAAATAAGAATGTTAGCCTAGGGTTTTGGAATGTACATTCTGAAACTAATGAATACCCAGGATTAATTATTAACCCCAGTTAAATTATGAGGAATGTTAAATTTTAAGCAAGATAACCCAGCATTCCATTTACCCTTAGTTTACAATGACCAAAAGTGTGAAAAGCCCTCAAGTGTGTTAATTTAATGTAATTTTTTTCATTCTGTGTTTTCTAAAGAAACTGCTGCATCACCCTGAACTGAGTAACAGCCAGCTGTTGGCAGATTTCCTGTCTCCCCACAGCATTGAGTCGCAGTTCAATGATAAAAAGCTAGATGTCAACCTGGGTATGTTGAACCTCCCATAACCATATACACATAATCTGCATAAACTACACAGCACATCTGCACCTTTGGATGTGGTTTTATTAGGGCAGCTGCTTCTGTGCTTTACCAGAATTCATTCACTTTTAAATTGACTGATTGGCATTTGGGCATGCAAGACACTGTAATTATAATTGAAAAATATAAAACATTTTATTAATATAATAAATTGGAAAAATCCTCACTGAACCTGATATATATTTTACACTGTGCACTTATTAGGAACACTGTTCTGATACTGGGTAGGGCCTCGCTTTGCTCTCAAAATGTCTTGTTTACTGCTGTAACCCCCGTTCTCTGGTGGAGGGAATGAGACTTTGTGTCAGTGTACTGACACTAGGGGTCACACCTCTGAGAAAAGACCAATGAGAATCGGCGAGTGGAATTTGCATGCGCCACTCCCCCAGACATTCGGGTATAAAAGCAGATGGTGTGCATCCACTCATTCGGGTTTGTGCTGAGGAGCTGAGAACATGTCCCGGCCATTCAAGTATGCGGGCTGACCTGAAAAGGGCATACTTCACAAGTACTGGGCCTGGCGTTGAATTCCTCTGCCAAATTCGACTGCCGCAGGGTGCTGAAGGGTAAAACACGTCCAGGGTTCGCTGGCTCGGGGAACTCAAGTGGACAAAAAAGCACACGTTGTCACCTCAGGGAGGGGAGGGGAGGTGCTGTGTGCAAGCAGAACATCCAACCAGTTGCCCACCGCTTACCTGTTCAGACCCGGAGACTGTAAAATCTTGCAAAGGTATTGGGTGTTTCTCAGCCCGCTGCTTTGGCCATCTTCAAAGAGAGCGCACTTAACCTTCTGGGGTCTAAGGTGTTTTCTGGGCCCTGGAGGTGTTTTGATTAGGGTTGGGTACCGAAACCCATTGCCAATATGGCTCTGGAACATATATGACCGGTATGTACCGGACCGAATCAGAACGCAGATTTCGATGCCTGAGCTGTCGATTGAAACATTCAGTGCATCATGTGATCACCTGTTAAATTCGAACGTGCTTTTACTCTTTGGTTGGCGCTGAGCCAGAGACGGATGCGCTCAGCACTTGTCACATACCACAACTATTCAGTGTTTTCAACCACATAATGTTTATTTTAGGTTTCAGACATTTAAATACACATAAGTACTAGCAAAAATATACATTTATTGTTTGTTAAATACACACCGATGTCTATGGAAGCGGCAATAATAATCCTTTCAATTATAATTTGACTATGTACAGATACACATGTATTTCGGGAGAAGTGGGTGAATTTACGTGATGTAAGTCCAACAGATCCGATTCTCTGAATTGCGGTGCAAACTAACATGGCGGCACCCATCACACATTATAGATCAACTAACATGATAATAATTTGATATAATTGTGTACAATGTTTTTACATTGTACTTCTATTAAAAAACAGCATGTAATTACAGCTGTAATTAATTTATGTAATTACATCTTTAATTACACTGTTGACCCTTACCTTAATCTTTTACTATCCCTTACCTGGATAGTATGATTCCGGGGCGCAGCTCTGCTGCAGACCCAGTGCTTTACGTGTCGTCACTATAACAACATTTAACCCTCCCTTAAACCTAACCAAACCCAAAAATCTGTCCTTAACCTTAATCGTATCCCATCTCAAAAGCAGAAGTGTTTTGCAATACAAAATGAACACAAAAAGTTTATTGTACCTAACATTTTTTATGTAAGTACATAGCAGTTAAACACACCTACCATATAGTGGTGCCCATTCAAGTGATGACTGATTGGTATTAATGGGCCTAAAGTGTACCAAGACATTGGCACATCCCCCTTTCACCATTACGTCACCACTACGGGCCTGGCCTGTTCACACATAGCAGGTACAGTCCATGGATTAAAGGATTAGTTCACTTTCATATAAAATTTTCCTGATAATTTACTCACCCCCATGTCATCCAAGATGTCCATGTCTTTCTTTCTTCAGTCGAAAAGAAATTAAGGTTTTTGATGAAAACATTCCAGGATTATTCTCCTTATAATGGACTTCAATGGTCTCCAAACGGTTGAAGGTCAAAATTATAGTTTCAGTGCAGCTTCAAAGGGCTTTAAACGATACCAGAAGAGGAATAAGGGTCTTATCTAGCGAAACGATCGGTCATTTTCGAAAAAAATGTAAATATATATGCTTTATATAAACAAATGATCGCCTTGCATGTGCTTCCGCCAAAACCGCACTTCTGTATTCTTCAAAAAGCTTACGCTGTATGTCCTACGCCTTCCCTATTCAACTTAAGGAACGAACGCAGCGCCAATTACATTTTTTCCGTAAGTAGAATAGGAATGTTGGAATATAATAATATAATAATATATATAATAATATAATAATCCTGGAATAATATAATAATCCTGGAATGTTTTCATCAAAAACCTTAATTTCTTTTCGACTGAAGAAAGAAAGACATGAACATCTTGGATGACATGGGGGTGAGTAAATTATCAGGAAAATTTTATATGAAAGTGAACTAATCCTTTAATGCTTTTGCTGCCTAATTCTGAGATTCATTAGACCAGGCTGTTTTTCCAGTCTTTCCATTTTGGGCAAACCTGTGCACACTGCTGTCTTAGCTTTCTGTTCTTGGCTGACAGAAGTGGAACCTGACATGGTCTACTGCTGTTCTTTCCACATGCTGTATATGAGATGTATTATGTTCCTCCCCAGTCTAGAGATAGGAAGGAGTAATAGAAAATGTTGGGAAAAGGAGGAAGCATTCCTTTCTGCTGACTTAAACACAACACCATTGTTAATGCAAAATAAAATGAAATGCATTAATCAAACGGAAGGAAACAAAACTTCAGGATCAAGGCCAACATAATAAGGGGAAAGTCCAACATAATAAACAATCTACATAAACTAACAAAAGAAAGTAAAAAGAATTACAGAAAAATACACTATCTCCCTGTCTGGCCAAAAATAGGAGAAAAGTACTGTATAAGCAAAAAAGAAAATAGTAATAGTAAAATATAGTAAAAATTAATTAACAAAAAATTACTCACATGTTTGGGTTAAATAGATTCTCTTACAAGAGGACAAAAGATAATTTCTTTGGAATATTACAACAACAAGTTAACCCCAAACACCAAAATGAAGTCAACAGAAGGGACTGTTGCTCCAGTTCTCCACACTCCAAAATCCAAGCTCTGCCTTTTAACTCCAAACAACTCCTCCAGTGGACCAGTCAGGATAGCGCAGTCATCAGCGAGATCACCAATTGATTGAACGCCACCTGATAGTCTTTAGCAGAGTTTTAGAGAAAGAAAACAAACAGAACAAAAAAAAAAGCAGAGAATAATGATAATAATAATAATAATAATAAATATAGCTGCAAGCAGCAATTATGGGGCCAAGCACAAAAGAGGCACAAGAAGCCTGCCAACATGGCTGTGAGCATCAGACCAACTGCAACAGTGAGCAATTAATGACCTATTAAGATCGTTTTAGGCAAAAGAGCTGAAAAAATCACAAATACAGTCAATAATAAAGATTTACTGGTTTATCACTTTTGACCAATAGGTGGCGCTGTGATTAAATTAATGAGGTATGGTCAGAGTGAGGTGACAATGACACTCGCAAAGTTTGGTGTCAATATGTCAAAGTATTGCAGAGATACAGCCTCAAGAGTCATTTTGGCATCAAGCCTCTAATTTGTTGCTGTGGTAAATGAATACGGTTTCGTCTATCAACACGAAATCAATAACATTTTACCAGCATGGTCTGAAGATGATACGATTCGATTTTGGAGAAAATTGGACCAAAGGTCTAGGAGTAGTTCGAAAAAGTATGTTTTTAAAGAAAATCAAAATGACTGACAGGAAGTTTGGCTGACTGTGGCAAAATTGGCATCATTGTTCTCAGCATGACCCTCGGAATCTAAGAAGACCAGTCTCATTACAATAGGCCACATTTATATAAAGCTATTAGCATTTTTTTTTTAAATTTCATTATAAAATTTGACCACAGGGAGGCGCTATCTCACCTATTGTGTACCTTCAGAGCATGATGCCGATGACACATCCTGAGTTTCGTAATGGTACATCAATGCATTTGTATAATATAGCATTTTATATCATAATACTGTATTGTAGTTAATGGAAATTTCATGTTTTGTTCAATTATAGCGCCACCAAGAGGCACAATCCCACCAATTTTTTTATGTGTCCTCAGGGTGACCCCATATATGTGTGTCAAATTTGGTGCAAATATCTCATTTCGTTTTGGAGTTATAGACATTTAAATGTAAGAGATCATAAACAATGACCCATGGACGACTTTGTTTTGATTTTTTTGCCACTTCCTATCAAAATTTTGACATCTGGGCTATGACATTTAGTTAACCAGCTTAGGTTCCGTGTTTCCTACGCTGGTTTTGTCTCGATCGGACTAACGGTTTCGAAGATATTCGCAATCGTTTTTTAAGCGCTAAATCACCATGCCGCACAAACCGTAAGACGAAACCTAGCAAGTTTGGTATCGTTGGACTCGGCAAGGATTCAGGAGTCTAAGGATATGACTCATGTGAAAATAAGTCGACCAGATCAAAAGTTATAAGCATATGAAAAAAAAATTTCTCCGCTAGGTGGCGCTGGTCTGAAACTTCTCAGGCTCCTTTGGAGCATTGTGCTGATGACCCATTCCGAGTTTCATAACGATACGCTAATGTGTTCGTAAAATACAGCATTTTAGCACAAAATTCAAAATGGCCGACGGCCAAATTGGCCGATATGGGAAAATTGGATATCATTCGACTCGGCATGATGCCCCGAATCCAATGAGACCAAAGTTATGATTTTTGGACAAACCCATCAGAAGTAGCCATTTTTCATATCTCCGCACCAGTAGGTGGCGCTGCGCTGAAACGCTGCATGTTGCCTCAGGTCATGCTTGTGATAACGTACCAAGTTTGGTCTGAATACGATAAAGCGTTGTGGAGATACAGCCTTATGTCTATTTTCACAAGCGCTACGTAAAATTTGTTCGCGTGTTTTTCGAAAACTGTTTGAAAAATCAACTTGAATTCCATAACTTTTTGTCGGCATGGTCTGAAGATGATCTGGTTCAATTTCCGTGAAAATCGGAGTAACGGCCTAAGAGGAGTTCGAAAAAGTAGGTTTTTGAGAAAATTCAAAATGGCGGAAAAATTTTCATGACGGAAAACGACGACATAGGGTGATTCGTCTTGACCCAAGGAATCAGAGGAAAAAAGAATTTTGTTTCTAACCCTTACGGTTCAAAAGTTATTAACATAAACATGAGTGCAGTTTCGGTGCTTGGCCCCTAATAATAATTCTTTACATATATATAGCGCTTTTCTGGGTACTCAAAGCGCTTTACATATGGAAGGGGGAATCTCCTCAACCACCACCAATGTGCAGCATCCACCTGGATGTTGCGACGGCAGCCATATTGCGCCAGAACGCCCACCACACACCAGCTTATTGGTGGAGAGGAGACAGAGTGATGAAGCCAGTCAGTATATATGGGGGTGATTAGGAAGCCATGATGGACAGAGGCCAGTGGGCAAATGTGGCCAGGATGTTGGGGTTACACCCCTACTCTTTTCGAAGGACATCCTGGGATTTTTAACGACACAGAGAGTCAGGACCTCGGTTTAACGTCTAATCCGAAGGATAGTGCTTGTTACAGTTTAGTGTCCCCATCACTATACTTGGGTGTTAGGACCCACACAGACCACAGGGTGAGCACTCCCTGCTGGCCTCACTAACACCTCTTCCAGCAGCAACCTAGTTTTCCCAGGAGGTCTCCCATCCAGGTACTAACCAGGCTCAGCCCTGCTTAGCTTCAGTGGGCAACCAGTCTTGGGCTACAGAACAAAAATCACTCCCACTTATATCCTAGGACGTAACAAATGCTTACTCTGCTCACCACAATTACACAGAGTGGTTATCTGAGTTAAGGTAGCCTTTTGGTCAGCTTGCACTTGTGTGGCTATAATCTCTATAGATCTCTATAGAACCTCTCTAATCTGCAAGGCATTTCTGACCACACAAATGCTGCTCACTGGGTGTAGCTTTTTTGCTTTGTTTTTGGTTACATTCTGTGTAACCTCTTTAAACTGTTGTGAGTCAAAGTCCCAGGAGATGTTTTGTGTGTGTGTGTTAGCCTGATTAGCCTGAGCTCAGGAACTCTCAATGGAACAGACAACATGCATTAAAACAAGAAATGTACATTCCTGAAGAAGAGATAACAAAGCAAAGGCACAGAAAGGATGTTTGCCCAATCTTCTCTACCCACTTATTCACATCCCCCCTGTCCTGACCTAGCCCAGGTCATGGAAAGTTTACTCAAAGTACCAAAAGTTAACCTAAAATGTTTGTACAAATTCAAATTCAAAATTGCTTTATTGGTATGACTGTAAATCATACAATATTGCCAAGCTTGGAATATATATATATATAAAACAATAATAAAAAAACATCAATATAATAGAAAAAAATACACACTAATAATATACACTACATTTCTTATAGCTTGGGAATCCACAATCGCCTTGGTGTGATTGGAAAGATGGATATTCCCACAGCAGTAGAGTAGACCAGAATAAAGATCTCAAACTCAGGACGATTCTGTTCTGCCGATGTATGTTGTTCCCCCTGCTAATTTCTCTCGCAGATAGGTGTGATCCTTTAGGTCACAGAAAATTGGCCAGCAAGTTTTCATTGGTTTGAATTTATGGTTCTTTGTTCTGATTTGGGTATTTAAAGGGAATTGGCAAACAGCACAAAGAAGTATCTGGGAACAGAATTTTGGTATACTATCAGGTATACTAACTCTTTAATAGATTTTGGAAAGACTTTAAGTAACACTTTAGTATAGGGAACACATATTCACTATTAACAATGAATTTTGAATTTTTGCAAATAAATGTTAAAATTTGATTCATTCTGGATTCTTCTAAAACCATTTTGACCAGTAGATTAAATCTGGATTCTTCTAAAACCATTTTGACCAGTAGATTAAATCAAACTTGAGAAACATGAATTGATTCTATTTATATATAATCTTTCCATCTAGAATGTTTATTTTTAGCAGAAATAAACCCGATTCGATGTCAACAACATGGAATGACATCCGGGAATGTCATTTATAACTATTATTATGCAGCCAGTAGTGGGAATGCCCAGTAGCAACCTGACTGTCAACCACTGGTGCCACTGAGCGAAAAATCGCTGACTTTCTTCTTTAGAAAACAACAGGAAGGCAAGTCAATGCACATTTTGTCATTGTAAAATTATACCTGTTGGGGTACAACAGCTTTTCACTGCAGTGTAATCAAAAGGACAAAACCTTGAGAGAAACCAGGCTTATTTAGGGGACCAGTTCTGTTCTGGACAAACAAACCAACATGGTGTTGTTATGATTCCAGGCTGCATCACAAGTCAGATTTTAGATTGTTATCATTCAGAATATTTAATTCAGTTCCTTCTGCTTGAAGATTGGGATATATCATGCTGGCATATGGTGGGGAGGAGTTGATGTTGGCCATAGGGGTCTGTGCAGAGGACTTGTTTGGTTCTTGTGGTCTTTGCTAAGGATCTGTGCTGATGGCACATCACATTGCTCAGAGAATCAATACGGCTTGTCTAATGAGACTGCTTTATTTTAATGTGGATTTTAAAATAAAGGAGTAGGTGGATTTTTATCATTGTAGGGTGGTTGTTTTCACACACTGCCAACATGCATTTATGTCCAAACACCATGTAAAAGTGGATTTTGCATAATAGGTGCCCATTAAGAAATCATGAAGATGTGCTCATTATACATTTTAAGTTGTTTACTTGTAAATGTAACTAAGGAGCAATAATTCCTGTAATAAAATAATGAAGGGGGAAAAAAAAAACCAGAAATCATTAATATAAACAATTTTTTATCTTTTTTCATGTTACATACAAGCAAAACACTGCAACAATATTTTTTAAAGTATAATTCCAAACTGCTATAAGCAATACCATGCATATGGCTGAGGAGATATAGATTTTAACAAATCAAAATTACCATTCATGACCTCTAATGCAAACATTAGCCATTAAAAGACAATTAATAACTAATTGTACAGCAAGCAAGTGTCTCTGGATCTATTTTATAGTTGATCATTTATAAATCGGTGTATAATGGATTGAGCATGAACATTGAAAAAGCAAATGCATGGCTTATAAGTAATTATAAAAATAATATAAATGTAACTATAACAGTTCTTATAATGCATTATAAGTCTAAATGAGTCTATGAATATATCTATAAAACAGTTATACTCACTTGTAAATAAGTATAAATGGGGCTATAATATATCATAAGCATGGTCTTCACCGAAAGTGTTACCAGAATTACCAGTCATACAATTTTTATATCAACTATGCATTCCGTTAGTTTTGTTAATGACAGTGAAAACTAACGGCTTGTTTTTTAATGATATCTCCCAAGGGGAGCATGTACAGGGTGAAAATCAACGGTCCTAGTACTGAGTCTTGCAGTACTCCATATCAAACTTGTGATTGATGTGATATCTCTTCATTTACTGCTACAAATTAATAATGATCAGATAAGTACAATTTGAATCATGCCAATGCAATTCCACTAATGCCAACATAATTTTCGAGTCTATTCAAAAGAATGTTGTAGTATCGATAGTATCAAATGCTGCACTAAGAACCAGTAACACTAATAGAGAGATACAACCACGATCGGATGATAAGAGCAAATCATTTTTAACTCTAATGAAATCCTGACTGGAAATCCTTGCAGATACCATTTTTTTCTAAGAAGGAACATATTTGTGAGGAGACTGCCTTTTCTAGTATTTTTGACAGAAAAGGGAGATTTGAGATCAGTCTGTAGTTAACTAATCCTCTAGGATCAAGTTGTTTTGTTTTGTTTTGGTTTTGTTTTTTAAATGAGAGGCTTAATAACAGCCAGATTGAAAGTTTTTGGGACATATCCTAATAACAATGATGAATTAATAATTTTAAAAAGAGGATCTATGACATCTGGAGGCATCTCTTTCAGTAGCTTAGTCGGTGCATCCGGAAAGTATTCACAGCGCTTCACTTTTTCCACATTTTGTTATGTTACAGCCTTATTCCAAAATGGATTAAATTCATTATTTTCCTCAAAATTCTACAAAGACCTCTTGTAGGACCTCTCAAGCTCCATCAGGTTAGATGGTGAGCGTCGGTGCACAGCCATGTTCAGATCTCTCCAGAGATGTTCAATCGGGTTCAAGTCTAGGCTCTGGCTGGGCCACTCAAGGACATTCACAGAGTTGTCCCGTAGCCACTCCTTTGTTATCTTAGCTGTGTGCTTAGGGTCGTTGTCCTGTTGGAAGATGAACCTTCGCACCAGTCTGAGATCCAGAGTGCTCTGGAGCAGGTTTCCATCAAGGATGTCTCTGTCCATTGCTGCATTCATCTTTCCCTTGATTCTGAATAGTCTCCCAGTTCCTGCCACTGAAAAACATCCCCACAGCATGATGCTGCCACCACCATGCTTCACTGTAGGGATGGTATTGGCCAGGTGATGAGCGGTGTCTGGTTTCCTCCAGACATGACACTTGCTATTCAGGCCAAAGAGTTCAATCTTTGTTTCATCAGACCAGAGAATTTTGTTTCTCATGGTCTGAGAGTCCTTCATGTGCCTTTTGGCAAACTCCAGGTGGGCTGTCACTGAGGACTGCCTTTTACTGAGGAGTGGCTTCCGTCTGGCCACTCTACCATACAGGCCTGATTGGTGGAGTGCTGCAGAGATGGTTGTTCTTCTGGAAGTTTTTCCTCTCTCCACAGAGAAACGCTGGAGCTCTGTCAGAGTGACCATGGGGTTCTTGGTCACCTCCCTGACTAAGGCCCTTCTCCCCTGATCGCTCAGTTTCAATCCTGATACAATCCTGTCTCGGAGGTCTACAGACAATTCCTTGGACTTCATGGCTTGGTTTGTGCTCTGACATGCACTGTTAACTGTGGGACCTTATATAGACAGGTGTGTGCCTTTCCAAATCATGTCCAATCAACTAAATATACTACAGGGGGACTCCAGTCAAGTTGTAGAAACATCTCAAGGATGATTTTTTTTTTTTTTTCTCCGGTTTTTTTTTTTTAATAAATTTGCAAAGATCACGTTGTCATTATGGGGTACTGTTTGTAGAATTTTGAGGAAAATAATGAATTTAATCCATTTTGGAAAATAACAAAATGTGGAAAAAGTGAAGCACTGTGAATACTTTCCGTATGCACTGTATATGCTTTGATTTTGATGATTTAACAAGTTTAGACAATTCTTCCTCTCCCATAGCAAAAAATGATCAGAATTGTTCCTCAGGCAATCTACAGTGCACTGTCTGATGCAATACTGTAGCAGATGGTTGCATGGTTATAATAATAGTATCAATCTCGCAAGTAAAGAAATTCATAAAGTCATTGCTGCTGTGCTGTTGGGAAATATTTGAATTTGTTGAAGCTCTGTTTCCCATTAATTTAGCCATTGTATCAAATCAATACCAAGGGTTGTCTTTAGGGGTAGATAAGGTACAAAGTTACCCCTTTAAGAAAACTGTTGTAACTGTAAATGTCTGATTTTTGCAGTTTTTTTTTCTGACAGTGCAGGAGTTCTTACATGCATTACTGTGTTTAATGGATACAGTTTAAAAATGGCCATAATTACATAATGCAGACACACTTCTGTGTAATCAGTTTGTGGACAATGTTTTTAACAATACCCTTCACATAGAGCTTAAGCGATTTTTTTTATGTGATGAATCTGGGTGCGACTTGTTAAATGTTCCTATTGAAAATTTGAGGCGATGTCATTAAGTAGGGACTGCAGTCATTTTGCATTGTCATTCCTAGTGTTATGCCTAGACCAGAATTGGTTAAGCGAAGGAGATATTAAAGCAGCAACAGAGCCAACTTAATCAGCTTACCCAAAATTGTACATTATTTCAGGGTAAGATATTTGCAGGCAATGTCAGAATCCTGCCAGGGACTGTGATGGACTGTGATAATCATCCTCTGGTGCTCCAGCCATATGGCACCTACAATCATGCCACAGTCCAAATTACTGATATTACATTCTTTTCCCCATTCTGATGGTTGATGTCAACATAACTGAAGCTCCTGACCCATATCTGCATGATTTTATGCATTGTTCTAATGCCACATGATTGGCTGATTAGATAATCACATTAATAAGTAGGTATACTAAAAGTGTTTCTGATGAATTGCTCTTTGAGTGTAAGATACCAATGCTCAATAAATAATTATATTTAATAACAATATTAATAATCATAATAAGTATTTATTCATGTAATTTACAATAGCCCTCAAAAGTTTTTGGACAGTTTAGTGACACTTAAAATGTCATTGCATTAGATAAATATTAAACAAAATGTCATGGATGCTTTATGATGCTAGATCCTATCTGAGTATTAAGAGTTATGAGTTTTCTGGTGTGTAAATCAGTTCATCACTATGAACAATGTTTTACAACCACAATGTACCACATCAAATGTTGCTTATCCAATCAAATGTCAGAAGTGCATAAAAATGGCATTGCATTAAAAATTGTCCAGGCTGGTGAAGTTAGGTCGTAGACTTGCTAGATAACAGTCGTGGAAAAAAAGTGTGTTTGAATAATCTTCAGGAAACCCATGAATCACTCAGAAAACACAAGTTAAACATTGTCTGAGATAACAACTGTCTGGATGTTTCTCAGTGGAAAGAGAGAAAGTTTTACATAAACTACCAGATTATGGTCCAAAAATCTTTTTCTTAATTGGTAGCTTTGTCTTGTCCTTAAACATCATTAAAAAAACATCCTTTTTTTTTGAGAAAGTATCTTAAATATAAGTGCATTTTGTATTGCGGCACTGTCAATTTTTTGCACTTATTTTATTTGGAACCCAAGCATTAATATTTATTTATAATGTGTTATTTTTTCTTCTTTAAAAAGTGTCTGCATATAATAAATGTTGTTATGCATATTTTGTTTTGGGGGTAAATATTGCAAAAATGCTGCAACAAGGGGTTTTCAGCGTACTAAAAGTTATAACAAAACTGACCTTTTTTTTTGAGAAGCCTAAAAGAAGCTTGTGTCCATCTCTGACACACTCTACAGTTTCATTATCCTTGGGTACTGTAATATGTCCTACAGCATTAGCTTGACCTTATTTATTTATTTTGGCTTTCCAGTGGAAAGCCTTTTAGAAGGCTGAAACGTGTATGTTTATCTCAGAGCAGACCTCCTAATTTACCAGTTCCTGTTTCATTAGGCTATGCTTAAAGTCATTTAGAATGTTACCAAAATCATCCGGACCGTGACCCCAAACCTAAGATACAGACCAAACTGTTGGATCACTGATATGTAATTACCATTTAAGAACTTGAAACATCTGTGGTGCTTTCTAGAGGGCTAGAAAAACATACTGCTTAAGAGGAGTTTTTTTACATAAAACACAGATGGCTAGAGTGATTATTGGTTCTTTATTCCTGTTCATGAGAAACTCAACTTGACAAACTTAGCTATAATCCCAAATGTTTTTCTTATGCAATCTGACACAAAAGCATTTGCTAGGAAAAGTGAAGGAAATCCCATGTTGTAATACTTAGAATTGGGGGTTTGTTTAACAGAGGCCAAAAACAGTTCAGTCCTTTTTGAAATGTCTATAACACTGAAAAGTCTATAAAACATGGGAAAAGTGAATTCAATTAATTTACTTGATTGATTTTTTTGTTTTTCTCTGCAGGGAAGATATTTAAGTCTGTGCCAGGAAAACTAATGAAAGAGGTAAGAATTTGGATTTTATTTTCTCTGTGTTTTTCCATTTTAAAGCACAATGAAATCAAAACTTACCTTGTTTACTTTCTTTATGCACAATTCCTAGTCTTATTATGAACAGTTAATCATTTCATATTACTCCAAATGTAATGGTGGCCAGCTGATCTTTAGCAGTCTTTCTTTGTGTGCACATGCCGACCATCGATGGTTTGAGCCCTGCACAGGGTGGGCAGAACAGAAGTGGTACACAAAGAAACACATAATGAATGTTATATTGCAACTTTATTAAAAAAAATGATAATGAACTTTATTCACAATGTGGTAACGTCTCCACATTGCTCTGAAACAACGTTTTTGGCTGACTTCAATTCGTACTTGGGTCATGTTATTGGTAATTGGACATGGACAACTTTTGTTTCAAACGTAAGGAAATCATTCCCAATTGATGAATCCAAATGTAGTGTTTACATGACCGCTAAATAAAGTGATCGCATTGATGTGTGTTTGTATGTCACAAGGTCCAAATAGGATCTTTTGACATGCGCTCAGTGCACGAATATTCTGAGTTTTACTGCTGTTAGCACATACTAGCTATCCTCCTACCGTTTCTACTCAGTTTTAAAAAGCAAATATTTATCTATTTTGGGTCCTAATTAGGAGATGACGAGCACATGAAGCTTTGTGCCATGCTGAATATATTTATCAAGCAGTAAAATGGCCAAACAAGCCATCTGTGGGACAGCGTTGTCCTTCACCACTTCACAGAGCAACTTAAGATTCGCACGACAGTCATTTATGACGCTATATTCAACAACAACAGCTCGTTCTGTGGGTCATACATCATTACGCTATTTCTACTGTATGTCATTACATTTTACAGTTTCAGTTTTCAATCTGATCCAGTGTTTACATGTCCTATCAAACAGATTAGAAAAGGTTTAAACCACCCCTTAAAATCAAAATGAAGTTTCAATCGGATTTGGCAATTCATTCCGATTGACATGGTTACATGTGACTTTTTTGTTCCGACTGTGCTACTAGTCCAATTACAATTGGATCCATGTAAACACAGCTTTAGGCTACTGTTTTAGGAAATATGGCCTTACCAATCAAAAATCTTGCCAATAGTTAACTCAAAAATGTAATGCCACTTAACTTCAATAATAACTAATTACAATTGGGATAGGTGGAGATGTTCTGAATTGTAAACTTGGACTTCAGCCTCCATGTCACTGTCAAAAGCCTCCTCAGAAGTGTGTGCCAGTGGTGCAGTTAACTAACTGATTCAATGTTCATGTTTAGTTGGGTACTGCTAATAACATTTGACACAAATTATTATCATGGGAGTTTCCTCCCTGAAATTCTGAATGCGGGGTGGTGAATCAGTGTTGTACTGACAGTTGTACTGAAATTCCTTCCGTTCAGGAATGCTGTCTAGCTTGTCTTTTATGTTACCATTGTCAAAATTTAAGAAGCATAGAATGTTTTTATATGACTTCATGATGTCTATTTTGCTGATTTTTCTAGAAAGGGCAAAACTTGGAGCCATTTATCCAGTCTTTCTTCACTTCCTGTGAATCCCCTAAACCCAAACCCAGCCGACCTGAGCTCACCATCCTCAGCCCCACTGCAGAAAATAATAAAAAGGTACGCTTGCTACTCAAAAAGAAACACTTTCCATAACCCCTTAAGTACTATTATTAAGTATTCAATTTGTGGATCATTTTCTGGAAAAGGTTATATTTGTAAACCAAAAATTTTTTTAACTGAGAATTTGATATGGACAGAATACTTTTCTGGTTGCTTTATTGCTATAAAAATACATTAAACTCATTGTAGCACATGTATACTCTACAAAAAGTCTGAACACAGCTGCTTAAATACCCAGGTTTTTATAATTATATGTACTTTTAATAGAAGATCACTTAGGAGTTGAAACTTGAAAAATACTTCTTTACAGCAAGGAAAATTTTACTCAATTAACATTACTTTTTACATTACTGCAGTAAAATTCTAATGAAATGTGGTCATTAGTTTTTTCTAAGCATTGATAATATTTGTACTTGCCTTATAACTGATAAGAACTAAATGTTTTCACTTTCTTAAATTTTTTGAAATATTACAAAAAAGTGAAATATTACAGTTTTGAAATATCTGAAGGTGAAGTTGAAATATTATTTGGGCTAAACCTTGTTTTGTATAGGTCACTGGTACACTTTCATTATATAAACTGTAATCTTCAGTAAACAAGGAATAGTCTTGGACATCCATTTACTGTTCACAAATCATTTTAAAATTAATAAATTAAATAAAACTTCTCCCCATGTCATTCTAGCTGTTCAATGAGCTGTACAGAAACAATGCCAATCTGCCTGAAGGCCTGGAGAGAAAACACAACCAGAACTACTTCATGGAGCTGATGGAGGTTGATGGAGTATATGACTATATGATGTACATAGGTGAGTGTTATTCAAACAAACTTGAGTTTATTCATCCAAACAATTAAAAACTCTTATATTGTGTAAAACATATGTAGAGCAAATACAGAAGGTATGCACATCAAATCAAAAATGCATCAAATCAAAAATATTAAAGGGATAGTTCACCAACAATTGAAAATGTATTAACCTGTTTGATGTTATTTATTTATTTATTTTTTACACAGAACACAAAAGTAACAGTTCATAGTGACCATGTTTAGACCATGAAAGTGTATTAAAAGTAGTGCATACAGCTTTTCTACAAGTCTCCTGAAGTCACATGACAGCTTTGTGTGAAAAACAGATTCAAGGTGGCATTGATTAATCACATACGCATGTAGAAACCAAATGAGACGTGACACTTTTTTAAAGGGGTCATGACATGAGAAATCAAATTTGCCTTGATCTTTTGTCATATAAGAGGTCTTTGTACCATTAATGTCCTCCTCATTATAAACAAAGCATTTATTTAATCAAGCTCCAAAAACAGCTTGTTTTGGATAATGATAGATTTGTGACGTTACACACACATGCCACACAAATATATTTGCATATGCCTGCCTCCAGAGCAAGACAGCCCAATGAGGGTTGAAAATAATTTTCCACACAATATAATAATTTTTCCACACCTCAAGGAACATTAAAATAATTAAAAAAAAATCCATGTCATGACCTCTTTAATTCTTTACGCACTGAGGGACGAGTCAAAGTTATTTTCTCTAGTAATCAACAGTTATGTCACAGTTATTAGTGGAGAAGTTTATGCTGTTGATTTTTGACACAGGTCGCGTGGTGTTCCACATGCCTGATTGGCTGCATCACTTTCTGAGTGGAGGTCGTATTCTCTTGAAGAGGACTCTAGAGGCATACGTAGGGCATTATTTCCAGTCCAAATTAGAGCAGATCATGCAAGAGCATCGCCTCGTCTCCCTCATCACTCTGTTGCGAGGTTTGTGTGCTCAAGTCCACCTTTATAAATGCATTTCTTCAAGTTTTTCAATATATACTGTAATACCTGTATCTAAAAACTACAAAATAAATATTCTTGTCATGAAAAACATTAAACCAGAACTTCTACCCGAACAGAGAGACAGAATGGTTTTAGTTAGTTCCTGAAGATACCATCAGTACCTTATCTGACCCATGCATTTCAGGACAGCGTTCCACTTAACTTTCAACATACATTTTCTGACTTCCCTTAGCACTTCCTCCCAGGGAAATTAGCATCACCACTTTTGGAAATTTGTTAGACTTTAAGACATAAAATTATGAAAATTTACACCTTCAATGCAGTGTAAGTTTCAATGGATAAAAGCGTCTGCCAAATGCATTTATGTAAATTCCCTCAGAGGGTAGGTGAGATACTGACATGGCAAATATTTGCACTTTGCATGCATGTTCATGACCCTAAATGAGAAGAAAAAATGTGGTCACACTTTATATTAGGTGTCTTTAACTACTGTGTACTAACATCAAAAAGTAAGTACAATGTACTTATTGTGTTCATGTTCAGAACGGCGTCTCAAAACATCCAAGCGCTTTGTGAACATAAGATACGCAAACTTCATCTCTCATTTGGATGAAAAAAAAGCCAGTGTTGCTAATAAAGTTTTGATGGATTACAATTGTAATTAAGGTAAATAATACTATTACAGTGATATACAGGAGTCATACATTAGGCATGTGCGAGTCCGTTATTATTGATGCACAAACAAACCGTGTATGTGCGCTCTCGACTCACTGATCGCTATAACATTGTATTTCTGCATTAACACAGTTAAAGGTGCTGTATGTAAGTTTTTCACTTTACTAAAGCATAAAAATACCATAATAAGTTTGCAGATATTTAGAAAACATGCCACATTCACATACTTGTTTCTCTGAAAAACAATGCTACAGACAGTTATTAGAAAACAATGCTAAAGCCAGTTATTTTACTTTGAAATGTGCGTTCTGTGTCAGAATGTCTGTTTTTGTTTTGGGCTGTGCGATACCGCACGTTGCCAGTTCACCCAATGGTATTTCGACACCCCAGGATGCCAGTTGGTGGAAAACACAGCGTATTGCAGCCATGGAAGCCAACAAACAAACTGGGTCAGAGTTCGCAGATTCTACCCGACCTAAAAAGCTTCGGCATCCATCTAAAAATCTCTATGAACAAAAATATTAAAATGCGGATAAATCAACTTACAGTGTGTAAGTCTTCTCGGCTTTCATTGTCAATCGCGCTCGCTCCTGTTGCATGTTCTCAAGTTGGCAACCCGTGTGAGCGTTGAGTCTGAGGAGGAGGGGGCGGGGAAACAACGATCTCCAATATTTTGAATTTGGACTGCAGTACCTATTTTGACCACTAGCTGTCAATCCTACACACCGCACCTTTAATGCATAGTATTTATATTTTATATAGTTTCAATATTTGCGTAGTTGTCAAAATTAATGTACTGTGAGTGTTTTATAACGGATGCTCGCCGAAGAAGCGTATTTTGGAGAAATTTGTGAGGATCAGTGGTGTTTATGTACACGTGCATCAGACACTCCAAACATAGACACGATTGCTTGTTCTGACCATAGATTGTATAAAAAGTTCTTTGACAAAGGAACTTTTCACTGATGACTTCAACCCAGCTTCAGATCGCTGAGTTTCCACACATTCAGAATGTTTTTATTTTTTCATTTGTATTTTGGTGTGTTTAATAATTCGTAATGGATCTGTATAGTAGCTATGTGCAGTCCTTTGGCATCTCCCTGTGGTATGGCAGGTTGACTTTTGCTTATTTGTTTAACTTACTGTATAACTGAGCAGAGTAATTACTTTTAAGTTGTAAAGAATGTCTGTAGTAACATTTTTGGGTTTTTCACGTTTTATTGTGCGTAAACCAAATACACACAAGGTTATGTCAAAAGCACAAAGTGTCCACATAAACACAGTCGGTTATGTCTGTGAACGTAAACAGCAGGGACAGAAATCACATGCGCATATTAGATCTGTGGCGCATTCCCTTCAAAAATAAAACTAATCCACTTCGTCTTCAGCGGCTTAGATGTCGGGAGTAAATGACTGTTCACTCTTACATCCAACAACAAAACACCACAATCGCTTACGAGACATTCTTGTCGCTACATCTGCTTCGGCGTCGAGACAATGGCGGACTGTTTGCAACTCGCTCAGTGCGGAAACTATGCTAATACGGCAGTGTCCGTCAACAGTCATGGGCGGGGCCTGTACAAAGTGATGTCACTTTGTACAGAATCTGCAAACGGCTTGTTGGGACGTTTTTAATATTTGAATAAAATGAACACTAAAAGACTTTCAAATCACATGAGCCAATATTTTATTCACAATAGAACATAGATGACATAACAAATGTTTAAAGGGAGAAATTTTACACTTTTATCCACTAAATGAGCTCATTTTAAATTTGATGCCTGCTACAAGTCTCAAAAAAGTTGGCACGGGGGCAACAAATGGCTGAAAAAGCAAGAAGTTTTTGAAAAGATTCAGCCGCGAGAACATCTAGCAACTAATTAAGTTAATTGATATCAGGTCTGTAACATGATTAGCTATAAAAGGGATGTCTTAGAGAGGCAGAGTCTCTCAGAAGTAAAGATGGGCAGAGCTGTGAAAGAGTGCGTAAAAAGATTGTGGAATACTTTAAAAACAATGTTCCTCAACGTCAAATTGCAAAGGCTTTGCAAATGTCATCATCTACAGTGCATAACATCATCAAAAGATTCAGAGAAACTGGAGAAATCTCTGTGTGTAAGGGACAATGCCGAAGACCTTTATTGGATGCCCGTGGTCTTCGGGCCCTCAGACGACACTGCATCACTCATCGGCATGATTGTGTCAATGACATTACTAAATGGGCCCAGGAATACTTCCAGAAACCACTGTCAGTAAACACAATCCGCCGTGCCATCTGCAGATGCCAACTAAAGCTCTATCATGCAAAAAGGAAGCCATTTGTGAACATGGTCCAGAAGCGCCGTCGTGTCCTGTGGGCCAAGGCTCATTTAAAATGGACTTCAACACCAAAACTTCAGAAACTCATAACCTCGACGCCCAGACGTCTTCAAACTGTTTTGAAAAGAAAAGGAGATGCTACACCATGGTAAACATGTCCCCGTCCCAACTATTTTGAGACCTGTAGCAGGCATCAAATTTGAAATGAGCTCATTTTGGGCATAAAATTGTAAAATTTCTCAGTTTAAACATTTTCTCCATCTATGTTCTATTGTGAATAAAATATTGGCTCATGTGATTTGAAAGTCTTTTATTTTTCATTTTATTCAAATTTGAAAAACGTCCCAACATTTCCGGAATTCGGGTTGTATAAGGGATACATGCTTCAGGCAGCTCCATATCCCAAAATGCAACTCAACTGTGACATCACAGCAGATTGTGCTTAACCTACCCCACACAGCCGCAGAATACTTGTTACTGTTTTACTTCATTGTATTGATACTATTTAGTTTGTGTAAGTGTTCTCCAATAACTCCAGCATACCTATAGGCTTGTAGGAAGTTGCATAAAACAAAATCATAAGGAAAAAAATGTAAATAATAAATCAGCTCCATAGTGGATTCAGACTCTAAATTTAGGGTGTTCTATTTAAAACCCATTGAACTGCATTCTGCCAGTAATGGGCAATTGCACAACATAAGAAATCACATACATTCCACAAGTTAGTGAGGGAAGAGCATAAAAAATTGTGGAGTGCAGTACAGACTCTACAAACAGCTGATGAGTTTAATCAAGTGTGTTTTATTAGGATTTGGGAATGTGGAGTGCTGGTGTTGTTGTGGCAAATTCGATGTCCTTTCAGTTCTGGTCTCAAAGAAAACTCTCAGAGTCCAATCTCCAGGTCCCAGAAGAGTTAACTTTATTGTCAAGCAACAAAGTGAGATGCCAGCTGCACATCTGATCTTCTCACTCGCGACACACACTTTTATACAGTTTTAACCAATGATCTCGTTTGCAGGTGCTCTTCTCCCTTTCTCGTCCTGGTATCTCCCAAATACTCCCCAACATTTTCACCACAGTCACCTCATTAATTGGCTATCTTGTTGTCTTTGTAAGGGTGACCAACTGCCAACTAATCTTCATTTTTTGACTTTTGAGGAATTCTGCCAATTGATGGTCAACCCTTTCTAATAGGCAAACGAAATATTATAACGTGGACAATCAACATTCCCCAGAGGCAAGAAGCCTTCACGTGACACGTTTAATGATGGTCTTATTCATTCCACAGCCACCTGTTATCTAGTGGAAAAATACCAGCAAAATAAGCATAGTGGCCAAGCTAACTTCTCAGATACATTTGACCCTTGTATTCACAGTCACTTAGGCCATGAGGCCTCCAAACACTTCTGGCTTTTATAGTAAGCAAACTAATTCTACAATTGTTTTCTATAGGATAGATAAAATATTTTGTCAGTGTACCTCCAGAACCAGTTAGTTATTGTGCTGTACTGTTGTTCATGGGTAGATTTGTGTACTTCAAGTGATCAGATTATCAATACTGCACCTCTGCAGATGCTGTTTTCTGTGAGAACACAGAGGAACGCTCTCCTGAGGACAAACAGAGACGAGCCAAAAAGACCTTTGAGGAGATGATGAACTACCTACCAGGTACCTCATAATAGCTGCAGTTTTCGATTGTTTGTGACATGTCTTGTTTTAAAGTGGTCCTATTATGATTTTTTTCATGTTCATCTCTTTTTACTGTGTAATGTTGCTGTTTGAGCATGAAAAAGGTCTGTAAAGTTTCAAAGCACAAAGTCACTCCAAAGGGAGTTATTTTATATATCAGTGCGCACTGTTTCTGATCTCCCTGAAATGCCACCATTCTAGTCTTGAGATTTCCCGCCCAAGGCGAATTGTAAATTGGAACTTGCGACCATAGTTAATGAGGCTTTTAGGAAACACACCGCAGAGTGTTACTGACAGACAAGGAGAAGAGAAGTGCTGCAACAATGTCAAATATATTAAAAATGTGTTTTTTGAAAATTCAAGAATGAAAACATTCTAGTAGAGCCCAAAAACAAAATAAAGACTTTGTAACAGGGCATAATAGGCCCCCTTTAAGCTGGACCTCCATGTCGAGATGCAGCAGGTTTATGGTTATGTGTTGTCATTTAAAGTGTTTTTGCATCAGTGATAAATACAAATAATAAAATGCAACCAACCATATAATTTATTAAGGATAGTCAACATTTAAAAGGGAGGAGAAAACGCATATATATGCAAATATTGATATGATATAAATATTGATTAATCAGCATATCATGCAGTCTTATCATGTTGATAAAATGATAGATGAACGTCCCTAACTGATGTGTGGTGTTTCTCAGATCTAATTGGGAAATGTATCGGTGAGGAAGCAAAGTATGAGGGCATCAAGATGCTTTTCAATGCCATTCAGCAGCCACTGCTAAACAAACAGGTACACACTGCCATATGCTTATCGAACATACTGATGTAATTTCCTCAAATGCTCCTACTTTCTGCTAATTGTGCTGTTTCTCTTTCATCGGTCACTACCTCTCATTTGCAAATAGATGACATATGTGTTGCTTGACATCGCTGTCCAGGAGCTATTCCCAGAGCTTAGTAAGGTAACACTCTTCTGTACCATATTCACGCTCTGACAAAGAGCTGCTCATGAGGTTTATTAATGGAACTTCTGCTGGTTTTGTCTTTTGTAGAATCAGAAGGCAGGTCTCTCTGTCTCTGCTAGGAGGATGTGAAACATTATCAGAGTCTCAACATCAACATTTTAAAGCATTTTATTGCACTACTAAAATACAATTATTTATTGACTTGTATGCCATGATTTTTTCATTGAATCATTGGATCCCTGCCTTATTTTTCCACTTTTTTTTTGTTTAAATTGTAACAGCAATACATCAGGAGTTTGGAAATCAACTTCATTCAGCCCACATAATTTCATTATCAGTAGGAGAACATCCATCAGACCATTTTAAACCATTTTTACATTCTAGATTGTCCCCCTAAGACATTAAAAAAGACAGAAACAAGTAAAAAATATTCAAAAATATAACTGAGACATTTCATATAGTGTCATACAGTTAAGAATAACTGTGTGCAGAATAAAAGTACTGAAAAAAAGGGTTTTTTGTAAATGTTCTGGCTTTGCTCTCAGTAAATAAAAATGTAATATATCAAGCTCTTTCGTCCCTAGTCATATGTATTAGAATGAATGAAATTGTTTTAAAAATATGATCTGGTTTAAATAAATGCTTTATAGGAACATGAATAGCAACTCAAAAAGGTGGTGATTTCTTGCCAGACAAACCACTATCTACTATCTACTTTTATTGTCACAAGTTTTGATTGTAATTGTCATCAAGAAACATGACAAAATAAATAACTCTACCCGAGAAGAATCTCACGAAAACATGTACAGGTCATAATTGAGAAAAAATATGAAAATGATATTTTTAAGGAAGAAAATGTGATGTTCTTAGGACCATCAATATGTCTTTCTTTCTTTCATTCTTTCTTTCTTTCTTTCTTTCTTTCTTTTTTTAACAATTAGGCCCAACTCCATTTTTAAAAAACAAAAGAAAAAAATTGTATTACTGAAATACAAAATGATAAAAAAAAAAAATAAAAAAAAAAAGAATTTGAATTAAATCATACTATATGATGTATTTCTACAGTACCCTCCACAAATATTGGCACCCTTAGTAAATATGAGCAAAGGCGGCTGTGAAAATAAATCTGCATTGTTTATCCTTTTTTAACATTTCATCGAAGTAAAACAATTGAAAGTGGGGAGAAACTCACATTATGAAATAAATGTTTTTCTCCAATACATGTTGGCCACAATTATTGGCACCCCTAGAAATTCTTATGAGTAAAATATCTCTGAAGTATATTCCCATTCATATTTACATTTTTTAGCACACCAGGGTGACTAGGAGCATGAAATTGTCCAGCCATGACTTCCTGTTCCACAGGAGTACAAATATGTGTAAACAAAAGCCAAATTCCCTTAATAATTCATCACAATGAGAAAAACCAAAGAATATAGTTCTGATGTGCACACAAAATAGAAAATGGCTATAAGAAAAAAGCTAATGCATTGAAAATCCCCATTTCCACCATCAGGGCAATAATTAAGAAGTTCCAGTCAACTAAAAATGTTACAAATCTGCCTGGAAGAGGACATGTGTCTAATTCGCTCTAATGCGTAGTGAGGAGGAAAGTTTGAGTGGACAAAGACTCTCCAAGGATCACAGCTGGAGAATTGCAGAGATTAGTTGAGTCTTGAGTCTCAGAAAGCCTAAAAAAAATTATCAAAGAGCACCTACTTCCCCACATGTTGTTCGGGAGGGTTTCAAGAAAAATCCTCTGCTCTCATCCAGAAACAATCTCCAGCATATTCAGATGTCAGACAAGACTGGAACTTCAAAAGGGATCTGGTTCTATGGTCAGATGAAACTAAAAAAAGAGCTTTTTGGCAGCAAACCCACCAGATGGGTCTGGTGCACACATGGATAAAAAGTACCCCATGCCCACGGTTAAATATACTGCTGGATCTTTAATGCTGTGGGCCTATTTTTCTGCTGGAGGTCCTGGACATCTTGTTCAGATACATGATATCATGGATTCTATGAAATACTAACAGATAAAAATCAAAACCTGACTGCTTCTGCTAGAAATCTTATAATGGGCCGTGATTGGATCTTCCATCAGGACAATGATCCAAAACAAACATCAAAACCAACACAAAAATGTGTCACTGAGCACAAAATTAAGCTTCTGCTATGGCCATCCCAGTCCCCTGACCTGAACCCTAAAGAAAATGAGTGGAGTGAACTGAAGAGAAGCACCACCAACATGGAGCTGGGAATCTGAAGGATCTGGAGAGATTCTATATGAAGGAATGGTCTCTGATCTCTTGTCAGGTGTTCTCCAAACTCAGCAGGCATTTTAGAAGAAGACTTAGAGCTGTTATCTTGGGAAAAGGACGTTGCAATAATTGGGTGCCAATAATTGTGGCCAACGTGAACTAGAGAAAAACATTTATTTCATAATGAGCTTTTCCTCCCATTTTCAATTGTTTTACTTCAATGAAAGGTTAGAATTTTGTGAATTTTTTGAATGAAAGATCAAAAAGATAAACAATGCAGATTTATTTTCACAGCCGCCTTTGCTCATATTTAATAAGGGTGCCAATAATTGTGGAGGGCACTGTACTTTACTCCTTCGATTTATTTACACATTGTAATTTGGGGTTAAATGTGCTGAATCCTCATGAAAATATCACAAAAATATCTTAATGGACCTAAAATAGGTATTTTTAAAGCAAAAAATGATTCTGGGCTGAAAAACGACCTGGGCATTTCTTTGTGAGGTTTTTCATTGTATACCCTCTTATGAATTCTATGACTTTTATCTATAAAGAGGTGTAGAAAATACCTGTATAGAAGATCTCTGTATTGCTCTAAAAAGAACTTGTGTAACAAGATAAGTGACTTTCTTTTATCCTTACTAGATTGCAGTGTTAATTGTCAGTTAAACTGAGCTGTTTACTTCTATGAAGGTAACTAATCTTTGGGTTAAAGGTTTCTTTTTTTCCTCTGACTGTACAATTACACACAAATGGCTACATGTTGTTACACAAGTACATTAAAAATAATCTCACTAGCTAAACAATCATGATCCAAAGAGCCCACACCAGCAGAATGGTGGGCATGTATCCTCGATGTCCAATGCAAGAGCTGGAAAATTGAATACGTCCTTCCAAAACCGGATGAACTCTTTTTCTCTCTGAGATGTAGCTGGCAACAACTGCTATATCCAGGTCGCCTGTGGAATACAGTACATGCAGTAGTATATTGTAATACTAAGTATTTGATGAAATGCGCAGTTAAATGTTCATATATGCATATATAATTACTTACCACTGTCATGTTTGAGTTTCTGGTCTTTGATCATAGAGTATCCATCTCCTCCGTCCACTAGGTAAGAGGGCAGCACCACTTTATACACCTTCTTGGGGTTGAGTGGTTCATAACGGGGCACTCGACACTCAGTGCAGAGCACATTCACACTTTTAACACGATTTCCAGGTGGTTTTGATAAATCATACACCAGCTGAAAACCTGCAGAGGAATTATAAACAGTTACATTGCTTCAACTGAAATAACATGCAAGTCATATGGACTAGAAGATTTATGATGTTTTTATGTAATTTTGAGAGCTTGACAACACTTGACAATGGTATTCCAATACTCAAATTGAAGGGGATTATTGTTTTAAACAGTTTACAAGAAGTTTACAATGTACAATAAGCATACCTGACACCTGTAGGAATTCTCCAGTGCTTCCTCCGTATCTTCGGACTGAGTGCTCAAAGACTTCTCGCAGAGTAGATCCATTCATTTGGACCAGGTCAAATGTACCTCCAAATGGCAACACAGCGATCAGGTCCTCCATTGTGATAGAACCTTCAATCGAAACATGCATTAGGACTGTTTCAATATTAATTCTAATATGCACTGAAGTTGTGCTTAAAGGTAGGGTGGGTCATTTTGGTGGGCTAGCGATAGCGAGATTGCTTTGAAAGCATAAGATCCCACCCTCCCTTCAGAGCGTCTCCAAAGCCACACCTCCTCCAAAACACATGAATGCGTACAGCAGGGAACAAACAAAAGCGTCACGAGAAATGGCGTTAAAGTACCTCATGTCTCAAAGCACATAACATTATGATAATAATAACTTAAAGAGCACTGACCTGTATCACCTGACTCCTGCAGATTAATTTCAGTGTTAATAGTGTTGCCTTAAAAACGCTTAAATTTGAGTCACAAACTGCTTTGAGTATAACGTCATGGGTTTTCATCTCTTCCAAATTATGGTAGTTATGGCAGCTTAAGCTCGTTGTTTTGGTTCAGGAGGAATTGTAAAAGGCAGCTGCTGTTTTGGTTGCAGTGCTCGTGACTGGCGTCTGTCTGTACTCTGCATTGCATGAAACAGGCTGATAAACGTATGATGTCTGTGCAAAGTTGCAAACAGGGTGCGTGAGGGTATGTAAAGACATACGTTGACAGGCGTAACAATATCCGAGGGATATGATTGTACAAACATTTTATGGTCCTACGCCTTCTACAGACGATATAAATACATATAGACCACTTAACTTAGTTATTGCTACTGGGATATGAAGAGACTTTCAACCAGCATAACAAAAAATGTTTTTGAGGCAAATCACCTACCCTGCCTTGAAGATTTTAAATAAACGTACCATTTCTGTTTCGCTCATCAACAGGTGATCGAATAGCTCCACCGTTCAGAATACAAGAGCTGACATGGTTCCACTGGATTTCATCCGCATATTTAATATTATTATGGACCTGAAATACAAGCAAGGGCAAGATTAATAGCAAATCTACCACTTTGTTTAATCTTCAATAAAATATCAGTTCTGTTTAGGGCTGACAGCACTCTAATTTACCATTTACTTTGAATTTCTTTTTTCACTTTCCCACTGGTTCAAATTTTGCTCTTTGTGTCATTTTTTCTTAGTTTCAATATTTACTTTTGAGGCTGCTGTTAGAGGGTTTGTGGTTATAGAGCTGGGCACTTTGGTTTTAAGAGCTTTACGTTTTTTATTTAACGTTTTCAGGTACAAAGATTGATTATCAATGTGTGTGTGTGTGTTTTTATTTGTTTGTTTTTTTGCACCTGATATTAACATCTGTTTTTGGTGATCTATTCACAAGTGGTCCGACAAGACAGATGTTAATACCAGGTGCAAACAGATTTGCATTCAAAAAATTACATGGTCTGTCACTGCAGTGCATACTGAAGAAAGTGTGTGTTGTTTAAGCATGTCTGGCTTTTCTGGGTTTTTTTTCCCTTTGATGTTAATTTATTTTAAAGCTGCATGTTACTGGCAGAGTGGTTGACTGATGAGGTAAGTAGGCGGTCCCTACTACAAATGTGTTGTACACGCCTCCTGATGTGGTTTGGGTTATCACAAAACGCTTTGGACCTTTAATATCAAGTGAATTTTGTGCCATAATTAAACAAACAAATCCAGCATTTTGCAAACAAACTCAATCTGCTTTGCAAAGGGAAAACTCGACTCCCAAACAAACAGAAAGCAACGTGCAAATACAAAGGCCTGTTTGAGCGAGAACGCAGAGGAGTAACAAATGTATTGTGTTTTACAAATATAAATAAATATTTCACAAATAAATACAAACCATCCTACAAATTGCATATAACCTGTGAACAAATACCAAACCTATAGCATATAAATGCTCACCTGTCTGTTACGATTGTGAGACACTTGCCTTTTTATGGGATCTCTCGGCTCGATTTTCTCACAAATGCAGCTGAGCAACTTCCTCTTACAAAACAGCAGATGGCGCTATGCTAGGGGATCAATTTAGCGCCGAGAGAGCAAACGCAAATCCTGGCAGCGGCAGGTCGCGGCGCCACTTCCGGTGGCATCCGGTGGAGTAGTTTTTTTTTGTTTGTTTGTTTTTTTTAAATAAAAGATTTGATGATGCATATTATATACCAGCAAGCAGATGCGACCAGAATATGAACCCAATAAACTAAATTGCATAAAAGAACATACACACACAAAAGGAGTGCCCAGCGGCCGATAGGCACTGTATATACGCACACATGCACGCACGCACGCACGCAAACATTATTTATTTATTTATTTGCTTATTTATTTATTTATTTAATGTGATCTCACATTTGCCCATTTTCATTTTTGTAGCTATTATAAAAATGTTCTATACTTCGTTGAACTGCCAAATTTCCATTCATCACTTTATTAATTTACGTGCATTAAATGAATGTAAAATAACCTGCCAAAACTTACATAACCTCAAAGCCACTTCCGGTGGCATCCCTAGATGCCACGGATTTCCTCTGGCAGCTGCCAGAGTTTGTGACAGCTGCCACGGTTTTTCTCGGAGTTTGTCTCTGTTTCTGCTGTTTGCTCGGTAAAAACTACACTGTTCTCAGTGGCGTGCGGTGGTGTTTTAAAATAATGAGGCAAACACATGTGTATTATTATTATTATTATTATTATTAGACTTTTTTTTTTATGTATCACTGTTTTTTTTTTTTAATTCATGTCCCTGTTACACTTAATGTTGTCACATATTCCTGGTAAAAAACATTACATAAAAAAGGCTAAATACAATTATATTTTGTATTTTTACACTATGTAATATTCTGTTTATTAAAACCAATAAATATCATCAAGTTAGTGTTTTTACGTATTTTTACATTTATTCCAAAATAATAACAAAAGGAAGTAACAATACAAACAATATTTAACTGATGTTCAGCTGTTCTTTTTAACTTTACCAGCGGGTGTGGCTGTTGGACAGAGTTACTATATGAAAACTAGTGACTTTTACAATTTTTAATGTCACATTTTGTAATACTTGTGTTGTTTTATATATGTTTTTGTAATAGCGATAATTTTCTCATCCAGTGTTTTCTCTAAAGAGACTCTGCCTCCCTTGCCTTGACTGATGGCAGGCAACGACTGATGGCAGAAGCCGTACAACACACAAACATCAGAAATTCATTAATCTTAAATTATGATCCTTGTGACTTTGAAGTTATGTAAGTTTTGGCAGGTTATTTTACATTCATTTAATGCACGTAAATGAATAAAGTGATAAATGTAAATTTGGCAGTTCAATGAAGAGTAATATATATATATATATATATATATATATTTGTAATAGCTACAAAAATGAAAATGGGCAAATGTGAGATTACATTAAATAAATAAATAAGCAAATAAATAAATAAATAAATAATGTTTGTGTGTTTGCGTGCGTGCGTGTGTGCGTATATACAGTGCCTATCGGCCGCTGGGCACTCCTTTTGTGTGTGTATGTGTGCTTGCTGCACACATACGCACACAATTGATGATTTGATGCATCATCAAATCTTTTATTTAAAAAAAACAAAAACAAAAAACTACTCCACCGGATGCCACCGGAAGTGGCGCTGTGACCTGCCACTGCCATGATTTGTGTTTGCTTTCTAGCGCTAAATTGATCCCCTAGCATAGCGCCATCTGCTGTTTTGTAAGAGGAAGTTGCTCAACTGCATTTGTGAGAAAATCTGCCTGGACACATTTGTAAGAAAATCGAGCCGAGAGATCTCATAAAAAGGCAAGTGTCTCACAATCGTAACAGGCAGGTAAGCATTTATATACTATAGGTTTGGTTTTTGTTCACAGGTTATATGCAATTTGTAGGATGGTTTGTATTTATTTGTGAAATAGTTATTTATATTTGTAAAACAATACATTTGTTACTCCTCTGCGTTCTCGCTCAAACAGGCCTTTGTATTTGCACATTGCTTTCTGTTTGTTTGCGAGTCGAGTTTTCCCTTGAGTTTGTTTGCAAAATGCTGGATTTGTTTGTTTAATTATGGCACAAAATTCACTCCATACCTTTTACACCTAGATTTAGCTTAGATCACTTGAAACAAATGTTACTACCAGGTTTGCATGGGGCCTATAAGATTAACATCTGCCTTATCACTGATTAAACTACGGGGCTGTTGAATGCTCGAATCTGATTGGTTGATCAACGTTCTAAGGTGTGCAATTATTTTCAGGGAAACGCACGGCTAAAGTAGTTCTAGGCAGGTCTTGACCGCATTACAGTTCCATACCACTTCGCCAAATGATTTCAGTTATTTCAAAAGGTCCTTACAGCCTATAACAGCAAAAGAAACAAAACCTACAACGACACCGACCAAGCAAATAAATATAGTAAACTATAGGATGAAAACGACAAATTGGTGTCATGGTTTTTGCTACAAAATACGTTTTATTGTGTCCTGAAAGCGCATCCTCTCTCGCGCGCGCTCTCTCTCTCTCTTTCAAACATACACACGTACTGTATAACGTTAGTATGGACACAGACTCGCACAGAAATGTTTTGTCAGCGCTGCTCTGACGAATTAATTAGTAAAATGACTCACCAGCGAGGTAATAACTGTGCGATTCTTGAGGTAGATAAACTTACAGTTTCGTTTTGCTATTAGTAGAGACAGTGCTGCCATGAGAGAGGCACAGACACTCAGGTAGGCTAATTCACATATGCTCTCTCTCTCTCTGCTTTAATAACTGTGTTAATAAGTGCGTTAATAACTGTATCAACGGTATTATTTTGCTATCAAGACTCAAGCCTCCGTTACTAGTTCTGAAATGACGTTTTGGAATTAGCAATGGAGGCTTGGGATGAGATGCGTAAGAAATTAGTCCCACACACAAGAGTGGTTTAAGGACAAAAACCTGACAAATGTCTTGAAATACACCATCAGTGTATTCAAACAGTGTCTTGAGGTGTGGTAACCATAGTATAAGCCGAATAATTGATTCCGGGCCATTGAATTCTTAGAAAATAATGCACACCCGAGGTGTAATGGCCACTCCGCGATTTTCTAAGAATTCAATGGCCCGTTGTCAATTATTCCTTACATATATTTGTAGGCATGGATTTTTGTTCATCATTTTTGTAAATGTAGTGTTTGTCCCATCTAGAGTAGTCCTTATGAAGAACAATATAAAAAAAATTGCACCAAACTTTAACAGCAAATTTATCTTTAAAATCATAGACCTATTCACTCACCATGGCATCACAGATTAAATTTCCCAAATTACATTCACGAAATCGACATTCCTCAAAAGTTCCATTGAGATAGACAAGAGTCTGTCCTACATACTGAGAAGAGTAATTGGCCAGATTCTTCCTCCAAGTGTCCACTTCAGCCTGAATCTCTGGATCTAGACAAAGTCAGAGCACAGGTTGACAGGTTGAAACTGACATATCAAAAGAGCAACCGGGCGGGGCGATATGACGATATTATTGTATATCGACGATGTCTTGCAAGTATCGCGATGTCGATAATAAAAGTCAGTTACAGACGATAATCGCCAATATCGAGAAAAAAAATACAAATTTATTTAACATAGTCCCGTAGTTACCATTGACATATTTATTCACATGCAATAGCATGAATGAAATATTTTGTAGCAGCTAATTAATAGGGTTAGGAATAAAAAATCTATTCTGGAATCACATTTACTTAAGGCCAGGAATCGAATAGGCCTAGGCTACTCTTTATAAAATTAACATTTTGATTTTGCTTATTAACAATGTATTTTTATTTTTAAAACATTCAAGCGCGAGATGAAGCAGACAACACTTCTGTAGTCCCCGCGCGCTGTTTTCTGAGCTCCGCACACATCCAGAGCGAGCACAGAGCCGCCTCATAGGTTATTTCGTGGACAAATACACAGAAAATTGTCAAAATATTCCTGTAAACACAGTTTTGTCACGCATGTGTGTGTAACAGACTATATTGTATTCGTGTATTGACATCAACCTAGGCCCATACCCGCGGCGCTAATAATGTTCATTTCTGTTTAAACCGACAAGGTTGTTAAATTAGAATTAAAAGGCTAAATTAAATTAGAATGGATAGCCAATAAATGTCTATGACTCATTAAAAATAACAAAATTTGTTTTCCAGTGGTTTCGTTTTACACGCGCAAACAACAGAAAAGGAGGATTCACATCACGCACCTGCAGCGCAAAATAAACTCATATAGCCTAAATAAAAGGAATAAATACACAAAATATATTCACTTAAACAATTAACAGATTAACAAAACGAAAGAAAAAAAAAAAAAACTGAAGCCATATGCTGTTTTAATTGATTTATTTTTTTGCGACGCTCTCCACACAAACATGTTCAAAAGAAAACTAAGACGGACGAAAGCGGTACCTGTTTTCTTTATTTTACAAAAACAAAATGTTTTGTTTTTATTGTGAGTGTACACAGATATAATTAAACTCTTTACAGTTCATGTATGACCAAAAATGAGTATTTTAAGTTGTTTTCACTGATGTAAGGAAGCAGTTCAAGTGATCACGCCGGCGCCTCGCGCGCACAAGTCAATAGCACTGCTTGACATCGCAGCCTGTTCATTATCAAAATAAATGAAAAATAAAATTCACAAACAACATTTGTAATTACTTATTTTTCCAAGTAAATAATGATTTTTTTTTTTATTTCGTTGTTGGCCTGTAAGGACACATCGGAGCTCTAAAATATGAGAAAAAATAACCTTTCCGTTTTTGGTCATGCAGAACGAATCAAATTGTTTTTAGTCGCTTTTAGACAAATAACAAATACATTATAGCTTAACTACAAGTTTAAAAAAAACAGCGCTACGGGTTAAAATTAAATAAATTAAACGTATCATCATGAAATGTGTCCGCTGTTTCTCTTCAAAAATGAAAGAGAAACATCGGACCTTAAGAAAAAATAGGCAAGACACATTTGACATCAACATGCATCATTTTTACAATCACCACCAGAATGTCCACCTTCACAATGAACTCTGTTAAACTCTGATCAATTCAACAGTTCTCTTCACGAAACGAAATTCATTTCAAACACTTGATAAGAGCAGTGTGGAAATTATTAACAACACTAACATAACAACAAAGCTAATGTTTTATATTAAAGCACAAACTAAGAAAAGAAAAACAAACCTTTAACCTTTAATTAAATTAAGTTTATGCCTACTGATTTGCAGGCTATTGTCAGATAAAGTGCAACCAAACTGATGTGTGTTTACAGTGCGTGTCGGCTATGTTGTCTCCGACGGGGGCGGGGCGGGGCTCGGGTACACGATATTATCGGATATCGCGATATTTTTTAAGGCGATTATCGATAAAATATTTTTTACATATCGCCCAGCCCTATGGCAATGCATCACATCTGATAGGTACAGTATAGTACAGGGGTGTCCAGTCCTGCTCCTGGATGGCTAATGTCCAGCCCGTTCCAACACACCACTCTGGAAGTTTCTAGTAATCCTGAAGACCTTAGCTGGTTCAGGTGTGTTTAATTTGGGTTGGAGCTAAACTCTAAAGGAGAGTGGCTTTCCAAGAGCAGGACTGGACATGCCTATTAAACTACTTTATTACACCCACAGTTCAGTTCATGGAGCTCTGACTTGTAGTCAGTAAGCATGAAATGATTTATCTTTGGGTAAAAACAGACTCAATTACATCATCGGCAAAGCTTCATGGGCGTGGGAGGCTTTTACTCAACTCCTTTGTTACAAGTTAGATTTTCACGGTAACAGCAAATTCTTAGCTCGGAATTCGGCCATTGAGCACAAAAATTCTTCATGGTAGAACAAACAAGTTTAATGTCTTGAAAGGATCATTGCTAAAAAGCTGTCTCTACTGAGAAGATTGTTTTATTTTTATTTTTTTACTTCTGGAAGCCTACTGTCCTATATGCTCTATTGACCAGGTGCTTTAAATACCCTAGCTTGTTTCCATGTTTAGAGTTTCCTTACCTGGTGCTACTGAGCTATTCAGAAGAATTGGGTTGCCTGCAGAATTCACCACATTTCCATTTGAATCAAAAGTCACTTTTAGGTATCCCAGATATTTTCCAAAGGCATAGGCCTGGACCACAGGAACCCGACGCCCATCCTCAGATTCAACCATCAATGGGTATGGTCCTGCTGGAACCTCTGTGGATGGTGGATCTCCTACAGAGATGATCACACAAAATGGATGAGTAAATATATAAATCAAGTACAGTATTGGTACTGTGCAAATGTCTAAGGCACATTAGATGGTTCACAAAAACATTTATTTCAAGATGGTTATTTATATCTTTTGCTTTAGTGCTTTTGCTTTACACTTTTTTAAGTTGTCCTTGTTACAATGAAACTACACATTTAAAGGGGGGGTGTAATGCTATTTCATGCATTCTGACTTATTTACACTGTTGAAGAGTTGGATTCTCATGCTAAACATGGCCAAAGTTTCAAAACACGAGTTGGACGTATGATTGAGTATTTCTGTGCCAAATGACTACTTCCGGTTTTGGTACAGGTTTCGGAGGGTTTTTTTCAAGTGAGTCCTGTATGACATCAAAAGAGACCGGAATTCCTTGTATAGACACTTCTCCCTGATAAGCGTGCGCACACACATCACCCAGAGCAAGAGCACGCCCATCAACGCGTTTCGTTCAGGATACGGAAGCCGAGAGATTTTTCAACAATGGCTGTGTCCCAATTCAGGGGCTGCACCCTTTGAAGGCTGCATACATCATCGGTCTCATTTAAAAAAATAACTGTTAGATTGCAACGTAAGAAAGAAATTACAGTATTTTTCACCTCACAATGAATATCAGTCAATTTTATTACTGTTACTTCTCTTAAATATGACATCCTTGATGAAGTATTCAGCATTCAAATGCGACCTCCGAAGGACGAAGCCTCCGAAATGATACAGCTCCTGTCACCAAAGGAGTGTGTTTTTGGTTGTGAGGGAAAGATTACCTTTTTCAGCGTCCCAAAGAACCCAGCGTTAAGGGAACAGTGAATGAAGTTTGTTTTTCCGGGGCAGCAACGGAGTTGTGCACATATGTTTGTTTGTTCCCAGGATTTCGGTGATGGATACTTTGTAAACGAGTCCCAGTTCGGCGCTGGATTTGCAGATCGCGGGTGTTGAGTAAAGCTGCATCAAATGTCTGTGTTTTGTTGGCAATCGGCGCGCAAGTGCATGAAATGTAAACAACACGAACGCTTTTGTTCCCTTTGTATTTATAATGATGTCGCAGCTAGCAGACATCGCAGAAGCTGCGCGCGCACTTTAGCTCTGCCCACAGCACTGACGGCAGATACGCCTCCAGGAGCTCGGCTTTTTCCGGAAAGACTCGGTTTAGCGTATCTATCTTTTATAAATATGACAAAACTAAAGACTTTTCGGAGATAAGAAGGATGCATTGTTACTCTATATGTACTCAAGATTAACATGAGATTGGCAGAAACTGTGTGTGATACCCCCCCTTTAAGTACTGAGTAATATTAATTAATAACATGTACTTATATGGTTATGATTTGGTTTAGGGTTAGTTGCTTAATTGTGTATAATTTACTGTTATTACTAAATACATGTAAAGTGTAACAAGGACACTGCAAAATGAAGTGATACCAACTTTTACTACACAGAATAATCAGCATGTCGGTAGTTGTAGGTAACAATCAATAGCAATGCTAACTAATATTCTTATAATATAAGTCCACCCATACAGCAATATGGTTTATAGATTGAAATGTGAAAATTTATTAAATTTCATGTGTTAACCACATGAAAAGTTAGTATTCTCACTAACAATAACAACAGCTTCCAAGTCTCTATTATATTGTGCTGTGTGGATATGACTCGGGTCTCTACTTTAATGCAAGTCTGTGGGATTTTTTTTTTTTTTGCCAATCTTATTTTCAACCAGGTGAAATCCGTTAAGTCTGACCACTTAGTAATATAAAACAATAACACCTTTCCTCAGCAAATCACATGATTTGTGGCATCATTCATGCTCAGATGACAAACGTGAACACCCAGGTTTAATACTTAGGGTCAGTGGTTTATTTATTATGAACAGTGGTAATAGTGATGCTTGACTAGACAACACAAAGGCTGCAACAGGGCTGAGCAAAATGCTAATGAGCATTACTTGGCAGTCTGACCAGTTTCTGGAGCCAAAGGAAACTTTCATGTCAGCGTTGTCCTGGTTAGGAGTTTGGATCAAAGTAAAACATAAAATGCACTTTCATCTTTAATCCATCATACCCATTATGGTATATACCACAAAGCTCATGTCTTTTAATAATACACATATCAATCAAATTTAATGACAGTGGAAATAGAGGAGTATGGGTGTCACTTTGTTTGTGGTGAGATCAGCACAGTCCTTCAGCAAATTCACACCTGTGCATACACCATAACCACTTTATTGTATTTTTGAGGAGCTGTGCAGAAATACAAGATCCAAGAGACCGCAGCCCTGATCCCGGCTACTGTAATATGCAGAATTTACTCACAGTACATTTAATAGAGTGGAAATAGAGTTCTTGCTCTAATCATGAGTGGGAATGAACAGTCCTATGTCTTTAACAAATAAAATTATGCACAAATTATTCTCTAATTTGTGGATCTGGTGAAATCAGGTGGACCTCTACTCTGTATCCCTTTGTTTAGACTATATGAACAGTTAACTGTACAACAACACAATTCAGTTGAAAATCTACCTCAGTAGGTGATAAAGATCTGCAGTGCTGGAGGCTACGGTTTTCAGCATTTACACTGGTGTCGTGTTGCTTTGAAGGTTTCATGACATGACATTTATTATTATTCCTTGAGGTTCACTTATAATGGAAAGATTTTTGCACAAAAAAAAAAAAAAAAAAACACTCAGTTTTGGTGCTCTGTCTGCTTTAAGACTTTTCAGTAAAGGCCCACTTCTGCATCCCTTATCACCTTATCAAACAATCAGTTCTCGTAATCAATATTTTGGATGCAGGAGAAATCGGCAGGAATAAAGATCTGAGCAACTTTGATAAGGGCCAAATTGTTATGGCAAGGCAACTGGGTGAGAGTATCTCAAATGCCCAGGCTAATGGGTTGCTCCCAGTCAGCAGTGGTGTTAGGGACTTTCTTAGTGACTTCAATCTAGGTTACACTGTTACGCACTAGGAGGTGGCAAGGGACTGTCTTTATGAGTGAGGTAGTAGACCAGTCAATTCAAAAACGCAGATTCATTCAGGAACAAAACAAGGTTCTATACAAAGAGATTATTTGAACTTTGTCCACCACTTTGAGTGAAGATCAACCAACAAGCAACACAGTGCTGGGATAATGGTGATTCTCACGCTTCCCTTCATAGAGATCAATGCATTGACTAGCGCTGATGGCTGTCAAGTAAAATCCCCTTAACTCTTTAAAGGATGCTACCACAAAAATATCACTTTTTACAAAATTATGACGACCTAGAGAATGAAAGCTATACCATACGCAGGTAATTACACGCACTCTCTCTCTCTTTCTCTCTCACAATACTCTACTCAATAATACTGTACACTAATAACTTCTGAAGCAGCCCATTCCTTTGTTGCTAGTTCTAAAGTTTTCGAATTAGTAACGGAGGCTTGGGCTCAACTGTTAAACTGTTAAACTTTCTATTATTATGAATTCAGACACTGATGAACACCTGCTGTTAACAAGCAGAATCACTGAAGGAAAGAGAAACAACAATAACAGAAAAAGATAAAATCACCTGAAGATAAAAGAAGACATTAAATCTCTCAAGATCTGATTAAACAACTCGATTACAACAGCATTACCAGCTTCACTTATTACTAACCAGATTGTTTTTATTTCGGTCATACGTCTACAGAAGTTCTTATTGAGAATTAACAGAGGTTTAGATGTTGTTTTATTGTTTCGTTTGATGTTACCATGATGGAGATCAGTGATTGCTTTAGTTGGTCTCTTGACCCTTGATTGGAGAACATTAGTTTTTTCTTTGGCAACTATAACTGTGTTTTTAAAAACACATTTGTTGTGGCAAAAAAGCTGGAAGGAAATGTGACCAAATGAGATTAACTAATTATTAATGGTCACAATCATCATCTAATGGCTTAATTCATTGGTCTCATCAGAGTTTAATCTAGATTGTTTTATGTTCTTGATTATGGTATTCCTGTGATTCTACAGCATGAGATCCATCAGTGTTGTGACAACCAGATAATGATTTTGAAAACAGTTTGTGCGTAAAACATTTTGAAGTGCTATATCTTTCAGAGTCACACAGACATCAAGAATTTGCATATGAATATCAACAATGGTGACAATCAAAAGCTTCATGCTACAATGCATGCTGGGTACCAGCATAGTACAAAAATTGTCCATGACTCCCAGCATGCATTGCGGCATGAATAAATTGTCGCTAAATTGCCTGGTTATTTTCTTTAATTTTTACTGTTTGCCTTTATTTTTGCTGTTGTTTTTGTGTTGACTTTTAGTGGCGTGTTTTATGATGTTCAGAGTTAATCTTTTATATTTTTTGTTGATTGTCACCGTTGTTGAGATTCATACACTGATTCTTGATGTCTCTGTTTATCTAGTAGTTCAAACATTTTTTGGAAATGATGAATTTAAAAATTCTTCTTAACCGATTGCTCAGCATTGCTTGATCTTATGTTGTAGTATCACAGTGTTGGTAATATAAAATTAAATTTGATAAAAAAACATTTATGATAATGGATTAGATACTGGATGAGTTCAGTGAACCAATCATTACATGATGATGATGATAATCAAAACACAACCAACAACACCTGAGCACAACTTTTCTTGGCTTTTTTTGCTGCAATAAATGTGTCATAAAAAACACAATTACAGCAGCCAAAGAAAAACGTCTCAGGTTACATATGTAACCATGGTTCCCTGAGAACAGGGAACGAGACACTGCGTTTGAACACGCTATGGGGAACGTCATCACGTGAACCGGTGTCTGAAAGCAATTATCAAATCTCACCAATCCTATTGGCCGGCGACAGCCTATGACGTCATTAAAGACGCGACCCGGAAGTATAAAAGGAGCGCCTAGAGAAGCAGTCAGTACCTTATCGTCTGAAGGGACTGTTCAGCAGGCAGCCCCGATGCATGGCAGGTAACGCAGTGTCTTGTTCCCTGTTCTCAGCGAACCATGATTACATACGTAACCAGAGACGTTCCCTTTCGAAAGGGAACTCTACACTGTGTTTGAATGCTATGGGGAACGATATACCCATGACGCCATGCTTGAGGGGAGTGCATGCCAAAAGTGGCTAGACAAACGTCAGAACTAGCAGTTTCAACTGAAATGCCAGGACCACTCACCCTACGGGTCATACATAGGCTATCAGTGACAGCATTCCCTATGGCCAACAGCCCAAGCTATAAGCCTCAAAGAGGCCTTCCACAGAAGGTCTATCAAGGCCGCTCAAAGGCTTCTGGGACCAAACTTCTTTTCAGAGAAAAGAGGGTACTTCTAAGGGAATGTAGCCAGGGGACCCGAAGGAACCCTAGCCAGTCACTTGTTAGGGGAACAAGTCAACCCTGAATGCCACCAGGGAGGCCGACCTGGTCTAATTAAAGCAACCTAGTCTTGGCCAACAACCTGTCTGATCACAGAGTCTCAAATCACATTCTTCAGAGAAGATATCCAGTAAGAGGGACTGCAAAGAGGCAGTCCCTCAAATCCTGCTTCTTCTTCCTGGAGTCCCGCCTTCTCTGGGACCTGCTCCGAGGAGGAGGAGGTGCCCGAGAGGCAACACTGGACCTCTGGCCCTGTCTCCGATCCTCGAATTGGGACAGGCCAGGACCTCCTGTCTGTCTGGGCCCAGGATCAGATCTGAGCGGTATGCAGGTTTTAAACGCTGCCGAGCGCACCTTCGCCTTTCTGAACTTTCCCACCACCGCCTTGACGGAGGTACCAAAAAGTTCAGAGGGCAAAACCGGCGCATCGAGAAGAAAGCCCTTTTCTTTCTCCCTAATGTCAGCCATGTTCAGCCACAAGTGTCTCTCCGTGGCCACCATTGATCTACCAACCGAGGCAGCATTTGTTTAGTGGCCCGAAGAACCAGATCCGTGGTGCGGCGCAGCTCTTCTACCGCCTCAGGGGACGGGGACAGACCCTGCCCCTGATCCAGATCCTTCAGCAAATCAGCCTGGTAGACCTGTAACACTGCCATGGTGACATTCCCCATAGTGTGTTCAAACGCAGTGTAGAGTTCCCTTTTGAAAGGAAACCAATGTTAAAAAGTCAAGGGTCAAGAGCCTAACTAAAGCAGACACTGACCTCCATCATGGTAACATCAGATGAAACAATAAAACAACATCTGCAGCTCTGTTAATTCTCAATAAGAACTTCTGTAGACGTCTGACAGAAATAAAGCCAATCTGGTTAGTAATAAGTGAATCTGGTAATACTCTTTTTGTTGTTTAATCCTCCTCTGCTGAGATCTTGAGAGATTTAATGTCTTTTATCTTCAGTTGATTTCATCTAAGGCTGTAGCTGGAAGTCTGTTGTGGTTTTTGTGTTTCTGCTCGTCTTTTTTCTGTTCTTGTTGTTTCTTTTCCTTCAGTGATTCTGCTTGTTAACAGCAGGTGTTCATCACTAATGCTCAATCATCACTTAATTAATCACTGAAATATCTTATTAACCTCAACACTGCTTCAGTGTTACTCTAACACGCTGTAGTATGGACACATAGAAGTGTTAATTTAAAACTGAAGATTTTGCTGTGGGGTTAAAAGGGTTAAAAGTGTAAGATAAAAAAAAAATAAAAAAAACAGAGTGAAACATAATTTAACAGTAATCAACTGTAAATTAATTTACAGCAACATACTGTAAACAACAGCAATTTACTGCCAACCCTGCTGCCAATAGTTTACCGTAAAATCAAGGAAAAAACAGTAATATACTGTAAAATGTAAAAGTCAGATTTTCTAAATGAAACAAGTTAATTTCACTGAAATGTTAGTGAAAGTTAATAGAAAAAAGTTATGCGAAGTCAACTGATAATGAGAGTAAATATTAAACTGAACCGTTTTTATGTATTTTTGCACAAGATAATATAGGAGATATCTGTTAGTTTAATTAATTCATTTTGGGGGTTACCATTGTGCTGAAGAGTAGCTTCAGTCAATGATGAGCTGAGAAACACTGATGTTATGTTGCATATTGGTTTTTTTTTTGTTTTTTTATAGGCAGTAACTGTGTGGTGAGTACTTTAGTACAGATATGTGTGCTATTGCTAACTAATGATGAACTGCAAAGATCTGAATAAAAGTCATGTTTTTAGTTATTTCATTATTACACATTACGTGTTTGCAGTTTTATATTAAGGAATATTTTTTTTTCAGTTGACTCAAATGAAATAAGTTCACAGTACTAACACCGTATAATACCTAGTTTTTAAACTCGAACTGTTTGGAGTAATCGGTTTCCCAAATTGAATGAGTTAATTTCCATGGTAGTATTATGGTAACATACTGTAAAAAAGGAGCGCTGTAAATTTACGGTAGAGAGCTGTAAATTAACAGTACATTACTGGTAACCACAGCTGCCAGTAGATTAATGTTATTTTACAGCACAATTTATTACAGTGTACATTATTTACATGAAAAAATCATGTGAGATAAATAGAGCTAGCGCTCTAAATGTGCGCTGTAGATGAAATACAATAGTGCGATAGAATGAACAGTGAACAGAACAGAACAGTAACAGAAGCTTATACAGTACATTTTAACAGGCAAAATAACTGAAGAAAACATCTATTTTCTAAATGAATTAAGCCAACTAATATGATTCATATTCTTTTGGTTTCTCTACCCAATGTTTAAAAAAATATTAGGCTATATTTAACATTTTTAAATAATATAATAATAATTTATTTAAATTATCATATTTAAATATTATCTTTAAATTACATTTTTTAAAAATACAGATATCTGTACTCAGTGTCGGTAAGTACCAAAAATGAAAGTAACGGTATTGGGCTCATTCTGGAAATAGTGGCATCCCTAGTTAGCACTGAACAAAATCTCTGGCATTTTGAGTTCTGCACGCTCGCAAATCCTCTCATTACAACAAAATGTAGAAATTATGTAAATAAGAGATTCATTGTGCAGTGTAGACAGCTTCATTGATAATTACAGAACTTTGTGAGATGAACTAAGATGAGCGACAGCATTTTAGTGATTATTAAGGTAGAGCTATTTGTGTGCTTTCTGCCATGACAAATACAGTATACAGTTTGCCTGCTTTTCTGTTAAAATTAAAGTACTATACCTGATAGGTCCCAAATTGAACTGAAATTAATTGCAAACTCGTGAAATTTGTGGCAATGCCCAGCCCCAGTGTCAATAAATGTGTAGGACTATTTTTTTTTTTTTACTTCAAGCAAATGTTGTCTTTTCCTTTTATTTTCTTGTCAGAGTGCACCAGAATGCTTCGTTTACATGTTAAAATCACAAAAATTTTCTTCTGGGGGAGGATGTCACGATTATTTAGTCAACTGTTTTAGTTTACTTTCATTTTCATGGACTTTTAGGGTATCAGCAGGTTAAAGATATGTGATGTAAACACAATGCATAGGTATACTACACACCAACGTATTATTTTAAAAGAAGGTGATGAGATGAGACCAGAAGTAGTGATACACTGCTTCACTTACCGGATATAGGAAGTGTGATAAAGGTCTATTAGTTGGCAATGTCATTTTGTAAAGAAAGACTACGCACCTGTCTGAAGCTTGGTGCTGATGCGACCATCATAGTGGCAACAGCCAATCACATTACTTTCTGGTGTTGTGTGATGGAATTTTTTAATTAATCATAACTAACATTCTTTTTCCTTGCAGGAATAACATTTATATGCTTTTGAAACCTAAATGTCCCCAAACCTTGGGCCTAAGTCAGTGTGTGTCTGAATCATGTCCAAATATAAGAAAAGGGGAAATTAAACTTAGGGACAGCTAGACAACCATCTAAATTGAATAGCCCCATGATATTGAGTAACCAACGAACTAATAAGCACATGATTTGGGCAGATCTTGCTTTACCTAGGAACAGGAGGATTTGACATATGAAGAACCAATCATATTGTAGAATGCTTTGCCATGCTTTTATCCTATATAAACTGTTGTATTCTTTTTGCTGGTGGGATTCTCTGTGATTGATACGAGGTCCTCTGGCCGTGATTAAAGCATATTCTAAGGCATAGTCTGGAGTCTCTTTGGTTTTTAGGCTGCGCAGCAGACTAGACACTAGACTAGAGAATATTACTTCCATACTCAAGTAATAGTGTTTAGTGGAGCACTAAAGATCTTATTCCCAAGTGATAGTGCTCAAAAAGGGTTGAGACATCGACCGACTCAAACAGGTATTGAAGTACGCTTAGTAGAGTATAAATTCATAGTCTGGGACACCTGGGTGTCTGGGACACCCAGTTTAACTTAAGTCAGGTGCGTAGGGGAAAATCTACCACAATTTGGCGAGCCAGCTTCAGGAATCTCCCCCTGTCGGTGGATGGGGACGAGGAGCTTGTTGTCTTCATTCTGCCAAACTGCAGATCCCTGTTCAACAGAGGGACCATTCCTGGATGGGCTAAAAGGACTTAAGGTTAAGGTAGGACAGACTCCATACTTTTCCTTACAAATGCTTCTAAATTAAATAAAAGGTTAAATTGAATTGAATTTTGGATTCTGTTAAGAAAATTATTGAAGAACACTGGTGATCACATTTAAATGATGTTTACTTTTGGCTGTTAAGGGCAGTGAGTGATTATAGTTGAATTTAACCAAAGTTGTATTTGTTGAGTATTTTATTTGTTGCGATGAATGCTCCCAGCAAGCTGTCAACAAAACTTTGTTCCTGCGAAGAGCAACTTGTCATGTATGCTGGAGTTAGAAGTGCTAAAGATTCTACGCTCATATGATCACAGTCGAGGCAGTGATAGTGTTGGACGACTAAAGAACTGTGCTCAGGGTGAGACAGTAACATTTTGAGTTAGTGTTAATGATCCTGTGTATAGATGCTAGAGACCTGACACTCGCCTGTGAATTTGGGTAGGTAGTGATACAGCTGCTTCACCAGATTCGGGAAAGGGAAATGCCCTGAGATGCTGTAGCACTACAATTTGCTCTTTGTTTGAATAAGACTTTAATTCTGATTAAGAAAGAAATGTTGAAAGAGTTGAATATGATTAATAGATCAATATAGTTACATTTTGAAATAAATAAATGAATGCTGAAATTTTTAAAAGTATAAATAATAGGAAAATGCACCTGTGAAGCGCTCTGTGAGAATTATGAAATTTTGAGTTGTGGAGAAACTTTTATGGGTTAGACTTTGATTTACTTAGGCTTATGTATTGGCTCAGATGGGTTACATAAAAATTGAGAAATAGGCGCTCTAAAAATGATGAATAAATAATAAGATAATAACTACACATTTAAATATTATACTCTCTATCTAAAGACGTCTAGAATGCGTATCCCGTTATCCCTGGGAGACAGTATGAAAAGTTGATCCATTGCAGATATGCAAAGATTTTGGTTTATATTAACTAAGATAACGTTTGTGCATTATGTTGAATGAGAACGAGATTGGGTGACCAAGTTAAATAGAAATTTTGATTTGAACAGGCACATAACAGACATCTTACAGTAATTTTAGTTCTTCGTAAAAGAGAATAGACAAAGAATTCTTTACTATTATATTATACATCATACTCTATATTAGTTAGAGAAATTTACTGCTATTTTCTGCATTTTGCAAAGAAAATCTGCTTGCTTTTTCCTGCAAAGAAGAACTAAGCTTATTAATAGAATGAAGAACTGCTGTTGTGTTAACCAGATGTGACTTCTGGTTTTAAAGGGGAATTGATTACGGTTAAGAAAAATGGAATTTAAATAAAGAGCTGTAGGTTTAATTTGAATTATGCGGTTCTCTTGAGTGTTCACATTTCAGACCAGGCAGCTTCTGGAACAGCCACCTTGACAAATGGGAGTGAATAGACTGAAGTCTGTTCAACAAGATGACTGCAGAGAGAAGAAGAGGAAGTGGCTGATGGGCCTTCAGCTCCCCTCCTGAAAGAGGAAGTTTGACACTTCTGGAGGGGTCAGCATGGAGAGGACTGATACAGTGCAGGAAAAGGTGAAACTTTCATTTGAGACTTTTCCTATGGACAATTTTGCCATGCATTATGCAATTTTGTGGCAGGATCGAACACAAGCCAGACTGTCTGAAAGACAGAGAAACAACAGAGCTCATCCATCACAACACCAGGCCTTTGAGTGCCATCCCTGGTTGACGATCCAATGCAACAGCCCAACAAGTTCAACTGACTGATGATCCACACAGAACACAGAAGGTCTTCCATTCCCTCCCTTGTGGGCAGGTGCTGCATCTCAATGATCACTACAGAGACCGCTTCAAATTCTGTTAATTATCATATTAATTTGATTCCTTTTGATTATTCACTGGTCTTACAGCAGTTCTTTGTATTTTCTGTAAAACTAACATTCTGAATCTGCTTTTAATAGGTACCAGTCCAGCCCTACTGTACATCTTAATGTAAGAAAAGGAAGTTCATTCACAGAAGTGGGAGTGTGACTCACTAATCATTTAAAACCGGGGCTGGATTTGGCATAGTGAGGGCTATTACAATAACCAACTAGGGGTAAGGCATAAATAGGATGTTAACTATTTAAAGTTCTCTGGAAAATAGGGCACAGGGTGTCCAAAGAGAAAATTATGGCTAGAAAAGCAACAATATTGGTCACTCCATTTCGTTTAAAGGTAATTTTCTGGATTTAATAAGAATAATAACTCTAAGATTCCAAATTTTTGAAATCACAAATGCTGTCATCACCAGGGATGTGAGATGGGAATGTTATTTGTCCATGTGTCCAAGATTGTGTGGAGATCTTCAGTCTTCTTCTAAGTAGCTAACAACAAAAAGTTTGAAAATTGTAAATGCGCAGTGAATGACAAATTGCATTTGAGAAATTGAAATTGGCTCTCTCAACTGCAGGCCTAGGTCTATATGATTATTCTAAACTATGTAATCTATTTTATTCATGGCGACTGACATCAAACATTTGATAATTAATGTCCTAACGTTTAGACACTGTCGCAAGGGGAATGCCACAGCGTGTCAACGTTTAGTAGCTTCCACCGTCGTCAAAGTTGTCTTACCCGTTTAGATTTGGTGGTATTCCACTCCTAACAATACATTCCCCATTTAGTTCACAATCTGCTGAGGCAGACAAAAAAGGTATGATGCTCTGGCCAGAGGGGGGTGTGAAAGTGTGTGTGAAGGATGGTGAGATGGTGTTTGCTGAGATACCAAATCAAATAAATCATTCCAATCAAAACAGCTGTATCTAAATTTATTAAGTGGGCCCACAGGTCAAAATATGCCCAATAAAGTAATGGCCATGGATGAATTTGGCTTAATATCCTGGCCTGGGGCAGGAATAAAACAGTGCCACACCCACGCAGCGCATAACTTGGGTAGGCAGAGAGCAAGCAAGCTTGACCTGTCCACCCCACACTTAACTTTTTCCTTTTGCAGCATGATGTCATGATGGATTTCATCAAACTGATTCTGTTCCAAATGTATAAAATTTTGTCTTGTTACTGTTAACATGAACAAAGTGGGTTGAGTGTTTTCCAGGTGAAAAGGCCTATGCTATGAGTGAGATGTACTCAAGAAATTATCTGATGATAATATGTTTCGGTTTGTAAATAAAGAGAAAACAGAGTTGAATTGGCTAATTGTAAAGAATAAATTTGAAATTTATAGTGCCTATCATCCACAAGGTAGATAAATAGTGAGCATGCAAATTAGATGATAAAACCCAAAATTGTGCATGACAGAAAATGGGAAGTCATGGGTTCAAGCCCTGCTCATTGTATTGATGGCAATGAAAGTATGAAAGCTCAAAGAAAAGGAAAAGAGCCAGGACAGCCCACAGCCCACAGGAAATTTCCACAGGTCAAACTAAAAAGGATGACCGGCCAGATAAGCAGATGAGTCAATACATGTTGTCACTAACTAAGATACTTAAGGCTTGCATTCACAGGTGACAGCAACTCGGAAATGGTTAAACTCTCCACCAGTAAGGACCAGTGGAGGTGCGGTTGTGATTTAAGAACAAAATCTCAATGATCAGCAAAATGGTTGACGAGTGTGACACCTGAGTCCAAGCGTCTGATCTTAAACTACACCAACCAGCTTCAGCAACCCCACACAGCTCGCAAAGAGTCACCCTGGTGAAATGGAATGTCCATGGGGCGAACGAGATGACCAACACACCTGGAAGAAGATGTGGACCAACTAATGGTTTAAGCTTAGCAGAAGAATCCATTTGTGTGATGTTTTTTGATGATTTTATTTGATTCAATCAAACTATAGGGCTGAGTATTGATATAGATCTCATGATTTGATCAGTTACTGATTTATCTGAAAGTATTTCAGGTAAATGTAAATCAAAAAGAGGAAATTCTCTTAATGCAGTAGACTACAGGGACTAGGTACATTATTGTTAAGGCTGTCACAATATTAGATTTTTCACACCACGGTTATTGTGGCCAAAAGAATTCACGATATCAATATATCGTGATATCTATAGAATCCTTGGGGGGAAAAAATGTATCAGTCAAATTAATTTTTACTTTGTTTATTTAGTTTTTCTTTTTCAGGGTTGCTGCACATTTATAAGTCAAATTTAAGGCTTTTTAAGACCTTTTTAAGACCTAAAGAAATAAAAATTAATACTAGCCTAGTAGCCTATACATTAGGGCTGTTACCAGTCAAATGAAATCATTATCAACAAAATCCATCTTTGCAATACAGAGGTGACACAGAATGAGAAGTGGCATTAATATATTTACACAGCAGTTACAATTTGTCTACATAAATTTGATTCAATATTTAAATATGGAATTATTTCTAATTTTAACTTTTTAATTAAAATGTACTTCAAATATGAAACTAAACTGCCAGTAGGTGGCAGCAAGTCACTGTCTTAATGAGTTCATTCATTCATTCATTCATTCAACCGATTTGTTCAAATGACTCCTTAAGGAAGGAAGAAAGCAAGTGATTGTCTTTATTGAATGGGTCATTTAATTATTAATTAAACTGATTCGTTCAAAACGCGGATAGAGGTCAGTATAACAAAAACATTTGTCTGTTGCACGGCACTCTTGCTCGTGTGATATTGTACATCATATCATATAAGTTAATGACAAAAACTCGTCGGGGCAAAAATGCCCGTTTATCTTGAATTTTGAGGGCATATAACTGCATGCACAGCTACATCACGCCGAGTAAGACGAGTAAAGAAAATGCGGTACTTATTAAAAGAATCACCCTTTATTTAAATACATGAACACAGAAAATCGCTGTTAACAGGTTAATATAGCCTAACATTTCCCATTCCATGACTAGTAAAATAATTGCAATTTACTCTCTGTAAAATGGCGTAATCCGCAGGGTGATAGACACGGAGGTGGGTAAAAAGGTTGGTGGTGTTGCCACCCTTCGCACTGACTGTAGCCAGGCAAATTCTGCAGAGTGTTTACTTTGAAGCCGAAAAACTCCTATACTGTCGAGCTTACTTTATTCGGGTGTGGACAGAGCCTCTCGCTCTCCTGCTCGGACGACATGGTTCTTCTCGGAATAGCTGCGCGCGCTGCGTCTTCTTCTTGTTTGACAGGTGTCAGCGTTAAGGTGCAATACTGCCACCTGAGAGGTCAACCAGGTACTGGCGCTGAAGTATTTACATGTCATGATATCATAAGAGTCCTATTTATTTTAAATATTGTGGTTATCGCCAATACCGGTATATTGTCACACCCTAAATTAACACGATGTCGATATTTCATGCTTTGAATATCACGATTATCGTCAATACCGGTATATTGCGACACCCCTAATTATTGTAAAAAATAATAAATAATCTAGGGATTAGGGACGTGAGGGTTTTAAAATCCTAATGCAGACATTACAATTATAGAAGCTACAATTTTTTAATAGTTGCAATAGTTGTTCTCTAAATAAGAGAGAATGTGTGATAAGTCTCTTCACTGGACTAGGTCCAAATAGACCCTTTTCACATTTAAACTTCTATAGCGGTGAATGAGAGACTACATTAAATATATATATATATATATATATATATATATATATATATATATATATATATATATATTGTTCCCATTTGCTCCAATAGCAAAGGAAAAACTCAGCAATAGTGTTTTCAGAATTAATTTAAAAATAATGAGAGACTGATAACAGCAGTCAAAAGAGAGAAAGATGTCAATTTTACTGTCACTCCAACAGCCGCTGTATTAGAAACACTCTCACAGCATTGTAACTAGTTTTTTGCAATTTGATGCAAAGGTAAAATAATACTAAGTATTGTTATAATTGTACATACATTAAAAAAAGGAAATATAAAAACTTTGCAGGATTTACAATGCTGATGACCGTTAAACTTCTTTATATTCTCGTTCTGATTAAAGCTCGCAATTCAGGGCAAAAAGAAAATCTGACTAATCCTGTAAATCTGTTAAGTATACTATTGGTTACAGAAAAGACAACCCGTGATCAGGAACTCTTTAAGGTTGTGAGATCATAATACGACTTGCAAATTTGACATTTGATTGATTGATTTGTAAGGGAAACGCATTTAATTTCTAGATTATTATTAGCTATATAGCATAACTAGATTTACAACATACCACTAAAGATTTTAATGTTTTAATAAAACTCAGACAATGAATTAAAACAAGTTATGTAGTATGCACAAAGCTAAAACCTAGACCCAGAAGAATGTGACCCAAAAGTGTTAAACAGTTTGGACATCCCAGCAAAATAGAGTAATTACTCAAACAGCAAAATTCTGAAAAGCTTTTTTAATTCACAATGTGGATAGAGTCGATGATCTGGATCAGTGGATCCATTATGAACTATTCCGCTTTGCAAAAATTACCTAAATTGACTCAGAGTTAGTTTAAAATAGAGGTAGAACATGTCATGTCCATCAGTTGACTCTGGAAAATAGGATTCTAGGGAGGTTGGTAAAGATTTAATGCCATGTCAGCAGCTAAGGCTATACAGAGTTCATTAGGTTATACAGAGTTCATTTTGAAACAATGCAAAATTAGAACACCACTCGATGAACAGGTTCCACTTCAAAGCATAGAGGTGCCTCGTAGAAGGAGCTCTAGCAGAAGTGATGGTGTCTATCACCGACTGGGGTAGATCACCTAGAACCTCCGCGTCCTGTCCAGGGACCAGACATGGAGTTTCCAGAGGTCCGGATGTGGGTGCCAGAGGGTGCCCCGTCTCTGAGTCAGAAGGTCCTTCCTCAGAGGAATGGGCCAGGGAGGTGCTATTGCGAGGAGCATCAGTTTTGGAAACCAGGTCCGGTTGGGCCAATAGGGCGCAACTAGCAGGACCTGCTCCTCGTCTTCCCTGACTTTGCACAATAGTTGTGCAAGCAGGCTCACTGGGGGGAACGCATATTTGCGAAGGTCCCGGGGCCAGCTGTGTGCCAGTGTGTCCGTGCCGAGAGTGCCCTCGGTCAGGGAGTAAAACAACTGGCAATGGTCTGTGTCCGGGGAGGCAAACAGATCTATCTGTGCTGCCCCAAAACGCTGCCAAATCAGCTGGACTGCCTGGGGATGGAGTCTCCATTCTCCCGGAAGCGGAGGCTGCCATGAGATGTCGTCGGCTGCACGGTTGAGCACGCCTGGGATGTGAATGGCACGAAGTGACCTCAGATGCTTCTGACTCCATAAGAGGAGATGGCGAGCGAGTTGCGACATGCGACGGGAGCATAGACCGCCTTGGTGGTTGATGTACGCAACGGTCACAGTGTTGTCCGTATGGACCAGTACATGCTTGCCTAGTAGCAGCTGTTTGAAGCGGTCCAGCGCAAGATGTACTGCTAGCAGTTAGCAGGGCGGAGGACAACGCAGGCGGGCGCCCTCGGCGACGAGCAGATGAAGGGGCTGCGGCCAGCGGCAGCGTGGGGGCAGCAGCAGACCGCCGGGGCAGGATGTGCTTGATCGCCTCCATCTGCTTCTGGGCAGCCGAGAACTGCTGGGCGAAGTTCTCGACTGCGTCGCTGAATAGGCCAACCTGGGATATGGGGGAGTCCAGGAACCGATATTTATCAGTTTCCCTCATATCGGCCAGGTCTTGGACCACTATAGTGGCCATCGCTTCACCAATAGAGCACGCTGTTACCTTAGTCGCCCGGAGGGCGAGGCCGGTGGCAGTGTGCAGCTCCTCAAGGAGCTGTTGGTCAAGACCACCCTGGGGCATCTCCATGAGTGCTTTGGCCTGGTAGACCTGAAGCAACGTCATGGCATGCAGGGCAGAGGTGGCCTGTCCACAGGCTCTGTAAGCCTTCTCCGTTAAACTGGAGGAGAACTTACAGGCCTTGGATGGGAGACACGGTTCACCCCTTTTCACTACTTATCTGAAAAGTAGTGAAAAGGTCTTAGTGTTTCAAAAAACATTAAAAAGCTTTATTAACATTCCATTTCAGCTTGTGCTACTATATTTCATTTGGAACTCACATGTGAAAATGTCAAAAACTTAACACAAATTCAGATGCAACTTCACTGCCTGGAAAATAGTGAAACCATGTCTTAGTGTTAAAAAACAAACAAACATTAAAACTATCTTTATCATTGTTTCTTTCTTGGAATTCCAAATCAATGATTGTAGCATGAGTGAAAAGCAACAAGACTCTTCTTTTTCAGTGTAGCCCATACTTTCCACACGTAACTCAATCTTGACCCGTTTAGTCATCATTTTTGGAGCATTCCTGATTGTCAGTGAAGTGAGGCCAATAGGCAGTGGCATCTTTCCTGACCTCTGGTTGAAGTATGGATCACATCTTGCATAGGATAATGTATCCAAATACCTGACTTCCACAATATGACTTATATTCTTTATCTCTGCCATCACTACCACTGCTTCCAGGGCCGTCCCAAGCATGGGGCGGGGCCCAGTGCGAGGTAGCGGAAGCGGGACCCCCCCACCCCACCCCAACCCCCCCCAGTCAGTTCGCGATCACATTCCGGAGGGGACACATTACAAAGACACATTCTTTTATTCATCAAAATAAACAGAAAACAGTACAAACTTTTACTGAAGTGATTGTCTTGGAAAAAGTACTGATTCAAATACTTTTGCTAAATATCTAAATTAATACTGAGTGTCTTTTACCCCAAGTGTGGGATAAAAGGCCCCCCTCGCCATCTCATAGGCTACATTTATAAGATTTTTAAATGAAACAAACCACTTTTACGATATATTTCCTCACAAAATGTGTTGCTCCTTCAACGTTCAATAAAAATATAAATATATTTTTTCTGCAAATCAACTATGGGAGTAGTGAAAAGCACATTTTTCTTAAGGTTTGCCTTCAGCCCCGTTGTGCCCTACTATTGTGCTCCAATGAAGAAAGAAAAACATGAGCGCAAGTAAATGATGAGAAAATTGTCTTATTTTGATATATTAGTGAATTTGGTTAAATCATCACCTAAGTGTAAAACTGACGTTCTTGGATTAGTAATAATTATACATACATGTATGTGTGATACATACCTGTGTACAAGAATGTATTGGTGTGCCCTCCAATCACAACATCCACTCCCCGAACTTTCTTTGCAATCATTTTGTCCACTGCGAAGCCAGAATGTCCAAGCGCAATGATCTTATTAACACCCAAAGCAGTGAGTTTGTCCACTTGAGGCTGTAAAGCAGTAACCTCATCCTCAAACTGGAGATGGGGGCCTGTAAAACCATTTAAATATGAAAAAACACCATCATATTACTGCAGGGTGTAACCTAACCTGTATATATCCATCTATCCACCTTAATGTGTTTAAATGTGCCACCAGGCAGTGGTGGCAATAGTTAATATAACTAAACAAATGTTAATATCGCGAGGTCACTTTCTTTTGGATGCTCTCAAAGATTTTCAATTTGTAACTGAAAACTTAATAAAATTTGAAACTTTACACTGAAAAAGTACTCTCAGTTTGAAATTTAGTTAGAGAACTTATATGCACAAAGTAATTCTATACAAATTAGTACATTTACAATAAGAATTATAGCCACTGTTTATAAAACAATTAATTTCAAGAATTTATTTAATCAAGATTCTTTGTTCTACCTGCTGTACCAAAATCCGACTGAATCATGACCCCAAAACCGAGGTAATGTTCTGAACCGTTGCATCACTACTAATAATTTCTGAAAGATAATTCATCTCAGATCACTATATTAATTTGGGCAACAACAGCTTCACCAAATGGGTTAAGTTGTTGACATCCATGTTTCAAGTTTTCAGTTGAGAGAAGTCAACTTTGCATTATAATTAATTCAGTCATCTAAGTTAAAGGGAATTATTCTCGCAGTGTAAACATGGCCAAGTAGTATTTAAACTCTATTGCACTTTCCCAAATATATTTTGGGAAGTATCATGCAAATAATACATAAATTAAATTGAGCCTTATACCACTCATAGCTAGTCTTTGCCATGTTTTCACTGTTGCACAGTATGGGGCGTTATTATGCATCTCCTGACAGAATACAGAATGTCTGGATCAAAACACAGCCGAGGAAGAAGCAGAAACAAGCGATGTAAGCATTGGTTACGTGCATGTAATCTAACATGATCATCAGACATTAAACAGCATATACAGTAAATCAAAACTGCCTAACGTTACTGAATTAAATGTTGAACCCAAGAAGAGGTAACGACTGTGAAGCTTTGGCGGTGTTGATGGACTCGAACTACTCCATCTGTTTTGCTTTTTGTTCAAAATGTTGCTTTTTTTATGAAACTTACCCACATTCGAGTGTTGGTAAAAAAAGAATGCATGAAGCTACAATAAAATGTTTTTTTTTTTTTGTTATTGTTGTTTAAAAGCAGAGGCCCTGTTCTCTCTTTTGATATATTGTTTGTTCAGATATTCATACAACAAAATATTCTGGGGTCTGTGAAATTTTGTGAAAATTATCAAAAATTATGGCGCTGGCAACTTTAAAAAAATGCTTTAGTGGAAAATGTTAAAGGTAATAATATGACTACTACTAACATTATTATTATTGTCATTAATAATAATATTAATATTACTTAAAAATTATTTATTAATAATGAGTCAGCGTTCTACGTCAGAACGCCAACACATTATTGGCCGGCTCCTGCATCAGCATCACACGCATGTGTTGTGCTGCTCACGTGTACAGCGTCGGCCAATACTGAGTCAGTATTCTGACATAGAACCTGGAAGTGCTGCACTGTCTACAATGTAAACAGCGTAGGAGAATGACAGGGAAGATAATAAATTGGTGAATAAAGTTGTTAGTTTTGTTTTGTTTTTGCGCACAAAAAGTATTCTTGTTGCTTCATAACATTAAGGTTGAACCACTGTAGTCACATGGACTATTTTAACTATGTCTTTACTACCTTTCTGGACCCTTTAAAGGATTAGTTCACTTTCAAATGAAAATTATCCCAAGCTTTACTCACCCTCAAGACATCCTAGGTGTATATGACTCTTCTTTCTGATGAACACAATCGGAGAAATACTAATAAATATCCTGACACATCCAAGCTTTATAATGGCAGTAAGCATTACCAAACGAGCATGAGCTGAAGAAAGTGTCTCCATCCACACCCATCCATCATAAACATATTCCACACGGCTCCGGGGGGTTAATAAAGGCCTTCTGAAGTGAAACGATGCCTTCCAAAATATCCATATTTAACAAGTTATGAAGTAAAATATCTAGCTTCTGCCAGACCGCCTTCCGTATTCAAGTTACGAAGAAAGTGTAAACTGCCGTTGCGTCAGTTACATTTTTTCCATAAGCTGAATAGGGAAGGCGTAGGATGTAGCATAAGCTTTTTGAACTGCTAGAGTTTTACACTTAGTAAGTAGAATACGAACAGCGGTCTGGTTGAAACTAGATATTTTACTTCATAACTTGTTAAATTAGGATTTTTTTTTTTACACAAATGCATTGCTTCACTTCAGAAGGCCTTTTTTAACCCCCCGGAGCCGTGTGGAATATGTTTATTATGGATGGATGTGGATGAAGGCACTTTCTTCAGCTCATTCTAGGTTGGTAACGCTTACTGCCATTATAAAGTTCGGATGCGTCAGGATATTTATTAATATTTCTCATTTCTCTCATTAAATTTAATGACAAATGGCATCTATGGTAATGTTAGTTCTTTTGTTTCTCTTCCCACCCTTGGTATTCCTATCCTGAGGGCAACAGGGAATTGTATATCCAGCCTCGGTCCAGCTGGATGTTCTACTCCCCCCACTATATGTCACTGTCCGATGACTACAATTGCCATCTGTGCCAAGTAACCTTCGTAACTCAGCAGTTCATTGTCTGTGCAACCCTTCAGACCTCCATGTTTAACCTAACAAAAGACAAACTGCTGCCAGACTGCCTATCTGTAAATCCCAGACAAACCTCAAAGACACTTAATTATTACAGTCTGAACAATATAGTAACACAAATAAATGTTGACATGATGTTTAGACTGTATAGCCAGAGGAGAACTGGTTCCCCAGTGCAGCCTGGTTTCATTTCCGTTCCTTGCCACAATCATCTTGCTTGATCACTGGGAAACTAAAGGACTAAAGAATAATATTCTAGTAGCTCCCTGATAAAAATACTTCCACTTGTACTCCTATACCACAAAACCACATTTACCACATTTATATTTTAACACATTTTCTATCACAGTAATGACTAGGGGTGTGACGAAATCTCTTGCCACGAGATCCTGAGATATTATGTGATGATATTTCTCGTCGAGGTGAAAAGTTGTCTCGATATATTAGTTGAGTTTGTGGCGAAACCCTTTACAGTGCTTGCATTATATTGTTCTGTCTTTTACTGCATATGATAATTCATATTCAGAAAGTAGAACTGAAGTGGCATTCATTACTTTAGGGGGTTCATTGACCCTTTTTTCTTTTAATATCCTGTTTCACTGTTTTAAAAGTTAAATAGTTTGCAAATAGCAATTCATCCTTACATTAAAATTTAACATTTGGCCCTACTCAATTTTTAAAAGAATATCATGTGTAATACTTATTTGATTTCACTGTTTTGACCCATGTAACATTGTACTCTAATAAGTAAGCTACCAAAATTGTATTCAAATTATGAAAAAACGGAACTGGCGTTGCGTCAGTTGAGCTTTTTCCGTAAATTGAATAGGGAAGGCGTAGGATGTAGCGTAAGCTTTTTGAACTGCGAGAGTTTTACACTTCATAAGTAGAATACGGAAGGCGGTCTGGCGGAAGCTAGATATTTTACTTCATAACTTGTTAAATATGGATATTTTTTTTACACAAATGCATCGCTTTGCTTCAGAAGGCCTTTATTAACCCCCGGAGCCATGTGGAGTAGACATTTATGATGGATGGATGTGGATGGAGGCACTTTCTTCAGCTCATACTCGTGACCCCTGTTCACGAGTATGAGCTGCGTCAGGATATTTATTAATAAATCTCCAATTGTGTTCATCAGAAAGAAGAAAGTCATACACACTTTGAAAGTGAACTAATCCTTTAACACGAAGAAATTGCTGTAAAAAAAACGGCCAAATTTCGACAGTAACATGCTGGTTTCCATAAAAACAGTAATATACCGTAGAAAACAATGCATTCTGGGTAATATTTGACATTTTCGAGAAAGTAGCCTACAGCAATATACCATGATTTAACAGCGCTCAAAGTCAACACTCAGAGGCTGTGTTCCAAATCACACCCTATACCCTCATTCACTATTCCCTACATTAGTTCACTAATATAGTCCACTTGACAGAGTGAATGAAAACGTGTGTGAATTCAGACACTGATGAACACCTGCTGTTAACAAGCAGAATCACTGAAGGAAAGAGAAACAACAAGAACAGAAAAAGATGAAATCAACTTAAGATAAAAGATGACATTAAATCTCTCAAGATCTGATTAAACAACTCCACAAACAGCATTACCAGCTTCACTTATTACTAACCAGGGGTGCGTTTCCCGAAAGCATCGTTAGCCAACTATGGTCATAAGTCCCATTGAACTCTGTTGGTAACGACAGAACTTGCGGCCATAGTTCGCTTTGGGAAATGCACCCCAGATTGACTTTATTTCTGTCATACATCTACAGAAGTTCTTATTGAGAACTAAAGCCAAGTTTACACTACAGGACTTTAAACGTCAGCAGATCGCTGTGCTGTTCAGACTACATGACTTGCTGTGGTCTTGAAGTCGTTGTGGTGTTTACACTACATGACACTTCGTAAATGATCTGCAACAGGGGGTTACACACTACATGAGCTGACGACAACTGTCACCCAACGACTTTATTTGAAAATGGATGTTGGGAGGAAATTAGATTAAATTTTGAATTAAATTTAATTAAAATTAAAATAACCCTTTCACACATAAGTTTAAAACATTCTGGCTGACCTTCCAGAGTTAAGGCGACTGTTATTTTAGAACGTTTCTCATTATTGTTTCCATGACGACGCGTCATGCTGGTCAAGTGACACACCACGGCCAGCTGGCCACACTGTATGACAGATGTATTGCTTTTCTCACCATGTCATTAACTATCTGATATTCCGATTCTCAAATATGTGCAAGTGAGTGTTTGTCATTTAAAAACCTTTATAATGACCTTGATCTTAATATATAACGTGAATTCATCCATTTGTCCCGAAATACATGTGACCAGTGAACTGGGAGAACAATAGAGTGAGTGAGCTTTATAGTTACTTACACAATGTGTATCTGATATGAATAAACGTCGGCAAATTATATTTGAATGGACTGTTATTTCTGCTTTCATAGACATCAGTGTATATTTCATTGGCTGTAGCGCGTTGCGACATGTGACACCACAGAATATCGAGTCAGCCGACAGCTCCAGATATTTAGCATGCTTGATATTTGTCTGGCGTCAACGAGCCTCTTTAATGCGTCGTTGGGTAGTTCACACATAAAGAGTGGCGAGCACCAATCACACGCTGATTTTCCCCCGATCACAGCCCGACCTGTCAGCGAGCTTGTTAACTTGCGATAATATGAAGAATTTTGAAAACAGTTTGTGCGCAAAACACTGAATCAATCAGTCACACAGACATCAACAATTGCCGTATGAATCTCAACAATGGTGACAATCAAAAGCTTCATGCTACAATGTGTGCTGGGTACAAAAATTGTCCATGACTCCCAGCATGCATTGCGGCATGAATAAATTATGTCTCTGAATTGCCTAGTTATTTTCTTTAATTCTTACTGTTTGCCTTAATTTTTGCTGTTGTTTTTGTGTTGACTTTTAGTAGCGTGTTTTGTGATGTTCAGAGAGGATCTTTTATCTTTTTTGTTGATTGTCACCGTTGTTGAGATTCATACACTGATTCTTGATGTCTCTGTTTATCTAAATGATGCCATAGATCAAACATTTTTTGTAAATGATGAGTTTAAAAATCTTTCTTAACTGATTGCTTTGCACTGCTTAATATAATATCAATTACAATATAAAATTAAGTTTATTTAATAACAACGTTTTTGATAATGGATTAGACACTGGACAAGTTCAGTGAACTAAGCATTACATGATGATTATTATAATCAAAACATAACCAACACCACCTGAGCACAATTTTTCATGGCTTTTTTTTTTTGCCCACAATCAATATGTCTTAAATATGGTTACAGCAGCCAAAAAAAAAATAATGTTAAAATGTCAAGGGTCAAGAGCCCAACAAAAGCAAACACTGACCTCCATCATGGTAACGTCAAACGAAACAATAAAACAACATCTGAAGCTTTGTTAATTCTCAATAAGAATGTCTGTAGATGTCTGACAGAAATAAAGTCAATCTGGTTAGTAATAAGTGAAGCTGGTAATGCTGTTTTTGTTGTTTAACACTCCTCTGCTGAGATCTTGAGAGATTTAATGTCTTTTATCTTCAGTTGATTTCATCTAAGGCTGTGGCTGGAAGTCTGTTGTAGTTTTTGTGTTTCTGCTTGTCTTTTTTCTGTTCTTGTTGTTTCTTTCCTTAAGTGATTCTGCTTGTTAACAGCAGGTGTTCATCACAAATTCTTAATTATCAATTAATTAATCACTTAATTATCTCATTAACTTCAACACCGCTTCAGTGTTACTCTAACACACTGTAGTGTGGACACATACAAGTGTTCTTTTAAAACTGACGATTTTGCTGTGAGGTTAAAAGGGTTAAAGGTGTAAGATAAAAAAAAAAAAACAGTGAAACGTAATTTAATAGTAGTCAACTGTAAACTAATTCACGGCAACATACTGTAAAAAAACAGCAATTTACTGGCAACCACAGCTGCCAGTAGATTACCGTAAAAATCAAGGAAAAACAGTAATATACTGTAAATTAATTTACGGCAACAAACTGTAGAAAAACAGCAATTTACTGCCAACCCTGCTGCTGACCAGATTACCGTAAAACGATGAAACAGTAATATTCAGTAATAACAGTAATATTCTGTAAAACATAAGAGTCAAATTTTCTAAACAAAACAAGTTAATTTCACTGAAATATTAGTGAAAGTTAATAGAAAAAGTTATGTGAAGTCAATAACTGATAAGGAGAGTAAATACTGAACTGAAGTGTTTTATGTGTTTTTGTACAAGATGATATAGGAGAGATCTTTTAGTTTAATTAATTAATTTTGGGGGTTACCATTATGCTGGAGAGTAGAGCCTGTGCTTCAGTCAGTGATGAGCTGAGAAACATTGATGTTATGCTGCACGTTGCTTTATTTAAAGGCAATAACTGTGTAGTTGCTGATGCAGTAATAAGCTGTTTGCTAAGTACTTTAACACATATATGTGTGCTATTGTTAGCTTAGACAAGCTGCAAAGATTTGAGTTAAAGTCATGTTTTTAATTATTTCACTATTATACGTTAATAATTAATACAGTTTCACAGACAGGGTTCATCCTAAACCAGGATTAGGCCTTAGTTTAATTAGGATTTTTAAGTAGCTTTTATAAACGTAAACGTACACTAGAAGCAAACATTACTGGTGTGCATCTTGAGACAAAACAATGGCAGTGACATATTTTAAGTCAGCGCAAGTTACTTTCTGTTTGAAGCAATCGGTTTCCCTAATTAAATGAGTTCATTTTCATGGTAGTATTACGGTAATATACTGTAAAAAAAAAAAAGGGAAAAAAAGGGAAGGCTATAAATTTACGGTAGAGGGCTGTAAATTAACAGTACATTACTGGCAACCACAGCTGCCAGTAGATTACCATTATTTTACAGCACAATATTTTACAGTGTATAAGCCATTCAAAATTACACATTTCACAAACAGTCAACATGCCATTTTTTTTTTTTTTTTTTTTGAAATACAAGTTCCTCCTTCATAAAGCACAGGTAATTTGAGATGTTTCAAGTGTGTGACTTGCAACATTATGTGTAAACCTGGCCTGGCTATAATTGAGTGTAAAAAAGTATCTTACCTGGCATAGACAAAGCAGGGGTCTCCATTGATGTGTAACCAACAACACCTACTTTCTCTGAATTAACACTGAAGATTTTATATGGGAAATAGTAGCCGCTGATCTGATGAGCAATTGTCTGATCAGCTTTAATATTTGCGCTGAGAACAGTGCAGTTCACTTCCTGAAGGAAAGGTTTCACGAGGCCGTCCACTCCATTGTCAAACTCATGATTTCCTAAGGCCTAAAGCATCACACACACACAAACAATGTTTTATGCAGTAAAATGTCATATATTTATATGAACATATAAGCTTAAAGGCACAGGTTAGTATTTATATTTTTTGTACTCTCTCTCGCTCTCTCTATATATATTGTGCACTTCAAATAGTTTTCTGTAAGATGATAAGTCAAATAATGTCATCAACCATAAGATAAAAAAGGATGCTTTCACACTTACTGTAGAATTTAATAAATAACCACAAAGGCTAATGTGTTAAGAGGTCAAAAATGTATACATATAACCTTAGTTATTCATTAAATACTGTTTGGAGCATAAAGTGTGTGAAACTCCTAATAATCTACGGTATAAGCAAATAAAATAAGCTTCACAAGGTATTCATCAAAGACTCTAAATAAACTCTCTTTTTAACAGGCCATATTTCACTTGAAAAAAAAAAGTTTTATATAAGACCTGGCCAAAGATATAGATGAATTGAAAACAATAAATAAAAGTGCTTTCCCGTTACAGATTTTTCTTATGTCATTTTAAATAGTTCTGTTTGTTCTTATTGTGTTGTGTGATCATAGTGTTGTGTTTGTTATCCTGATGGTGTTTTGTCTATATGGAAACACTGTTCATTGTCCACGATTGTTTCAAACTTACAGATTTTTGCCCAGTCGCTTTTGGAATTAAGCATTAAATAAAAGACAAAATTTGAAATTGCAATAACTGTAGACATTAATAGTAAATTCAGAATGCAATATTGTATTCCTGAGTTGTAAAAACATGGCCAATTTTACTGTAGATTTCCAATTTAATTTTCCAAGAGAATACAAAAGAACTGGGTTTTTCAATCCTGTAAAATTAGTAAAAATCATTCATCCCTGGTAGGCTACTACTGATTTACAGTACTTAAAGTTAGAAATTTTACTGTACATTCTTTACAGTGTATGCATTTAAATGTGAACATTTAAGTTCTATAATTCTATTCTATCAAAAATATAAGTAAAATTAGCTATTTTTGGCCATCAAACACTCTCTGTTTAATGCACTCCTCATCTACAGCACTTTAAATGAATGAGAATAGAAGAATTCACCCAACCATTTCTAAACTTTCTTTGACAGTATATCATTCGGGAATCTACATTTGGGAAACACCTTTTCTGTTTATGTTCCACAAGTTTGAGTCCCACCTCACCTGAATAGGTGCTCTGTCCACTGTAATGAAGACTCCAGTGGCTCATGGGCACCTGTCCAGTACGTTCTGTCCACTTCTGCTCTACATTACGTCAATAATAATATGAGGAATACATCCCTTTGGCACATATAATGATGGAAAAACTGCCAACACTTTTGATACCTGGATGAATCTAAGAGATCCCACAGGAGTCACTGTAATGAGCAACTAACTAAAGTTTTATTTTATGTCTGTATAGCTATATGAATGGGGGGAACAAACCTGATCTGGAACTAATTTCACATGAATACAACACACTTTTAGAAGTTGTTGTATTTGGCCCTATGACCTGTATACAAGCTTGTATTCACTTTATTTCAATATATGAAATACAGTACCTGTCAAAAGTTTGGAAACATGTTTCTGAAAAAAAAAAAAGTCTCTTATGCTCACCAAGGCTGCATTTATTTAATCAAAAATACAGTAAAAACAGTAATATTAATATATATATATATATATATATTTATTTATTTATTTATTAATTATTATTATTATTAAAAATTAAAAGAAGTCTTTTCTATTTTAATATATTTTAAAATGTTATTTATTCCTGTGATCAAAGCTGAATTTTCAGCACCAGTACTCCAGTTTTCAGTGTCACATGATCCTTCAGATCCTTCTAATATGCTGATTTTCTGGTCAGGTAACTTATATTCTTATCAATGTTGATAACAGTGCTGCTTAACATTTTTGTGAAATTGGTGTTGTTGTTTTTTTCAGGATTCTTTGATGAACAGAATGTTCATTTGTAATTGTAATAATATTTCACAATATTACAGTTTTTACTGTATTTTGATTAATTCTTTAACGCATACTCAATTGCGTACTTTTTAAATTGTTGCTTTGTTCAAGGACATTGCTTTTTAAGGGCGTGTTCTAACAATGTGAAAATAGTTTAACTTTGAAAAAGCGCATTAAGCGTTATTTTATTCCATTCCCTCACGCTTTTTGAACGGCCCCTAAGAAATCAGCATCTGTTCGATGCAAATTAATCATTTAAATACAACACAATTACCCTATGAGTTTTCGTGAACCCGATAATTAATGTGAACATAATATTCTTACCATTGCATCGTATCCGAGTTTATTCATGAAATGCGCCGCTTCGGCACCTTTGTAAAAGTTAAACCAGACGGTCCCTTGAAACTGATCACCCGCGTCCAACAGCAGAACATTTTTCTCCTTGGCGCGAACTTCTTTGATTTTCGTAAATCTCCGTGCAACTCCAGCGAAACAAGGTGCTTTACTGCATTTGCCCGAGTCTTTGTTGGTCTCCTCCACTCGTGCGTGGACATCATTAGTGTGGAGTAAAGTCAGCTCAAACTCTGTCCTGCACATCTGACAGTGAATCCAGATGAAAAATAACGAATTGAGCCACTGCATCATCATCTTCTCTGCCTTTGCTGTACTGAGAGTCTCATCAGAGGCGTTCAACGGGCTTTAGTCTGGAGGCGGGGTTAGTGGTCAGCAAAGAGGGTGTTCCTTTTTAGAGAAAATTACATGTATATTTAGCATGCGTAACTTGTTTACCAGGAATCAATGAGGCCACGTCTAGAATGGACATCAGAAATGTTCATTATTAATCCACAAACATCATTACAATAGACCCTTGTGCATTCATACATCCTGGACAAGAAAACCAGGGCTACTTTGGACTGTTGTGACTGTTTACAATTTCACTACAAATGATCAGATACACTGTTAGACCTTGCCAAGCTTTTTTTTTTTTACAGTAAAATACTGGCAAGTTGTGGCAACACTGTTGCCAGTAATTTACTGTTGATTGTACAGTTATTTACTGTAATTTACAGTATGTTACTGTAAAGATACCATGCACTAAATTAAAATTTGTTACCTCATTTCACTTGCAAAAACCGACTGCCTAAAATTGTCCAACTGCCATTTAAATTTATAAACTAATACTTATTATATGTAATGTGAGCATATTATTACTATGAACTTATTTCATTAGAGCCCACTAAAAACATTTTAAATAAAGAGATTTTCACTGCATCAGCAACTACACAGTCACCATCTGTTAAATAAAACAACATACAGCATATCATCAATGTTTCTTGCTCTTCTCCTGAACTTAAGCACAGGCTCTACTCTTCAGCACAATGGTGACCCACAAAACTCTGGCAACAGTGTTTGGTCACTGTAGGGGACACTTGACATTTGATATTCAACAGTGCTTTGATCTGCCTGCATTGACACTATTCTTTAAGAGCTGCTGTGCAGCCAAATAATGTACCAGTTATCAATGTAAAGCTGCTTTGACACAATCTACATTGTAAAAAGCGCTATATAAATAAAGGTGACTTGACTTGACACCCCTACTGGCAACAGTGTTACCAGTATGGGTGTCCCCGACTACGGATTTACATAGTCGAATCAGATTCGAATCAGATTGCCTATATTCGACTGTTAGTCGAATCATATATGCTTCTAATAAAGCGACCAAACTGCCTGTCAAGTGATAGACGAAACTGACAATGATTTTATCTTTTTTAAACTGAAATGAAAGGCAATGTGGATAAACATTCACAGCTACGATGTACAGAACACAACACAAAGATATAGAAGAAAATGAATAAAAATATTTTGGATCAATAAACCTTAAAAATATATATAAATAACTGCAGAGAGGCCACACTGCAGATAGATATGCATTTCACATGTCGGCAAATCAAATTAAATCGACTAAATTGCCTGTGCGAGCAAGCTTTAACTCTACAGCGCAACATCGATGCACCAAAAAACAATAAAGAATTAATTTACAGAATTTAATTAGAACAGAATATACCGTTCTAATAAATAAAAATAATTTAAAAAAATAAAATCGTCATAATCAAGTCACAACTGCAAAATGCCTGAAGTGCAGGGGAACATCAAAACACAAGCCACAAATAGTTAAATTAGATAACCCAGAGTGATCAATAAATAAATTAAAATTAAAGAAATTATTAAAATAACGAAAGTATAGCCAGAATTGTCAACTTTGTCTTTTTAACTGCAGAGACAATAAACGCTAAACTGGAGTGGCAGCTTTTTTAGCTAAACATTCACAGCATCCAAAAATCAAATTAGAACCGGCTGAAATGTTTTGAAATCACTTGTACCCTACCTGATTGAGAGAAAAAAATCCAGTCTTTCACACGATCTGCATGTGTCCGTTTGAGTCTTTTCAAACAGCGCGCTAGTCAGCTCGTTAACGTTGGCTGGCAGAAGCGCGCCGCAGTGTTTGTTGTTGTTGAGTGGAAGGACATGAGCTGTTGGCACAACTTGCATATACGTTTTTTGGATCATCTTTTACTATTTCAAAGTGCATCCAGTTCTACACTTCAGATTTTCTTATCCCAGACATTGTTAAAGAATTAATCCCTGCCGCCAAGATGCTCCTCTGTCGGTCACGGATCATGGAAGTGAAACTTAAATCTGTCACAGGGGTGGTTGGATTTATTCATGCACATTAAAAATATTTATTAAAAGCTTCTTTCTCTTCACATTTTTATTCATAGCATTATTATAATAGGCTGTATATTAACTTATTGGGAGAGAACCGGTATGTCTATGTAAAATCAGATATTGAGCACCCCCGTATCTCGTTTCATAACACCTCTGCGAAGATTCGACTGTGAGATTGGTAGTTGAATCAGCCTCCTATCGAAGCATCGAATCATCGACTATTCAGGGTCACCCCTAGTTGCCAGTATATAACTGTTTTTTTAACTTACAGTTTGTTACTGTTAAAATACATTTTGTGGGTGTGTCTTTTTATCTTACACCTTTAACCCTTTCAACCCCACAGGAAAATCCTCTATTGTCCACACTACAGAGTAAAAGTAACATTGACGCTGTGTTGCAGTGAAATAATTAAGTTAATACGTAAGTGATGATTGAGCATTAATGATGAACGCCTGCTGTTAACAAGCAGAATCACTGAAAAGAGGAACAAAAACGAAAAAAAAAAAAACCAGAAACACAAGAACTACAACTGTCTTCCAGCCATTACACATTATTACACTTATTACTGACCAGTTTAACTTTATTTCTACAGAAGATCTTATTGAGAATTAACAGAAGTTTAGATGTTGATGTTTTATCAAAAACATTATTATAAATGTTTGGTTTGATGGTACCATTGAGGAGATCAGTGTTTGCTTTAGTTGAGCTCTTGACCCTTGATCAGTTTTTGTTTTTTCTCTGGCTGTTTAAACTATTTTTGCAAACCACATTTGATATTTAGAAACAAATGTGGAGAAAAAAAAAAATTCATTGAGTACTGATGTGTTGATGAAAATGTAACCATCACATAGTCTCTTGATTCACTGAACTCATACTGTGTGTAGTCTCTTGTGTTACATCACCACTATGAAAGTACAGCAAGAGTTCCAAAAATAATCATTTAAAAATTATTTTTATACACCATGCACAAAAAAAAGCTAAAGCATTATTTAGACACACATATATCAAAAATCAGCACATCAATCTCAACAATGGTGGCAATAAAAAAAGACCATTCAGCTGCACAATTTATTCATGCTGCAGTGCATGCTGGGAGTTTTGTACTATGCTGGCACCCAGCATGCATTGCGACATTAAACTTTTGAATGTCACCATTGTTGAGATTCATATTCTGATTGTTGATGTCTCTGCTGTCCAAGTTATGCAGGAGCTTAAAATATTTTATACACTATATGACTTCAGTTTTTTTCTAAATAACTGAAATGTTGCTGGACTGTTGAATCACAGACATAGTATAATCAATAAACATAAAATACCCATTAAATCAAAGACTACACAGAAAGAGTTCAGTGAATTAAGACAAGTCCAAGATGATTACAACATCATCACAACAGCCAAAAAAACCTAATCAACTTGTTGGCTTTTTCCTGCCATAGCAAATGTTCTATAAATGCTCAGTTACAGCAGCCAGAAAAAGCTAATGTTAAAGAGTCAAGAGACCAACTAAAGCAGACACTGGTCACCACGATGGTGACTGCAAATTTCAATACATTTTTATTTTCAATAAAACATCAACATCCAAATCTGTTAATTCTCAACAAGAACTTCTGTACATGTATGAAAGAAATAATGTCAAACTGGTTTGACACTCAGTGTGGCTGAAGTCAGTTGTAGTTCTTGTGTTTCTGCTTGTCTCTTCTCTTTTTTCTGGTCTTGTTTCTCTGTCCTTCAGTGATTCTGCTTATCAGGTATTCATCAGTGTCTGAATTCACTCACTTCTTTTAATTAACTCTGTCAAGTGGACTATATTAGTGAACTAATGCAGGGAATAGTAAATGAGGGTATAGGGTGTGATTTAGAACACAGCCTCTGAGTGTCAACTTTGAGCGCTGTTAACTCACAGTATATTCCTGTAGGCTACTTTCTCGAAAATGACAAATATTACCCAGAATGCATTGTTTTCTACAGTATATTAGTGTTTTAATGGAAAATGGTTTGTTACTGTCAGAATTTGGCCATTTTTTACAGCAAGGTTTAACAGTGTAGAGTAAATGATTATGCGTATCTGGCTTGCTGTCCGGGGAGGGCTCCGAGCTAGGAATGTGGCCCAAACCCAGAGTACTCCCCCGCATCTCTGGTTAGGATAGTAACCAGGCGAGTGTGAGGAGACTGGGTGGTGGAGGAATGCAGAAAAAACTGTCGAGCAATATAGATGAGTCGGCTACCTACTTATAGACCTCCTCTCAAGCTGATTTGATAGGTCAATTGAACGTGCTCCTGCCGAACTTTAATAAAACATAATTTCTGTTTCTAGTATATACTGTTATTTCTGTCTCTAGTACTACTGTCCTTTTTGTATAATTTTTAGTAACACTCGTTTTAATACTATTGTTGTTATTATTAATTATAATAATAGTAATAAAAGTATGTTAATATGTTAATTCATGGCCATAATATTGACAGACATAACTGCCAGAAAAACAGTGATGACATTCCAAGAATTTTTGGTGAATTGATATTTTGTAGTATACTTTACACATCAAGAAATTATCTTAATATCCCAACCATAATCTTGAAACATCTTATGTAGGCCTATATAGTACTCTTTATGTACCTAGTTAAAATAACCAGCATTCCTACAAATAAATGAAAGGTGAACTGACACATTTAAACCCATGAAAAGTGCATGGTCAGTTTGAAACAATTGTGAACAATAGTTTCACATAAAGACAAAACACAACGAGGATAACACACAACACTGTAAACACACAACATAATAAAATAACCTAAATAACAAAAATAGAATGTAAAATGCGAAAACACCTTGGTAAACACAATAGCAAAATATGAGAACAAATAGAACTATTAGAACTATTTAAATAAAATAATTATATATAATTATATATATTTAATATAACAGTTCTTTCTGGTTCTCAAACCTGATTGGCTGAGAGCCGTGCGATATTCTAGTGATAACAGCACTCCTACCTTTTCACTGTTTGTATCACTTCGCTAAAAGTGACTGTCATGGCGGCCGAGCAAATCCACCATATTTTTTCACAAATACTACACTTGTTGTACCACGAACTGTAGTTTTAAGAGTTTTTTAGGTGAGAATGTAGTTTTTTAGACCTGAAATATGTGACTCATATTTAATCATAGCGCCTATTTTACAATTTGTTTAGACGTTTTCGGAGATGCAAGCTCCAGGTCGTCAGCGGCCATTCAGTGTTTGTGTACATGCCGAAAACAGTTTAATTTCAGCCAGTGCTTCGGGGATTTGCCGCTGGCTCTTATAGTGGTTAAACATGAGAAATAATTGGGTACATAAAACGGGCAATCTTTGGTCTTTTCTTAATTTATTACTTACAGCAAATCGAATTGGGCTATGTTAAATTTAATAATCTAATATTTAAGGCCCACTGAAGTGCCTTGGAACGCGCAGCATTATTCAATGTGTTGACGTAATTTCAACTGAAACAGGAAGACGGGGAGACATATCAAACAGCTCCTCCCCTTTTTTAAAATAGCAAATAGCGTTTTGTTTACCACAGCTCGGCCAGAGCAGTTGAGCTTTAGTTTCCTTCTGATCTCTAACCGTTTCTCCTCCTAATCTTCTCCATATTGCTTTAAATAATAGCATTCTGTGCAGAATTCAAATGTGTCTGATAAGTTTTGTGGTCTGCGCCGACTCGCGGATATGATCTGCGCTGTGCTATCGTGTCTCTGGACCGGAGCAGACTGTGTGTGCTGCGGTTCGCATGACACTAATGTGAAACCAGACTTCATTAGCCTCAATGGAAAGCATATTTACACTGTCTTAATCAAGGCTTGTTCGAGATGCATCGGCGCTGCGCCGATCGATCGGCGTATGACATCAAAGTACAGAGAGAGTGATTCAAAAGCATAAGGAGTCATCTGCTCTCCAATTGCTCTCGCTGTACTTTGATGTCATATAGCGATCGATCTGCGCAGCACCAATGCATCTCGAACAAGCCTAATGTGAAGCTGACATCACACCGTGTTGAGTTGCTTTGTTTATTTGACATGCTGGGAGGATCGCGCTGCCTTTCCGCTATTGAGTTTAGGGAAGTATTTTGATTTTCTGTCGTGATTGTGAAAAATGTCACCATTGTAGGTCATTCATGTTGGATCTACATACTGTAAGTGTTTTTGTGTTATTTCTAGTTTGATTTTAGTGCTGTGTCGTTGCTAGGAAGTTTGTTTACTGTATTCACGTGGCAAGTCGCGTTTGTTCTCGTTTCGCTCTGAGTCAGTAAGGCGTGGCCTGCTGAACTAATTAACGTTGTATCAAGTGGGTATAAAACTGTGTAGTATGCCGCGGCAGCTCGTGTGAAGCCCGAAGAGTGTAAAGACCAGCGACTCTACCTGCGCGACTCCACCGAGCAAGGACACCGACAAGGCACTTGAGTATTGCTCTTTTCTTTTTCCTTCTTTCCTTCCTCTTTTATACAGTTTGTTCTTGTTTGTCTATCTTGCGACCTGTTTTAGATATGTGCTTCCAAATTCCCACTATTACTATCACTCGTAAATCGCGTGCCACACGTTGGAGGCAGTGCAATCATAACAACCTGCGTATTTTACCCATGTCATCTAGTACATTACTTTCAATTTCTATTGGTCTCTGGAATTGTCAATCTGCTGTAAACAAAGCAGACTTCATTACATCTATTGCTACTCATTCAGGTCTCCATCTCATGGCTCTGACTGAGACATGGATCAAACCAGAGGACACTGCCACACCGGCAGCCCTCTCCTCTAATTTCACTTTCTCTCACACCCCACACCAGATTGGGAGGGGTGGTGGTACTGGTCTGCTTATGTCCAATGAATGGAAGTTCAATCCTTTACCAGCTCTCTGTGACTACAGCTCATTTGAATCACATGCAATTACCATCACCTACCCTGCTAAAAATCGTCCCCCAGGTCAGCTAGGTAACTTCTTGGAGGAGTTAGATGTGTTACTCTCATCCTTCCCTGAGGATGGTACTCCCCTGCTAGTACTTGGAGATTTCAACATCCATCTAGACAAACCTCAGGCTACTGACTTCCACACTCTGCTTGCCTCGTTTGATCTCAAGCGAGTGTCTACTACAGCTACCCACAAATCAAGTAACCAATTGGACCTCATCTACACACGCTGCTGCTCCACTGATAATACACTGGTTACTCCACTACACACCTCAGACCATTTCCTCATCACATTTAATCTCAACCTGACCCCTAACTCAACACACACTCCACCACATGTTACTTTTCGGTGAAACCTACGCTCACTCTCACCCTCCCACCTATCCTCTTTGGTCTCATCCACACTTCCTCCCCCTAAACAGTTCTCATCATTGGACACTAACAATGCTACTGACACTCTTTGCACCACGCTAACATCTTGCTTAGATGACTTCTGCCCCCTCTCATCCAGACCAGCCCGCGCCACCCCTTCTGCGCCCTGGCTATCCGATGTTCTCCGTGAGCATCGGTCTAGACTCAGGGCTGCAGAGAGGAAGTGGCGCAAATCTAAAGATCCCACTGATCTTAGCTTCTATCAGTCACTCCTTTCTTCTTTCTCTACAAATGTCTCCAATGCTAAAACCACATACTATCACAATAAAATTAACAATTCTACTGATTCCCGCACACTTTTCAAAACTTTCTCTTCTCTTCTTTGCCCTCCTCCCCTCCCTCCCACATCAGCTCTTACAGCTGATGACTTTGCCACATTCTTCACACAAAAAATAACAACCATCAGCAGCCAATTCTCCACACCACATACTGACAATAACATCTTAACAGAAAACACACAAATTCTCCCCTCCTTCTCTATGCTCTCTGAGGCAGATATTTCCAAACTCATCCTTTCCAATCACCCTACTACCTGTCCGCTTGACCCTATCCCCACTCATCTACTTCAGGCCATCTCCTCCTCAATTGTACCTGCACTCACTCACATTATCAATTCTTCTCTTCACACTGGTACATTTCCCACAGCTTTTAAGCAGGCTATGATTACACCACTGCTTAAAAAACCCACTCTGAATCCAGCACTTTTAGAAAACTATAGACCGGTATCCCTCCTTCCATTCATTGCGAAGACACTTGAGAGAGTTGAGACCGCCCTGCTCTCAGTTACTGAAGCCCTGAGATTGGCACGAGCAACTTCAAAATCAACGGTACTCATCTTGCTGGATCTGTCTGCTGCTTTTGACACAGTTAACCACCAGATCCTCCTGTCAACCCTCATGTCGAAGGGCATCTCAGGAACCGCACTCCAGTGGTTTGAGTCTTATCTCTCAGGTAGGTCCTTCAGGGTATCTTGGAGAGGTGAGGTGTCCAAGCTGCATCATCTTGCTACTGGGGTACCTCAGGGCTCAGTGCTTGGACCACTTCTCTTCTCCATCTACATATCACCACTAGGATCTGTCATTCAGGAACATGGTTTTTCCTATCACTGTTATGCTGATGACACACAACTCTACCTCTCATCGCAGCCTGCCTGACAGCCATTTCTGCCTGGATGAAGGACCACCACCTTCAACTCAACCTTGCTAAAACAGAACTGCTTGTGGTCAGTGCCAACCCAACATTTCATCACAACCTTTCCATTCAACTTGGGTCGTCAACCATAACTCCTTCCAGGATGGTCAGGAACCTTGGAGTGGTGATGGATGATTGTTTAAGCTTCACAGATCATATTGCTACAACGGCCCGGTCCTGCAGATTTGCCCTGTACAACATTAGGAAGATCAGACCCTTCCTATCGGAGCATTCCACACAAATTCTTGTCCAAGCTCTTGTTCTATCCAGACTGGACTATTGTAATGTTCTCTTGGCAGGCCTTCCAGCATGTACTGTCAAGCCTCTACAACTGATCCAGAATGCTGCAGCAAGACTGGTCTTTAACGAACCGAAGAGAGTGCATGTCACACCTCTCTTCATCAGTTTGCATTGGCTGACAGTAGCTGCTCGCATCCAATTCAAGGCTCTAATGTTTGCCTACAGAACATCCACTGGCTCTGCACCTCTATACCTAAACTCACTACTTCAGACTTACGCGCCCTCCAGAAGCTTGCGTTCTGCAAGTGAACGGCGCCTTGTGGTGCCATCCCAAAGGGGCACAAAATCACTCTCACGGACCTTCTCCTGGGTAGGGTTGCACCAGCCGTTCATAAGTTCTTTCTTAAATTGGAACGTAAAGTCCACACTAGTGGCTTAGTAACTACTAGCTAGTTTGGAACTCTGGAATTTATTCGGTTGCACCATTTGTTCTTAAGGCAGAACGTAGCTAGTAGCTCGTAAGGTCTCCGTAAAGTAATGCGTAGTCGCATAATATGACGTTTACCCTCAGTAATCCTTCAAATACATGAGCAGAAGTTGTTGAAATTCCGTGAATTTCAGTTTATCCTTCATTCCGACTTATTTTGCCTCACGTAGCTAACAGTAAAAATAAGTTTCCATTAAATATAATAGCCTACTACTTAATCATGAATGTTTTTATATGTAAATAACATTCAGAAACTGTATTTGAAACGAAATTAATAAGGATCAATAAATAAATACTGATACAAAAAACATAAGAAATGACATTTATTGATTATGACTGATTTTATTTGACATGCACAACACGGAGTGATGGGACCGATGCGCACAGCGGCGCGCTGTTTAGGACGGGTTCGTGTTGAAGAGTGGCTAACAAAGTAATCTTTTCACATAATGTTCTCTTTCTTAAAATGTAAGAGAGTGTAAATGTCAGCAGCATCATATATGTGTAAAGAATGAAGTCTGTCAGGTAAAACAAGAGCTTATTGATGCAGTTCAGTCAGTCTGCTATTTTATTCCAACCGTTACTCCTGATAGGAGGCTTCCGTAAATATTTAGTGTACATGTAGAGTTACGCTTCAACTAAGTTTAATGGTGCAACACAAAAATATTTAGTAGTGCGTAAGTTGTAACTTTGTGCCCATTTACGTCAAAACTAGGCTACGTTGTAACTTACGCACAGCTGGTGCAACCGGCCCCTGGTCTGTTCCTGGTTGGTGGAATGACCTACTACGCTCTATCCGAGCAGCTGAGTCTTTAGCCATTTTCAAAAAACTGCTGAAGACATATATTTTTCGTCAACACTTGACCCAGCAATATTAGCACTTTTTATTTTACTTTTCTTTTTTCGATTTTCTATTCTCTTTCTCCATCTATTTGCGTATATTTAAAAAAAAACAAAAAAAAAAACGAGCACTTTGATGAAACTGTGACTTGACACGGCACTTACATACTGTTGTACTCATTTTGATTTGATTGCTTCTACTATTCTCATTTCTAAGTCGCTTTGGAGAAAAGCGTCTGCTAAATGACTAAATGTTGCATCGAGAATTGCCATAGTGACTCAGATCAACGTTCCAGGAGAAAACTGAACAATCCAATACGTTTGTTTGCAACTTGATCCCTCCCACAGAAAAAAAATTCCCAGCTGTTCTCACCACTCAGCTTGCATTAGACAGGAAGTGTGTGACTTTGTTGAAACCCAGAACTGCAGGGAAAAGCTCCAACTTCTTGCAGCAAGCGCTTTAAGAAGTGGGGAAAAATGGACCAGTCTATCTGACGGACTGTGAGTTTCACAAAAAGAGATGTGCCCTGACACAGTCTGAAGTGGTTTATCAGCAGCCACTGCCTTTTTGCCCCCTACCTCTGGCACAGTGGTTTGAGACAGTCCATGCCATCGAGATCCTGAGTCACCTTGATGAGCTAAAGGGTGTCATAACATCAACATATGGTAGCATCCTGGTTAACTTCAACTGATGTTCAGTGATAATAATGTGTATATGTATTTATATAGATAAATAAAAAGTTTGCTGGTGGCATTGTGGACACTGCTACATGGATGACCAATGTTGGCAATGAGTTTGGCCAAGTCCTAAACTGTGTCCTAACCACTGGTGAGGGAGCTGGCCTAGATGACTTGTGTCAGGGCATCATAAAGCAAAACAAGGATGCTGGGGAGCAGAGCCAGCTGTGATATATGTTGACCAGAACAGCTGCAGCGAGACAGGTTAGCGACCTTAAGTCTTTATCTAATAGAAATGTGTGTGCATTTATGCATTTCTTATTCATATTAGCAACCATGTTTCTGAATGAGAATATATCACAGATCTGCATGGTTTCAACTAATTTTGGATTACATGGCTTTTCTACTTTTTCTCTGGTGACTTGTGAGACACCATACGACAAACACTGCAGAAGAATGGCATGCATGGCTGTCGTCCATGAAGGAAGCCACTACTGAAGCCCATGCACAAAAAAGCCTGTCTAGAATTTGCCAGGGCTCATGTTGACAAAGGCGCAGACTATTGGGACTCTATACTTTGAAGTGATGAGACAAAGATTAATCTTTTTGGCTCTGATGGGTTCCAAAATGTATGGTGTTGCAAGGATGTAAAGTATGGGGTGGCAGTGTTCTTGTGTGGGGTTGCATGAGTGTTGCAGGTGTCAGGGAGTTGCATTTCATAGATGACATCATGAATTCACAGACATACTGTGAAATACCGAAAGAGAAGATGCTACCATGAGTCCGTGCCCTAGGTCACTAGGCACTCTTTCAACTTCATAATGATACAAAACATATATCTAAAGCTACTGGTTAGTTTCTAAGGAAGAACAGGATAAAAGTAATTCGGTGGTCATGGCCAAGCATGTCATCAGATCTCAACCCAAAATAACACTTGTGGGGAGTTCTGAAATAACAAGTTAAATGTTATTTTCAATCCAGGATCTGAAAGAGATGATAAAAGACAGATGTAGCTGTATGTCGTCAACTTGTTCAATGTCTAGAATAATTGGTCAAGGAGGTCATACAAAATATTAGATTTAGTTGAATTTGTTAGGGTGTAATCATTTTTGCAACACCTCATCTGAATTAAATGTATTATTTTTATTATCCTAAACATGTTAGGCAACCACACTCTTATGTTAATAAAAATAAATGTTTAAAATAAAACAAAGCAAATCAATCAACCCAGATTCAGTGTTACACTTTACAGTGAAATCAAGCTATGAATAGCTTACTTAAAGTATTTTAACATCAAAGTAATTCATAATTCAGTGTTTCTTTCAACTTTACGTCAGACTCATTTTCGTTTGTGTTAATTTAAATGCTGCATACCCTAAAGGGATAGTTGACCTAAAACCGAAAATTGTCTCATCATTTACTCATCTTCATGCCAAATTTCTAGTAATCCTGAAGACCTTGATTAGCTGGTTCAGGAGTGTTTAATTAGGGTTGGAGCTAAACTCTGCAGGAGTTTGACACCCCTATAGATGATTTATCATTAAGCATTTATCAACACAAGACTTCCAAAAAAGCACAACAAAACTGACTGATTTATATTTTATTATTTAATAGTTAAATCATATTTTTAGACAAGGCACTTCATGTAAAGTGAGCTCTTAAAAGGGAGCAAAGTTTTGAAATGACAGCTGTCAGCCCATGTCTGCTCATTGGTGTAGCCCATGTCTGCTCACCCTGAAGAGACCACCGATCCGCCACATATACAGAGAGAACAGGGGAAACTCATCTGCGAGAGTTAACGCTTTAGTTTCCAGGTGGATCACAAGCTCCTGGTTTACATTACAATTAGTGTCCTGTGCAAGCTGTTCCAGCAGCCAGAACATATAGAAGGAATTCTGATAGAGGATCCAGTCCATCTGATGCTGCAGCTCCTCTCTGGACCTCTGCACGAGACAAAACCCAGATTAAAAGGTTAGTTCACCCAAAAATGAAAATTATGTCATTTATTACTCACCCTCATGTCGTTCTACGCCCGTAAGACCTTTGTTCATCTTCAGAACACAAATTAAGATATTTCTGATAAAATTCGATGGCTCAGTGAGGTCTCTATTGCCAGCAAGATAATTAACACTTTCAGATGCCCAGAAAGGTACTAAAAACATATTTCTTATTTCATAGTTCTTGTCCACAGATATCATATGCTAACAAACTTCAGATGAGTAGTAACCACACAAGCACACTTATCTTAAGTCCTTTAAGTATGACTGAGCACTCTGGTCTGTGTGTTTATGAGAATGGGTTTACTCAATTTCATTTTGTAGTCAAACTTACCAGAAGTGAGCTAAATCCATATACTTTAAAAACAATTAGAGATGTCCTAAACACTAAAAATGATTAATAAATGAAGTAAATAAGGTTTTCTTTAAAGAGTCAGCTAGGGTTAGTTTGTAGTATGTCCTCATTTGGACAGCTAGAATGTGTGCATGTTAATCTTATTTTTGTGCTTTGAAACCATAAGAGTCTGATTCAGCCACTTGGGTAAAATGTGAAGAATGGAAACTTGTAGAAACGAGTAATTTACTGGATTGATGTGCAGCTTAACTATGGATAACTATATAGATAACTATAAGCATGGTTGTAACCATGAATGTTTGTCAGTAATGTTAAATTAGAAATAAATGTCACATTAGAAAATAAATTTATAAAATCATCTGCTGTAAATATTCATGATGAAACCTATATAATAATTGCAACTCTATCCCCCGGTTTCAAAGACAAGGCTTTAGCTAGTCCTAGACTAAAATGCATGTTTGAGCTGTTTTAACTGAAAGTAACTTGCACTTACATATCTTAAAATATGTTAGAGCTGTTGTTTTGTCTCAAGATGCACACCAGTAATGTATTTTTCTAGTATACGTTTATAAAAGCAACTTAAATATCCTAATTGAACTAAGGCTTAATCCTGGCTTAGGCTGTCTGTGAAACCAGGCCTATGTATTATATTCAAGTGATTTTATGTCAAAAGAGCAGCATCAAGCATATAAAGTGTTCATGGCAACCACATACATTGCAAGCTGATTTCCTATAGGGTAGCTCTAAAAGGGTACCTAGAAGCATAGAAATAGCATAGAAATAGATAAGCTTTAGCATAATTCATAGTAAGATGTACATATTAGGACATCTTCAGCATCAGTTCTCAGCTTTTTGGCTGGTTAGGCTGGTTCAATCAGGGATTCTTGTGCAGGGTACGCAGAGACAGAGGTCACAGATTGAAAACGTCAGTGTTATTGCCTAGAAATGCAATTCTTTCCAGAAGACCACACTGTAGACAATATCAGGGATTTTTTTAAAACGTTGCAGGAGTGGGGCAACAACAAAGAGCATCTTGTGTTACAACTGATGATGCTTACCGACATGAAAAAGACATTCAAAAGTGACACCACCTTCCCCTGGCAGTGGTTTGGGTGTTTTGGCCACAACCCTGACAGCATCATACAGTAGTGTTGGCCCCGTTCCTGTCCAGATGTGGGCCACACTATGTTGCTGTCTGGGAATTTAATCTGGCTATTTCTAAAGCTCTGAATAATCAGTGGGTGGAAACAGCTGTCGACATTTTGTGCAGGGATTTTCGAGAAGCTGGAAGAGAAGAGGAGAGCTTAGAAATAAACAAGTGGCCTTAAACATTCCTCAGAGGTCGCTCATCCATGTGTAGCCACTAGATGGGGATCAACAGAAAATGTTGTGCTGTACTGGCAACTGAGAGAGGGACATGGCATTTGTTGGCAAAGGATGCAGAAATTGCAGCAGTACCCTGAGCCTGAAGAAAGATTGAAGCTGAGGTAAAACTGTATCTTTCTGTGCCACTAAAAAAATCATAGGCAGATCCATTGCAGGGGTGAAGCTTGCATGCTGAAGAACTACCTCATCTTGGCTCAGAAGTATCTCTGCATTGCATTGCAAAGTGTTCCTTCAGAGAGGGTATTTAATGTCAGTTGACACATCCTCCCAGCTCACCATCCAAAGCTCAACCCAGAAAAGATACATAGGGATTGGTTTAAAATGTTAATTACTGATTATTTGTAATAATGTCCTTTTGCTCTTTAACCTAATAAATTTGCACTTTATTCTTTTGTCACAAATCAAGCCTCTGTGGCTCCCTCCGATCGCCCCCAGAGGGCGCCATCACCTGAGTACTGATTCCTCTCACGGACTTCATTTCCCATCATCCCGTACCTGGCACTGATTACACTCACACATGAATCCAATCCCATGGCATGGACTATTTAGCCAGGACTCTCACTCTCACTCTTTGCAAAGTTTTGTTTTGCTGTGGCTGACAACTCTGAGCGTTTATCCCTGTTTATGGTTTTTCTGTGTATGACCCTGGACTGTTTACCTTGTTACAATTCTCTGCTGCCTGCCTTTATTACTGTGCCCTGTCTGCCTGGATTACATTTATACTGTTTGCTGCCTGCCCTGATCTACTGCCTGGTTTACGATTACATCTCTGCTTTGCCCTGTTTATACCTGTCGTCGGTGATTGACCATTGCCTGTTTGTTCTACGAGAATATGTTAATAAAGCTGCACATGGATCCGAACTCAGTTGGCTCAGCGTTACAGCTTTATACATTTGTGTATTGTACATTTGTATTGTTTTATTTATATTTATTTGTATTTAAATGTGTGTATATATATATATATATATATATATATATATAAAATATTTATATAAATATTTATTTGTATATAAATTTTAATTTTTGTTATTTGAAAGAAAAGATATTAAACTTGTTATTAAGAGGACAAGTTTGTTTATCTTCTCAACCTGTTTTTCTAATGTAATTCAATACTGTGATAATACAGTATATGCAATAAAAGCTTAATCAATTAATGAAAATTAAATAGCATCAAATGCCTAGCTGTGAGTTTAATGTGCATTTGGTAAGAGTGGGCACCATTATGCTTTATGTTCACATTTGCATAATTTTTGTGGGCAGATGATTACAGTATTTCACCAGATTTGTAGTGAAATGCATTTGTAAAACTGTTTTCACAGAAACAGTATTTTTCCACCAAAATTAAAGCTCAACTGTAGTTTCCATCAAAATAAAAGCTCAAGGGTTAATCTCTTGCAAGTGGAGAAATTAGGACAAAAGTATTGTCATTTCCCTACTATAGCTTCAAGTAAAATAGTTTTACAAAATCTTGTGGAAAACATTTTATGGTCAATGAATGGCTTTTCTGAGGTAAATGTAATGATATAAGTGACAAAGATTACAAGCGCCGGCGCGCTCGTGAAGCTCAGACAGCGCGGATTAAGAACGCCGCTGCCTAGCATTCATCTGGCGAATCTCCGCTCTCTACCCAACAAAACGGACGAACTCCTTCTGCTCTCCCGGACAAATAAGGATTTTTCGAACTCGGCTGCTCTGTGCTTCACGGAAACCTAGCTGAACGACGCCATTCCGGACAGCGTGTTAAATCTGCTGGGCTTTCAGCTGTTTAGATCAGATCGCGACGCAGAATCAATGGGGAAATCGCGAGGCAGCGGGACGTGCTTTTACATCAACGAAAGGTGGTGTTCAGATGTAACTGTGTTAAAGAAGATGTGCTGTCCCAATCTTGAAACACTATTCATTAACTACAAACCTTTCTATTCGCCGCGGGAGTTTTGCTCGTTCATTCTGGTGAGTGTCTACATTCCTCCGCAAACGCACGTGAGCTCGGCTTTAAGGCTGATTTATACTTCTGCGTCGAGTGTACGCCATAGCTACGGCGTAGGCTGTGTGTAGCACGTGTAGCCTACGATGTAGCCTGACCTGCACCTCTTCAAAAATGTAACAACGCGTCAATTCTACGCGGACCGCAAGCACTGTGATTGGTCTGCTAGAACCCCTCCCTCAGGTCAAAAAACTGGCTCGGAGCAATCGGAGAAGAGCAAGCGTTTTCAACTTCCATATGAATGAAAAAACACACTGTTTCAGGGGACACATTCAGTCAAACTGCAACAAAAGTCGTTACCTATTTGTAAGCTTCTCTGACAACGTACATGACAAGCTGCTTCTTCTTCGGCTTTTGCCTTGATCCTCAACATGACCACGGACACTGCCTCCTACTGGTCTGCATGCACGTCGACGTGGACAACAACGCAGAAGTATAAATGAAAACAGATGCATAGCCTACGGCGCAGAGGCTCCAGCGTAGGAACGACACAGAAGTATAAATCAGCCTTTACAGATACTCGCTGATATGATCACAGAGAGTGAGCAACAACACCCGGACACTAATTTTAATCATTCTCGGGGACTTTAATAAAGTGATTCTCTCACGTGAACTTCCAAAATACAGACAGCATGTTACTTGTCCCACCAGAGACAGTAATACACCGGATCACTGTTACACAGCAATAAAGGATGCATATCACTCTGTCCCACGGGCAGCTTTGGGGCTCTCTGATCACTGTTTAGTTCATCTCATACCAACCTACAGGCAGAAACTGAAATCAGCTAAACCTGTAGCAAAGACTGTAAAGAGATGGACCACCGAAACAGAGCGGGCTTTACAAGCCTGTTTCGAATGGACTGATTGGAGTGTTTTTGAAGCTGCTGCCACCGATCTGGACGAGCTCACAGAGACTGTTACAGCATATATCAGTTTCTGTGAGGATTTGTGCATTCCTACAAAGACTCATTTAACTTACAACAACAACAAACCGTGGTTCACTGCAAAACTCAGCCAGCTCCGTCAGGCCAAAGATGCTCGCAGAAATGGGGACAGAGTCTTGTACAAACAGGCCAAATACACACTGGAAAAGGAGATCAGAGTGGCAAAGAGGAATTATTCTGATAAGCTTCGGAATCAGTTCTCTTCTAATGACACAGCTTCAGTGTGGAAAGGTCTGAAAGTCATCACCAATTACAAGACACCATCCCCCAGCTCTGTGGAGAATCAACAACTGGCAGATGATCTGAAAGAGTTTTATTGCAGGTTTGAAAAAACACCATTCACACCTCCTGTAACCCCCGTCTCCCCCACACCTGCAATTCAGTTCAGTGAAGATGACGTGCGCCAGGTCTTCAGAAAGAACAAGAGAAGAAAGGCACCAGGCCCAGACAGCGTTTCACCAGCCAGTCTGAAAACCTGCGCTGACCAGCTGGCCCCCATCTTCACACAGATCTTCAACAGATCACTGGAGCTGTACGAAGTCCCCTCATGCTTCAAACGCTCCACCATCATCCGTTCCAAAGAAACCCAAAATTACTGGACGTAATGACTACAGACCTGTGGCTCTAACGTCTGTGGCCATGAAATCATTTGAAAGACTGGTTTTGGCTTATCTGAAGGACATCACTGGACCCTTACTGGACCCCCTGCAGTTTGCTTACCGAGCAAACAGGTCTGTGAATGATGCAGTCAATATGGGACTGCATTATGTTCTGCAGCATCTGGACAGACCAGGGACTTATGTGAGGATCCTGTTTGTGGACTTCAGCTCTGCTTTTAACACCATCATCCCATCACTCATCCAGCCCAAATTAACTCAGCTCTCCATGCCCACCTCTGTCTGTCAGTGGATCACCAGCTTCCTGACAGACCGGCGCCCCTCAGGGCTGTGTTCTCTCCCCACTGCTTTTCTCCCTGTACAGCAATGACTGCATCTCTAAAGACCCCTCTGTCAAGCTCCTGAAGTTTGCAGATGACACCACACTGATCGGCCTCATCCAGGACGGTGACGAGTCTGCTTACAGACTGGAGGTTGAACAGCTGGCTGTCTGGTGCAGTCTTAACAACCTGGAGCTCAACACGCTCAAGACAGTGGAGATGATCGTGGACTTCAGGAGAAACCCCCCTGCTCTCCCCCCACTCACCATCATGAACAGCACTGTGACTGCAGTGGAGTCATTCAGGTTCCTGGGCACCACAATCTCCCAGGACCTGAAGTGGGACAACCACATTGAGTCCATTGTGAAAAAGGCCCAGCAGAGGTTGTACTTTCTTCGCCAGCTGAGGAAGTTCAACCTACCACAGGAGCTGCTGAAACAGTTTTACTCTGCCATCACTGAATCCATCCTCAGCACTTCTATATCTGTCTGGTTCAGCTCAGCTACCAAATCTGACCTCAGAAGACTACAGAGGGTAGTCCGATCTGCTGAGCGAATCATTGGTACAACCCTCCCCACTCTCCAAAAACTGTACTTATCCAGAGTGAAAAAAAGGGCAAATAAAATCACTCTGGACCCCTCACATCCAGCACACTCCCTCTTTGAACTGTTGCCATCTGGTCGATGCTACAGAGCTCTGAGCACCAGAACGACCAGACACAGGAACAGTTTCTTCCTTCAGGCAATCCATCTCATGAACACTTGACAAACACGGAACACACAACACTATTATAAATTATTTACTTAAAACACATACTTATTTATATTTCAAATTTGCACACATCATAACTGTACATACAAATTGTCTATATTATATATTGTTTTTTGCTTTTTTTGCACTTTGTCTATCTTGTATATTTGTATATTATTCTTATTCTTTTTATTATCTGTGTCTTGTCTTGTCGCTGTCACTCTGTTGCACTGTGGAGCTTCTGTCACTAAAACAAATTCCCAGTATGTGTAAACATACCTGGCAATAAAGCTCCTTCTGATTCTGAAGCTGCTTTACTGATGTCTTTCCGCAGTTGAAACCGATTGAGCGTTTACATGAAACGATACATTTAGGTAAGTTGTATTTTTCAACATACCTTCTGATGTTCATTCATGGTTATTTCATGCTTTAACTTGTAGTAAAGCTGAAGAGATGATCGGTTCACAAGCTGCTTGAACTGAGGCGGCTACAGTGATCTGATCTGAACTGATCTGATTGGGAAATCAGTATTTTCAACCCAGCCCTACAAAAAGCTTGAGTTGGGGTACTTCAGCTCGGACTTGACTCTGGACTAGAGTCCAACTTTTAACAAACTTGCACTTGTCATGGACTTGGATGTATTTTTACTCAGACTTGACTCGAGCCTTTGGGACTCGAAAAATGTTTCAGAGTGCAACCGAGTCCAGTGCTGTCTGTGAAATTTGACAGAAATGTCACTGGCCCGATTGTGTCAGTACTGCATTGTCACACAAATCTATCATTTCAATGTTTTTAAGTCTTGCCAGTTTAAACGTTCCAGTGATTTTAAATAGTTCAAGTGCAAAAAGTCAAAAAGATGCAAAATAGAACTGAATTCGGCACGCTGTATGAGACAGCGCATACCCTTACACAAAGAAAATATATTTCTTTATATATGAATAATCAATATATGAAATGATTTAAAGGTATATTGAAAATATACAAAATAATATATTGTGTTAATATATTACAACATATCAAATAATGCATAAGGAAATGCCGCTTTTCATATATTGAAAAATATGTGACCATATATGGTAACACTTTATATGGTCATGCAGAATAAGGCATTAATTTGTGCTTTACAAATACTTATAAACAGCCAATATGCAAGCTAATAAGCAACTAGTTAAAAGTGAGAATTGTTCCCCATACTAAAGTGTTACCCAATATACTTACTTATATATCATAATTTATATACTTTTACATTCAATAATACACATCTTAACATATAATATGTAATATAATATATTTCTTATATTTTAAATTTATTTACATTATATATGTTTCATATATAGCTAGTTAATAGCACAAACACACCTGCATGTACTACAGTATTTAGCAATTAGACAATCACTGTGCTGAAAAGTGTACAACCATTACTTTTTAAATAAAGTAACATAGTCTTAATGGTCCAATCATCAACCTAACCACATGCTCTACTCTTCAGCACAATGGTAACCCCAAAAACTCAGACATACCAGGCAGAAACTCTTTTATATGATAAAAAAAAACAATTAATATATTGACATATTCATTCATATTAATTTAGAATATAGACAAACATTATATTAGTGTAATTGTCAGGATTGGCAATATGTTTAATCTACCCTATATTAAACCATTCCTTTTTTTGTTTTCTATTTATAAGGCTAATAAATGTTCAACTGCTGGCTCATTATTTAGTAGAACGAAATAACTACATGATGTTTCTCTGTCTCTGTCATTCACTCTGATAAGCAGTTTAAATCAGTGCATTGACTAAATGCTGTCTGCACTATAAAAAAAATATTTTCATGATTTATCAACTTTTCACAAATCTTTTGTCAAATCAGCTTAGGTTCACAAATGTTCAGCAAACATAATATTTTAAGTTTCTGTTGAATCTCTTTCTTTGTATCATCTCAATTGTTTTGTTTAAATGAACTCAATTTTAAGGCAACCAGGTTATTTTATTTTCATTTTATTCTTTATTTGACAGAGACAATGGACAATAAAAAACTGCCCCAGAATTAGCTACAAAGCTAAATTTCATCTGCTGTCCCTGGGCAGGAGTAAACTAGGACTAAAGTATCAATATAAGAATATATAGGCCTACAATAAAATCCCCCCCATAAGTACAAGATATACACAATAAAATACCCCCACAAATACAAAATATATGACATACAACCCATCACTTAACCCCTTAACTGTCATGGTCCCACTAGCCGGACGCCTCCCAACCAGCACACCCATGTAGGCCCCACATGGGTTAGCCCAGATGAAATGAACACTACTCAGTGTGAACACTACAGGCTGTTAAATGTAACACTGAACCGGTGTTGGAGTTAATGAGATAATTAAGTGAGCAGAATCACCAAGGGACAGAGGAACAACAAGACTTCTGCCACAGCCTACGATGAAATCAACTGAAGATAAAAGACATTAAATATCTCAAGATCTGATCAAACAACTCCACAATCAGCATTACCAGCTTCACTTATTACTAACCAGGTTGACTTTATTTCTGTCATACATCTACAAAAGTTGTTATTGAGAATTATCAGAGGTTTAGATGTTGATGATTTGTTAAAAATAATAGTTTTGTTTGATGTCACCATTATCGAGGTCAGTGTTTGCTTTAGTTAGGCAGTTTTACTCTTTTTTAGTGTTCGTTTTTCTCTGGTTGTTGTAGGTGTTATGGCAAGAGCGACAAGAGAAAATGTGATCAGCTGCTGTCAGCTGTTTTATGATAAAAAATATAATTGTCATGTAGTGGTTTAATTCACTGATCTAATGACTGAGCTTTATATGAACAAAATGTTAACTTTGTGTTGGATCTCTTCAAGAAATACAACGATAAATCAGTTTTAATCAGAAAAGCTGAATGAGTTTTAAAGCAGTTGATTGCTCTTTACTCAATTTGAGCTATATATATATACATATTGAGACTACAAGCTAGCTAAAGGCGGCAAATTTAGCTTATTCGCCGTATTTTACAACTACTTTCCCGCTGACAAGTTGATGTGTTTATTCAGAGGAAGTGTGCAGAAACGAGACTCGAGCCGCCTGGCAGAAGCCCCTCTCATGACGCGAATTCGCGTCTGTTGTGAAGTGAATTTCACGCGCGAATGAAGCGAGTAAACTCAAAATGTTCAAGCGTCCAACTACGCACAAATAGCGTGATTTATTCGCGCAAGTCGCGTCTGGTGTGAACGCGTCCTGCTTGTGACCATGAAGTTATACAATAAGAAAAGTGAGAAAAAAATCAAGGAATGCAAAAACACTCAGCTTCTGTTGAAAGTTGACTCCGTATAAATTTAAAATTTCTAAGTTGAGGTGTCACTGCGCAGACTATTTTTTTAATGCTTTTCAAATGTTAAATGAGTGTCTAAGATAGCTCCAAGATATTTAAAATCAGACACAATTTGTAATTTTTTGCCATTAACTATTATATCTGGTAGGATCTCTTCCTTCTTTCTAATCTTAAAATACATGCAGGCAGTTTTCTGAACATTTAATGTTAGACAACACTGATTAAACCAGTCCGAGATTTTAGTCATGACAACAGATCATTTTTGTGATACCTGTTCATTTGTTTTATCATGTACATAAATCACAGTGTCATCTGCGTACATTTGAATATATACGTTAGGACAAGCATCTGGGAGATCATTTAAATACAAACTAAAAATATAATTTAGACCCCTGAGGTACCCCTGTGGAACAATATCTCATAGAAGATATATGTGTGAGCCTTGTCTAGTTTTAACCGCACTTGCTCAATAAAATAACATACAGCAGTTTCCGTCGAGTGCTGTTTACAAAACCCAAATTGCATATTCATTCATATTCATATTCACCTTTATTTATATAGCGCTTTTTACAATGTAGATTGTGTCAAAGCAGCTTTACATTGATAACTGGTACATTATTTGGCTGCACAGCAGCTCTTAAAGAATAGTGTCAATGCAGGCAGATCAAAGCACTGTTGAATATCAAATGTCAAGTCAAATGTCAAGTGTCCCCAACTAAGCAAGCCAAAGGCGACAGCGGCAAGGAACCCAAACTCCATCAGGTGACATCAGGTGGCAGACAAGTGGCAAATAGGTGTTTAAATGGAGAAAAAAACCTTGGGAGAAACCAGGCTTAGTCGGGGGGCCAGTTCTCCTCTGGCCAACAGTGCTTTGTTACGATTCAGGTTGCCATCGTAAGTCCAATAGGATCGCAACAGTCAAAGTATTTATTCCAATTCCATCCAATTGAGGATCGTATTCATCACGCCGGTATGGACGGTTGTTGAGGAACTATGTCGTGGCTGTCGCATAGGGCACAATAAGTTATTTTGTGTATCTAAAAAATTTACAATTTGCTCAGTTACTACTCTTTCTGTTTTTTTAGACGCTACTGACAAAATTGAGATTGACCTATAATTTGCTACATTAGATGGATCACCTGACTTGAAAACTGGGGTAACTATCCCAGTTTTCCAACAATTTGGAAAAACAGATTGTACAATTGATAAGTTTACAAAATGAGTAATTGGTGCTATAAAAAAAAAACCTTTTACAGTTGTTTTTTAAAAAATTACAATCTAAACCTTCTATATCTTTAGCATTAAAATTTTTCAAATCGTTTATGAAACTGTTGTTAAATGGAATGCAGGTTTTACTGAGTTAACAAAATTGCATCTAATTCCAAATTTATCAGTCAAACTTTGAGTCAACAAAATAATTGTTAAAAGTATCTGTAATTTCATCAGGCTTAAGTATTCTTCCTTCAAAATTTAATTCTAAACATTTAGTACATGAATTAGAATCTTTCTTTCTCAATTGATTAATAGTTTGCCATAGCTTTTTACTGTTACCTTTAGCCTCATTTAAAATATTAATAAAGTATTGTGCCTTGGCCTGCCGTAATGTCTTAACTACCTTATTTCTTAAACTATTAAAAAGAAGTCGATCCTGTCGTAGACCAGATTTTATAGCTATTTTTTCTAGCAATATCACGCTTTTTCATGAGCATCCATACTTGTTCAGTAATCCATGGTAAATTATTCTTTCTATGCCTATTTCTAACTAATTTTATATATTTATTTCTTATGTGCAGTTTCCAAATCTTTAGTAGATAAAAGGGATACCCAATCAATTTGTCCAAGCTCTTCTTCGAACGCACTCATATCCTTTTTTGGTATTCTAAAAGAATAGTTCTGTTCATTCTGTGCAGTATCATGATAAACAAACCTATTTTTATTTAACTTCCTGGATATGAGTGTTAAATTATGATCTGATAATTCAGTTAAAAAATTAAAAGTCTTTGTAATTCTATCTGGTTTATTAGTAAAGATAAGATCTAATAAAGTTTGCGAAGTAGCTGTAATTCGTGTAGGGCTCTCAATCAATTGTATAAAATCATGCAATTTAGTTATTTCCTTCAGTTTCTTTTTGGCCTTTCTATCAGACCAATTAAGATTAAAGTACCCCATAACAATACACTCTTTACGTGTATCAACTTCTTTAAAGAGATTTTTAAAATGATCATAGAATGAAATATTGGATGAGAGCGGTCTATAAACTGCAACTATAGTAAAAGACATTTGCTTACCTGCCTGTTACGATTGTGAGACACTTGCCTTTTTATGAGATCTCTCGGCTCGATTTTCTCACAAATGTGTCCAGGCAGATTTTCTCACAAATGCAGTTGAGCAACTTCCTCTTACAAAACAGCAGATGGCGCTATGCTAGGGGATCAATTTAGCGCTAGAAAGCAAACGCAAATCCTGGCAGTGGCAGGTCGCAGCGCCACTTCCGGTGGCATCCGGTGGAGTAGTTTTTTTTGTTTTGTTTTTTTTAAATAAAAGATTTGATTATGCATATTATATACCAGCAAGCAGATGTGACCAGAATATGAACCCAATAAGCTAAATTGCATAAAAGAACATACACACACAAAAGGAGTGTATGTACTGTATATACGCACACACGCACGCAAACACACAAACATTATTTACTCGATAAAGTAAATAATTCACTCAATAAAGTTTTAGCTAACCACGTTTCAGGCAATAAATAACACAATAAATCTACACACAATAAATCTAAATTTGAGTCCATAAGCAAATTTTCAAGTCGTTCATGTTTTTGGAATACACTTAGGATATTTAAATTACTTTAGAGTGGTTCACCGTTTGGAAGTATTGCAGCTTACAATGCCTCTCGCCGGCCGATACATGGTGACAAATCGAGGTAGCTCCTATGATACCCTCCGACAGCACGTCCGGACCACAGTCAGCCTCGGCTTGATGACCAGCAACCATCCGGTAACACCGCAGCTCACGATGCCCCTCGCCGGCCGATCCTTGGCGACAGGTCGAGACAACCCCTCCGACACATTCCAACAGCACACCCGGACCACAGCCAGCCCCGGCCCGACAACCTGCAGCCACCGCGGGCAGCCCAGGTGAATCTGCAGCACGCTCCGGCGGATCAAACATCGCAGGAAACTCAGGTGAATCTCCAACATGCTCCGGCAAACCAACCAGGTCGCGACTAGGCCCGATCCGACCACAGACATCCACCGGCGATAGTAAAACGCCTTCAGGTACAGCGCCAGAATCCGAAACAACACACTGAGCACCTCCAATGTCGCTAGGGCCTGGATTGAGCTGAATATCACCAACAAGGAGAAGCGTCGTCATCAGGTAAAGCAGTACCTTTCTCTGAGGCCACGTAGATCTCTCGCGTGTGGAATTCCTCAGTACACTCGGTGTTAACGCTTTTCCGTGTTTTAAAACAACGGAATACGATGCAAACTGGCCCAGTCCGCTTAAACAACCTGGTGACTGGGTCTCGTTGCCGCATGCACGGGTAGTCCAACAACACTGAACGAAAACATAAAGGAGAGCGAACATATATCCGAAAATCAAAGATCTCTGCATGAATTTCATCTTATGAAAGTTCATAAAAGCCTCAACATAATTAATCAACAAACTAAACGTCGCTAAAAGTCGCTTTCTTTTGTTTTAGTCCTAAGAGCAACTTTACTTTACTTTAAGTTAAACCAACAAATCATTTCTACAGTGTGATTGTGTCTTTAATAATTTCTGTGCATGATGTAAATATAATGCCACATCCACAACAATACATTTTAATTTTCAAATGAAAATAACATTTTCTAAAGTGTCTTCACGTTCCGTTTTCGCTGGAGGAAAACAATACTGTAATCAGAGGTGAATGCAGCCAAAACTTTACAGTGAATGCAAAACTGTCTGGTATCGCTCCTGCTAGGGCTGCAGCAACTATTCGATAAAACCGATAATAAAAATCATCGACAATGATTCTCATTATCGATTAGTCGGGTCTGCCCACCGTGCACGGAAAACTTCTGCCAGTCGCGTCAAGTTACACCACTGAATAACGCATTTCTATGGACAAAAATGCATCTAAAAATAGTGGAGGAAGCTGCTGCAGGAAAGTTACGTGATCCAAACTGCCCAAAACATGAGAACTTTGCTGCCGTACCCTGGGTGCAGCAGGCGCAATGATATTACGCAGCGTCTCTCACAAATGTCTCCACGGTTGCAAGGCACGCTCCCTGTGCAAGCAGGGGGTCACAGGCGTTGCGTAATATCATTGCGCCTGCTGCACCCATGGTACGGCAGCAAAGTTCCTTGATTATTACGCCGGAATGAGAGTATAGTTCCTAGCCATATCGGCCTAGAAAATCGCAACTTTTCATTTTCCGTCGGTCTTAGTACACGATGTAACTACAGAAGAGTCAAGTTTTAAATAGGAAAAATATCGAAACTCTTTGGTCATTTTTGAGCGAGATGCTAACGGTCTAATCAGATTCAATGAACTATGCTAAGCTATGCTAAAAGTGGTACCGCCAGACCCGGAGATCGGCTGAATGGATTCGAAAACGGTAAAACTCAACTGTTTAACTCTAGGGGAGTTGGAAAATGAGCCTATTTTCAAAAAAAGTGGAGTGTTCCTTTAAAGTACTGTTACTTGTTTATAAATCACTCAATGGCCTAGGACCTCAATACATTGCAGATATGCTCATAGAATATAAACCTAACAGATCATTAAGATCATCTGGATCAAGTCACTTAGAAATACCAAGGGTTGACTCAAAGCAAAGAGAGTCTGCTTTTAGCTGTTGAGCCAGCCACAGCTGGAACCAGCTTCCTGAAGAGATCAGATGTGCTCCAACAGTATTCACATTCAAATCCAGACTCAAAACATATCTTTTTAGCTATGCATTTACTGATTGAGCACTGTGCTACGTCCGAACTGATTGCACTTTATTTTATATGTATCATCTTTTTATTCTTTTAATTACTTTTCTTGTTTTTATTTAATTTTTAATGCATTTTATATCAATCTTTTATGTATCATCTTTCATCTTTTTATTTCTGACTGTTTTAATGCATTTTAAATCTTGCTGTCTGGTTGAAAGAGCTGGGAGAATTAGGAAGTACGCATTTGTTATCCCTGGATGGATAGATCCGTTTAGATCCGCTCTGACGGACAACAAAGTTGAGTAGAGTTATCCCTGGATGGAGCTATGGATAGAGTTAGTCCAGGAAGATTTGTCTGTAAGGGTACTGTTTAAACGCACAGCTACCTGACAAACATAAATATTTTTACAGTTATCCCTCCGCGTGAGGAAGATCCGTTTAGATCCGCTCTGATGGATAGATCCATTTAGATCTGCTCTGACGGACAACAAAGTTAAGTTATCCCTCCAGCGTGAGGAAGATCCATTTAGATCCGCTCTGATGGATAGATCTGTTTAGATCCACTCTGACAGACAACAAAAACCTCCCTGAAACTTCCTGACTCTTCCATCCAGATAGTGGTATTCTCTGTTTTTACTGTTATTTTTATTTCTTATGCATTCCATTTTTATTCTTATGTATTTGTTTCCTCTTTATGTAAAGCACTTTGAATTACCGTTGTGTATGAAATGTGCTATACAAATAAAATTGCCTTGCCTTGCGTTAAACTTCAAACTTTAATGAATGAGCGCCGGCGGGCGCACCCGTGTCAGAAAGACGAACACGGTAGAGAGGAAGACAATTAATATTCAACGCAAAAATATTCATTTTGCTGAAATATCTGTTGTTTAAAGTTACATGTAGATTTATAAGTCAACATGTCGTCGGCGCCGATAGCCTAGTGGTTAGTGCGCAGACACATGGCGCAAATGCGTTCACGGCGACCCGAGTTTGATTCCCGCACAAAAAGCCCATAAAATATAACTTAAAAAAAAAAGAAAAAAAGTCAACATGTCATTCAAGTATTTTATAAGAGTAGTAACTGTAAAGGGATAACATGTAATTGAATATAAATGTAAGACGTTACTTATAGCCTATTTACAGGATAAAGAAATGACAGTATGAGGTGATTGTGTCCAGAGTGAATGTGTTTGTTCCTGCAGAACATTTATCTTGCCTGTTGGTTAACACTGAGTTTGTGTTTTTCTTAATTTTTAATGTAGAGATTTAAACTATATTCACTATATACAGTGCTTAACAAATGTATTAGACCTCTGCCACCCAATGTAAGGTTTGTGCCACAGCTGTCCTCAACTATCAGTATTGGTGATTACTAAAATAATTTTTCATGTTTCTGTAATGGTTAATCCACCAGTATGTGTAAGCTCTTTAGTCACAGCAGTATTTCTAATGCTACAATATAATTATTCTTATCCATGGATTTTCGATTTTACTGTTTTACACAAAAGGCAGAAAAAGTAAAGCACTTTATAGTTGTTGTTGTTGTTGTTTTTTTTTTTTCAGATGCCCAATTACAGTCAATAACAACAGAGACTGTTATTAAGTTTTTTGGATATTATGTGTGAATAATGACTATTTAGTTTGTTTCAGTTTGTTATTTGCCAGAGTTTTTGACAGATTCCTAAAATATTTGTGTTCTCTCTTTATTATGACAGGTAGTCTAATAAATTAAGCACTGTGTGTTTTCATAGAATTTAATTGGCACATTTGTTTGAAGTACATTGGGCAGGATGTGCTGTGCAATAGTGTGTTTTTTGTCAATAAAAAAAATAAAAAAATAAAAATTTGGATTTTTATCCGATTAATTGAAAAAATAATCAGCCAACTAATCGATTATCAAAATAATCGTTAGTTGCAGCCCTAGCTTCTGCATCACATTATGTAAACAGCATTTATGACAAAGAACTGCAGATGCAGATATAATGACAGTCTATCGATAAACACACACCTTTTCCTCTGCTTCTGACGCTGTGTTGACAGGGAGGAGCCGAAGCCTGCCACCGTTTTCAGGTTTAAAGGGGAATGAATTCGTTTACAGATTACGGCGCTAATCACTTTGTGAGGATACGCTATAGCTTAAAATATAGAAGTGCCGGTACTGCATACCAGTCCGTACTGGCCCACTTCGAACACTGTTCATTTCTAAATATTTTTATATGTATCAATATATAGCTATATGTGGTCAATGCATGTATTGCAGTATATTAAAAAATAAGCACTAGATTCCCATATATGGAAAAGTATTATGTAATATATCGCATTATAATTTGCAGTATATTCCCATATATTTTTGTTACATAAGGGTACACCCGAAGCATGCCCGCCTTTCATGTCTTAAAATGCTTCTACACTGTGAAATACACACAAACATATGTCAAAAATGCCTTGGTGCGTATTCACGTAAACACAGACAGTTATGTCTTAGATTAAAGTAAACAGTTGGTGGAAAAACCATCAGATCTTAAAGTGAAAGTCTGTGTCATTATTGTTAATCAAACAACAAAAGACAGAGAGAAAATAACTTACTGAATATTCAAACTTGACTGAATATCTTTGTAACTTTAATAAGAATCAATGCATATTTACACAGCGTAGAATATGCAGTGTTTTATTTTAACATTTGATTACTTCATTAAATGTATGTCCTATTTCATTAATTTCATTATTGCTTGTAATTAGTAACTGTTTACAAGTTTGTACTCACAATTTTAGTTTTTGCTGTAGTAATGAGAGTAATAATTTAAAAAAGGTGGCAACTTCTAATTTCAAGGCCAATGGAAAAATAATGTTCCTTTTCAAAGGGGAACTCACACTGTGTCCAAGGACTCTAATGGGGGAACGCCTCAGCGTGACCGGTGTCTGAAGAACGTGTTTAAATGGGTCAATTGTATTGGCCAGAGACAGCCTATGAAGTCACTACTAGTGTGATTGTGAGGTATAAGGCACCTAGAGAACATGTCATCCTCTTCATGTTCAGGGACTGTTTTGTTTGAGTGTGTGTGGTAAGAAAGCAATTTATTATGGCTTGTGAACCTATGCGTTTCAAAAAGTGTGTGGATCCGTGTCCAAGGTTTTTGACACCTGATGCTTGGACGAGGAGCACGCACGCTTAGTCCTCGAGGCGGCTTTTTGCATGCATTGTGAGAGTTTTCCAATGAAAAAGCTCTGTTCTCGTCTGTCCCTCTTCTCAAGGGAGGGGCGACAGGCACCTGTACCCCGTGGCTTGGGTCCTGCTCTCACTGAGGCGAGGAGGAGACTGAGATTATGGGGGTCGCAGGTAGAGCTCGGTGAGGAGTTTGAGAGAGGTATAAATCTCTTGCGCTCTTCAGCAGCTGATGAGAACGAGCTGCTGGAGGAAGCCAGTGCTCTGCTGGCGTCAAGCCAGGACGAGCAGGAAGTGGCTGATGAGGGTGAAAAGGTTGAAATGGCTGAGACCTCAGCCTCCCTACCCTGCGTATGTTGAGCTGCAGGAGGTTATGGAATGCGCTACGGCCAGACTCGATCTACTGTGGAAGCGCAAGAAGGAGGACGCCGCTCGTGGAAGATTAGATGAGCGGTTCCTATCTGGACATAACCACCCAGCTCCCGTGAGCCTGAAGTTTTGTTTGAGGAATGGATGGACACAAGAAAGGTCTCCATGTGCACATATAATATTTGATTTGAACTCTGGATTGAAGGTTGCAAAAATGCCTGGAGAACTTGGGTAAAAAAGACTCCTGAGTAAAAATTGTGCAACCTAGTGTCACAAAAAAAGACTTGTATATATGTAGTATCAAGTTTGAAGTGTTCAAAAAATGACACCTTGCACTTGAAAACAGCACATTGTGTTATAATTTTACAGCTTAAAAAAAAAAGGAAAAATATGTGAAAACAACCTATTTCAGCTTCAGGTTCTAAAGGATTAATATATGTATGGTTTGATATGACTCTTATCTTTGGTATTTCTTACCCAATACATTTTACATACAATTTAGTTTTAAAATACTGTCATTAATGTATTTTAAGGTGCTTCAGTAATATTGTCAATAATACTGTAACGTACTAATTTCAGTTTCTTTAGAGAAATGCATTAAACTAAAATACTGAACTTTTCCACTAACAAACAAGTCCCTCAATAGGAAGAATGTTTTGATATCTATATGTGTAGTGTGTTGTAACCTACCTCACAGGTTTCCCATAGCTGCTGGGCAAGCTGAATGGTCTGAGACATTAAGAGTTGAATAAATGGAGTTCTCAGGACACAACTTCCTCCCAGAGCCAGCAGACACTCTGACAGCAAACCCTGAACTGAGAACTAACAGCAGAATGAGACAACATCAGACAGATCGGCCTCTCTAGATGATACAGTAATGAAACTGAAATACTGAAAAATTAAATAAACAGACTGAAATTACTAAATATAAGATTCATATATGAGGGAATTAAAATGAGGTTTAGGATCATGAGAAAGCTACTGGAAAAACTGTGCAAACTTTTGATAATGATAGGCTTAAGTCTTACACCAAATGTCAGGCCTACAGAATCTGTGCCCACAGAATTCCACTGAATTGGAATACCCATTATCCACAAAGCATGTATGGCACGTAGCCTGAGTTTATTTGTGGCCCTAAGCTGTCATATTTAAAACATTGTTATGGAGCATGTTACCAAATTTTACTGCTGCTACCACTGATATACAGTAAATTAAGCACTTTAACCATATTATGTTTCTAAAGAAGGACTATGAACGCTGTCACACACAAACATTTTCTAGGTCAACGGCACCACTCTCCCTTTCCTGTGAAGCCGTGGTCACACTACACTTTGAGAACACAAAATTTCTATGGACACTGCAACAGTCATAATATGAGGCGACTCACTTTTTTTTAATAATACAACATATAATTCATCCAAAATATAAAAATATGCAACATATTCCACTTTACTGCTGCAACTCTTCAGATTTAAAGTTTGCATTATTTTAATTCAGCTAGAAGTCACACCATGATGCATTAACCTTCTATTTGTCACACTGGCAGAGTTCACCAAACTTGAACTTTGGAACACAGCAAAATTTGCATGAGCATGTTTCTCCTGTCTCCAGCTTGTGTGAATGGAAGTCAATGGAACGAAAAGTGTAGTTTGACCACCCCTTTAGAGTTTGAAATAGGTTCTTACCACTCATTGATGCACTGTACTATAAAAAAAGACAACAGTAACTGTATTCAAATACATTGCAGAAGCCAGATACTGACATTATTGGATGACAATTGAACTGAGCTGGATGATGACATCACTGATTTCTACAGAACTGCTTTACAGAAGAATTGAACTCATTTCATAATTGAATTGTTATAATCATTGTTATAATCATAATTGTTATTGAACTGAACTGAAACAACACTGAACTGACTTCAGCTGAACAATGAATGATACTATTTTCTTTTTAGAGCTGTTTTACAGCAGAATTGAATTCTGTATGTATCATTGAATCATTATTTTCCTGTTTATTACAGTAAAGCTGCTTTGAAACAATCCATATTGTGAACATGAATGTTTATAGCTCAGCAAGCTCAATTTTACATGTTGTAGTGGCCAGAAACGCTAATTCATAACTCATGAATGTGTTGTATGTTGTCGCAAAGAGTTCTATACTGTAGCATGTCAACATGTTTACAGCTAATGGTCTAATGACACCAATATTTAAAAGTAATTCTATCACTCCCTTAAGTATGCAATTTTGTTGCCTTCACAGTAAAGCAGGATTGCACAATATGTCAAAAACAAGGCTATGTACTTGCAATTGTTTGGCCAAGAATGTGCTTGTGCAATGTCAGCAAGAGGATGGAAAATGAAAAAACAACTTGACTACTATTTAAAAGTTGACTTCCAGGGCCACATACAGATGTGTCTGGCAGATGACACAGAGCAACCTCAAAACTGTTTTCTATGAAAGTACACATGCCAATTTGTTTTCTGTAAAATGCACCCAGCCACTCACATGCTGCAGTTTTCATTAAATTACAATATATTTGTCCCAAATCATAGATAAGGGTTGAATGACACATCTTTATTTCAAGATCGCAATATAAAAATGCAAAGATATTTATCGTTGGTGTAAACAATATGATTTGTGATATAATAGTTTTTTCTCAGACTGTATTTATAATGTATAATTTACCCAAACATGTAAGTTCTGTCATCATTTACTCACCCTTATGACATTTCAAAGATTTTCGCTCAACTTTCAAACACAAATGAACATATTTTTTATGAAACCTGAGAGATTTCTGTCCCACCATTTAACCCTTGTGCTGTGTTAAGAAAAACCCTATCACACTCGTGGTGTTCCCGGTCAAAAATGACCGTCCTGCAAAAAATTGCTTATAAAACTCTCGTTATGCTACCTTATCACCAAATATTGGATTCAATCTTTTTGTCAGCTTGTTTTCTTTCAATTAGGACAGGTTTTGTATTTATTTTTGAAACTGTTTGAGCGTTATTTGTGGATAATTTTGTCAATTTTACATAAAATATGAAAAAAAAAAAAATTGCACTGTTTATCACACTAGTGTGCTTTAATATTTAAACAGGAACTTTGTTTTGAAATGCTTTTAGTTTGTTTTTATTTATTACAAAATGGCACAAAGTCACACTTGTGGTGTTCCCGGTCAAAAATGACCGGCCTGCAGAAAAATAACTTTACTTGTTATGCTATTTTATTAGCAAATATTGCCAAAATAAAAAAACAAAAACAAATATAAAATAAATAAAAAAAAACAAAATAAAAACATTTCAAAACAAATTTCCTGCTTAAACATTAAAGCACACTAGTCTGATAAACAGTGCAAATTTTTAAAATCTTTTTTGTAAAATTGACAAAATTATCCACAAATAACACTTTTTTCACTACATAAGCTCAGATAAATAAGGCGTATGATCGATCAGTTCCAAAAAGAAATATAAAACCTGTCCCAATTGAAAGAAAACAAGTTGACAAAAAGATTGAATCCAATATTTAGTGATAATGTAGCATAATTATATGATCTATAAGCAATTTTTTGTAGGCTGGTCATTTGACCGGGAACACCACAAGTGTTACAATGTGGAAAAAAACCCACAAAAATTTACAAAAATGATCAAGACATTTTTGGGAAGTTGGGTGAGTAAAGTCAGTAAATTTTAGTCCAATGCGATAACATTAACTAGCATTTTCGGGTACGGCAAAGTCCTCTCCGGGTCAAAATGACCCGAGCACAACATGAGGGTTAAAGTCCATTCCTCTAAAACTTAAAGATCCAAAAAATGTCATAAAGGCATTGTAAAAATAATCAATTGAGTGGTCTAATCCAAATCCAAGTCTCCTGAAGAGACACAATGGCTTTATATGATAAAAAGATTTACAATGACGCGCATACTCTAGTAAACACGGACGTATGAGTGACGCATGAAAACAACATGAGAGTGAGTAAATGAAGAATTTAAATTTTTGGATGAACTAACCATTTACAGTTTGGGAATAGTCAATTTGACATGATTTCTTGCGATTAGAACTATGATTGATTGCACTGATCATATGAATCGCATACGCGATGGAACAGCACTCCTCAATGTGAAAGCGCAAACATCATTTAAATCACCATATCACATTTAATTTTAGTAGTAGTATGATTATTCAAAGCACTTTAGATGATTTATTCTTATACGTATAGTGCATTAATAGTGGGAGAGGTGGGACATAGTGAGCACCGGGAGATTCTGTGTAATTCAGCCTTACTTCCATGTCTTTTTTCCACCGCATACGCAGTTGGTGCTTTTGTATAACAGGGACTTAACCAGGGCTTAATAGATTCAGCGAATGCCTGCACTGAAAGTGCCAGTAGCCTACTGAGTGAGGAAAAAAATTAAAGTTTACTGAATGTTTACGGAGTTTCAATGACACTTCATTAAACTACTATATATAATGTTGAATATAATGTATAATAATGCAATGGGGGAATATTTGTGTGTCCTGATAATAATAAAATAATACAAATATTATTTGAATAATAATAAAGTAATAATAATAAAAAAACCTCTCTTTTTTTTATTTTGGCTTAAAATACCACGATAGTATTGTATTGAGAGTTTAGTATCGTGATTTGTATCGAATCGTGACATGAGTGAATCTTTACACCCCTAATAAGAATGTGAGTGCAGAAAGATCCATCTGGTGTGCATTACTTATGAGTTGTCCTGGCCCACTTGTCACCCGGTCTGTGACCGACTTTATCCACAGTACACAAACATCTCTCTTACCGCATTGAATTGCTGGTTGGTTAGTAGTAGACTGATCATCTCATTCAACAGATCTTCCACTTTGCTAAAATGCTGCACTGAACACCCATGACGTGTTCCTCCTAGACTCAGGGTCTGTGCCACCACCTGTGTTGCATGATGCAGCTGCTCTGGGTGATGTAGAGGCTGTCCAACATGTGCCTGCCTGAAAACCTCCACCACGGAATCCAGCAATTGCACTACTGAATCCCAGACCACGTCACCATCGCGACACAGAGACGGCTCACAAACTCTGCGCAAGCCACTCAGACACTGTAGAAACTGCATGTGTTTTAACATCCTGTGGTCCTGGCACCACTGCCTGTCCTGGAGGGGAAAGTTCTGACTGTTTGGAGGGGTTGGAGGCAAACATGGTCCCTTAGCAATGTATATTTGTGTTTCTGAGCTGTTATCAGTGTCACAGCCAGAGTCACACTTTAACTGCTGCGGGTCGTCCTGAGAGAGTGCTTTGGCAATCTCTTGACCTGTGAAAGCAAAACACAGCATATCAGTATCATTCTATGATAATGAGACCTGTGTCAAGAGCAAACATCTCGACTCATGTTATGAAATAAATAGATGAAACATTTGTCCTTTGTCCTTTACTCTTAGGGTGTTTTCACACCTGGCTCACTTGTTTCAGTTCGGTTCATTTAGGCATATATGAAAATGGCAATCGCACTCAAATCTGCACCAAAACAATAAGTCTGAGATCACCTGAACAAGGTGGTTTCGACCAACTGAGTGGTTCGGTTGTGTTGAGCAATCAATCAATGCAATCAGACCCAACGGACCAGCGAAGTAAGTTGTCATAATTCATAATGGAAAAATGTGTTACGTAAAAAGCAGCAGTGTCTGATTTTGTGGGCGAGCACATTAATTATCACAGTTAAATATCTAGTTCAGTCATGAAACTCTAGAGGCCTAGATCTGCTACGGGGTTTATGTATGTGTATTTATGCAGCAGCAGCATATCTTACATGCTCACAGCAGCATGTCTGTGTATCTATTAGCAATAGCAAATCCATACTTGGACGTTTCACACTGCACATTCCTAAACCCTGGGTTAACGTTCTTATTTACATTTACAGTAGATTTGCTTACTTTGTGTCACATTTCTTTTTACGTGTGTTTGCAGCATTAAACATTATAACCAATCACACAAGTTTTAGTTGAGCTTATGAATACAATGTCCAATCAGAAGTATTCTCCTCTCCACTAATAAGCTCAATTCATATGGATTAGTTTTACAATCTCTTTATGAACTTTTTGAAGCGTCAAAGTGGTAGTTGCATAGCTGTCCATGGAGGGACAGAAAGCTCTCAGATTTCATTAAAAAGATCTTTTTTTGTGCTCTGAAGATAAAGATGAAGTCAGTTATCAGTTTAGCCATTATTGTGCAGCAAAGAAAGATACTTGTCATCTTTTTTATTTTTTTATTTAGCCATTTTCATATTTGAAATGGCTAAATGCTGCAAACAAACAGAGTCTATGCAGTTTTCAACTGCTTTACATTATGAAAACTGGTAAAACCTTAAGAAGCTTCTGTCAAAAGTGAAGTGACATGTGAAGGCCAAGTATTGTAACCCATACTCGGAATTTGTCCTCTGCATTTAACCCATCCAAGTTAGTGCACACACATTAGGAGTAGTGAGTAGTGAACACACACACACTGCAAAATGTGGACACACACACTCGGAGCAGTGGGCAGCCATTTTTTTTATTGTTTTTATTTTATTTTATTATTATTATTATTATTATTATTTTTTTTTTTTTGCTGTGCCACCTAGGGGAGCAATTGGGGGTTAGGTGACTTGCTCAAGGGCACCTCAGTCATTTCCTGCCGGTATTGAGAATCAAACCTGCAATCTTCATGTTCCCCGTCTGACTCTCTAACCATTAGGCCACAACTGCCCCCAAAAAAGCTAAAAACATAATTCCAAAAACTTTCTTCTTTCAGATGAATACAAATCGGAGTTATATTAATCACCCTGATGCTCCTAAACTTTGTAATGGCAGTGCACAGAAACCACTTGTTTGAAACTCAAGAAAGTGCATCCATCCATCATAAACGTACTCCACATGGCTCTGTGGGGTTAATAAAGGCCTTCTGAAGCGAAGCGATGCGTTTATGTAAGAAAAATATCCATATTTAACACATTATAAAGTAAAATATCTAGCTTCCGCCAGCTTGACCTGACGTCAGTTACGCTTTTTTCGTAAGTTGAATACGGAAGGCGGTCTGGTGGAAGCTAGTTATTTTACTATATAACGTGTTAAATATGGATATTTTTCCTACACAAAACGCATTGCTTAGCTTCAGAAGGCCTTTATTAACCCGCCGAAGCCGTGTGGAGTACGTTTATGATGGATGAATGCACTTTTCTGTGTTTCAAACAGGTGGTTTCTGTGCACTGCCATTACAAAGTTTAGGAGCATCAGGGTGATTAATATAACTCTGATTGTATTCGTCTGAAAGAAGAAAGTCATATACACCTAGGATGGCTTGAGGGTGAGTAAATCATGGGGTAATTTTCATTTTAAAGTGAACTAATCCTTTAAGGCAAGATAACAAAGAAAAAAATACTTTTCAGGACAAATAATCAGTGGGGCAAATATCATGACGATTATTTTTAAATAATCGAGAGAGGCAGAAATCGTTATCATGATTAAAATATGATTAATCATGCATCCCTTTTCTAAAGTCTGTTTAATCTGGATGAAATGATTCTGTACCGTTTGTCACACTGTAAGAAATCAAACAGATTTTCAGTGGGGTAACTTGAGTCTGTAGAATATACCTGATCTTACTAAGGCAGACAATGAGCTGAGGCCCTGTTTGCATCTGGAATTAAGATGCGTTTTTAGTGATCCAATCAAAAGTGATCAGCATAGTTGCATTGCTGTTTCCACCAGGATTAGCATGCATCTCATCTAATTTTGTCAAAAATCTTCCCTCTTTGTCACACACTTGATCACTTTCATGGAAAGCCACAGACAAATACAAACGAATGGACATGCCATGTTGCACAGCTTACAAGCAAACAGGAAAAGACACAAATGAAAAGGATAAAGGCAAAAAACGATTTCCATTAGAGTCTGTGTTTTTGGTACAATGAGGTGTTTCTGAGTCTATTTCTTTTGGTGCACTTTCTCATAACATGTCCCATAACATGTCCCATGGTGGAGGCAGTGCTTCAGTGCTTCTTAGTGGCATGATAGCCACTAAGAAGCATCTAGTGCTTCTAGGACAGATAGTATTTCTAAATCTAAATATCTAAATATCAAGAAAAAACACAGATATTAGATCAAACAGTGCAGACGTGGAAACTGTTTGATCTGATATCTGTGGTTTAACAGAGAATTCTGTGACGAATGTAACCTAAATGCTTCTCACAAGATTTCACAGCGATGTTATTAATTCTGTGGTGAATTCAAGCGTTTTCTTCCCAGTGCTGTGTAATCTGAAAACCATGAGAAACATTGTGCCACTAACACTAACAGAAATAACTTGTGGCAGAAATGGTCTAATGTTTTCGAGTGCTTTTAAGTGCTTCACACAACTTTTCCTAGCACTTCAAAGCTTTAAATATTGCCCAATTTGAATGTTATTTTTAATGTGATGTCCAAAACATTATTTGTTCATCCTTCATAGTTTGTCCCCATTTATAAAACTAAAAGTTTCATGATGTAGGAAAGCAAACACTTATTTAGAAATAAAAAAGACAATAAATTACCACTGTAGTAGATGCTGCAGAGGAGCACTTATTGGCATATTAGCCATTTTCACACCCTAGTATATATTTTTAATATTAATTATTAACAAAATAAAAGTTAATATTATCTGCATCTCAACTCAAGCTCAGTGCTTTTCTGTCAGTGCTGCCAAACCAGGGGCTGGTGCCACCTTAGAACTTAAAGGGTTAGTTCAACCAAAAATGAAATTTCTGTCATTAATTACTCACCCTCGTGTCGTTCCAAACCCGTAAGACCTTTGTTCATCTTCAGAACACAAATTAAGATATTTTTGATTAAATCCGATGGCTCAGTGAGGCCTTCATTGACAGCAACATAATTAACACTTTCAGTAGCCCAGAAAGGTACTAAAATATATATGTGACTACAGTGGTTCAACCTTAATGTTATGAAGCGACAAGAATACTTTTTGTGCGCCAAAAAAACCAAAAAAACAAATAACGACTTTATTCAACAATTTCTAGTGATGGGCGATTTCAAAACACTGCTTTATGAAGCTTTGAAGCTTTACGAATCTTTTGTTTCGAATGAGTGGTTCGGAGCGTATATCAAACTGCCAAAGTCACATGATTTAACTTGCTGTTAATGGAGGCCTAACTGAGCCATCAGATTTTATCAAAAATATTTTAATTTGTGTTCCGAAGATGAACAAAGGTCTTACGTGTGTGGAACGTCATGAGGGTGAGTAATTAATGACATAATTTTCATTTGTGGGTCAACTAACCCTTTAATGGCACCAGTGCTACTGCCCTCAAATGTTAGTCCGGAGCCCTGCAATGGTTCTCGAGGTCAGAAAAGACAATGTTAAAAGAATGTTATCTGTTGTATATTATAACTGCAAACCAACAAGAAATGCTGTAAATATTGCCGCAAATTCATTTTAGACCACAAAAATCAGAAAAAAGTCCCGCAATATCCCAAAATGCACATAAAAATAGGTGGATGGAAACATAGCTATTGACAAGTTTTTCCAGCTTTCCATGCTGTTATACGGTAGGAGGTGTTGTTGTCTTCTGAAACAGTACAGCATCTCTGTGTATATGTACTTTTGCGTCCATTCCTCTTTTTTTTTTCTTTTTTAAACAAGAAAACAAAAAAACAACAACAAAAAAACAGAAAACCAGAATATGGAAGACATGGTTTCTTTAGTGATTTTAACACTAATGAATAGTATAAGCAGATACAAACTAATTTTCTTCATACGAGATTCCTAAAATAATATAAATTATATACAACTTGCTTTTTAATATATATAAAAATGCTAAATTTAATTTCTAGCGTTTTTGCATCACTACACAGATGCTCTAGCACCTTCTTACTGACATGAATGGTAAACCCATTGTGAAATCTCAATGGGTTTCTCAAAATGTCTTAATAAATATGCATGCCTAAAAAAGATGTAATTGATTAATTTAATTCTGATTCATTAAATTATTATTATTTTTTTTTTACATTTATATTTTTACCCTCAACCCATTTCTAAACCATATAAAAATTGCCTTTTGGATAGCGCTTTATGCTTCGAGTTCCCACTTGTGATCCCCTCCGATCCCATCCCTTTGCTTTCTACTTTTTATATGAATAAAGGCCAAAATGACTTCTAAATTATTGTGACTGTACTTTTACCTGGCTGTTAGGCATTTTATATTGTGTAGGAGTTGTGTTATGTGCTAGCTTAAGCTGGCTTTTCAAATTAAAAATCATACCCCAACATATGTCATGATGAGGAATTTATGCCCCAATATATAATTTTCATAAAGACAAAATTCCCATGCCCTTTGCCTCAGTGGAGGTCTGATATGAAAGGTTTTTCATTGAAAGCAATTATGTTACTGGCCACGTCGCTGGGCGCGTTTGCCATCAGTATAGCGAGTGACCGCATTTTTGGACATGCGGCAGTATCAGACCCCTTGTGAGTTGGGTGAGAATGGGTTGAATTTTTAAAGAGACCAAGAGGAGAGCAATCATGACCATGTTGGGACTGGTGTTCCTGCAATGCCCGTTTCAGTTTTAAAATCAAGTCATGTATTTCCATGGTTCCAGAGACATGACCCTTGTGCAGGTGAAACATTTTTTTGAAATCTAGCAAAAGAAAACTTGTAAACTGATTTTTTTTTTTTTAACTTTAATCTTTTCATTTTTTTATGAATATGCAATATTCATATTGCATTGGGGGGGGGGGGGGGGGTTCACACCATGGTTAAAAAAGGGAAAAAAAAGGAATGGACGCAAAAGTACATGGACCTTTCCTGATCCAAAAACAAGCAAAGTAAAAGATCTGGGTATACCGAAGGAGCGGATGGAAGCATTGCTGACGCACATGTAATCCAAAGTGATCATCAAACATTGAACAGCATATAAATCAAAACTGTCTAACTTTACCGAATGAAATGTCGAGTCAACCCACAAAGAGATAATGACTGTGAAGCTTTGGCAGTGCTGATAACCTCTGATGGATCTATTCCATCTATATTTTGATCATCGCTCTGAATCCAATCCCGATTAACTTGATTTTACTTGAACTTACTGACATTCAAGTGCTGATAAAAAAAGAATGATGTAGCAACTCATAATGTAATAACTGCACATATTGTAAAAACTGCACATAATGTAATAAGTATTACATTATTGTAATAAAATGTTCATAATGTAATAATTTTCTCAAAACGTAATAAAATCTTGAGCTCATAACAATTTTTACATTATGAGAAATTTATTACATTATAAACTCACCAAAAAACATTGTCATATTGTCATAATTGTAACAGCTTTTAAAACACAAAACAATACCTTTACAGTAGCTACATTTTTAAAAATCTAAATCCAGTCTGAAACTACCTGAAAAATGCAACAGATTTAAATGTAAAATTTAAATTTTATTATTATATTTTTATTAAACAAAGCATAAAACATAAAGCAACAAAAACTTTCCAAGACATTAGATATACCATAGAAAACAGTGACAACAGTCATCAATTTTGGAGGGAAAATGTTCTTGACATTGTCACTGTTGTGTCATACTTTCCCCACTTGTTGATGACTGTTGTCACTGTGTTCCATGGTATATCTAATGCCTTGGAAATTTTTTGTAGCCCCTCACCTTAGTGATACCTTTTTAAAATAAGAACCTGTTGTATGCTTTGCAAGCTCTTTGGGGCCCATGGATAGCGTCCAACTAAGAAGATGTCAGAAAAATCTTACAAGAACAGCTGAGGTTTATCAGAGTTAATGATGAGTTATGAGTTATTCAGAGGCACTTCAGGTGAATACAGGCGTGTACTATTACACATGAGCTTAATGATTCTGCAGTTAATTTTTTCAGTGGCATTGCATAGGTTGTAATTTCACATTAAAGGTGCAAAAGTTCTGATTTTATTTATCTTTCTTATCTTTCTTTTTTACATCACAAAACCAAACTGGTCAGGGGTGTGTACACTTTTAATAACCACTGTACATGATTGTAAGTTGTACTGTATTTTTCAACATGCCATTAATTGTATTAAAGGGTTAGTTCACCCAAAAATGAAACTTCTGTCATTAATTACTCACCCTCATGTTGTTCCACACACGTAAGACCTTTGTTCATCTTCAGAACACAAATTAAGATATTTTGATATTATTAAGATTTTTTTTTCATCCTCCATTGAAAGCACTGAAATTACCATCATTCAAGGTCCAGAAAAGTAGTAAAAACATCGTTACAATAGTCGACGTGACTACAGTGGTTCAACCTTAATATTATTAAGCGACGAGAATACTTTTTGTGTGCAAAAACAAAACAAAAATAACGACCTTATTCAATATATTCGTCTCTCCCCTGTCATACTCTATTTACATTGCAGAGCTTCCATGTTTACGTCCGAAGGCCGGCTTAGTATTGTCGGATTTTGTAGGCAGGTTAAGACTGGATTTAGATTTTAAAATGTACTGTAAAGGAATACCAATGCTTTATGTTTAATAATAATAATAATTGCATAAATATTTAAATCTGTTGCATTTCTCAGGAAGTTTAAGAATGGATTTAGATTTTTTTTTTTTTTTTTAAATATGCTGTAGAGGAATACCAATATTTTTTTTTGTTTTAAAAGCTGTTACAATTATGTTAACAATGTTTTTGGTAAGTTTATAATGTAATAATTTATCATAATGTAAATATTGTTATTACATTATGAGCACAAGATTTTATTACGTTTTGAGAAAATTATTACATTATCAGATCAGAGGCTCTGATCATTCTTTTGATACATCGAATGGGGCCATTTCATGGGGCCATGAAAGTTTTGTGAAAATGATCAAAAATGCCTCCGTTGGCTGGCAACAAAAATGCTGCCATGCAGTTTTTGACACAATGTTCTTGTGGTAAGATTTTAATTTTGGCTTCCAACGATTAATCGAGGTAAAATTATTATTGCGCTGCTGCCGCTGTCAGTCTGTTAGTTTCAGTTTTCAAGGACTTTCAGTTTGTTTTCTATTGTCACATGTTCCTTTTTTCAGTTTCCCGCCACTCGTCAGTCTCCTTGGTTACCGTCATTATTAGTTCATTTGTATCAGCTGGGTTCCCTTCATTATCCCCATCTCTGTTTGCCTTATAAGTTGGTCCCTCACATTCATTCCCTGTCCGTTCACTGTCCATGTATGTTGTGTTGCACCTGATCTCTTGCCTGTTGGATTGTTCATTAAAACCTGTATTTTGGATTTATTCTCTTCGTCTGTGTCTGCCTTCCTGCAACCCAGCGTGACAGATGAACGGACCGCCTATTTTGATGAATGGGCAATGTTCATCACTGTGGCCCAGGAGAGCCACGATTTTTTTTTCATTTGTGACAAACTTTTGTGTTTTGGCCAGCCACAGCATCCTGGAGGATGAAACCCTAAACACCCTGTTCTGGATCGGGGCCAACTTCCATGACATCTGTAGCGTCTGTGCAGGATCAAAAACTAGCAAGTCAACTATAAACTTCGTTAAAGTGTTACCACCTTGATCTTTTGTTTGTAAATCTCACATTGGCTCCGGCCTGGCTGACATTAACAGCTCACTTGACACATTTTATGGCCGTATCGATGGATCCCCGATTCTCTCCCTTGTGACTTCAAACGAACGCGCTAAACTCAGATCGAATTACGGCAAGCCATGCGGCCACATTCCAGACGTCGTCAAACTCCAATACACGTACGCACACACACAGAGGAACATACCAGGACTCTCTTTAAGTCACATTCATTAAAATATGATTAAAATGTAATCCTGTAAGCCTGTATTTCAGTTTAATCATGTATTTAATATTAAGTTACGATTATAGTTGTGTGAATTGTACCCCAAACCTTTATATACAAGTGTAAGACTGTATCTATGTCTTTGTCTTTTACACCCGGCCATGTTTAGGCTTGAATGAACCCTCTCAGGATGCTTTAATTAACTATGTATGTTCTGTTACGATACCAGGCATTAGTCTATTTCTAAGGTCTTTTGGAGTAAAAGTTACCAATTCTGAAACCATCATAAATTATGCAAATTGAGCCGCAAGACAAGACAAAGAGAACTTTTCCCTCCTAAAAATCCATGCTGGACATTGGCTGTTCACCCAAGGAGGCGTTTTGGGCTTGTTTTTCTTTAAAAAGCAACCACACGCACGTTCCCTTTGTCTCTCGATTGTCTCTCAATTGTCCCTCGCCATTTCACGCACGTCTCTCCCGGACGTCTCGGCGACTGCGCTTTCATCACGCGCTCCTCTCTTCGGGACGACCATCTTTTGGCAAGTTTTCTTTTGTCCAGCCTTCTTCATCCGTCTCCCGAAGTCTTCACTCTTCATCGCCTAGGAGACGGACCCTTTCTTCTTTATTTTCCGGTTATTTTACTCTTAAGTTAAAACCTTGTTTGAAAATCCCGCCGAAGAACACTTCCTCGGAAAAGGACCAATCGCTCCAGCCGCACGAACCGAAACTCCTGTAGAAACACGAAACAACCACAGCACCTGAACCTATGCAAGTATAGAACTATTCTTTTCGAAGCGTTTTAAGCTCGATGTGTAAGCTGAGTTTCCTTGCTGGCTCTCAAAGGTTTTAACTGTTCGTAATTTGCCATTTCTTTGATCACCTCTGTTTTCCTGACTTTACTTTCGTTTTCTATATATGTGTATTATTTGTGTATATGTAGCCGTATAGCCTCTATATCCGTAGTTTCATATATTAAATACATTATATTCATGCTCGATTGTTTCTGCTGCTCATTCAGAAAACCAAGTCACTTCTACGTTGATTCTGCAACATTGCTTTATGCTTTAATGCTATAATAGGAAGTTATTCTCGTGGCCAGAGAATAGCATTTCTTTTATAATAGTCTATGAGAAAACCCATAGTTTGCTGGACAAACTAGGATAGTTTTTCTAGACAACTATTAAACTAGATCTAATCATATATGTAATTGATTATAATCCGTTGTAATTAATTCACAATATATGTGTATAATTCCCTTTTTGGTCGATTTATATTATAATTAATCATAACGTGTTATGATCTAATTATACATATATTTCACCCATAACTTGAGCTAATGAATTAAATACTTGTAAGATCGCTAAAGATCGTTACACATCATCCACCTTCCAGACACCACCGGACTTAGTTGGAGGGAAGCTGTCATGAGGTGTCTGGAGTGCGTGCGGTCCCGATCCAGAACCCGGCCAGACCCAGAGCCCAGCCCGTCACCACTGCGATCGATGACTTCTGAGCCCCCTGCAGACTGAAATCTTCCGCCTGCCACGATGTTTGAGCCTACGCCCGAGGATGGGATGGTGGAACTCAACATCACCCCGGAGCTGAAGCCACATGGAGAGTCTGACCAAGGGTGTGAGCTGACGTCCTCGTGGAGTTCGAGGGGATGGATGCGAGCCCCGCCCACACCCCCTGCCACTGAGAGCGAGCACCGGATGGACTTACTGGACAGTTTTAGTGAGTGTGGTGAGGAAAATTCCCTGTGTCCCTAGAATTCTTCTGAATCTGAACCTGTATCTGAATCTTCTTTGTCAGTCCTGTTATCCCCACCCAGCCTCCCTCTCCCACCACCTCTACTAACTGCTATCAAGGACACTCTTTTTTTTTGGGTTTTTGTGCCAATCTTTTCCAGACCTCCGCCAAGCCTGCCACCCAGTCATCATCGTCTCCCATCAGTCCCGTCGAGTCACCACATCCTCCTCTCAGTGGCGAGGTTACATCGCGGTCCTGCTGGGAGTCTACTCCTCCTGGGCGTTACGAGCCCGTGGCTCCGCCTCCAGCCTCGTCGCGCTCTGTCCCGCCTCGACCCGTCGACCTGGCTCCTGCGCCTACACTCCTACTCCCCTCGACTCCGGCATCGACCATCGAGCATTCGGACTCGCCGGGCTCCCTCGGACTGTCGGCTCCCCCTGGGTCGGACATCGCCAAGCCTCCGCTGCGGACTTGCGGGCCGTCCGCTGCTCTCCAGCCCTCCGCCCCTTCGGCTTCGGCAAGCTCCGCCGTCCCTCAGGCTCCACCTCCGCCCTCGGTCGCACCAGCTCATCCTCTGCTCTCCGGATCTCCACCTCCGCCTCGGAGAGTCATCGCTGCAGCTCCGTCGCAGCCGCCCGGGTCATCGGCGAACCATCACCACCTCGGACTTCCGTCTGTGTGGTGGACTCCACCTCCCAAGGCTCTGTCGCCGCCGGTCCTCCCCCCAAATCCATTACCATCATGGCTCCTACCGCCATCAACTCCACCTTGGTCTATCGCCATGGCTGAGCTCTGGGTCGCATCCATCTGGCCACTCCTACCCTCGTCTCCTCCATGGATGCTACCTCCTGCTGTCCCGCCCTAGTCGTCGTCCTCCGTCTGTCTGCCTGCCACTGGTTCCTGCCCCTGGCCACATCCTCGTCCTCCTCCCAAGCTGCCTACATCTTTCCTCCACGGCATGAGGCCAAGCCTTCTCTGAGGCCAAATAAGGGAGTGTTGTAAAATGCTGTTGCTAAACTGCATGACGTGTCAGAGTCGGAGTTGAACATGGATAAGCAAATGGGCTTCAGATACGCGCTTAAACGAGTACACACAAAAATGTCAAAATGCCTTTTCAGAGAGTATTCACGTAAACACTGTGGGTTATGTTATGTTAAACGTACAAAGTTGAGAAAGAATACGCGTGTGTAATAGTATATTGGATCCGTGCAGCTCTTAAAGTGACAGCAGCCTAATAAATCTGCTGCAGTCTGTCATTAATGATAATCAAACAACAAATGACAAAGGAAAATCACTCACTGATCTTGACTGAATAACTTAAGTAGCTTTAATAGGAATTAATCTATATTTAATGTGTACAGTAAAAATATGCAGTGTTATATGCAGTGTTATTTTACATTTGATTATTCAAATTTTTTGTTGTAGGCTATTAATAATCTGAATACCACTTAAAACACTGTTTATTTAATTTGTTTGTATTTAGTTTCTTTGTTCTTATTATATTTCTGACTGTTTACTTGTTTTATGTAATTGTTTTGAGGACATTTTTCTTACATTAGTTAACCTAGTATTAGTTTTTGCTGAAGTATAGATAATTTTCATAAACTTTCCATTTAAAGATTTTATTAATCTCCATGTATTTTCCAGGTCTTGTAAACAGATGGATATTAAACCTTACCTTGTCCTGGCTCAGTGTTGCTCCTCGTCTTGAACAGTAAGCGCGTGAGCAGCAGCTCTTGTCTGACATGCAGCAGATCTTCATGAAGACCTCGAGCTTTAGACCTCCAACCTTCATCCTGCTGCCTGAGTCGATCAGCCAGAGATTCAGCAAACTGTCTGGCTCCTCCTGATGGTCTGGACTTAATAATAGCCACGGCCACAGCCAGTCTGGAGATTCTTATATACCAGCTCACTGCTCCTACAGAGATAATGTAACAATTCACCATAAGCAAGAACTAGTCCAATTCTAACACAACATCTACACTGGACACAAGTAACACACACATACACACACACACACACACACACACACACACACACACACACACAAACTTTCACAGTTGTGAGATTTACTGAATCTGCTTTTGTCCACATTCCTTAACAAATTCAAGCAATCACATGAACTTAAATAAAATTTGAATTTAATGAAAATACACATGAACTTAAATAAAAATAAACACTTGAGTGGGTTCTAATGACCTACTGAAAATGCACTCAACAAATACAACAACGCTGATGCAATCAAACAGTAACATAATTCTCCTTACCCATTTGGGCTGCAATATATGCTGGGAGCTAGAGCTCCTCCCCCTTCTCCGCGGATACATATTGAACTTTTATTTCAACTTAACATCATCAAGTAAAACAAACACACACACACATACACACACACACACACACACACACACACACACACACACATAAACACTAACAATTTCCCAACGGTTTGTACTTAATCAAATATCTTCTATACCACCGCAGTTATTATTGTGTGGATGTTTTTTTTTTTTTTTTTTTTGCAGGGACTGTTCTGTTATATGACTTATTTACAGCTTAATAATAAAATATTATTATTACAGTGAAACTTTGAATATTATACAAAAATAATTATAAGAAATAATTATTTCTTTAACTGGTTTAAAGTTTCACATGAAACTGAAGGGAGGAGTAAAGCCAAAACTTCAATTTCATGTGATTATCGATTTCATTTTTGTGTGGAGTATCCCTTAAAAAATGCATGAATGCATTTGAAAATGAAATATGAAAGCAAGTGTTACTTTTAGCGCCAAGATAGCACAAGCATACAATTACACATTCACACAATCTAGTTTTAGTGTTGGCCGACAATGAAGACAAAAAGTACTGTGACACTTTGTGATTATAAAACATTAATGGTTTATAATTAATGTGATTAAGTAAGTAATTTGATGTAGGCTACAGGTTGTCCTGAAAAAAAAAAAAAATAATAATAATAATTATATATATATATATATATATATATATATTTTTTTTTTTTTTTATTCAGCAATGAGGTATTATATTACTTAAATAAAATATAGTTAAAAAAGCTAAAAGGTAACTTTTTTTTCAGCGTGGACACTGATTGCACTACCCTACAAAATGGTGTAAAACAGTGCAGAAGTATGTGAAATGGGACACATCTATAGTGTATAGAGTAAGTGTACACAGTGTAGAGCACCTACAGATGTAGTTCCGGCATCTACCAACAGATGGGGACAAAACGAAAGACGCCTACTAACGTAACTGTAGCACAATCTCGACTCAATAAAAAAAAAAAACTTTTTCATTGTAAACTCCAAATAATGTATTCTCCAAGAATATGTAATGGAAGACCTATTGACGACTGGACCCCAGGCAGTCCATTTATTACAAGGTATGATGAACCGTTTCCACACAAATGTCAACGCACTTGAGGCATTATAATAACCTAACGTCCTAAAGTCAGTACAACGGCACAGCTGCAATCAGAAAATGTCTACATTCGAAATATTGTCTAATTATATTGATAATCAATGACTCAGAACAGTTTTAGGTTTCCCAGTTTAACAGATAAGATAATGTGGGATGGTTAAACAGACTTTCGCAACAATCGCAACATTTTTTTTTTTTTTTTTGCATTTGACCCTCCAATAATCATTTTAAAAAAACTTCATAGCAGTTTTGTCTGGGTACTGTGCCGCCTCAGTACGTTTTTGTAAGGGTTATCAGCCTTTGATAGAATATCATTAACCTGTATCCTGTACGTTAAATTTATACAATCTGAGTGATTTTACCTTGACGAAATGAGGCAGATTTCTCCTCCATTCTTCTCCAAACATTAGGATGTAAATCTGAGACGCTTACATTATGTTTACTCATTTTAATAAATGTCACATTAACGTCGAATAAAAGTAATTTCCTACAAAATCCATTGACAAAATAAGACCTAAAAGACGAGTGTAAGCAGTCAACGCTAAACAGAATAGCCACGCCCTCCTCACTGATACCACGCCTACTCTAATGACTGCGGGACAAATAAGCTACTTTCCTTTGAAAATAGATGACAAAGTAAGTGGCACACAGTTTGTCAGTGTCATTAATAGTCAGGTATTTTCCAGCAATACTTTGCAGTCAGAGCACATGTTAAGCCTTAAACCGCTAACGCATAGCTGTGCAAGACAGTTGTCATGTATTGTTGAAATCGGCGCTGTTTCTCCTGTTAAACTGTCTTTATACTGGTGAGTGACGGTTACTAACGTTACATAACTTTCATTCAAGACTGTACATGACATGCTTAAAATTCTTTTATTATTATTATTGTTTTAAAAGTTTTCTTAATAGATTGGAGTGATGGCTGCTAATAATTCATAATATTACTGTTGCTGGTTGCATAGGTGACCAGAAGTAGTTTCTTTCAAAAACATAAAAATGTCTAAGTGATTCCAAATTTTTGAATGGTAGTGGATATACCACACCTAATCTTACTTGAAGGACTTTCAAGTGGATTGAGCAATAAAGCATTGACCAGACAGTGAACAGCCCTCCAGTCATCAAAACAAGACAGTTCAATCGGATTAGACTTCCGTATAAAAGCCCTTTATCAGGAATTATGTTTACATAGTGGGGTTAAATCAACAGACAGATTATTTTGTTTGTTTGTTTGTTTGTTTGTTAGAGAACTGCAAAAAATCTGTAGTTTTATTCTGAGTGGGTTATACTGATAAAGCACAAATGATTGGGGTTATGACAGAAAAACACACTAGTTTTTAATAAATTTTTCTGAGTTAAAGCAGTCAGTGTATAAACTGAGCAATATGTAGACGGAAAAGGACAGCATCAGAGGCAATTAAAGTCAGTGTAACCCTGGAGTCTGGGCCAGAGTCACGTTGACATCCTCAGCATCTGATGACGTAACCTTTCTGTCGTCATTTGAAGTGTTCCTGTAAATACTCTCTAGTCTGCACCTCTGATGAAAGTGTCATCCCAGGTTTAAAGTAGTATGTGATTGGTGGTAATAAAGGGCGTGTGTGTGTGTGTGTGTGTCATTTGTAATAATTGCGGAGGTTGTCTGTGATCTTAATCCTGTGAGAATTGGCCATGTCTGTAATCTGTAAAGTAAAAATCCCACCGCAAATGACCTACCATATTTTACCGAACACCGAGGTCCTGTGATAATATTAGTTCTGTCTTTTGCAAAGAATCGAGGCTGCGTTGGAGTGTTTAGATTGTATTTTGGGTGCTGGGTCATATCGCTATACACCATACAACTATACAATTTGCCGAAAGAAGCTGAAAACCATCAGAAAAGCGAAAACAGCATGCGTTAAGGAACATTCTACTGTTTATGATGTATCTTACAGCTAAACGACATGTTACGCAAAGCCTTGACATCATATCCAGGAGATAAGTCAGTAAATTCGAGTAAAATTTACTGACTTCGCTTATCCCATGCGAATGCGCCAAATGAAATTCAAATGAAAATCCAATGATTTTAGAAATCATTTGATTTCTAAATCACATGAGGACCCCAGATAATACTAATCCTGTGTGAATAGGGCTGTAGTCATGGTTTAAAAAACAAATTACAGAAGCTTAAATTTATTTCAAAGAAAATACACTGCACTTTATTTGCAGTTTAAAACAAGCAAAAATGGCCCACAGTGGTAGTGTTGAGGTTCTAAAAAAGCCATTTTAGAATAGTACACAAACATCAATGTCTGCCATGAAGAGTCGTTAACTTGTGATTTCACAAATTTCTTCCAAAGCATAGTTTAAGTGGCAAATGCTAATGGAAATTAACGCATTATGGTGATGTATTATAACACGTAATTAACACATTATGGTAATGTATTATAACACGTAATGATGCACGCAGTGTTTAAATTAGTCCAATATGTGTTTTTTACCAGTGAACTTTGTTACCGTAAACAAGTCATAAGACATTTTGATTGGCATAAATGCACGCAAAGAGCTCTCCATTTAAAATCACTAAAAAGCTGTTACTCATCTCAGTTCATTGTGATTTCTGTTTGAGTTCTGTTATAATCAATGAAGCTGTCTACACTGCACAACAAGTCTTATTCATTGAATAAAAACTCAGGAGTTTTGAGTGGTGAGTGGATTCTGACTAACTTAAACACCTCTGATTGGCCACTGCATTCAAAGAGATCAACAGACATGTCTGTGATAGGCTTCATTGCTCAACGCTGCAAAAACACATTGTAAATATAAACCCTCTGATGCTCTCCAGAGCGCAAACACAGATACACACTGGAGCGTTTGTCAAATCAATTTCGCCAATATGATATTATAACAGTATCAACTGAGGGTCCTCTTGCTTTCGTTTGAAGGTGCTTAGCACCCCTATAGAACCGGGGGCTGGCTCTCGTGCGGCACCCTTTGTCATTTTGTGCCCTAGGCAACCGCCTATGCCACAGGCTGGCCATGTGAGGTGGACTGACATTAAAGAAGAACAACCATGAATTAGCATGCAATTCATGTGATGCCAAGGCTTTGGTATTTATAGACCAAGCCTTTGGACTGTCAATGGCAGCAGTAATTACTTCTAACTTTTCTCTACCTTTCCCTATCACAGGGGTCATAGTTCAAAAGCAGTCAGACTCAACAGGCTTTAAACGACCATTACGGGTGATCCCAAGAACGAACATCCACTTTTGAGAATGGACACCCTATTTAAACCCAGCTAGGAGGTCAGCAATCATTCGCAGCTCTCTCCACGCATGCAATGACATGGGAGGGATGATTTGAGCAGTACTGTGGTAAACGCTGCTACATGAAGTGAGTGATTGATCTGGCACTGCAGCTGACAGACGCTTGAATGGAAAAGCCACTAATTGGATGAGGTGGGTGGGCCACGGGTAAAGCAGGATTATGTCTGAGCATCAGATAATCAGATTATTCCAGAAACAGATCTTGCTTTTTTAACTACTTCACTGTAATCTGTCACACAATGTCATGCCTCTACACCAAGACTATATCTCTTTCATCTATCTCTACCTGCTCTCTCTGTTTCTGCTTTTTACTTTCACAGTATTGTGTTCTGTGAGACACTGAAAGTCTCAATTTCCAGGTTCCTTCATTACCATTTTTGGGTTTCAGTGCTTGACACCGAGGTCTCAGGGACCATAATGGCTTTTTCTGCTTCTGACGGATATATCCAAGAAAAAGGACTTAGCACCTGAAGTCTTGTGCTGTCTCAATACAGCATGGGGTTAGATGTAAGACTTGAAGTCAGCATGTCTTTGAAATGTGGGCATCTCTTCACACTCTTCTTCTTTATACTATCCGTCACAGGAACTCAAGGTAACAAAGTCAAATTTTATCACAAGATGTATAGACGAGGACAGAATTTCCGGTTTAAATTTGTGAATGGGTGATTTCTGCTACAGTGTGCATTTGTATTGTAACTTACTCAAGAAATATGACATCACTGGATACACCAAGAAGCAAAACATTTTCCAGTGTGTAGTAGAATTGATGAACATATAAAGTGTTTTTCATATAAATGTTTTATAAGAAACAGTCAGGAGTATAAAATATTGCCACATAACTGACTATAGAGGCAAATGTGTTAAGGATGTTCTTTCATTTTTATTTATTTATTTATTGGTAGTGCCCTCTATCATCAAACAATGAAATTTGGCATGGTGTCTACAAGTTTTGTGAACTCTAGATATTCATCATGGTACAAAAATGTACAAAATGTACAAAAATGTACTGGTTTTGCTTTTACTTTGTTAGGGGCTTTTCTCTATTGGTGGCAAAAATGGCCTAAGATATATTCAAAATAAGTTTCTTAAAATTAAAATGGCAGAATTTATATAGGTATAAGCATACAGTTCCAGATTTATTGTCAAAATGTAAATTTGCTTGCTTTTTGCACCAAAAAAACAATGTCCTTCAAGCATGAGTGCAGAAACAAATCTTAGCATTGCATAATATCCTAGTTTTGGCAAATGACTGTGTTGAGAGTCCATGAGGGCTTTGAGAGCTGATTAATGTCAACCTCTTAAAGAATATTGTAGTAGAAATATGCCAGATTACAATGAAATTAGTAACCTTTTATTTTTAAATTACATTTTTTTTTTCCCAGACAGAAGCAGGCTCAATCCATTGGAGACTCTTCACACTAGCAGCCTAACAAACTTGCCAAACCCACCAAAGCAGAATTCAGGGGTCAGAACTATATTTGAAATGGAAAAGCATCGTGTCAAGAGGTCAGACTTTTTCCACTCAGAAGTGAAAGTATGTCCACAGGAGACAATGAGAGAGGTCATAGCAAGCCATCAAACATTCTACACACTGAGAGGTAACTGTCAAACTTATGTACAAAAAAATATCTTGCCTGTTAGGAAGGTTAAATGCATCAATGGTTCTGTTCAGTACAGTGGCTCTCAACCCTAATCCTGGAGGCCACTACTTCCCAACACTGCAATTTTTTTTGTCTCCGTAATCAAATACACCTGACTGAGATCGTCAGCTCATTAGTAGAGACTTTAATCCTGTGTCCAAATATAGTAGGCGAAAAACAGTATGTGAGCCTCTGAATTAATAATATTCATAAAACAGCAGGTGAAAACCTACCCGGATGGCAAGATTCTGAAATACACATCCGATGGACACTTTACTATCCCATGATGCCACGGGAGAGAATTTGTGAATGGTAGTGAAGCGTAGTCTGACGTCGTAGGTTATGTGACAGTGACAACATGGCGGATGTAGTACGTCCGAATTTTCGTACTACACACATTCATAGTATATAGAACATACCTTTTTAATGGTCACAAAGCAAGTTTCAAACCAAATATAGTACAAATTATACAGTATGCAATTTCAGACGCAGCACAAGAATTGAAATTAGTGTGTCAGGCAAAGGAGACATTCAACATGAATTTAAATTAAATTTTAGATCATGCTAAATTTAAATCAAAATCAAAAGATCTAATTTAAATAAAAAATAAATCATACCAACATACATACATACATATATATTTATATATATATATATATATATAACAAATAAAAATAAATTCAAATTTAGAGAAATATATCCGGTAAGTTGAGAGAAAATGAGAGAATAGAATAGGTATAATTAGTCAAAATTAAAATAAGTAATTGTCTAATATAAATTAATCAATGAAATACCTTGGTTTATATATTTTTTTGCAATTCAGCAATACAAAAGAATATATTTTAAATACAAAACAGATCCAGAACAATTTAAATATGCTGTTTATTTATTGACATTGTCAGTTTGCCAGGAGGCTGTATGGGAGGCTTTCCGGATCTTTTTGGACAGAATTCCCAGCAGCTCAGAGTACCAGAAATGGGTCCACACATGCCAGCACAACTCCCTGTGCATCTCAGATCTTGCCATGAATTTCAGCCATTCACAGGAACACACAGACATGGTCTACAGGGTAAACTAATAAAAAATGCACAAAATACTATAGTCATTTAGAACCATTATAGATCAAAAGATGTCATATAACTGGAATCTTTGTGTGTGTGTGTGTGTGTGTGTGTGTGTGTGAATACACTTTAAAAAGTGGTAACCTGAAATTTCTACCTGATTTAACCCATAAAAATTAGTTTTGTTTGTATAAATTAAAATATTTAGGTTGATTCATCTATATTAAATAATTTTTTGACTTTAAATGTTGCAATTTTTAGGTTACCATTTTTTTTTCAGTGTATCTGTGTCTGTAGGTGAGTGTTTTTAGTCAATGGCCAAAAATTCAATGTTTAATCAAAATTCTCTTGTAATAATCTTCCTTTCCTTTACAGAGGTTGAATATGAATAGTGAAAAATTAGAACGGTGAGACTTCACTTAGAATCATGACTATAATTTCATATTCTGAAAACAACTCCAAGTCGTCTATAACAAAAAGTATGGACCGTGATTATTTTAATATCATGATATATATTCATTGTAAATTTATAGAAATATAAGTGAAGAGCCAGCAACCGATGATGCACAAGACATGAAAGGTATAGTTGAATTGTTTTTGGTCTTTAGTGAGAAATTTTCAGCAATTTGGTAAGCTGAACTAAGCTCAATTTCTGTTGTTCAGGTTCAGAGGAAGTCCTGACTGAAGCAGCAGTAAATGAATTTGTTCCCACAGCTGAATCTACTACTGTCAGCACTACAACAGACACCTCTACTGCCTCACAGGTCTGGAGCACATATGTCTAACATACTTCATATACTTACTTTTCTTATTAAAAAACTGGAAGCTGTGGTTGCTAGAAATTCACTTTAAAAATATAGTGACAACATTTCAATCATTATAAAATGTTGTTTATAAGCAGCCTTTGCTCTGCTGTCACTTTGGGCCACAACCACCAGGTCGATAAGCCTTGGCTTAAGCTTAACATCTAAGACAGATAAGGTAGTACGGATTTGCAACATAAATTGTGGTCTTCAGGATTACTGGGGTGTGTTCCGCTTCGCTTTTAGACCTCGGCTGCGTCCATTTTTTTATGCCCTACCCTTGTTAACTTTCCTCTGACTCGTTCACTTGGATGTATATCATTGCTTATGTTGCATGAGTGCCCACTACTGACGGAACCCTAGCAATGGTTTTAAATTGAACGCCCTAAGCCCCTGATAACTTGTGGGTAAATTAATTGCGAGCACTGTGAGTTGCTGTTGTGACGTCACAATCATTGTGATTGTGGTCTATGGAGCTGCCTGAAGTGTACATATATTGAGTAGACTTGCTACCTCGGTCAAAATCGAGGGTCTGCCCAAATAAACTTCCCTCGTCCACTTGACAAAGTTGAACACTTCCCCAAGGGGAAGTGCTTAGGGAAGTTCGCAAGTGAATGTCTAAAAGTTGAGTTCAACGTAGCCATACACTCACAATCTACCCTGAGTACTTCCCCTTGGGGAAACCAATCCGCCATTTTGAAGTGCATTCCACTTCAAGTGAAAAACGGCTTCAGGCATTCCATTGAAACCCATTGCACGGTTTCCACCGTACTGGGCACTTGTGCAACATAAGCAATGGTGTACTGTACATCCGAGTCCACGAGAGGGAAGTTAGCGAGGGAAGGGCATAAAAAAATTGAACAGTAATGCAGCCCTAGTATGGCAGGTATGTTGAGGCAAGGACATTGGGCCTCCAGGAGCAGGATTGGACACCCCTGGTCTACAACTCCAAATAGATTTACCTTTAAGGTCACAGAGTTGGTTGCAATAATGTAGACATCAGCGGCTCTCTTCCAGTAATGGTGTGTGCACTTGACAGAATGTGCACTCTGTGACCCTTCTTTTTATATCTGTGCCTATGCCTTTCCACCACACTAATAAATTCACCTTTAAAAACACCCAATTGCAATGATAAAGATGGTCAGTGTCTCACACCTGGCATCTAAAGGGATCTGCCAGAAACAAAAATATGTATCCAGTGTAGAGAAAATGATTGCCTCAGATAAATTTGGAGTAATATCTTTGACGTTTGACTGCTTTGCTAAGAAATTCCACTTGAGCTCTTTTTTAACTTTAGGTAAGACAGATGATGGCGATTTACAATGTTTGCTATTCCTGTGTAACAAAGCATCTGGCTTAAGTTCTAACAATGCTGGTTGGCAGCTTGGTTACTGGTGATTACTAGTACAAACCAATGTTTCCGAAACATTGTCAGTGATTTAATTAGCTCTACAAATCCCATTGATATAAGATGCAGCTACAGTATGTTGTTAGAATATTGGTACCTTTTCTCTCCAAGGTTGCCAGGAACTTCCTAGTGCAATGCACAGTTCAACCGAGTCTTCTGAGGTTGATTCCAAGCGCCTGTCTTAAGGTTAGCAGGCCTTCCAAACACTCTCATAGTAACATGCCACACCTTCAGTGGAAGGAGGTAGGAGGGAGAGAGGTGGTGAAAGGAGGTGGCATGTTACAGAGCAGAAAGTTCTGAACCATATGCAGGTGTTTGAAATGTTGATTTTGTTCTGTTAGAGACCTTGGCAGCATAAACATTAGAGGAGAAAGAGGTCAGCAGAGATTGATAATTGCTAGGGTCAGCTGGGTCTTTTGACTTGTGCCATAATGTCAAGGCAAGATGTTAAGATGCAGATTATACATTGTTGCAGTAATAATAGTTCTTGTGCTACATTTTCAGGAGTTGGATCTTCATAATGTGGTTCCAGAGCAGCCAGAACATCATGTCATAGAATTCAGCGTTACTCTGATGGACTATGGGTATCAAGAGATACTGAGAGATGCTGATTCACCTCAGTATCATGACCTGTCACAGCATCTTCAAGATCAGGTTTGTGAAAATGACCAAACAGTGATCCAGAATTCAGTGTTTTTGAAGATTCAAAGAAGGTTCAGCAGGTTGAGAGGACTCATGAGGGTTAGACTAAGGGGTCAAGGGGCAGAATCTAGGGGTGGGGGGAGCTGTTCAGAATCGGAAATTCTCACAAGCAACCCACAAGACCCACAAATTCCCACAAGTGCGACCGTGCTGTGTCTGAGTGAAAACTAAATCACTGATTCACCTTCATGTCGTTCCAAAACTGTTTGCATTTCTTTCTTCTATGGAACACAAAAGAAGATATTTTAAAGAATGTTTAAAAAAAGAACTCTGGACTTTCCACTGATTGGTCTTTTTTGTGTCTAGCAGAAGAAAGAAGTGCATATAGGTTTGGAACGACATGATGAATTGACAGAATGTTTGGATGAACTACCTCTTTAATACTTGATATTCACACAAAATACACATCAAACCTCTCTTACCTGAACGGAATTCTATTCTTGTTAATTAGTTCTTGCTAACTTACATTCTTTTCGACACTTTTTTTACTCTTTCTCATTAACAAGAATAATGAGACACAGTTGGATGTAATCAGGGATAATAAGTCCGGGCAATGGGTTATGAAAGATGTTGTCCTTGGTGGAATGACAATGGTCTGGGGAGGAGTGCCCTCTGGTATATATCGCTATCTCACAACCAATTCGTACATATTTTACAAGGTGGCTAATTCGTACAAATTTGTACGACCTCACTCGTACGAATTCATAAGATTTGTCTAAACCCCAGTGACGGGTAGGTTTAGGGGTGGGGTTAGGGGTAAGTCATTTGTGCGAATTCATACGAATTTGGCAACTCGTAAAATACGTACGATTTAGCAAAAAAACGCATGAAATCGCACGAGTGAGGTCGTACGAATTCATACAAATTAGCCACCTCATAAAATATGTACGAATTGCCGTGAGATCGGGTTGATATATCTTGGGCACACCAACTGGTGATCGTGACACATATATAGCTTAAATTACATCAAATCAAATGTCTGTTTTTGAGTGGAGCAAGTAAATTCATTTTCTGTGAAATAATAAATGCATCTATCAGACTCCAACAGTGAATAACAAAATAACCTTATAAAATACATACAGTACACAGTTGAGTACATAGTGCATAAGTACATAGTATGTGTCACTTGAGACACAACTTCTGTTTGAATCTCAACAGCCGTTTATGAGCACTATTCATTTATACCACACCTTTAAACTAATTCTTAAAAAATCACTGTGTACTCTAGTCTCTGGGCTCACAGTGTCCTGGACACCAATATTTTAATGATTCAGAAAAGATAAAGCCAACTGAGATTTTGGTATGGAGATTAGGATGATGATTTTTGGGGGAGTATTACAGCACACCCTGAGTATACATTAGAGTTAAACTTTATTTTGATGGTCCCCTTTAGACATTCTATTGACTATGAGTAATGTTGCACCTGCATGAAAACTAACTCTCATTGGGGTATTAGTTGAGTATTAGTAGACTATTAGGGGTAGGGTTAGTAGAATAAGTTGACGTAGTTGCTTCCTTGGGAGGCTCAGATTATTCAACAATGTTGTAGGAAATTTCATGTTTTGTGAATCTGTTGGAGGTCTTTCTATTCTGTCTTGACAATGATAGACTGTGCTACCTGGCAGTATTGGTTTATACATTTGCCTATATGTATACAGTATGATTGGCAACCTATGGAAACTTGTTTCCGCCATGGAATAAATAAAAAAAAATACAAAAGACTTTTTTTCTCACAACGGTAAGTTTATATCCCGCAATTCTGACATTTTTTCCTAAGAATTGTGAGATATAAACTTGCAGTTGTGAGTTATAAAGTCCAATGTTGAGAAAAAAAGTCAGCTCACAATTCTGACATTTTCTTGGAATTACGAGTTTACATCTTGAGATTCTAAGAAAAAAGTCAGAATTGCGAGTTTACATTTGCAATTCTGACTTTATAACTAACAATTGCGAGTTTATTTCTCAGAATTCTGTAAAAATATTGCGGGATATAAATTCGCAATTATGAGAAAAAAGTCAGAATTGTGATATGTAAACTCACAATTGTAAGATATAAAGTCAGAACTGCGAGAAGTCACAACTACCTTTTTTATTCAGTGGTGGAAACAAGCTTCCATAATAGGGCATAATAAGAAACTGCATGCTTGTCTGTTTGTTGCAGATGCAACATGTTTTTAAAGACCTGCCTGGATTTCTGGATGTCCACGTGTTAAAAATTAGGTAGGTATACTCACAAAAATTCTCTTCTGAATTCATCATCACTTTCTTTATACCAGCAGTGACCACTAGTATTGCTAATGTAAAAAAAAAAAAAAAAAATGTACATTCACACTGACATTTGTGATTGTATCTCTATCATTAACTATTCATATTTCACTAGGGAAATGTTTGTATATATGTGATTTCTTATTGCATTTGATTTTACTTTCCATCTTTGTATCCTTTCCTACATGCAAGCGAGGCGCAAGAGCCTGAAGGGTAAAAGTTACATATGTATATAATGTGCTGTGTGGAGTCTCTGTATACTGTACATCACCTTTAGTTTCATCCATCTATTTCTTGGATATAAGCATCTGCTACATAAATGTAAATGCATATTGCTATATTGATTTCTCCAGGGCTGGAGGAATATCTGCAGTCTACTCAGCTGTTTTTGAGACTATTGTACCTACCCTTGATGATGAAAGTCTTGGCACAGTTGTTTCATCTACAGGACCACATCTGAAGGACATGATAGTTAAAGCACTGAGCAAAAAGACCTCTCTCCTTGATCTTAATTCACTGACATTTGAAACAGGTACATGGACAAATAAAAATGTATTTGCATGTACAATTTATTAAAAACAAAAGTCTTGTTTGATTATATTTTACAAGTCTGTCACAGTTCTTACAAGTTGTGTACAAATTTTCTCTCATCAGGCAAAGACCAGCCCCCAACCAGAATGCCTGTCACTGAGGTTTCTGAAGACATCATAACTGAGGTGACAAATGTAGTATAATTAAGCAATAAGGTACAAGAGACCATTCTATATATAGTCATGGCTAAAGGGGCACAACTCACAAAAAATGCCTGAAACGCCTTCCATATTGACAATATAGTACAGCCTCAAGTGCTTTATTGTTTTAAAAATAGATACCAAATAAGCGATAGATGCTATTTACACTAAGGCAGAAAGTATACTTCGTTTTTTAGTCAAACGCACAGCCTCGCAAAGTATACCTCATTTGACTTGTACGCGTACATATGCATGTGTAGTTTTGAGCAATCTCTCGCCACGAGTTACAACCCATGTAAATATCTTTGTATTCTTTCATGCTAGAGTTGTACAAATGAGGGTACTTTCTAACTTCAAAAGTCTGGTGATGCACGTACAGTATGCGCGTACTCTTCTGAGTATACTTTGGCCTTAAGTCTAAATAAGTGTACACAAAGTATAAATAGCAACAAATAGTATTTTCTTTGCACTTAGTACAGATAACTTTAAATGTTATTTATTCTAAGTGTAAATAGTGATACATGCTATTGATGCTGCCTTGTTGGGACATTACTTGTCCCTCTCCCTAAAGCCCTCCCCTACACTGAGCCCTATCCCTACCTGATAAACACTTTATTCCCACTATTAAATACCCGTTAAGCAATTTATTTCCACTTCCACTGAATATTTTCTTAATTATTATTTAAAATAAATGCCTCTAACGCCACCTGCCTCACTCCACTGACCTTGTTATTAGCAGGATTTCTTTTGTAGTTTTGTCTGGCTCAATCAGACAATGGTGGGCGGAGTTAGTGTAAATAGCCTCTTGTTGGTAGAGGCAGGCTATTTTCACTTGGTTTAAATAGGTTTAATAGAAGAAGAGCATTACTTGTATGCAGATGTACAGCAGCCACAGTTAATGGCGATTGTTTTTTTTTTTTGTTTTTTTTTAAATAAAGTAGTTTGAGTTATACACACTTTTTCACTGCATTATTATTGTACTCTATCCTGGTGGAGACTGAGACACCGCTGCTGCTAATCTTTTCATATTCTCCGCACCTGTCACGGCCGGTGTGAGCAAGCTCGTGTCTTTTGCATCGTAAAATGTAATTTATGTGATTGACAAGCTGAGAGACCACGTATTAAATCAACGGAGGTAATTATCAACTAGTTCAGATCAGTGTCCAATCATTCCGAGAAACTACCTATGAAAAGGTTTTTCATATCCATATTTGACCTCAAAGCATATAAGCTCAACCCCCCCCTCCCCCTCCCCTCCCCCTCCCCCTTTTGTGTTACTTATTTTACAGAGTACAACACTAACATAACATCTTTAAATGCAACAACATAATTGTACACCTGTTCATTTGCAGTCCTCTGATCAAGGTTCATATGGTGACATCAGTTTTCCAACAAAAGGAATCAAGGTTTCATCAGATGGTGATGAGAATGTTTTGGAGACCATTTTAGACCCAACTTTAGACACAGAAAGCACCACAACAACAAGATCAACAGTTGAACCTGAGAATGAGCCAGTCATTATACACCAGCTTGAAACTATTAAAGGGGAAACTGGTGAGCTCATAACAGAATTTTTTCAAGTTCCACCAGTAGAGGAAGCTTCTGGTGAGGATGGTAGCAAACCAGTTGTTATTGTCAATATAGACAACAATCTGGCTCCAACATCTTCAGCTGCTACCTCAGCATTACCCTCGAGTGGAGAACAGCCTAGAACTACAGAGAAACCTACACCAGATAGTGACTTCAAACTAAACACAATACCAGAAGATGACATCATGTTTAACCCAGTAACCACCACCCACATTTTGTTCACCACCGCAACAACAGTTAGTCCTGGGTCCGAGCAGCCAAAGTTAGCTGTCACAACCGACTTCACCATCACCCTACAACCTTCAACTGAACCAATTGATCCAATAACTGAAGTGACAGATTCTAATAAAATTCCAGAGGTGCCTCACACAAGAATGGCAGTGAAGGAGGAAGATGCCAAAGTGGTGATGGCTGAACCAGACGAAGAGTCTAAGTCTGAGGTTGATTTACCCAAGGTAAAGGTTGTGACAACAGAAACTGTAAAAGTAACTGGATCTGAGGAAGTAACTGAAGATACTGTTATTTTAGAAGATCATGTATTACAACCTGAAGAAGTGACTATGGTAACAAAAACTCATACAGAGTATAGCACATTAGAACCTGTGAGAACAATTGTGGTACCAGAACCAGAAGAAGATGGGATTGGAAAATCAACTAAACAGGATGAAGTTGCAGAACAAGAGGTAAATGTTTTAGAGGAAGAAACAGAGGTCATTATAGAATCAAAAGAAGACATTGAGGAACATAAAACTGATGAGGAGATCAAAGTGAGACAAGAGGATGATGTTCAGGTAACTAGGAAGCCAGGAACTGAGGCAGTAGAACCTGAGGAGGAACCTCGTTTAACGGAATTTAAAGAAGGGGATGAGGTGGTGGAACCTGAGAGAGAAGCTGATGTTATAGAATATGAGGAAGGCATCAAAACTGAAGAGCCTGATGTGGACATAGCAAGTGAAGTCCCCAAACCTACTGAAGGTTCAACAGAACCTCCTGCAGAGATGATTAAGATTAAACCACCAGAGATTTCTGTGACAGAAATTTACCTCGTTGAGAACATTGACTATTACCAACCTGAAGAAGGTGATAATTTGCCCTTTGTGACAGATAATAGTGTTCAACCAGGGATGGACATTGGTAAACCTGAACATGTGGAAAACTCTGGGCTTGAGGATCAAAAAATTGAGGAAGTTCTTGAGATACCAGATATGGTTATAGAGGACAAGACCACAGAACCAGAAGTAGCTGATGTTCACCCTACTGTGTCAACTGCCTCAGAATCTCTACTTGAAATGATCACAGAATCAGCTTCAAAGAAAGATGAGGACTTACCATCTGTTGTTGGAGATACTGAGGAGCCACAGCTCACGGATATAGGTGAGAGAGCTATGCTATGTGTGTTTCTCAATAAAAATGAGATTTTTTTAGACAAATAGGAATATGTACTGTATGGCAAAGTTTTGGCTATCATCTGAAACACTGGAGACATCCATATAGTTTCCAATAACAGATCTGATTACAGAACTCTACAGGGTCTTTAATTTAAATTTGATAGTGGAGTTGAGACAAGATAAAAGACTAAAGGAGGATAAGATAGCTAAGTGCAGAAGTGACAGGAGCGGTTTTAGGTGAAAGTCTTCTGCTACATCTATTGGAGATAGATGTTTATTGTTTATTGGAAGATAATTGCTGGACAGTCATATTGATCCACAAAATTAACTATTTTCCGCATCAAATGTTCAGTAATTCCTAACCAGTCATTTTTGATTTCCCAGAGGAAGACACTAAGACAGAGGTTGTCCTTATAGAACAACAAGAAGAAAATGCATCACTGCCCATGGAGACACTTGCAACTGACACACTTTTGACAACTGCACCTGCAGACATTGATCTTTTTGAAGTAGTCCTAACAGATGTGCCGGTTGTTACTCCAACATCTTTGGAAAAGGATTATGATTTACCAACTGAAAATTTACAATCAACTGTTGTCCAGGACATTGTATTTAAAGAGTCAGAAAATGACCAAGTGCTGAATGAAAATGAGGACCCATATATTAATTTAAAAAACCTAGCCACCAAGTTAGACGAAATAGATGTATTAAGTACTGAGACCATTGACCTCTTGAGTTATGACAATGGATATTCATTTCCAAATGAAGGATATCCCTCGGTGACAACAAAAGTGCCATCACTAACATACTTCACAACTCCCTCTATGACCACAGCAAGCAAAGGCAAAGAACTAATTGTGTTTTTCAGTTTGCGTGTCACAAACATGATGTTCTCTGAAGATCTTTTCAATAAGAGCTCTACAGAATACCGATCACTGGAAAACAGATTTGTTGAACTGGTAAGTGCAGCTATTTTAGCTGTTGATTTCTGTTGATTGACTTTAACACATTTAACTAAGGATTTGTCATGAACAGTGGGCTTTTACAGCGCGAGAACATAAAAACTCTTTATTTTCTTGATTCATTAAAGCAGTTTGTTATAGTGATGAGTGAAGTTTTTTTATCTGTTCAAAGATGACTACAGGACACCACTTGCTGAACTAACATTCAACAGTTGAGTCATGTCACAATAATCTAGCACACTGCAGCTTTATCGTAATGTTTATCATTGCATACTCTATATATACACACTGTATTTCAAATTATTATGCAAGTGACATATCAGTAGAATTTCAGTACAATAAACATTCAGATTTTAGTTTTTCTAAGAAAGTGTTTGTTTGTTTATTTATCCATGTCTTTTTAGATAACTGGTATCATTCTCAGACAAAATAGTTTGCCAGGTACTTAGGTAAATGGAAACCCTACTTAAAGATGTTGTTCCACATTATTAAGAAAGTCACAGTTCTCATGCAGTATGGGGAGGAAGAAAGATCTTTCTGAAGATGAAAAGCATGACATGTTGCAATGTTGTGCAAAAGGCATAATATTGTGTGAAAACTGAATGGAGATTATTGAACTATCATAAAATTTGTGAGTGATTTAGAGCACAGCAGAACTCGGTCAGATTAAAGGCTTATTAAGGAAAGTTTCTGTCAAACAAGTTAATTGTATTAAAAGGACAGCTATAAAAAAGCCAGTGTTGAGCAGTAAACAGGTATTTGAAGCTGCTGGTGTCTCTGGAGTCTTGAGAACCTCTCCATGCAGGCTGGCAGTTGTGCGTAAAGATGCATTTCAGCCACCACTAACCAAACCTCACAAAGAGAAACATTTACAGTGGGTGTAGAAATACATTGTCAAACAGTTTTATTGCTGTGGTGTTTTTTTGCAGCATGGGATAGTGCATTGTGTATTTCAGAAGGCACTATCCTTCTTTTTATGCCATAGCTGAAAATGGCCAGTTATGAACTCCACATATCTTGCAGAAGTCATTTTGACACCCTCAGAGACCCTAAAGGGACCTTCCATCTCACTTCCCAATATTCCAGCCCAAATCATCACCCGCCAGCTCCCTGCTGATGTCACAGTCTTGTTGGAACGTGGTGGCCATTCACCAACCATCCAGAAATCCATCTAGACCATCCATTGTAGTACGGCATTCGTCAGTGAATAAAACTATTTAAAAATTAGTCTTCATGTATTTCTAAACCCACTGTAAATGTTTCTTACATTTTGGTTAGTGGTGGCTGAAATGCATCTTTATGCACAACTGCCAGCCTGCATGGAGAGGTTATCAAGACTCCAGAGACACCAGCAGCTTCAAATACCTGTTTTCTGCTCAACAGTGTTTTTTTTTTTTTTTTTTTTTTTTATAGCTGCCCTTTTAATACAATTAATTTTTCTGACAGGAACTTTCCTAAATAAGCCTTTATCTGACCGAGTTCTGCTGTGCTCTAAATCACTCACAAATCTTATGATAATTCGATAATCTCCATTCAGTTTTCACACAATATTAGTTGTTTTCATGCCTTTTGCACATTGCAACATTGCACCATTTCATGCTTTTCATCTTCAGAAAGATCTTTCTTCCTCCCCATATTGCATGAGAACTGTGACTTGCTTAATAATGTGGAACAACATCTTTAAGTAGGGTTTCCATTTACCTAAGTACCTGGCAAACTATTTTGTCTGAGATTGATACCAGTTATCTAAAAAGACATGGATAAATAAACAAACAAACACTTTCTTAGAAAAACTAAAATCTGAATGTTTATTGTACTGAAATCCTACTGATATGTCACTATATAATTTGTCCAATAATTTGGAACACAGTGTACTTTCTTTTAAGAACATGAGGTGGTATGAGTTTATACTATGCAGTATGGTGGTATTTTACAGTATATTTTATAGTATAAGGTTAGTGCTTAGGCTAAAAGAAGGTCCTTCTGCTAACTCCTATAACTGTCCAGTTATTTTGTATGGTGAACATACATAAATTATGCATTTATCTCCTCTGTGCACAGCTACTTCCATATCTACAGTCTAACCTAACAGGCTTTAAGCAGTTAGAGATCCTAAACTTCAGAAATGGAAGTGTGGTGGTCAACAGCAAGGTGAAATTTGCCAAGTCTGTGCCGTACAACATTACTCAGGCTGTCCAGCACGTCTTGGAGGAGTTTTGTGATGCTGCAGCCCAGCGTTTGGACATAAAGATTGATAGCCATTCACTAGACATAGAACCAGGTAAGAGTCTTACCTGGTATGGGCTTTATAAGCATCCATTAATATTGTTTTCTAACTGGTTCAGTCATTTTGGAAAGTAGAAACATGGACAGAATTTCTCAAAGAAGGTCAAGGATTGCTACAAATGAGATGAGTCCAATTTGTTCTTTCATTTTAGCTGATCAAGGTGACCCTTGCAAGTTTCTTGCCTGCAATGAGTTTTCGAAATGCGTGGTGAACCTCTGGACAAAGGAAGCACAATGTTTATGTGAGCCGGGCTACGTAACGCTGGATGGACTGCCATGTCAAAGCCTCTGTGTGGTCCAGCCTGATTTCTGTCTCAATGGAGGAGAGTGTGAGATTGTACCAGGGCATGGTGCCGCTTGCAGGTACCTCAGCGAACAATCACATATAGCTGTAAACAGTTAAATTCTACAATCTAAATTCAACTCAATTCTGTTTCGGAATAGAATTTAATAAAATGCTTGTCTCTAATGTCAGTCTCATTTTCACCTTAATTATAGGTAAATCTAGTTTCTGACTCTATGCTGGCAAACGTTTATAGTGGGACATTTTTGCCAGCACTCCAGTAGTTTTGCCTAAGCTTTGTGGTAATTTCTTTAAAAAAAAGAAAAAAGAAAATACCGGTATGTAAACACAGGGATGTTGCTGTATAGCTGTGAAGGATCTCTTTAAGAATAAAACCTCCATTGTAAATGTTCTAACTGTCTCTCTCGACCCTTTTAGATGTCCTGTAGGTAAATTCTGGCAATTTATCGGGGAGAGATGTGCAGAGCTGGTCTCCGTGCCACTAGACCCCTTTCTTTCCCTAGTGTGCCTCGTGGGGGTGCTCACCTTTCTTTATGCCATCATTTCTCTCTTGTTATCTATGTGCAGGAAATGTGTACGGACCAGAAAGAAACTAACTCTAGTGTAAGCAGGTCTTTTTTCGTCAGATTTTCTGAAATTTTTGCGGTTAAATCATTTGTTGTGCTAACAAAGATCCCAAAGACAAGATAAATAATTAAATATATTTTTTTACATTTTTACTAGACAAAGAAATGTAAGCAACATACCAAATGCAAATTTGTTATAGTCTTTATTTCTTATGTTAGGAATGTTCTGGGTCCAGTACCCAAGTTCTTCAGTTTGTAAGAACAAACAAAAATTCTGTTATATGCAGAGTTTCATGCTAACGGCATTGCTGTAAACACAATTTTCGTATGTTTTTACAAACTAAGAGAAGAAATTCCTGTAATGGCATATTGCTGCAAAAAAGCATATGAATTAATTTGATATGTCTTATATAATATCTTTCTTAAGCTAACTATTCACAGTGAATTAAAAATATGACAGTTATTTACAAAATTGCTTTGCATAAAGTGTTTAAATCTTTACTTGCTTCCCTGTCTATTCTTCATGTCATTCTGCTCTAAACACATTTATGAACACACTTTTTTTTTTTTAACCCTCATTAGATATACATCTCATTCCTCATTTCATTCTGTGCCTTTTATCTTTGGGATAGTGTCTTTTCTTTGGCTGAACAATCAGATGTCTCCTTTCCAGCCCAACTGGACTAACAACTGAAGCCTCAACAAGTAGAAATTATGATCAAATTATTAAAAAAAAAAAAAAAAAAACCCTGAAGTCCAGCATTCATTGATTGCAGTATCCCATTTTCTGAAAGTCAATATACACTCACTGGCCACTTTAGTAGGTACACCTGTTCAACTGCCTGTTAATGCAAATATCTAATCAGCCAGTAACATGGCAGCAACTCAATGCATTTAGGCTTGTAGACATGATCAAGACAATCTGCTGAAGTTCAAACTGAGCATAATTGGGCAATGGGGAAGAAACGTGATTTAAGTGACTTTAAACATGGCATGGTTGTTGGTGCCAGACGGGCTGGTTCTGAGTATTTCAGAAACTGCTGATCTACTGGGATTTTCATGCACAACCATCTCTAGGGTTTACAGAGAATGGTCCGGAAAAAAGAAAATATCCAGTGAGTGGCAGTTCTGTGGGTGAAAATGCCTTGTTGAGGAGAATGGCCAGACTGGTTCGAGCTGATAGAAAGGCAACAATAAATAACCAGTCGTTACAACCAAGATCTGCAGAAGAGCATCTCTGAACACACAACACATTGAAAAGCAAATGGGCTACAGCAGCAGAAGATCACAACTGGTGCCACTCCTGTCAGCTAAGAACAGGAAACGGAGGCTACAATTCACACGGGCTCACCAAAATTGGACAAAAGATTGGAAAACTGTTGCCTGATCTGATGAGTCTCGATTTCTGCTGTAACATTCAGATGGTAGGATCAGAACTTGGTGTAAACAACATGAAAGCATGGATCCATCCTGTTCAGCCTGCTGCTGGTGGTCTAATGGTGTGTGGGATATTTTCTTGGCACACTTTGGGCCCCTTATAAGTACCAACTGAGCATTGTTTAAACACCACAGCCTACCTGAGTATTATTGCTGACTGTATCCATGCCTTTATGACCACAGTGTACCCATCTTCTGATGCCTACTTCCAGCATGATAACGCACCATGCCACATAGCTCAAATCATCTCAAACTGGTTTCTTGAACATGACAATAAGTTCACTATACTAATAGCCTCCAGTCACCAGATCTCAATCCAATAGAGCACCTTTGGGATGTGGTGGAATGGGAGATTCATGTCATGGATGAGCAGCTGACAAATCTGCAGCAACTGTGTGAAGCTATCGTTTCAATATGGACCAAAATCTCTGAGGAAAGTTTCCAGCACCTTGTTGAATCTGTGCCACAAAGAATTAAGGCAGTTCTGAAGGCAAAAGGGGGTCCAACCTGGTACTAGCAAGCTGTACCCAATAAAGTGGCCCATGAGTGTACATGCACCTTCCAGTTGCATCTTCCAACAGTGGGCTGAACTGCAGGCATCTTTTCTGATTAGGACACGTGTTTTTCACATACTCATGTTAACAAAAACTAAAGAGTATGAACACTGAATTAGTGATTGCAAGGCAGAACTGTATTTAAATATTCCATTATGGTTTCTTCTCCAAAAGATTCCAAAATTATATAACCACAACTTACAGACTCCATTTAAACTTTTTACCCACATTTTCAGCTCTATGTGGGCTATTTTTGGTCTTTATTCACTTTACTTAAGTGAATAAATAAATTAAGGATAAACTAAGGATAAATGAATGAGTGAAAACATTTAGTTGAGTGCTTGATTTCAACTTCTGCAGCATCATTGTGGGAATCTCTGAGCACACTGAAATTTCACACAATCATGGCAATTGTTACTGTTACTAATTTACGCATTGGCAAAATAATACATACTGTAATGAATTTGTACAATGTCATTAATAAACTTGTATGAGAGTTAATGTTACAGGTAGATCATCATGCTTACATTTCAATTTGTACATTTTTGAACAAATATAGTTTTTGTTCAAAAGGATGACAATTTGTGAAAGTTACTTTTTTTGCTGCCTTGCAAGCACTTTCAGGATAAATTCTAGTTAAACTTCTTTTTTGTTGTAGTTATATAATTTAATAGAAAACATTTGCTACCACTTTTCCCATAAAACAGGACTTTACTCAAGGAATCCAAATGAAATGATTTACAGAATGTTCTAAAACATTCTAAGCCTGTGTACATAAGAAACTTTTACTAATGTGTCTTTTTTACAGAAAATGTGATGCCTTACAACCCTGTGAATTTGTCCTTGGAATATGACATTTTCTTTTTTCTTTTTTTTTTTCCCCTTCAGCTAATCTTGATGTCTTTCTTTGCCTTTTGAAACCTGGGCTTCATATCGTTGCATGTGTTGTCCTGTTTTACAGAGGCCGAGATAAGACCACCATACCAGGCCTGACGAGTTAATCACAGATGATTTCCACATTACAATACTGTCACTGAGGTAAGATCAGATCTCATATTACCTTGTGTTGTAGTTGTTCAAATCAGATCCCAAACTATTAGACCAGGGGCCTGTACCATGATGGTAGTTGAACAAACTCAGGGTTATAGGATTAGTTTCAAGTTGACAAAACCAAACCACTCCAATCCGGCTTTGTTGGTACCATGATGCTGATCATCAACTTTCTCTGTCAACTCAGGCTTTGATCCTGAGTTTGTGGAGCGCGTGCACATGAATGCGTGACATCAGTGGCAAACAGCCAATCACATGCCTTGCAACAGAAAGAAACTGTGATTTACTTCGCGCAAGAGAGTCAACGCGATTCAAAATTCTTTTGCTGAAGAAAATGAAGAATTTAAACGCATTTACACTAAAGAAGAAACTTGTCCATGAAAAAGGACAAATAAAAGAAATTATCTTGCTCTATCAGAGCAAGTGAAAATTGTCAAGTGTTTATATAGTTGATTATATATAGCAATAGAGACTCAAACATGTAAGGTTATGTAGTCATTTTTAAAGAGTTATCTGTTGATTCTACAGCTTACATATGATCTGTATATATTAATATTTACTTAAAATAAATGCTTAATAACTGTTAAACTAAAATTGCTTGTGTGAAATGGATTAATAATAATATAGATCATATAATAATTATATAAATCATATATAAATCATAAAATAATTATATAAATCATTAAAGCAAGACAATTTCATCGTTAAATATTTGTTTTTACTATATAGTGACCTTTAATTTGGAGGAAGAGAAACTGGGGGAGGGACTTTATTGCGTTGGATGTGTCAGTATCACTTTGCTCACATCTGATTGGTCCAATTTCGGTTTGAGATCTCTTACCCAGAACATAACCTGCCCCGGAGCAGGTTAGCTATGGAGTGTAAGTTACTATGGTGATGAACACCGCTAAAAGCCAAGTCACTTTCATGGTACCTAAAACCCAGGATTGGCACAAACTAATCTGAAACTTAACTGGCTAGCCAGCTAATCCGGCTTCATGGTACAGGCCCCAGGTCTAACTTAATGTCATGTTTGAGGTTAAATAAACCTGTACTTCAGCACAACTGAATCCAATTTAAAAACATATGGAAAGCATCAGCTGTTGTTTCTACTCTGATAGCTGCAAGACCACGCCAAACGTGGTGAGTGCGTGTTAGAAATCAGATTGTGCTTGGTACTTTTTTCGTCAACTAAACTTGACTAAACTTTCAACTTAATTCCCGTCTGGCTAGTGCTCTTCCCATAATGTTTAGGAGTTAGGTCAGTAGGCAGAGAATATGTTGTCTTTTGTGGCTGTTTGAACACATTCGACCACATGAGCGTTTACACTACGAAGGTAATCCAGTCGAATGCATTTTAAACTACATCTGGAAGTGGTTGACAAGCTCAAAAAATTTTAGACCCCATTTACACCTGTATTTAGCGTTGTCCACTTGTGATCTGATCAACCAAAACACATCTTAATACCAGGTCTGAATAGGACCTAAAAGGTAAATGTAACATTTTTAATGGACATTAGATTACTTAACTTTTATAAGCAAAACTTTTTACATAGTCTGTGGTTTTATACACTGTGTTCCAAACTATTATGCATTGCTGTTTTTGTTAATTTTTCCCTAAAAAGTCTATATAATTGGCAGTCAATAGGATTTGTCATTCCTCAACAATTATATTGTAATCTGGATTTTATTAAACAAAATTACCAATGATGACAATGGCACCTTTTTGCAAAATAACTTAAAATGCAGTGTTCCAAATTATTATGCAAAACAGCATTTCAAAACACTTAATAGTTTCTAAAGGATTGAAAACAGAAATCTTGTCTTTTTTTTTTTTTTGCATTAGGGGGTTATTTTTCTCAAATCAAAGCTATTTCAATAAAAAAACATCTTTACAGATGAAATTACATATTAACATAGGAGCCCTTCTTTGAAATCACCTTAACAACTCTCTCATCCATTGAACTTGTAAGTCTATGTATAGTTTCTGCCTGTATTTCCTTTGAGGATGCCAGAATTGCCTCCCAGAGCTGCTGTTTAGAGGTGAACTGCCATCCACCCTCATAGAGCTTCCTTTTAGGGATGCTCCACAGGTTCTCAATAGGTTTGAGGTCAGGGGATGATGGTGGCCACACCATGATTTTTTTCTCCCTTTATGCCCATAGCAGCCAAGGCCTCACTGGTATTTTTTGCAGCATGGGATGGTGCATTGTCTTGCATGAAAATGACTTTACTCCAGAAGGCACGGTTCTTCTTTTTATACCATGGCAGGAAATGGGCAGTTAGGAACTCCACATATTTTGGTAATGTCATTTTGACACCTTCAGGCACCTTAAAGTGGCCTACCAACTCACTTCCTATGATTCCAGCCCAAAACATCACTCCACCACCTCCTTGCTGACGTTGGGACATGGTGGCCATCCACCAGCCATCCAGAACTCCATCCATCTGGACCATCCAGTGTAGCACGGCATTCATCAGTGAATAAAACAGTTTGAAAATTAGTTTTCATATATTTCTGAGCCCACTGCAATCGTTTCTCCTTGTGGGCATTGGTTAAGGGTGGCCGAAATACAGCTTTACGCACAGCAGCAATCCTCTGGAGGATCCTGCATTGAGAAGTTCTTGGGACTCCAGAGGCACCAGCAGCTTCAAATACCTGGTTGCTACTCATGAGTGGATTTTTCACAGCTGCTCTCTAAATACGATGAATTTGCCTTACAGAAGCTTTCCTTAATACGCCTTTATCTGAACGAACCCGTCTGCGTTCTGAATCACACACAAATCTTTTCACAGTACGATGATCTCTCTTAATTTTTCGTGAAACATCCAGTGTTTTCATACCTTTTGCAAGATACTGCACTATTTCACGCTTTTCATCTGCAGAAAGATTTTCTTTTTCCCCATATTGCATTAAACCTGTGACTTGCTTAATAATGTGGACCAACTCCTTAAGTAGTTTCACTTTAATTTGGCTCACCTGCAAACTAATTACCAAACCTGTCTGAGATTGATGTCAGTGATGTAAACTGACAGGAGAAGCAGCACAATTGAAAATTTTAAATGAAAAAAATCAAAATCAAATGTTTGTTTAATTGAAATTGTATTTGCAAAATAATTTGGAACACAGTGTATATAATGGTAAACAAACATCCTACATAATTTATATAGCTAAACATCTCTATCTATTGCACAACATCAACGCAAAAAAACTTGTTTCTCTTTTAACAGAGATGGGACGCCACATGTCATGCTGTTTTCCAGTGGTGCTTGTCCAGCCATGAAAAGAAGTTTAAGAAGCTTCCTATGATTCAACAACTCATGAAGATTGTAGAATGACTGGCCAAACATCCTGAACAGATGGATAGCCAAGTATAATTGCTATTGGTTAATATGTTACCTGTCGTTCTCATGAGAACGTAAAGAAATGCACTGGATTTCAGGTAGAATGTTTTCACAAGGCAGAAATGATCAAGGGTTTCCTCACAATGAGGAAATGTTTCTTGTGTGATCATAAAGAATACACTTAAAATGTTCTCATAGTTGGGAACATAATTGTGTTTTGGTGTATAATAATTATATATTGTCTTACACGCATAGTGAATATTTTTTGTGTTTGTGTATTTTAGAATGTTTATCTTGGGAAAAAGAGAACTTTGTTGCAAACGTAAAATAAAGTGTGCAACAAAAAAATTACCAATTTTGTAAGATTTACCCAAAGCACTGATTACATAGAGTATTATATATACAATTTTTACATCATTGGTCACTTACATGACAATTGTGCTGATTTATATCTATGTAAAATCTCACTGTATTTGTTGGAAAAAAGCAAACTTTATTTAGCTGGATAGATCATGCCTACACCAGTACCTTGTTTAGTTTGATACAAATCTTCATTTTGTATATAGAAATAAATCTCATTTGCTTATTGCTCTTATACATATTTGGTCAGATATCACAATTACAGGCTGTGCTTTAACTTATTGCATAATTTGATAAATTATAGTGTTACAAAATTAGGGACAATAACAATATCACAAGAATGACTAAAATTATTAAAATCATTATTTTTATTAAACATTTTTCATTCAAAAGTCATAATTTAGTTGTCATTACTTACCAGAGTTATTGTATTTACTGTTTTGTAGATTTTGTAAATACTTTTTGCAAGCAGTTAAACTCACAGTGAATAACAAAACTCAGAATCATGTAAAGTGCTGAACAATATCAGTATTTACATCTGCAAGTCAAAGAGGAGCTTTATTTCAATGTGAGACTGATTTAAATGTTAGGAAAAGACACACTTGTTGAATTACTCTACAGAAACATTCCCAGTGAAGAATTTATGGAGTACTGATCATATATCATACCAAAATATTACATTAAGTAAATTATATTAAGAGGCAGTTTAGAGGCAATGACACTGTCAAGAACAGTAATTAAAGATCAATGAGATGATTCAATGCAATAGATATTCAAACAAACAAAAAAAAAAAAACAGAACAAATGAAATGGCACCTAAACAGAAGCTCTTAAAGAAAACAAAATAAAAAGAAATGTCAAAAGACTAAAAAAAAAAAAAAATAAATCAAACAAAAAAATATTAAAATACTAAAAAAAGAACTAAGAGAAAGTCAGTGCTGGTTATGTAAGAGTCGGCAGTCTTCCCTCATTAAACTAAAGAGCTGATGTGTGTGTGTGTGTGTGTGTGTGTGTGTGTGTGTGTGTGTGTATATATGTGTTTATTTGAGCATGCTCTGCAGCATGGCAGTGGCATAAGTGGGTCGGGCCTGCCTGCTCTCGATGGCGCTTCTAAGGTACTGAATGCCTCCGCAGCGCTCCCAGATTTCCTCAAATTGGCGGGGTAGAATCTCGGCACCACGCTTCCGTGTCAAACCAGTCTCCTCCAGACTCAACTCACACATCTCCATATCATCCTTACCTATAAACACAAAACAGAGATTACGTTTGGAACTAAACAAGGAATGAAGTGATATTGAATTTTTGGCTGATACAGATTTTTTTTGCCTAATTTTAAAGGTACACTTTGTAACTTTTTTTGTTCAAAAATAACAAAATTTAAAGTCAATATATAATCAATCCTTCTTCCAAAACGTGTTTTTGTCTTACCCTGATTCACTATGGTAATCCTATTATAAGTGTTTATATTTTAACCTTGACGGGATGGTTTTCGCAGAAAATTGCGTACATACACATCGCCAGTGCGTGTCTCGTCATCTGTAAATAGAGAAAAGTTGGTCTGGCTACTTTGACACGTCTGTGGTGTGTGAGTGGCATAGGTTAGTTGTCACAACGAGTGAGAAAGGATGACATGGAGCAGCTAAATCTCCAAACTCCGGGGAATCAACCATTTTAGACAAATGCAGAACAGAGAGTCTGCTGGCAAAAAGAGAACGTGACAGAGCTCGTAATAAAACCAGAATCAACATTGGCTTAGATTTTCAGAGATGGCGAGAACAGAGGGATTTGAAATGTTGTAAAAGTAACGTGGAGATGGTGTTTTTATTACTCAACAGGTGAGTAAAGTATTTTATTGAACAGATAAATTCCCATATCTAGTTCTCTAACTGAGTTCATTGTAAAGCACTATCTATTGTGAAGGGTCATATTCATCTGCACAGTCACGCAGAGCCAAAGCACAACCAAAACAATGTTCTTCTGCAAAAAGCATGTAGTTTTTTTTGTTTTGTTTTTTTTTTTAACTGCTAGAGGGCCAAAAGCTACATAGTGTACCTTTAACTAATTATACCTACCAGTATTCACACACCTACAACTTAAAACCTAAAGTTCTACATGCTTCAAAGCAAAGTATGAATGTAAAGAAAAAAATATAAAAACAAAATATAAAAAGTTATGATTCCTTTTGAGTACTGACTATGCTTGTTTGGTACATGCTGTTACAGATAGCCATGAAGTATGGAAGAAATAAACTCATAAAAATGTTTTTAATAAAATAAAGTGATAACAATAAACAATGCACATACACTGCACAGTTTTGGATGTTGGTATTGGATCATTTTTGAGTACGATGACTACCAGTAAATGACGACAAGCATAGAGTGCTGCAGGCGTGGCGTCAAAACCTGGAAGACTAATTTGCCAGTGGTTCCCTCTAGATTTTCCTATGGGGTTTTATAATGGGTTTCTTCAATTGAAATGGAGTAAAATAAGGTCTGTGGTAAACATAAGCTGACGATATTTGGACATTTTGCTCTACAATGTAAATTACACACCCATATCGAAAACGAAGCTCTTATGTTTATTTAAAAAAACGTATGTTTCAAATAAGTAACTAGTTGAGAATGTATAGGGTGTGAGTGTGTGCAGTTTATGTTGTAGAGCCACAGACCTTATTTTACTCATAAATTGAAAAACCCATTAAAAAACCCCACAGAAATATCTCAAGGGAACAACTAGCGAATTAGTCTTCCGGGTTTTGACGTCACGCCTTCAGCACTCTATTGGTCTGATACCAGTATTGGTTCAGGTGCATCTCTGAATGAAGTATGCATACTGGATTGAAATAAAATAAACCCTAATCAGTGTTGTGGAAGCAATTTTGAAACTAGCTTTTCAAGCTACTCAATTTTATAAAGTTATAATTCAAAACAGTTAAATTATATCATTTACTATCATAAATATAGAATTTTATCTTTTTAAATGATTTAATTGTTTATTTAGTAATTACCTTTATTATTATCATTATTTTGAAATCACAGCAGCATTTATCTGGTTAAAAGGCAATGACTTCAATAAGGGTGACTGCATAAAAAAATGTAACACTTTAGGGTCCAATTCTCACTATTAACTAGTTGCTTATTAGCATGCATATTGCTAGGATATTGGCTGTTTATTAGTACTTATAAAGCACATATTAATGCCTTATTCTGCATGACCATATTCTACATCCCTTAATACCCCATACCTAAACTTAACAACTACCTTACTATTAATAAGCAGTAATTATGAGTTTACTGAGGCAAATGTAGTAGTTAATAATTAGTTAATAGTGAGAATTGGACCCTAAATCAAAGTGTGACCAAAAAATATATGCCGAACAGGTGTCTGTGCAGGGACTAAAATGAACTGCGAAATATGAATGATCTGAAAGAAGCGATTCATTACAATGAATCAGACTGTCCTCAGTTTACTTGGCTGAAATGCAGTTTGACCAAAAGAAATGTAAACAAATGATAAACAAATGATCGCCTTCCGCCAAAACTGTACTTTCGTATTCTTCAAAAAGCTTACGCTGTATGTCCTACGCCTTCCCTATTCAACTTACGGAACGAACGCAGCGGCAGTTATGTTTTTTCCGTAAGTAGAATAGGGAAGGCGTAGGACATACAGCGTAAGCTTTTTGAAGAATACGAAAGTACGGTTTTGGCGGAAGCACTTGGAAGGTGATCATTTGTTTATATAAAGCATATACATTTACATTTTTTTTGAAAATGACCGATCGTTTCGCGAGATAAGACCCTTATTCCTCGTCTGGTATCGTTTAAAGCTCTTTGAAGCTGCACTGAAACTATAATTTTGACCTTCAACCGTTTGGAGGCCATTGAAGTCCATTATAAGGAGAATAATCCTGGAATGTTTTCATCAAAAACCTTAATTTCTTTTCGACTGAAGAAAGAAAGACATGGACATCTTGGATGACATGGGGGTGAGTAAATTATCAGGAAAATTTTATATGAAAGTGAACTAATCCTTTAAGTTTTCTTTTGTTTTTCCTCCCCACCATAAGTTTTCTTTTTCCACCATGCAGTTCAGGGCTTCCGTAGCTCTGCACTGATACTCGTTATTTTACAATTTTGAAAAATTGTCCGATACTGACAAGGAAACACAATACACTGACATCAACAGCTTCTCTTAGAAACAAATGTATTGCTGTGAAAAAAATTAGAGTGAAAGTGAACGGGACCTGCCACCAGCAGAATGGGGTGTTTATCCGGGTGCAGCTCCATCTGTCTGGCAATCCAAGGCCCATCAAAGTGGGCGTACCACCATCCTTTCTTCTTGTTCTGCGGGTCTTTGTATTGGTCTCCTGGTCGGATGAAGGGAATGCGAAAGAAGCGCTGCTGTCTGTTCATGACGATCTCTTGCTGCCGAGGCATTACAGGCACAACCGGGTTCTGCTGGGCTGGAGGATGATGGGACGACAACTCCATTATAGTGTTAGAAAAACACAATCTAATTCTCCTAACATTGTACACAGTGTAATCTCATTGGTCCAAAAATCCCAAACCACATGGCTACATATAAAAGTATATAAATATGAAATTTTCTAAGGCTATGTTCACACTGTCAGTCCAAATCTGATTATTTGTGTATCCGACTAGAATCTGATCTAAATTATTGTCCGGTTTGTATTTCCCAGGGGGTATCTGCATTAGTTTCTGTGGCAATGATGGTGCATTGGTAGGCATACACCAACAACAACAACAAATGCAACATGGAGGGGTTTGCAATACAGATGTTGTCTTATTTACAACATGATAATGTGTAGCCGCCATGCTGGACTACTGCATCGTCTTCTGAGGCAGCGGCAGAAACATAGGAAGCTGGTATGTGTGGCTTTATTCTGTGCTGTCGTCTCTGCCAGTTTCAAAACATGTCTCTGTGATAGTCATTTTCTGCTCGTCCGGCACTTTGCAACAACACAACCTTGTTTCTGTAGCGACTTTCATCATGTTTCATGTTTCCTATAAAAATGTCTGATGTTTACATTACGTGGCGTGAGAAAGTTACATAAACCACACAAAATCTGATCAGAGCAGTCAGACTGAAACGGATTTCCAGAAAGGATTTCAAACCACATATGAATGTAGCTCAAAATGGATTTATAAAAATTTCATGTGATTTTCTTGCTCTTCACACTTGCTAAATCTGATTGGATTCCAATTGAATAAGCACAAAAATCGGATTTGGACTGACAGTCTGAACGAGGCTTAATTGGCTGAGACGTGTCAACCCAAAGAGTATTTCGCTAGAGAGGACAGAAAAATATAAAATTACTGCAAACAAAAAATAAATTAAAAAAAATATGATTGGTTAGAACCCAGGATACAGAATAATATGAGACAATACCAACAGAGCAAGCTGAACTGACTCACATTAACAGTAATGACAAACCACTTCTTGTGATATTTTTTTTTATGCTGAGCTTCTACATGAAACTTGCAATTCATTTTATCGGCAGCAGTTATATAGGCTAGATTGATTGATAAAAGATTGATATGTTCTTCATCTGAAATTCTGGCTAATGTGCTTATTATGACATATTTGATATCGTATTACTGGATTGTGCATGTGTGGATCTGATTCAGAGAGCATTATGAAAGGTCAGCTAAAACAATATTGTAAAAGTACAATCAAAAGTTTGAGGTCAGATTTGTAATGGGGGGGGGGGGGGTATTAATACTTTTACTGAGCAAAGATGCATTAAACTGATCAAAAGTGAAAGACAATTCAATTCTTTCAAATAAACGTTCTTTTGAACTTTCTATTTATTAAAATAATCCTGAAAAATGTATCACAGTTTCCACAAAAATATGAAGCAGCACAACTGTTTTCAACATTGGTAATAAAAAAATGATGTTTCTTGAACAGCACATCAGCATATTAGAATGATTTCTGAAGGATCATGTGACACTGAAGACTGGAGTAATGATGCTGAAAATTCAGCTTTGATCGCAGGAATAAATTACATTTTAAAATATATTCATATGGAAAACAGCTATTTTAAATTGTAATAATTTTTTATAATATTACTGTTTTTATTGTATTTTGATCAAATAAATGCAGCTTTGGTGAGCAGAAGAGACCTTTCAAAACTTTTGAACAGTAGTGTAAATACATATTACAAATAGTTAGGAAATCAGCAGGGAAAGCAGGATATTTTATTTATTGTAAATATTGTTTTCTCTTGGCTTTGTTAAATTAGTGAGTTAGGCTCATTATTGTATTTCTCCTCTTTTCATTTTATTAGGTCTTTTAGTCATGTTTTGTGGAGTTAGACAGCTGTTGATTTATTATTTTGTCCATACTTACCGATGAAGCCTTTGCTTCCAATGTCAACTATTCCAAAAAAAACAAAACAAAAAAGCAACACCACAAAAAATGATTTCTGCCTACAGAGTGTAATATGCATTTCATCCTAACTCTGGTCAATGATCTCCAGTGGGATTTCTCACCATAGTCTGTGACGGCTTTCGGTGCCCTCTGCTCATCCTGAGCATTGCGTTTCTTGTTCTTTGACTTCCATGCGTGATACACCTTCAGTCTGCGGTGAAACTCCTCACGACACGCAGCTAACAATTCGATATCTACATGGATAGTGTGAAAAGAGAGTTGGAAACTGAAATAAAACAGACATCTGCATTATCCACATTTGTACCCATCAACACAGAATTAGGTTCATTTTAAATAAGTTGAAATAATCTGAAAGCAATAAAGCACAGAAACTATTTTTCAGCAGATTATGTACTATGCAAGAAGAACCTTTTTGACCGATGCTGAAGCAATTTAATGTATGGTTTGGACTGTATACTGTCATAAACATTTTTCTACTGAAATGCAGAAACAAAAGAAACAAAGCCAAACATATTCTGTTCAAATCAACTGATGAAAACAAACAGAAGCTTTCCTACCACAGGATGTATTGATGGCATCCCGCAATTCAGCATATTTCCACTTGCTGAGCTCATATTTCTTGACTTCAGCTTGAGCATTTGTGGCGGTCATTTGTGGAGCTCTGAATTCATGGAAACAACACAAGACCAAATGAAGAAAAAAAATATTGATTCATTTTCCTACACTAGGCATTTGACTTGCCTTACTTTGAAACTAGAGCTACTTGAAGTACCGTGGAATTACAAGCTATCTGGTACAAAAATGAGAATCTCGACTTATTAAAATAAATGTACACTACATACAATAAATAAAACTTACAGAACACCCTAATTTGTATTAATAAATCAAAAACATGGTAATAAACAATATATAAATATATTTATTTTGCTACAAAAATGTCTACATTTATTTAATTGTGAAAGTATCAAAGATTGGTTAAAGAAAAGAAGGGTTTAAACAACATCACAACACCAATAACAGGAAGATTTCCAATTTCAGAGAAAAGAAAATGAACAAATCAGCATTAAACAAATTACAAGAAGGAAACACATTCATTCATGCACAGAAGTAATAAAACTAGACTCTGGATTTATTTGATTAACAAAATAAAATACTGTGATTGGACTAAAGATTATTAAAATGATTTAAATCGCATATAATTTAGGCTCTTTATCAAGTTCATATTTTATTTTTATTTTTTTTTCAACGGGTACGATTTTTGGTTGTGTATATCCGTAGCGATAACAAACCCTTCTACCCACCGAGCCAGAAGATCGGACATTTCCTTCGCCATTTCCTCCCTGAAGGACATGATTATTGGACCGTACATATGTTAGTATATGACATCAGCAGTTACCCGCTAAAAGAATATTCCCTCCATGTGTTTATTTTACCAACAAGATTCGCAGTTGGACCTAATTTAAGTTCATGCTGATAAATGTGAAAATACATGGTAGTTTCATGGCATGTTTACAAAACTACCAGAGAGCTGCTTTTAAACTAATCTAATAATTTGCAGTAAACAATCAAAATTTCAATAGGAGACATAGTGAAAATGTAACCTACATGGTCAAACTCTTGAGCTTTTGTGGTGGTGCAACACTGTAAAAACAGACAGGAAGAGCATTAAATAGAGTGACGGAGAGACTAATCAAAGTGTCCATCGGTAATTAAACAAGACTCAAAATCCCACCACCATCAATGCTTTAGAAGAATGTTCCAGGTTCAAGACAAAGTAAAGGAGTCACACCATGAAGAAACAAATTTTGCTTGATCTTTTAATATATTCAAGTTTATTGTGTTATAAAAATATATTGTGCTAAAAAATGTTGAAAACAGGAAAACCCTAATAACATTTTTTTTTTTTTTTTTTTGATGAATAGAAAGTAAAAGAACAGCATTTTGTTTTTAAATAAAAATCTTCTGTAACATTATAAATGTCTTTATAGTAACTTTTGATGTAATTTAATGTGTGTTTGATGACTGAAAGTATTCATTTCTTTCAAAAACAAAACCAAAACAAATTTTACTGACTCCAACAGTACTCTTAATGGATTGCTGTATTCTTTGTGCTAGTTGATTTGGAATCAGTTTCTGGCTCAGTTTCTAGTATCTATTACCTACATTGATTCTTCAGCAAACATTTTTATTATTATTTGAGTTGAAGTTGTCTAAATTGTCATCTGGTTAACATCTGATTCTGCCATGCCCCACTGACTTCTATTATAAGAGTATTACAGTAAATGAGATTTTTGTTTGTTTTTACTCACAGTTACCATGCATTGAACTACACATGCATTGAACCTGGAACAATCCTTTAACTTGCAGCTGTATGATTGACTGTGTTTGCATGAAAAGATACACTCTTAATATTTAAATGCATGTGTAAAGTACATGTATTGTATGTAATTGTATATGGGGCATTTTTAGCTGTAGGGGGTACTGGGTAAAGGTTTTGAGATGGAATGCATTTTCTGGACAGCTGGAAACGGCATTCAGAGGGATGCAAATACCTCCGTAATCCGGCTTCCACAGGCATCTCCTCTGGGATGAGTTCGGCCTCGCTCTGAGCGATCCGAAGGGCCAGCTCTCTGTCCCGACGTTCTTGTTCCAGCACAGTCTGTCGGGCCGTCTCCTGCTCCCTCTCTGCCTCCAGTTGCAGCTCCATCTCCTCCTGAGGAACATGCCAACAGTGACACATGTCACAATCAGCTGCTCTGTCAGTCACTTTACTTCACCACACACCAACATAATATTTGGCACAAAAACTCTGTCTGGTTTTCACATACGATTTGTCAGTTCAGACCAATATGTAAAAAGCAGATGTCGCTTTTAGAAAAGCAGAAATACTTTGATAAATCCCCCGGTACACACAGCGTTGTGCAACCTTACAACCTTTCATGCAACCTTACCTACTTGCCAGAGAGATGTCAAACATACTTTCAGATTTTTGTATTTGCAATGGTGTTTATCAGTCAACGAGTCAAACTGACTGAGTCAGAGTACAGACTCAAGAGAGCCGGTCCTGCATTCTTCCTCTGCTATACAGTGCTGCATGGATGGTGTGCTGTATTTTTATAGGCCAAAACCCATAAATGAGTTAGCATTGTAGCACTTCTGGTTCCATCGTCCTAAAGTCAATGGGGTTTTTTAAATGGGTGTTTGGTTAAATGCCTGAAATAAGGTCAGCAGTTAACACAAACTCAAGATATTTTTATATTTTATTCTATGACAAAAAATACAGTCAAACCAAAATTTATTCAGACACCTTGAACATTTCATTCATTAATTCAGTTTATTCACTATAGTTTAAAAAAAAGGTAATAAAATATGACAAAATCTCAGAATTAAACTGTGTCAGAAAAAAAATTATCTTAATTATGTCAGATAACACTTAAGCAAAACATGGTCAGGTCAAAGTGTCTGAATAATTTTTGGTTCCAAATTTTTATCAATTTTACTGGTAGTCCACTGTATGAAGAATTTTTGGGTATAATATGTCACAGTTTACTTTCTTTTGCTCTCCTCACTTACATAAATGAACTATAGTGTCCTGCACCCACTAGTAAAAAATATATCAAAAATATCAAAAATGTCTGAATAATTTTTGGTTTGACTGTACATCAGCAAAACCCTCTTGTAATTTTCTTTAAAGCTTTTACTTGTCTTGTTTACTTGTTAGCTGTTGCTAACAAGGTGTCTATGTGACTAAAGAGGGTGTCATTAAACGTCATCACACCGAACAGGTAAACTCATCTACACACTAGTCTCATTGTGTTTATAATTGCACATTTACAAGCTATTATACCTCGAACTCGAAAAAGTTTTTAGACTTCAAAATTCATAAGAGTTAGTTAGCATTCATTTATGAAGATTATGATGATGAACAAAATGTGTAAAAATTAAGCTTTTGTTGGGTCACAGAGCTTATTTTCTGCAATAATCCAAAAGCCAATAAAAAAAATCCTATTGGGTTTTTGTTGAGGGTACCAAAGTGATGCGAACTTCCGGGTTGGCCTACAAAAATACGTCATCACTGCGGCACTCTATTCACTGTTGTGTAGCAAAATAGACTGTGAGCGCCACCAAGTGATAGTTTCATAGTCATAGTAACAGCAGTGGCTCTAGGCATGTGACAAAGCGTGAATCTTATTGGTTTTCCAGTTTTCTTTGCAGTGTGATGAAAAAGAGATTAGAACCCCTATCCATAAAAAAACAGCCGTTCATTCAATTTAAAATGTTTAGCACACCAAATACTTGTCTTGGTGTGATCAGGCCTTGAGGGGACAGGGTCCGAAACAAACACTCGCCAAGCACCAAACGCAAGGAAAAATGGCACTGGCGTGTAAATAAACCAGTTACTCACCAGTGACCAGTACATTTATTAGGAACTGTTATAAGGGCTGTGCGTGATCCAAATGCTCTCAGATATTTTTATGAGTTATGAAAGTGTGGCTATATGATGCTGGAAATTACATCATATAGAGTCATATACATTTGCTATTTGCCACAAATATTCAAGGAAATAACTGCTAAATAATGTTATAGTCATAGGCACAAACACATTTTTTGATAACAGAAATATTCATGGCCAGGAAATTTTCACCTATTGGCAGGTGCGACCGAAGGTTAAGATTTAGACCCTGCTACATGAAGGAAAAAATGCAGAAGAAATAATGTATAACGCTGAGGTCACCTGCAGTTTTCTCTCCTCCTCCTCTCTTTTCTTACGCTCTTCCTCTTCCTGTCTTCTCTTCAACTCCATCTCTGCTTTCCTAAAACAGACACACAGAAGCTTCAGCTGAGCTGGAAACAAGAATCTTTTTAAATGATGAAACGGATCTTTTCTTCCATACTGTGACGTACATCCAAGTAAAATGGATTATAGGAAAAGAAAAATGGAGTGTCTATTTACACTAAGCGCAAATAGCGTCCCTTGTTGGCAAACACTATTTACACTAGCTCTGCCCACCAATGTTTGTTTGGGCCACTCAAGTTTTAAAAAAGACCTGCAGAGTTCAACATCTTCAGTGGCGCAGAGGCTTGCAGACCTGGCTTTTAACGAGATCGATGCGGGTTCGAATCCGCCTTTTTCCAAGCTCGCATTTATTTTCAATAAAAATTAAAATAATGTTCTAAAAGTGGAAATAAACTGTGAATGAGTGTTTAATAATATTAAAAGTGTTTATTGGGTAGGGTTAGGGGAAGGTGTAGGGAGGGTTTTTATTCTCATAATAAGGCAGCATCCATTTAATAATTTTAATAAATATAATCATTTACACTCTATGATATTATTGCATCCTGTTAAATGTACAAAAATACTGAGGTGCAAATAGTATCTGGAAATATAAAGTATAGATAGCATCTAATTACTATTTATTCTTATTGCAAAGAACTGATACTTTTACATGGTGTAAATAGAATATATTGCTATTTTCACTTAGTGTAAATAGCATCTATCGCTAAGAAAATATGCTACTTTCACAGTGTAAATAGCATCTATTAATATTTGCACTTAGTGCAAATAGCCGCTGCCAAAGAAAAATGCAGGGCAGGGACTTGATTCTATCCATCTTAGGGTTTAAGCGGACTAAATGATTGGAGAATTCCCGCATACGTAACTAAAAAGAAGTCGTTTCACTGGAAGATTGTGTTATGACATTTCAGATGAATTGCTAGCTATAAAATCTAAAAGATAAATAATAAGATAGGGTGAAATTTAATTTCATGCCAACTTCAATTAAAGTCAGATTGTTTTTTTTCACTGCGCATACACAAAGACATTAGCCGATTGTAACAGGTCATTTACATATAGAAGCCTAAAAGGTACATTATTAAGAATGGCTTCCTTCCATAAGCTAGCAATGGCACCAACATTTGATCTGAGTTTTTACTTTTTGAATAGTAACTTCAGTTTGAGTCTTTTCTTCACCTATCAGGTGACTTTAGAACATAGCACAAGAGTCTTATGTACTTCTTTGATAGTTTTATGGTGCTTTATGGTCCTCATTCACTTTTATTATATAGAAAATACCAGCTAGTATTTCCTTTAAAAAAAAAAAAAAAAAAAAAAAAAAAAAAATCACCTTTTCTGTTTCACAGAAAAAAGGTCATACAGGTTTGGACCGTCATGAAGGTGAAGAAATGATGTCTGTGATTTGTTAATACTGATGTATACTCACAGGCGTCTTTCCTCTTCCTCTTGTTTGCGCTTCTTTTCCTCTTCCTCACGTCTCTTCCTCTCTCTTTCCATTTCCTCTTGGATGCGTCTCAGGCGCTCCATCTCCTCCTCCTCCTGTTTCTTCTTCTGCATGGTGCTGAGCAGCTCCTGTGACCGTTTGACCAGAGCCTGGTGCTCATGGTCGATGTCTATGCGGCTCATTACAGTGCTCTAGAGTGTGATGAGAGACACAGTACAGGATACAGTTCTTTATCTGCACTCCTTAGGTTAGATGAGGAATAAGGATTTCAGAGAATTTGAGCATGTTCAAGATAGGTCCTTCTCCCTGACACACACCTTAATCTTGAGTATGTGGGCATTGATAGAGGAATCTAGTTCCTGCATGTGTTTGCTCATTTCCTGTTTTCCCTCCTTGAGTCCAGACACCACCTCATTCAACTTCCCCATACTCTTCTTCAGGTTACGTGCCTTAACCAGCCCATCGATCCTAACAAACACATGCACAATTACATCAGTAACAGCAAATTTTTAATGCTGCTGTGTGTAATTTCGCTTCAACAAGATTATTTCAACAGTTCTACAGTATGAAATGTCTGATATATATGGATGATTACCACAGAAAATCATTTCAAATAAACTACCGTTCAAAAGTTTGGGGTCCGTTAATTTGGCTACATTTATTTGATATATATATATATATATATAAAAAAAAGGAATGTGAAATATTACAAGAATTTAATATGTGAATATATTGTAAAATGTCATTTATTCCTGTGATCAAAGGTGAATTTTCAGCATCATTACTCCAGTCCTCAGTGCCACATGATCCTTCAAAAATCATTCTAATATGCTGATGTGATGCTCAAGAAACATTTTTTATCATCAATGTTGAAAACAGTTGCGCTGCTTGATATTCTTTCAGTTCTTTGATGAATAGAAAGAATGTTTAATCAAAAGAACAGCATTTATTTGAAATAAAAATCTTTTTCAACATTATTAATGCCTTTACTGTTACTTTTGATTAATTTAATGTATCCTTGATTATATATTTCTTTCAAATCAATCAATCAATCAATCAGACCTCAAACTTTTGAACAGTAGTGTATGAATTTCTGGTCATGTGTTAATGTAATAAATGTGGGTGCAGTTTGCTTCATTTATTTCCAAACAAAATGTAATTATGTTTATGTTTTTTAAACTGATGACTTTTAACATGACATCATGAAATTATAAAATATATGAAAAGTATTGTATATCAATTTACATAGATAGGGTAAGTGATTCCATCACAGCAATCTATTGCCAACATTTCTTAGTCTTATAGTTATATGACAACAGTGTGATATTTGCATAGCAACACTTTACAATGTGTCATTTGTTAACATCAGTTAATGCATTAATTAACATGAACTAACTATAAGCAATGTAGTTTATAGCATTTATTAACCTTTGTTAATGTTAGTCAACAAAAATAAATGTGTTCATTGTTTGTTCATGTTAGTTCACAGTGCATTAACTAAAGCTTAACATATTATCATTTTGAATTTATCAGTAAATGTAGAAATTAACATTAACAAAGATTAATAAATGCTGTAGAAGTACTGGTTATCATTAGTGCATGTTAACTAATGTTAACAAATGAAACATTTATAATAAAGTGTTCCCTAAATGTTTATTCACAAAGTTGCCTGCTAGACTTCTCTTGTAAACACATGTACCATGTGAGCTAAAATTATTTGCTGTAGTGACTGACAGCATGCCACTGTTCTAAGGAACAGTGAAGAGGAAAGAAGGTGCCGCCCACCGTGGTTTGTGTTTCCTCCTGCACAGCCACATGCGAACGGTCTTCTGCATCTGGATACACGCAGTGGCTCGGTACAGCATCTTATTTTTCACTGACAGAGCAAGAATAAAAAATTGAGAGTATAGATTATTAGGCAAGTCCTTTATTTATTAGTTTGTTTCTGTAGTTATTTATTGCTTTTAATTATTCATATGTTAATTTCTGTACTTTTTCCTTAATTTATTTGTATATAGAGTGATTGAATCTAAACAAATGGTGCACTATTTTTTCCCCTTCATTTTAATTTCTGCAGGTTTGTCCTCCTCTGTAGGTGTATATACATAAACGACAGGTCATAATCAAAGGGCAACCATCAGTTACGTACATTTAATAACGGACAGGGCGCACCACTGCACCTTCTTCCAGCGGCTGCAGATGAGCCATTTATTGACGCGCTTCACCAGTTCAGCCAGATGATCTGGATCTGACTTCATGATCTGATCAAACTCCGCAAACTGACACAAGAGCAACATGAATCAGTCAATCAACTGCACAGGTGAAAGGTTTATGGAGGGTATTTTTGGTCACAAGTAAAGAAAAAATAAAATTATCTATGATTTCTATACTATAATCAGAAAAAGGATATTCACATCACAAAGACATGAGGATTAAATCTAACAGTTGGGCGAATCATTCCGTATTTCATTCCAAAAAAAAAAATAAAAATACAAACATAGCTTCTTTTTTATTTTGGGGTAAAATATGACCTGCACATTTATCTTCATGATACACAGTAAAAATGAATGAATGAATGAATGAATGAATGAATAAATAAATAAATAAATAAATAAATAAAAAAGATACATCACCTTTCCAGGTCTGAAGAAAACTTTTGTCAAACCAAATTTATAATCATTTTCATTCAGGCCAAGAGCTTTGAACAAAGCCTGTTGAAGAGAAAAAAACAAAAAAACAATGTAAAATGCTTTTAATATGTGAACGATATAGAAGAGTGACATCCTGCACATGTATTTAAGCTGTGTAACAACCCATTGTGTTGCTGTCCTGATGTAACACACACCTTGCAGAAGAGTCTTGGGTCAAGTCGGGTTAGTTTGGCGGGCATGTACTGCTTGTACATGTTGTAGAGTTCATGGAACGGCGCTCGTGAGGGGAAGCCGCCCTGCATCAGATCCAGAACAGACACCATCCCTGAGCAGACAAATACAGGAACTCTCAGACACAAGGTGAGAGAAGATACATGCGGCACACATTTGACATGTAATAGTCCAGCTGTCTGCTTGCAAACTCTGACTGAAATTAGATTTTTTTTGAAAGCAAAGACTCTGTCTTGACACTAAAATACTGTACAATCTTGTTGCATTTGAAATAATAGGTAGCTGATGCATAGCATGTCCATGAGCTTCCCTTCTTCACCATAAATATTATGTTACATTTTTTCCCCAAGTAGTCTATCAATTAAAATAAGGTCATAAAAGCTGCATTTATAATAAATAATTACTAAAATGCTGTTTCAAATAGTTTCAGGAGGATTTTAGCATGTCACATCACAGGACACATCCATTTGAACTTGAACATGAAAGTGCGAAATCAAAATCCTATAGGAAACAATGGGTCGACACTGGCAGTTCTGTGTAATGTGATATGTGTGCGGGCGAAACATGCTGCACTGTGTGTGTGTGTGTGTGTGTGTTAACCTGAGCACTGTAGTTGAGACAGAATCTGAGCTCCCTCAAAGTGATGACTGACCATCTTCAGATTGGGCTTCACACAACGGACAAAACTTGAACCCTGAAACACAGCAGCACAATCATTACCAGCTGTGAATCATAAAAAAACACCGTTATCGCTTTCAAACAATCTTACTGTGCCACCTGAGCTAATACAGTATATGTGGTAATATATTGTCGCTGTCGGGCGGAAACCTCGCATGTCCAAAACCGCTACTTTTCAGGAAGGAAAAACACTATTTTTTAAAAATAATTCTAATAATAATAATAATAAATGTTTTCAAAGTTGATTCAATTGTGTGTGTCATTATATTAGTAACATTTTTGACAAAATCAAGCTCAAATGGAGCTGCAAGGTTTTTGATCAACGAATTTGAGAATTTTCAGACATACGCGTTTTGTCCGTCATTACAACGGCCGCATCTGAGGCAGTAAGTGCATCGCATTGTTTTCATCAATTTACAGGTTATATAGTTTATTGTAGTTATGTGGGCACTCATTTTTTTCTGTCATTTCGCCAAAATCTCATGTTATAAAAGATGCTTTGCACAGGCTATTTAAGACAGTATTTGCTATGACTCAATAACAAATGTGAAGACACTCTTTGCTCCTCACACACATAACACATTAGTTTTTATATATAGTGTTTCTTGAGTAAAGAAAATACAGTATAAAAAGATCTTGTGACTAAACCTGGTAATTCCATTGGATCCTCACACTGTCAGTCAAAAGTCATAACTCCACCCACCTCTTTCAAGAATGAAGTGCCTCACACAGTTTGGAGCATCTCTGCTTGTTGCAATGCAAGGGTAAATAAAGAACTGGATGTTTTAATAGGTTAAATATTTGCAAAACCCACAGACAGAAGTAAAGGGTGACCAATAGTAGTGAGTTATGAAAAAAAAAAAAAGAAGGAGATACGAGGTTTCCGCCAGACAGAGATGATATATAACATTTAGCTAAAACAACAACAAAAATGGGCTTGATGACTCACAGTACTGTGAAGCTTTTCCAGAAGAATATTCAGTTGTGTCTGTGAAAGAAAAAAAATATATTAAAAAAACAACTTCAAAGTATCAAATTTAAGAATAACATACTGAGTGTACATACAGAACAAACCTATAGAACCTCCAGTTAAATCATGTATTTCAGATTCTTTTAAATAATTAAACAGGCTGCGGCTCACATTCAACTGTAAAACAGGGTAACTACACTTTAAAACACTCAAGACATTTTCAATATATACATACTAATATACACTATATTGCCAAAAGTATTGGGACACCCCTCCAAATCATTCAGGTGTTCCAATCACTTCCATGGCCACATGTGTATACAATCAAGCACCTAGGCATGCAGACTGCTTCTACAAACATTTGTGAAAGAATGGGTCGCTCTCAGGAGCTCAGTGAATTCAAGCGTGGTACCGTGATAGTTTGCCACCTGTGCAATAAGTCCAATCGTGAAATTTCCTCACTACTAAGTGTAATGCAAAGCGTCGGATGCAGTGGTGTAAAGCACGCCGCCACTGGACTCTAGAGCAGTGAAGACGTGTTCTCTGGAGTGACGAATCACGCTTCTCTGTCTGGCAATCTGATGGACGAGTCTGGGTTTGGCAGTTGCCAGGAGAACGGTACTTGCCTGACTGCTTTGTGCCAAGTGTAAAGTTTGGTGGAAGGGGGATTATGGTGTGGGGTTGTTTTTCAGGGGTTGGGTTTGGCCCCTTAGTTCCAGTGAAAGGAACTCTTAATGCTTTAGCATACCAAGACATTTTGGACAATTTCATGCTCCCAACTTTGTGGGAACAGTTTGGGGATGGCCCCTTCCTGTTCCAACATGACTGCGCACCAGTGCACAAAGCAAGGTCTATAAAGACATGGATGAGCAAGTTTGGTGTGGAGGAACTTGACTGGCCTGCACAGAGTCCTAACCTCAACCCGATAGAACACCTTTGGGATGAATTAGAGCGGAGACTGCGAGCCAGGCCTTCTCGCCAACATCAGTGCCTGACCTCACAAATGCGCTTCTAGAAGAATGGTCAAAAATTCCCATAAACACACTCCTAAACCTTGTGGAAAGCCTTCCCAGAAGAGTTGAGGCTGTTAGAGCTGCAAAGGGTGGGCCAACTCCATATTAAACCCTACGGATTAAGAATGGGATGTCATTAAAGTTCATGTGCACGTAAAGGCAGGCGTCCCAAAACTTTTGGCAATATAGTGTATCAATACATATGAATTTAGAGGTTGATCAATATTAGATTTTGCTGATATGATAATGTTTAAAGAAAGAAAATGTTTGTTTGTTTGTTCATAGTTTAATGCCATGCAAGCTACTCTTGCTATATTCATGGTGAGAAAAAAAACAAAAACAAAAAAAAAAAACAATTAAAATGGGTTTTTAAATTTTATCTTAGATAAAAATTCTAAAACTAGATCTGGCCTTACTTCAATAAAAATCTTTTTAAAGAAAGAAAATAATTTTTTTTTTAAAATAATGTTCTAGTCTTTCTTTCTTGTAACAGGTTGGCCCAGAGAAAAGCCACAAGAGTTTACTTTCAATTAAATGTCAGATATGTCGGTATATCTTGTAACTGAAATACCAATAACATCCACTTAAAAAAAAGATTTTATGCATAATACAGGACTTTTTATTATAATAACCAAAATACATCAGAACTCTTATTTTGAAATTTCTTTGCTTTTCTACTTCCAGCTGCTCATTCAAAAATTGTGCTGGTATGGGTGAGTGAAAAAGTAATTTAATGCTTTGGAATATAGGAGAATATTTCAGAATGGCTTGCTTCCCACAAATGTAAAGTTGTTATCTAAAGAGAAATTATCAGATGTTATTATTGTTCAACAAGACAATACTCCTGCCCAAATTGCAGACAACCAAGAAGTGGCTTGAGAACAAGTCCATCAGGCTCATGTTTTGGCCTAGTCATAGTCCAGATTTGAACCCAAGTGAATATTTGGTCTCACATTAAACTCAAACGAACTGGGAGACATTTTTCAATTACTTGTGAACTGTCAAAAGTCTTTAACATTAAGTGAAACAACACTGACTCTTCTTCTTGTAAAAAGACTCTCTGCAAGTTGGGGAAGGCTATTTTGTGATTAGTTATTTTATCTACAGTAATTGTGCAATTCTTGCTCATTTCCTGACCAGTGATTTGTGATTAAAATGGTTAAGACCATTAAAAGACCACTAAATATTTTTCCAGTTTAGGCTTGGCCAATTTGTTTTGCCCAGGAGTGTTTATAAAATTATTTACATATGTCATGCTTGTAATATTTTTTATTCGTTAGACTATATAAATTAATAAATATTCAGAAACAAGTGCAGTTATATTGCCTACAGAAGCTACCATTTTATTTTTTTCTGTTTAACTTTAAATCTAATGACTGGCAACAGCTGGTTCTTAAATTCGTAGACTAGAATCTTTAGACACTGCAGACTATATGACTGTAAACAGCGACTGAGTGCAACTGGAACAGACCCGGCCCGTTTGGGCATGATCAGTCGTCACAACCAAATTACATTCATGATCAGCCTGACAGTCGTGTAGTGCGTTCCCAGCTTAAGCCGTATCACGATTACTGCTACTCTGTCACCATATTTAAGACTTCTTAATTTGACATGAAGACTTTTGTTATACCATTTAAGATATTTAAGACTTTTTATGACCTTAAATTTGACATGTATTTAACTTTTTAATGTCCAGTGGAAACCCTGTACGTGTTCATTTTTTCCTTCAAACAGCTGTCAAACTAAATGATTTTGAAACTGACCTTGAATTTGTTGCCTACACTGATGAAGCTCAGTTTGCCAGCCTTCTGCTTGGTGTCTTTGGAATGGTTGGAGTTCTCGAAGAGCTCTCCGATGAATTTATCCTTCGACTCGCTCACCAGACATGCCAATGACATGTGAAGAGCGTCGTTATTCTTCTCCACAAACTGAGTCTGAAAGAGAGAGGAAAAAAAGGTCTGTATCACATAGGACTTTAATACACTGTTCTAGGAAGCGGATCAATTTAAGCTTTGCTTCAAACTGCAACAGTTAGTGTGAAACAATATCTAAAATAAATTAACACATAAGTGTTTGTGCAGTACAGTAATTTTAGGAGAATGATGGTTTCTAGAAATGTTATGGTGAGGAAATTTTTACACCGGTAAATGAACTTGCGACAACACCAGTGTTACCGATAACACTGGGGGGGTCTTGCTTTTCACTTATCACGAGTACATTTTACAAGACAAGATATTTGTCAATGATCCTCAGGATTTGTTGCGCAGCAAATCCTCCGCCATCGTCTCGTCAGTCATCTAATCACTCCTTACTCTTGGCACATGATCAATGAAATCTGACTGCTGCTGCACTGTGCTGCAACTCTGCAGAGCATAAGCTTTATAGCCTAATTGAACTAAATGGTTTTTATTTGTATAAAAAGCAAAACAACAGTAGGGGTGGTGCCATGGTGGGCAAGTAATATAATCAGTTTACAGCTGAACACTGTGTAACACTGTCTACCGCAGCAAGCCTATTGATTACAATGTAGTTTTTGTTTCAAGTACACATTTTAATTTATTTTTTATACATTTTAATATCAGCTTTAGTAGTGAAAGAGGAATCAGAATATTAATTGAGTTATTTATATCTATATATAAACATTTTAAAGTCTTTTTACACATATCTTTTCATTCCTCCATTAGTTTAAACTGACTTTTACATTTAAAATGAATTTGTGCGTCGTGTTTGTAAGAGCAAAAACACATTCTGTGTTATTATTTCCCTTTAGAAGTAAAAAAAAAAAGTAGCTTAACTGGTTTAACTAATTTAATTGAGACATAAGCAAAAATTGAGGGAAAATTGATAAATCCTTGATAAGGGAAATTTGTGTATTTTGACTGAAGCAGAACTAGCAATTTGTGAACGAGTAACACTTTTAAGTTCACCTTTGAAACATATAGATTAAACAGGTTAGCAAAACAGTGTGAAAATATTAAATATATTAAAATATGTAAAATAATTAGATTTTTCCCTAAAATGGAATGACTAGTGTGTGTATGTGTGTGTGTACCGGTTTGGCTATTCTTGTGAGGGCCGAATGTACACTTGTATAGTGAAAAATTATAACAACTGACTAGTGAGGACATTTTACTGGTCCTCACTTGTTAAAAAGGCTTATAAATCAGCCAAAACATCCAAATCTAGTGTTTTGTATGTTTCTGTGATGGGTAAGTTTAGGGGTATGGGGTTGGGTTAGGCCATAGAAAATATCATTAACCTGATATAAAAATCAATGGAAGTCTATGCAAATTCCACACTAATATAGTGAAACAAACGTGTGTGTGTGTGTGTGTGTGTACCGTTTCATAGCAGACTGCTCCAGCAAAGTGTCTTATGATGAAGCCCTCGTCGTCTCTGACGTTCCTGTGCACTGCCAGCTTGGACTTCCTGGGAACCTGTGAGATGAGTGATTTGACAAATAAGGCCACTAAAATAAGAGTAAAATGCTGAAATGAGGGCTATTGTGAAGTGTGACTTACAGTCAAGCGGAAATGGTCCTTGTGTTTGCTGTGGACAGTCTCAGTAAAGTGCTGGTCACTGGGTTGAGGTAGCCGGTTCTCTTCATCCAAGATATCCAAGATGCCAACTAACTTCGACTCCACCAAGTCTGAACAGAAGAACATACAATGGCAAAGACAAATTTATACATTCAATCAAGCACATTTAGGCTGCCAAAAGTTTCAGCCTTCTGCTTTCTAAAAAGGCAGAAACATAATATGTGTAGTGTAGATTCATGTTTAATGAGAGACAGACCTATACAGTCCTGATTATCCACGTAATGGACTTCATTGACTCCCAGACCTTCTCTCTGATACAGTTCCTGCTCCTGTTAACCAAACACAAAACAGCAGACATAATATCAGTCCAGCTCATGCTTTATAATGGCTAATTTCAACTCTACTCAGCCTAATAATGTCACTTAGCAACAAAGTGCAACACCAAAACATTGCTCAGTTTTGGATGATTTGGTAAAAACCTGCTAAACAGTTTATTTACAGGAAAATGCAGTTAACTTGTGGCAAATCTGCCACGAAAACATGTAAAACACACATAATCATGCATAAAAGAAAAAGAAAAGACAAAAATGAATGAATGACTGAATAAAACTTTTTCTATTTTACACTGGTTAACATCTGCAAAAAATGGCAGTGCTGTTCTGTTCTCAAATTCTGTTGAATTTGTTTCTGCATTGCATTTGTGTTGTTTTGTTTAATTTGCAACATTAACAGTATAAGTGAATTGTTGATTCCTATTTGTAGAATTCCATCACTTATTTTGTTGTAGTAGATAAACGTATTTTGAAAATACTGCATGTGAACATTTAAGTATTTTCTATTTCATTAAATTTTGAAATGTAATTTATTCCTGTGATCAAAGCTGAATTTTCAGCATTACTCATCTTTAGTGTCACATGATCCTTCAGAAATCATTCTAAATCTGATTTGCTGCTCAAGAATCATTTCTTCTTATCAATTTTGAAAACAGTTGTGCAGCTTCATATTTATATTTAACCTTTATTAACCTTCATATTCAACTTTTATTTGAAATAAAAATGAGAAATTTTGCAACATTTAAATGTCTTTACTGTCACTTTTCATCAGTTTAATATGTTCTTGATAATAAGTATTAATTTCTTTTAAAAATATATAAAAAAAAAGTTTTGAATTAGTGAATGCAATATCATAACAAAGAAAATGTAATGGGTAGATAATTGACAGTAGCTTTAATATGTACAAAAAACATATCTTATGAAAATACATGGCTGTAAATTGTGACTGGATGAGCCGCCTGTGAGGCTGTTGTAAATTAGCTGTGTCTGTATATCAGCTGAATCACTCACCTCTTTGAGAATGCGCTCATTAAAGAACTGCTGCAGTTTCTCATTACAGTAGTTGATGCAGAACTGCTCAAAACTGTTGTGCTCAAAATACTCTGAGGAAAAGGAAGAGAAAATTTACATTTGGTAATATAAGTAGCCATTTCCGAGGAGTCGGGGTTTGGTTGGTTAGCTTCAACAGGTATATTCTGATATTAGGAAAGCTAAGTTATAAATGGCAAATATTTTATTATATTTCAGATGTTGTGCCAGTGACGTTTTGTTGTAGCGATCTTAACAGCATGAAATAGACTTTGAATGATCAGTCACATGGCATTAAAGGATTAGTTCACTTTCAAATGAAAATTACCCCAAGCTTTACTCACCCTCAAGCCATCCTAGGTGTATATGACTTTATTCTTTCTGATGAACACAATCGGAGATATATTAATAAATATCCTCACACATCCAAGCTTTATAATTGCAGTGAGAGGGATCAATGAGTATGAGCTGAAGAAAGTGCTTCCATCCACATCCATCCATCATAAACATACTCCACACGGCTCCGGCCTTCTGAAGAGAAGCCATGCGTTTGTGTAAAAAAAAATATCCATATTTAAAAAGTTATGAAGTAAAATATCTAGCTTCCGCAATACCGCCTTCCGTATTCAAATTACGGAAAAAAAACAGTTAAGTTTTTCCGTAAGTTGAATAGGAAGGCATAGGATGTAAGCTTTTTGACCTGCGAGAGTTTTACACTTTCTTCGTAAGTAGAATACGGAAGGCGGTCTGGCGGAAGCATATGTTACTTCATAACTTGTTAAATATGGATATTTTTTTTTACACAAATGCACCATTTCACTTCAGAAGGCCTTTATTAAACCCCCCGGAGCCATGTGGAGTACACGGTTATGATGGATGGATGTGGATGGATGCACTTTCGTTAGCTCATACTTGTTGAACTGCTCACTGCCATTATAAAGCTCGGATGCATCAGGATATTTATTAATATTTCTCAGATTGTGTTCATCAGAAAGAAGAAAGTCATATACACCTAGTATGGCTTGAGGGTGAGTAAAGCCTGGAGTAATTTTCAGTTGAAAGTGAACTAATCCTTTAATGGCTCAGGTGACTCAAATAAAACTGTGTGCAACTGAGTATCCTTGAGCAAAGACGGTCTTTTACCAAAGCCAGCGATGTCCAGCACACCAATGAAGTGAGCAGATGAGTCAAAGGGGAAGCACTGGTTGATCCTGGTAACCACATGATCAAAGAGACGGCTGTAGATGGCTTTAGCCAGAGCGTCACGTGCACTACTGGCCTGCTCCACCTTCAGAGGAACCCTGGAGAAGATAAGAAGGTGAATGGTAGCACCATCTGATACATTACACACAATTAAACCGAACTGTTTCTTTCACGGTAGATATTTTGGCTAATCAAGGGAAAGCACTCAATATCACTAATATCTCTGGTTAGGGATTGTTGTGGCTGTGATTGGTTATCTACTGAATTCCAAGCATCTCGGTTCAGTTTTTCATTAGAAGGCATGAGCAGCACTTACTTGATGGCTGTGCCTTTAACGCCCCCTGCAGAGGTGAGCATGACTCTGGTGGTCAGACTGACCCGCAGATCTTCCTCATCCAGACCCAACAGCTCCGCACAGAACCCTAACGACTGGCCGCATGTCTTCTTTAAGACACAGCCCCCTGAAACACACATGAACCCAATACTAGAGCACGGTTGAGACTGCTCAGCGCAGTACATTGGAACATTACCTAGTAGTTTTTCTTCGTTTTTATCAAGATCTGCTTTATAATTGAAGAAACAGATAATGTGACCTGATGTTTATTGTGAGGGAACGGTTATGCTATATTTGTCAAATATCTAAAAGAAATGAACTGATTTTCTTCATTTTTTTAAACAGATCTCAACCTACCTCACACATTTGTTTTTCAGTCATGGTGGGGACTTCTCATTGACTTCCATTGTTTTTATAGTAGGTTACATAGGAACAATAAACCTTACAGAAACCTTTAAGTATTATAAAAAATAAGACGGCAACATATTATTTAGTATCTTTATTAACCTGCTGTCATTGTGGGCTTTGTTGAGATGTCCTCACAATGTACATCATTTCAGGTTTTACTATCATTGTGGTGACAATGATATCCAAACCAGTGTTATTTTAGTATTATGTACAGTACATACAATTATAGTATTTATTAATATTTTGAATTAGCTTTTATTTTTATTTTTATGTTTAGTTTTCCTTTTAATTTTAAATTTAAGAAATTTTTTGTTTAGTTTTAGTAATTTTAGTACTTTAACTTATTTTATTTTGTTTATTTGCCAAGGCAACATTTCTAATTTTCGTTTGAGTTTTTAAGTTTTTTTTTTTTTAATTTAATATTTATATTTTTATTTTAGCTTTATTTCAAGTATTTCAAAAACAATTTTGTAATAGTTTTAGTTTTATTTAGAAGTAACAACTACTAATCCACACCTGGCTCAAATTGAATTTTCTGTCAGAAACAGCAAGTCATAATGAAAGCATTTCTTTTAAATGCAAAATAAACTCATAGCAACGTATTCTGTCTAACTGGTAAGTAACAAACCAATTTTACTGAAAACTTAACTGCTGGATACAAATTTATAAACCCTACAAGTTTGTAGATATTGCTATAGTCTGGATTACTTTCACTGTCAGCAGCTTTCAATGAATAAACACAAAGTTAGCTGGTTGGTTGGTGTTTTGATGTCATGCCAGGTTCCTTGGTTATTTTAATGGTGAGTAAACAAGTTAAAATACTATTAAAGAGCAAGATAAATGCCTAACTAAGGTTTTTAAATTTGGCTTTAGACAAAAACTCTTAAGATGGATTCAGGGCTGTTAAAAAATTGCTTCTAAAGTGTTTGCTGAGTCACAAACCAGCCATATATAACTGTATATATTCAGGAGTTACACTAGCTCTCAGTTTACCTGAGGTGCTTCCAGCCTCCTCAAAATCAATGTTTCCAAGGTGCAAAACCCCAGCCACCACCCTAAACAGGTTCAACTTCTCTGTGTCATCCAGACCGATCTTCTTCATGGCCACACACATTCTGTTAAAGTCGGCATGATCGTCCAGCAGAGGGTCTTTCAGAGCGCCGGCCTTCAGATGCTGAGGAACAATTCTCAAGTTAGACTCATCTGAGACAACAGCATGTTGTCAGAACAGAAACACCTGAGCTTATCCAGGAGCACAATTGCTCATAAAACTCAGCACAGCAACTAGGATCAATTTATTTCAACATTTTGTTACTCTACACTACATAACCAAAAGTACATGGGCAGCAGAACACCAACACCACATAATCATTTAAATATATCCACAAAGCTACATTGTGAAACTCATGACTGTCATAGTCTCCATGTCATTGCCCTCAGGTTGTCTACTGAGATAAAATTGAATATGCTATAAGCTTACATGCAGTGGTTCAGTCCATCTAATGTAACTGCAGACAACCAAATTACATTAAAGTTTACTGTATTGTAATGCTTGCTTATTGCTTTGAGGTCTTGTCGCATGTCGCATATTTACTGTTGTTCGGCAAAATTTTGCAGTACGTAAAGTCAACGTAATCGGGAGTTTTGCGTGAAAGTGGAAAGAGTTCCCCATGGAGATGCTCAAGTTGGTCGTCATGTAAATTTGCCATGTTGATCAACAGAAAGCTGCTTGGTTTGAAAGTGACTTCTGCATGAGCTGTGCTTAATGCATCACTACACTATTGACAATGGACCATTTCCCTTGTGAAATTTCGCTAATGTGACCATACCTTCACCTACTTGGTTTGAAATGTCCTGGGATACTGTGCATTTTGAAAATGCTTTTGAAATGTCTTTTGTAATTTTGTTTTGTTTTATTTTTTAGACTCCTCGAACACATAGAAGCTCAAACATGCAGCATTCTAGTGACTTCAGAGTGAAGAGTGGTTTGTAAAGCCACAGGGGTTGAGGAACTGCGTTCATGACATTAGCAGTTTCCATTTAACTATTTTTATGAAAATTTTGGGATATCGTACCGAATAAATCCCTCGAACTGCAACAACAAACTCATATGACTTTGCCTCAAAAGTGGATGTGATTGGATAACTGGACTAACCAGTGGACCAATCGCATCGCACAGCATCTTAAGTGTTGGTTTGGTCGTTCTGAAATGCCTGAGCCAAAGTCTCATCAGAATGATTTGGTTTAATTCCCTCCCAGAAGCGTCTCACACGATTGCGTTCCCAAACACCAGCATCCGAACGCAAAAGAACATGACAGCGTTTACCGTTTCATCTGTGCGCCCTGAGACACAAGCCATTTATGATGGAGGAAAAAAGAGCCACAGTTTCTTCCCCCGATTGCATCAACATCCATTTTTATTACAGATATTTTGTGCCAATTTCGCAGGAAGTGACAGTTTTGTTCTCTTGAACACATGGGATTGAAACACTGCTTTATTTGCAAATGTTTTATGCAATATTCTAATTAAATTTGCAACTTTGGATGGAAGCACAGCTATTTATAGAAAAGGTAAAGCCAAAATAAATATACAATCCATAAAAATAAATACATTTTAAAGGAAAATATAACTCTAGTCTAATCTTATATACAAACCATATCCTTAGACTATATATGTTAATACTTATATTTTCATTAACTTTACTGAAAGATTATAAATGATGTGAAATTTCAGATCATATGACAAAATGGCATGTGTATGTAGGTTTTCTACAGTCATTGATGTCTGATTATGTTGTAAAGTGCAAAAAAGCAGGTTTGTTGTCAACATTTTCACAAGTCAATTTTATGTGCCCATCCACTGACTGAAGTGTAGATGTTAAAATCATGACCCTGGTGTCGTCCACATATCTGAACATGAATAAAAATCCATGCTGCAGAATATGGATTTAATTGTATTAAAGGTGCAGTGTGTAAATTTTAGCGGCATCTAGTGGTAAGGTTGCAAACTGCAACTAATGGCGCACACCCCTCCCACCCCTCCCTTTCGGAGAAGCTACGGTGGCCGTCTGGCTGACATGTCATCGTCTGAGAGAGAGCAGCGAGTAGCTTGTGTGAAGCAATGAGGTTTCTTCTTACTCCTAACGAAGAACAGTCTCTGTTTCTAATAAACCAGACAACTACTACTACTACTTCTTCTTCGTGCGTATTCAACATAGTGACGATGCAAGCTGCCTCTAAAATAGAACAATTTAGAAGAACAACATAGTGACTAAACGCACTCTGTAGAGTGTTTGTCCATTTAGGGCTGCTGTAGAAACATGCCGGCGCATAATGGCGACTTGACATGGAGGGGGGACCCGCGGTGTATGAGATAGAAATGGCTCATTCTAAGGTAATAAAAACATAACGGTTCATTATGTAAGGTCTTTATGTACCACTGAAAACATAGTTATGTATATTATATTACATTACTGTCAATAGATCCTCCGAAATTTTACGCATTGCACCCTTAATTTCTTGAATTATCCAAGCGCAGCAGTAGAATTTTGGGTATTCCGTGGGGTTTGATCATCACAAACTGCAGTCTCTGTGGATGTTGTCTTTCAGAGGGTGTGGATTGTGACTGTAGCGGGTCGTGACTCTCATCAGGTGTGAAACATTCAGTGATAGCAGCAGGTAAACTCCAGTACTACTATCATGAATTTTACAAAATTCCCAACCTCCCATGACAATCACAAGCCTGACTATAACTGTGTGTGGATATTTTTAAATGACACAAATTTTGACTGCCCCAGATGCCTGTTAATACTGAGCTGAAACTATCAATAAAATGATAAGTTGCTGGCATTATGGATTTGTGTCTTCTGTATAAAAACATGTGACATTTGAAAGGAACCTGAGGGTTCACAAATGCAGCTGCTAAAGAAATGTGTCCTTACTGAGAAGAGCACATACTGTACAGCAGACACAAACACTGCAAATATACTGTGTCACAGTATACCACTTATATCTTTAACCTGAATTCATGTGGTGGATCTTAAAAGTGCATTAGACTTGCATCCTGCTGTAATACTATTACTATTTTGTGTCAAATAATAAACATGAATATTAAGAGAAGAATATCCCGTTACCTTAAGGAAAGCCAAAACAGGAGGGAAATGGCAGTTTAGCTCCCAAGAAATGAAAGTAACTTTCCATTTTTACAAGATCTGGGTCAAATATATTTCACTAGCTTTTATGTGTAACATGGCCATGGCAAGAACATGTTATAAAATTGGATATAATGCATAAGGTTAATATGTAACCAGTGTAACCCGGATCTTTTTTTTTTTTATTTTTAAGAAAAGGATGGAAAAAGGAAGTCAAAATGAAGTTGTATTGAACTCAGAATATTCCTTCAAGTTTGTTTCCTTGTTCTTTAGTTATCGATGAGACATCGATTAAAATAAGTAAGCCCACATTCCATACGGTACAGAAGTCCACAATATAGTTATCTTTGTCCTCTAAGAAATACATTGGACCCAGGTCATGTATTTATATCACAAAAGGAAGAAGAAAACCAAAGTCCCAATAATTGCACAACAACACACATATTCACCTTCCCATCCTTTGATGTATCATGGACACACAAACAGACACACAACCAATGACAATGATGATTAGTACAGTGATTAGATTAGTATGAACATGCATAAATTATGAACAATTCGATATACAAGGTAATTTGCAAACACCTTGCATCTGTGAAATATCAAGCCGTAGATCAGCAACCAAACACAAGTGTAGACGCTCACAAAAGACAAGATGAATCAGAGCTGAGGCTTATCATGCCTAATCAACCCTAAATCCATAAATCCAGAATCACATCCCGCAGTGACCCTCTACTGTCCCCTTCATCAAAGACTCTTCTTCTACCCATCACACCAATGACTCTATTGCCCCCTTAATCCAAAACTTTGAAAACAGAATATTTTAAATGACACAACTGTGAATTATTTCCAGTAAATTCAATCAATTTTTCATGTTTGGTGTCGAAATGTGTGAAATTGGTGGAAAAGAATATTCCATTGGAATATACTTCTTTAAATGCAGTATATTCCAGGAACAAAAAGTTTCCATAAATCGTGAAAATTCTATGCAATTAACTTTTACAATACCTAGTCAGACTGCCTTTCAGATGTATCCAATATATTTATACTCTTACCCATCCAAACTAACTAAAAATGTTTCTTTTAATTTTTAAATGTGCATGAGTGAGGGCAAGCGAGTTCCCCCACAAACAACCTTTAGAGTCGTTCCAAGCCATATTGGTGGCAGTTCTTCTGATTATACAGAGAATTCATTGAAAATAAATGTATTACCTCTGGACTCTTGCGGTTTTGGGGAATCAGCTTGTCTGAATCCTTGGTAGAGAAGTACCTTGTGCATCCTCGACTTAGATACTAGATGGAGAAAAAAAAAAAAAAAAAAAAATGTATACAAACATGGTTTAGAAACGTGTTCTTTGAAAGAACACCTGGCAAACAGTCAAGAATGACTATTTAAATAATACAATTTCAACACTTGCAGATCACATGTATCAACCTGACTATTTCAAATAATACTTTCATGCTGATATAGCACAAATTAAGAAGAGACATGTCATAATCGGAATGCATATACTGTAAAAATATCTGTTCAGGAAGCCAAATGTTCAGAAAGCCAAATGTGCACACCGATACGCTGATAACTCCTAGAAATCAGCTTATTGAATTAACCCGTTGTCTCGGTTTACATGCAAACCAATAACTTGGCAATGGAAATAAACCACCTTTACAAGACTTTATTAATAAATCAGGTTATTCCCCGGCATTGAGGTCAGAACCTAACAATTTGTGTATCTGACTCAGATGGTATACTCTTATGTCAGTTGTGAAAGCATTAAAAACCCAAGAGTAATCCAAATTGTCAGCAGGAAACTTACTGACTTATATCAAAGTCCCTTTAAGTGTTATTCTATAGTCTTTGCTTATATTCTTCCTTATCTGAAGTTACAGATGCAGCATTTTGGCTGCACCACTTCTGCACAAGATGAGAACACATTTTTATAATTGGGTCGAGAAATAGTCAGTTTGCAATATTTCCGTGAAACACTCGCTCAGTCTGGATCCACTTAAATCCACAGTAAGGACGCTTTCCTGTCACATATTAGACATGCGCACTTCAATAAGCCCAAAGAATGCAGGTTAATGTGTGTATACATGTTGGGTGAAATCAGGGTAAGAGGCAAAAATCGATCGGTTAATGCTTAAGCTGTTTATGACTTTACTCGAATAAAGAAAAATGGGTTAACACCTTTACATGACCATGTGCATAGTGCTTATTAAGCATAATCAAGTTAAGAATGTGCATATAAACATACTCATGTTAAGTCACTTAGGCCCTGTTCACACCTAGTATTAAGGTGTGTATTAGTCGATCGGATCACAAGTAGACGTGGAAGACACATACCCGTTTACACCTGGTGTTTTAAACTGTCTCTTTTATCCACTTTCAGCCACTTCTGTCCCGATTTCTTCGAGGAGAGGGTCTATGAGAGGGTAAATGTATGTTGTTGTTTTTTTCAGATCTTTCGATCTAATGGACCAAATAAGCTCGCACAATTTACATTTAAATGCGCACGGAGACAACAGAAAAGCATACAGAGAGCATAAAGTTTCTGCTCTGATAGCCGCAAAACCACGTTGAACGCTGTGAGTGCGTGTTAGAAATCAGGAATGATGAGAGAACGTTGTGCTTGGTACGTTTTTCATCTTTAAACCAAACTTGGGTCTTCAGCCGACAATGTTTAAATCCCGTCTGGCTAGCGCTCTTCCCATAAGGTCAGTAGGCAGCTCTTTGTGGCTGTTCGAACGCATGAGTGTTTACACTACGAAAGCAATCCGGCCAAATGTGTTTTTGACTACCTTTAGAAGTGGTCGAAAGTGGACAAGCACAAAACGTTTTAGACCCTGTTTAAATCTGTATTTAGCGTCGTCCACTTGTGATCCGATCTACCAAAATGCATATTAATACCAGGTATAAACAGGGCCTTACTGGCTATTTTAAAGAAGTCCAAGTGTAATGTAAGTGTATTTGTCAGGCTGGAGTGGGTCTGTGAGACGCAGGATTCACACACCCTGAAATAGTCTGGAGAGCTGAGGTGGAACTTCTCCTTGATGTCTTCAGGAGCTCCAGCACACAGCCTGTAGAAGATGTGATAGTTCCTCTCCTCCTGACCCTGCGTGCAGATACGGGACTTCTCCAACAGGTAATGGGACACAAATCCACCTACTACTGTATTCTGGAAAACAAATCAGCACTGAATTCAAAGAAATGTCTAACAAATTAATTTACAAAATCACACATTTGCATCACTATATCAATCAAAAAGACAGTAGCGCATGGTGTTGTGCCAAGCACTCAGTGGACAACAAACTCAGCGATAAACTAAAACTGTGCACTGCTATCCAAAAAGCATTACATTCATCTGTTTTAGTGAGACTTTTTAACAAGACACACCTTTTCATTAAAGTGAATCTCCACAAATTTCCCAAAGCGACTGCTATTGTTGTTTCGGACAGTTTTGGCATTTCCAAATGCCTCGAGCAGTGGGTTTGCTGGAATTGAGTGAAAACAGAAAACAGTTGTTTCTTAGTCATATTTTCTATGACTTACATTAGTTACAAAGTATAGTGGAATACAAATTTAGATTAGTAATGGTCAGGTCATTCAAGCGTACCTTCAACTATTCTTTCATCAATGTCTTGACCTGTACCATAAGATGTAGTTAAGTACCTGTGAGAGGAGAGAGTAACCCATCTCACATTAAATTAAACATATTCACAATTCCTAAATTCATATCATATCATGTATTAAGTATAAAAACAAAGGATTGAAGTGTTATGTAGAAATGCATATCTTCATATTATTCAAACTATTTATAGATATATAAATGAGACCTTTCTATACCTGAGAACAAACTTGGTGTTTTCGGTCTTTCCAGCTCCTGACTCTCCCGACACAATGATGGACTGACTCATCTTCAACACCTTCATGTCACGATAGGCTTTATCCGCTAAACAAAACAAATAAAAGGTATGAGTATATACAGGGAGTATAAATAAATATTAATTAACATATTTATTCAAGCTAATAGTATATATTTTGTGTACATCACTGAGAAGCCTTAAAGTGCCCCTATTATGCTTTTTATTAGCTTCATGCAGTGTGTAAAATAGCTGTTTGTAAATTTAAAAGAATTTAAAAGGTCTGCAAGTTTTAAAGATCAAAGTGCACAACAAATAACGTTATTGTCTCCTAAAAGAAAGAATCGATTCTGAACTGCTGAAATGAGTCGTCAGTAATTCCAGTCTTACTTCCTATTACAAACCTAACGTAACAAATTTGCACAATGCCAGCCTATGGTCTTCATTGGCTGCCCGCGAACAATGTCTGCTTTGACCCTCAAACACCGTAGTTGTAGCTGAGACTGGAAGTGTTTGGTTCGTGTTTTCGACATGTCGAGAAGACGCTGGTTTCTGTGCTGCCAAAGCAAATTCACTTTGCACACACTTCAAAAGGGTGAGGACTCATGCTAGAATTGATACAGTAAAACCGACGCCATAGTTACTGTTCGTATCACTTTGTATCATGTGCTGAGAAAGCCTCCGGAGCTGAAATTCAGATATGGTAATAAGTGTTTTGTTTCCGACACGTGCCGTAAGTGGTCAACCAATCACAACAGACTGTGCCATCTGACCAATCAGAGCAGAGTAGGCTCTCAGAAAGGAGGAGTTTAGAGTGACTGAATCCTTGATCTAACCGTTTCAGACACTGTGAGAAAAGTAATGATGCTGCAATGTATATTATGAGAAAATAAAGTGTTTTTTGACCTTGGATGCATGTAAACCTATTGTAGGAACCTTTAAAATAGCATAATAGGGGCACTTTAATATCACTTCCTTCGCATGAAATGTTTACCAATTGCATAGACGTGAGGTGGCAGAGTGCCCAGCGATCTGCCCCGGTACTGTTTAATGCTCTCTGGGGAATACAGCTTGGGAATATCACAATATGGATTCACAGCAATCAGGATGTTGGCCACAAATGTCTGAAACACAAAGTAACATGAGCAGCAAGAAAGGAACTAATTAATGAATTTTTATTCTGCAGACAACCATTTTGCAGACAACCAAATACTAATAAGCATTGAAAATTTGTACATTGTACAATTTGTACAATGATTTTTTAGAAACTTCAGAAATTAAAAACATTTAAATCATAGAAGAGAAGTGTGTATGAACTGCGTTTTTAATGTACACTGCTTGGTCATTATGATTTTTTAAAAGTTTTTGAAAGAAGTCTCGACATTTGTGATTAGTCGAGTCGACTGAACAATGATGACGTCATTAATGAATAAATACGGGGCTGTTCACACATAACATGTCATTTCCATTCCAAAGCGGTACTTTTCCATTGTTTTTCTATGTAAACACGCTAGACAGACGTGTATGACCGTAGCGCTTGTGTCTTTTGCAGTGTATCGCGCATGACACGGCATTCTAAAAATGCGAGCCCTGAGCCTGAACCTCGAGCTGAGACTCGAACATGGGTTGCCTTGTGCACAGCTATGGCATATGATGCTGCCCACAAATATTGCTCCTACATAACAGCTTATTTTTATCAGTTCTTTTGTCTTTGGGTCATTATTTTTTATAGATTTCTGCTCGTTCTAAATCAGATAAAGTAAAGTAGCACAGTAAAGATTACAATTATATGAATGCATTAGTGAGAGCGATTGAGTATGAATTAATTCTACCTGGCAGAATCTCTCTACAAATAGTGAAGCTGTGGGTTTTAGTTACTAAGAAATATATGCTAGAACTTTTCAGTTTCTAAGCTATTTTACTGATAAATCACAGAACAGTGTTGACAATACATTTCTGCACTACTGAATGATTCTGCTCCGTTTCACACACAGTTGAGCATGCAAGCCATTCAAAGTATACTCTATTGACCACAAGCACAGACAGTGTATGTGCACAACCTAGTGGACCCTTCCATTTCAGTGTTCAATCACAGAAAAATCATGCAGCACGTGTGTGGACACCAGTGGACGAAAATGACTTTACGTGCACATTCCGCGAGACGAAGCGAAAAGCGACCAACAGAGCAAGTGAAGCATACTTTAGGCTAAGACATCTTGCCATGTAGAGTGGACATCATGAAGTGCAGGAGAAATAAAGAATAGTGTCTTCATGACAACATTTGCAATAAAGAATATACTTACATAAATCTTATCTTTACTATAGCGCACACGGACATTATTTAGAAGCGTAGCTTCATTCAAGTACATCAATGAGCCTGTAACACACACAGGAAATCATTAGTGAATAGTGTCATTTTATCCAACACATGACTGACATGTCCATTTTCGAACTCATTGACACTTACAGTTGTCCTCCACATGTTTGTTGACATCATCTTCAGCAGGGAAGACTTGATTGACAGGAGCTTGAAAGTTCTGGAACACAGAGAAATGAATTTATTAATTGTATAGCATGCTAAAAGCCCATGAAAACTTTTGTAAAAGACTAAATTCTAATAAATGCCACACGCTTTCACTTGCACATGCACATACATACAGCTCTCCGTTTGCATTAAAGGTTAATGAACACTTAATCTGGATTCTGCATGTCAGTGAAAAAAAGTGAGCAGTATTTGGAATCATGAAGCTAAGGTGTTGCTAGGGAGTTGTGGAGGGTTGACAGGGTGTTGCTAGGGAACTCTAGATATGCAGTTGCTAAGATGTTTGCTGAGTCTCATTTCGAAGGTTGCATCCTCCGGAGGTCACATTTGTAGGCCGCATACATCATAGAGGATGCCTCATTTCACTAAAGTAACCAATACATTCCAAAGTCATAAGAAAATTACAACAATTAATAATACAATTAAAGTTACTTTTCTGAAATTAGACATCTTTGATGACGTATGCGGCCAACAAATGCGACCTCCGGAGGATGCAGCCTTCGAAATGAGGCATAGTGGTTGTGAGTGTTTGTTACCCTAATAATTTGTGGTGACTAATTTGTTTTTACTATGTTGCTATGCTGTTGCTAGGGGGCTCTGGCTGGTTTCTCAGGCCAGGAAAAAACGACATGACTGTCAGGCTGATTATGAATCGTTAAGTGTGTTTTATAGCAGACTGACTCAGTCTTTAGGTTTGTGCTCCTCTGACTGTCAAAGACTAGAATATGCTCCAGTCGATGGAAACAGTCTTTAAGTATGCTGAGTTCAGTCTTAGAAAGTTTCAGCTAGTCGTTAAGTGTGACCCCAGCTTAAAGGGTTAGTTCACCCAAAAATGAAAATAATGTCATTTATTACTCACCCTCATGTTGTTCTACACCCGTAAGACCTTCATTCATCTTCGGAATACAAATTAAGATATTTTTGATTAAATCTGATGGCTCAGCGAGGCCTGCATAGACAGCAATGGTACTTCCTCTCTCAAGATCCATAAAGGTACTAAAAACATATTTAATCAGTTCATGTGAGTTCAGTGGTTCTAACTTAATATTATAAAGTGACGAGAATATTTTTTGTGCGCCAAAAAAAACAAAATAACGACTTTTTAACAATATCTAGTGATGGCCGATTTCAAAACACTGCTTCGGAGCGTTATGAATCTTTTGAGTCAAATCAGTGATCCGGATCGTGTATCAAACCGCCAAACTGCTGAAATCACGTGACTTTGGCGCTCCAAACCACTGATTTGATTTGTAAAGCTCCGAAGCTTCATGAAGCAGTGTTTTGAAATCGGCCATCACTAGATATTGTTAAAAAGTCATTATTTAGTTTTTTTTTTGGCGCACAAAAAATATTCTCGTCGCTTTATAATATTAAGGTAGAATCACTGTACTCACATGAACTGATTTAAATATGTTTTTAGTACCTTTATGGATCTTGAGAGAGGAAGTACCATTGCTGTCATGAGGGTGAGTAATAAATGACATTATTTTCATTTTTGGGTGAACTAACCCTTTAAGTCTATGGAATTCTGAATAACAAAGAAAAACAATAGCACTTCTCTCTTCAACAAGTTGCATAATTTGAAGTGTTATATATTTCTAAAGCACAAATGATGCAGGATTAGTTTCATGCTGAAATTTAAAGGGTTAGTTCTCCCAAATATGAAAATTCTGCGATCATTTACTTAGTCAAGTCAAGTCAAGTCACCTTTATTTATATAGCGCTTTTTACAATGTAGATTGTGTCAAAGCAGCTTTACATTGATAACTGGTACATTATTTGGCTGCACAGCAGCTCTTAAAGAATAGTGTCAATGCAGGTAGATCAAAGCACTGTTGAATATCAAATGTCAAGTCAAATGTCAAGTGTCCCCAACTAAGCAAGCCAAAAGGCGACAGCGGCAAGGAACCCAAACTCCATCAGGTGACATCAGGTGGCAGACAAGTGGCAAATAGGTGTTTAAATGGAGAAAAAAAAACCTTGGGAGAAACCAGGCTTAGTCGGGGGGCCAGTTCTCCTCTGGCCAACAGTGCTTTGTTACGATTCAGGTTGCCATCGTAAGTCCAATAGGATCGCAGCATTCAAAGTATTTATTCCAGTTCCATCCAATTGAGGATCGTATTCATCACGCCGGTATGGACGGTTGTTGAGGAACTGTGTCGTGGCTGTCATGTCGATGAGGCCCTCACAGTGGATGATCTAGTTGACTCAATCTCTGCTGATACTTCAGGGCTGCGTTGTGGTCGTGTCAAGGCACAGGTCCTCGGTCTCACCTGGATACGGCCCGGATCCGGTTGACTACGGTGAACCTCGGGATAACCAGAAAGACTAATGTTAGCGTAGATGCCATTCTTCTTCTGATGTAACGAGTACATCATGTGTTATAGGAAGTGTTCCCGGTTCCGGCTGACCTAATTTATGCAGCCTAATAATCCTTTAACGGATTTGAAAATATAAATTGGTAATGTGTTATGTGTATGCCAGGTTAAAGAAATGCGTTTTTAGTCTAGATTTAAACTGACAGAGTGTGTCTGCTTCCCGAACAATGCTAGGAAGATTGTTCCAGAGTTTAGGTGCCAAATAGGAGAAGGATCTACCGCCTGCGGTTGATTTTGATATTCTAGGTATTATCAGCTGGCCTGAATTCTGAGATCGCAATAGACGTGAAGGACTATAATGAATTAGGAGCTCGCTCAGGTACTGGGGAGCTAAACCATTTAGTGCTTTGTAAGTAATTAGCAAGATTTTAAAATCTATACGATGTTTAACAGGAAGCCAATGCAGTGTTGACAGAACCGGGCTAATATGATCATACTTCCTAGTTCTAGTAAGAACTCTAGCTGCTGCATTTTGTACGAGCTGTAGTTTATTTATCAGGCGAGCAGAACAACCACCCAGTAAAGCGTTACAGTAATCTAGCCTTGAGGTCATGAACGCATGAACTAACTGTTCTGCATTTTTCATTGAGAGCATATGTCGTAGTTTAGATATATTTTTAAGATGGAAGAATGCGGTTTTACAGATGCTAGTAACATGGCCTTCAAATGAAAGATTGGTATCAAAGAGCACACCCAGGTTCCTAACTGACGACGAAGACTTAACAGAGCAGCCATCAAGTGTTAGACAGTATTCTAGGTTATTACATGAAGTTTTTGGCCCAAAAATTAGAATCTCTGTTTTTTCTGAATTTAGTAGTAGGAAATTACTGGTCATCCAATTTTTTATATCAGCTATGCATTCCGTTAATTTTGTGAATTGGTAAGTTTCGTCAGGGCGCGAAGAAATATAGAGCTGAGTATCATCAGCGTAACAGTGAAAACTAACGCCATGCTTCCTAATGATATCTCCCAAGGGTAGCATGTACAGAGTGAAAAGCAACGGTCCTAGTACTGAGCCTTGCGGTACTCCATATTGAACTTGTGATCGATATGACATCTCTTCGTTTACTACTACAAACTGATAACGGTCAGATAAGTATGATTTGAACCATGACAATGCAATTCCACTAATGCCAACATAATTTTCGAGTCTATTTAAAAGAATATTGTGATCAATAGTGTCAAATGCAGCACTAAGACCCAGTAACACTAATAGAGAGATACAACCACGATTACCCTCATGTTGTTTCAAACCCATTAGACTTTTGCTCATTTTTGATATTTTTGATATGAAATATCATCATAAAGATATTTTTACTGAAACCCGAGAATCCATTGCACCAAACAATGATAATTCAAAAAGTTCATAAAGACATCGTAGAGGACATTGTATGTTTACCACATAAAGCACATCAAACACAGTAAATGGAAGCTCAACCGTACTTGCTTGATGTGAAAACAAACTGGTTTTCATGTGTCAAGCAATTACAGCTGAGCTTCCGTTTACTGCCCTGCATATACTCTATGTATGTGTGTTGATGTATATATACAATAGTAGAACAAAAGCCTAAATTAAATCTGTACATTACATAAAGTAGGGCTGGGCATTGACACAATTTCCATGATTTGATTTCGATTCACAGGCTTGTAATTCAGTTCACTTCCAATTTTGATTCAATTCGATATTGATTAAATTGGATATTTATCAGGTACAGTACATGCCAATTTTTCTCAAGGAAAAAAAAAAAATCTCTTTCAACTAATGCTGTAAACTATACAAGGAACCCTGTCAGTTGGTTCATTAGGATTACTAAAGGTTAAAATTAACTGATTTGTATAGAAACATTTAAATTACACATAAGGCAGTTTTATTATAATAACATTATAATAGTATTTTTAAATGACATAATTATGTTTCTACTCCAATTTGCTTTTTGAAACAAAGCCTAAACATTTAAACGGTGGCTGTTCTAAACACTTGTTCTTGTTAGATGTATTTATTCAATCATATATTAAATATTGAAGAACAGGTTAAGAAAAAAATATAAAGGATATGTAATATAGTGCACATATTTAGCAAAATGCTCCTCTCTAGAGTTCATTTTTCTAGCTATCAAGCTATGGTTGGTCACTGAATGGCTTTTCTGAGGTAAATGAATCAATATGGACATCTTACTGAGGTTGAAACACTGATTCATAATAAATTGACAGAATTTGAAAGCTGACACTATATATCATTCATGACACTATATTTCATATCACAAGTAACAAAGCCTTTGATTTATTGGATGGCAGGCGCTCTACAAATAATGTATGGTTTTGTTCACATATCAACTGAAAACAGCAAAAACTAAAAGATCGATTCTTGGGATTTAAGAATCGACATTTTCATCAAAATGAGAATCGATTAAAATCGAGAAACCAATATTTTCAAACCGCCCTAATATAAAGTGATTGTGTCTCTTCAGAAGTCTTGGATTAAACCACTTAATTTGGATTACTTTTATGATCACTTTATGAACTTTTTGAAGCATCAAAGTTTCAGACTTTTAATTGAAGCACAGAAATCATCTTCATTTGTGTTTCAAAGATGAACAAAATTCTTACGGGTTTGGATTCTTACATTCTTACGACATGAGGGTGATTAAATAATGGCAGTATTTTAATTTTTGGGTGAACTAACCCTTTAATACTTGGGGTCTGATAGCAATATTGATGCTTGCCTTAGCAAACAACTACAACTAATTAACTACAGTTCCCACTTTATGTATTCCATCTCCATGCTTCTGTTCTGATATCAGACAGTAGTGTGTCCTCCACACACACACACACACACACACACACACACTTATAGCATGTGAACAGACAGCCCATTGTGCTTTCACAACTCGGCGACATCACACTGCACACAAATCACATGGGCTAGATGTAATGCTGCCCACAACACTCTGTCTTGTAGTTGTCAGACGTGAAAAAACACACACAAACACACACAGAGTTATGTGTACTGTAATGTGTGTAAAGCTCCAGAGAAGGCCGGACTCCATATGGGCAACAGGATGTGTTTGCAGCAGCTCTGAAAACAGACGCATTCACCCATAGAGTTTAAATCATTCTGCTGCTTGTGCAAAGAATCTGTGAAGTGCAAAAAATGGTTTTGACAGAAACATGACAAGAAATGAGAGTACCTCATTATGAGATCGTATTAGCAGTTCCTTTTTCTTAAAGCACAAGCATTTTATTAAAAGCCCTTGAATCAACTGAACATTCACTTGGGAATGCGGTTTTTAATGAGATTTTCACTGGTGTTCCTTGACAACCAGTAGGAGAGTGAGTACTTTCATTTCCACCCTGAACTATAAGTCATGTCTATCTTTGTTTTCTACAGAACTTTGGCTCCTATTCACCCTTCCTCATTTCAGTCATTTTAACAATAACCACCTTGAAACGAAGCAAGTTTTGTGTACTTAAGGTTTGTGAAACATAAATTTTAATATTTACTAACTTATGTTCTTATGACAATGTTCAGTTAAAGATTTTAATAGTACATTAAAACAACATTCAGATGAACGATCAGTCAGTAATGATTACAGTTTTTTTACAAGTTTCATGAACCTTGAAAATACAAAACTTCCTTCATTTCAAGACGGACAAGGCTGAAAGCAATGATAACTTGCAGCTCAGTAAGTCAGTCATTTAATAATTCATTAACCACTCTAATGGATTCAGTGGGTTCAGGATTCTTTAGAATGATTCAAACAGGTAATGTGAGTTTTTTGGCAATTAATTAATTATAACAACTGGCTCATAATCAAGCACAGTCATTTGTTTGTGAGAAAGAGGTTTTCTTGCCATTGGTTTGCTGTATAAGGTCTTATTTTCTCATCACAATTCATTTAGATTGCAAATTCACATCACTCAAATCAGGTACAATATGTTTTTGTTTTTTTTTATAAACTTTAACACACGAGGAGAAATTAATTTTCATATCTTTCGTTGTTGATTAAACAACAACAATAAAAGGTTGTGAGTCCAGTCAAAGATGTCAATTTGTCTGTCATGAATCTCGAACAAATAGACAGATGTCAGCATTGGGAGGTTGGGTGACACGACCCTTGAAAACCACAGTACGACACAAAGCAGAAAAATTAGGATAAACATGGTTTGTGCTGAACACAAAGCATTTCGTGGGGGTCACTGTTTGTAGTCCACTGTAAAATCTGAAACAAAACCTACAGAGAACAACTGCTCAAAGTCAAAACTAAAAACAATGATTTTTATACACTAATCAGGCATAACATTATGACCACCTTCCTAATATTGTGTTGGTCCCACTTTTGCTACCAAAACATCCCTGATCCGTCGAGGCATGGACTCCACTAGACCCCTGAAGGTGTGCTGTGGTATCTGGCACCAAGATGTTAGCAGCAGATCCTTTAAGTCCTGTAAGTTGCGAGGTGGGGCCTCCATGGATAGGACTTGTTTGTTCAGCACATCCCACAGATGCTCAACTCGATTGAGCATCTGTGGGATTGTCCAAAGCATCACACTGCCTCCGCCGGCTTGCCTTCTTCTCATAGCGCATCCTGGTGCCATGTGTTCCCCAGGAAAGCGACGCACATGTACCCGGCAATCCACGTGATGTAAAAGAAAACATGATTGATCAGACCAGGCCACCTTCTTCCATTGCTCCGTGGTCCAGTTCTGATGCAGAAGTGCCCACTTTTGGCGTTTTTGGCGGTGGACAGGGGTTAGCATGGACACCCTGACTGGTCTGCGGCTATGCAGCCCCATACGCAACAAACTGCAATGCACTGTGTATTCTGACACCTTTCTATCAGAACCAGCATTAACTTCTTTAGCAATTTGAGCTACAGTAGCTCGTCTGTCCCCACGTGCATCAATGAGCCTTGGCCACCCATGACCCAGTCGCCGGTTCACCACTGTTCCTTCTTTGGACCACTTTTGATAGATACTGACCACTACAGACCAGGCACACCCCACAAGAGCTGCAGTTTTGGAGATGCTCTGATCCAGTCGTCTAGCCATCACAATTTGGCCCTTGTCAAACTCGCTCAAATCCTTACGCTTGCCCATTTTTCCTGCTTCTAACACATCAACTTTGAGGACAAAATGTTCACTTGCTGCCTATTATATCCCACCCACTAACTGGTGCCGTGATGAAGAGATAATCAGTGTTATTCACTTCACCTGTCAGTGGTCATAATGTTATGCCTGATCAGTGTATATTCCGTTTCATGAATATCTCTCACTAAATCCAATTCTACAGGTTTAAACCTTAGACTTTCCAGCTTGTAAGGCCACAAGAAAAAAAAAATGCAGGCTCAAATGATCAGCTAATGCTGCTAATGCATTTCATTAATTAAAGGTGCAGTATGTAGGATTGAACAAAATATATAACACTGGCCTAGTGGTTTTTGAATATTTTACTGCAAAAATCTTACATATTGCACCTTTAACTACTTTAGTTAACATGAACTAAGAATTAAGAATACTTCTACAGAATGTATTAATCTTAGTTAATTTTAGTTTCAACATTTAGAAATACATTATTAAAACAGATGTTGTATTTGTTAATATTAGTTAATGCACTATGAACTAACGAACAAACAATGAACAGCTGGATTTTTATTAACTAACATTAACAAAGATTAAAGGATCCTACGCCTTCCCTATTCAACTTACGGAACGAACGCGGCACCAGTTCTGTTTTTTCCGTAAGTAGAACAGGAAAGGCGTAGGACATACAGCGTAAGCTTTTTGAAGAATACGGAAGACGGAAGCACTCGCAAGGCGATCATTTGTGTTTATAAAGCATATACATTTGAATTTTTTAGAAAATGACCGATCGTTTCGCTAGATAAGACCCTTATTCCTCATCTGGTATCGTTTAAAGCCCTTTGAAGCTGCACTGAAACTGTAATTTTGACCTTCAACAGTGGAGTCCACTGAAGTCCACTATAAGGAGAATAATCCTGGAATATTTTCACCAAAAACCTTAATTTCTTTTCGACTGAAGAAAGAAAGACATGAACATCTTGGATGACATGAGGGTGAGTAAATTATCAGGAAAATTTTATTTCAAAGTGGACTAATCCTTTAATAAACACTGTAACAAATGTATTCTGTCATCATTGTTGTTCCAAAACTCTATGACTGTCTTTCTTCTGTGGAACATAAAATAACGTATTTCGAGAAATGAAAGAGTTTTTTTCTTCAAAATACCTTTTTTTTGTGTTCAGCAGAAGAACAAGATTCAAATTTTTGATCTGACATGACAGTACATGATCTTTAAACGTAAACTGAATAAAAGACTATTAATGTAGAGCCCTTGCGAGTGCATCATGTACTTCCGTCAGATAATGAACTGCATTTTCTGACACGTAATAAATGCAAAAACGTATAGAAAGAGCTTGTGTAACTGGAAGCATTTGGGTTCATGTACTTGCGCGCAGCATATTTCGGCCTTAAACATGACACTGTGGTCACGTGATTTCTGCAGAAGCTACTCCTCACCTTCCCTCTCTGGTTGAGAGGTTCGATGGTCAGACTATCGGCACTGATGTCGATGATTCTGCCCAGCTGGAACCCATCCGTGGGGTGGGGCGCCCACACCGGCTTTCCATCATCCATTTCACCACTGAGGAAGAAAAACAGGAGAACAATCAAACGCCAATTGAAGAAGAACAGAGAATGACTGAGGTCTAGAATACTGACAATCACTGAAAATGTTAGTTTGCCTCTGGCTTTTTTTTCATAACTTTCATTAAAAGTAATTAAAACATTCTATAATATTTTACAATTTAGTATTACTGTACATTCAAATACGAAATTACATGCAAACATGTTTAGCAAAGTTTAATGCCATTTGTAACTATTTAAATGTACAGTTCTTCTAGAGGGTCCTTCTACGATAAATATTGAAAATCATGTCCAAGCAACTCTACATTCCAGAAAATAACAAAATATAAAGATTATCAAATTAAAAAAAAAAAAAAAAAAAAATTATATATTGTGGAGATGTGTTTGTATATTTGATTTTATTTTTTATTGCCTAATTCAGAAAATTTCGTACAGCAGAGGATTTAATAAGAACAGATTAAGAAAACTGTATCTGCCCTCACAAATTAAAATGTGAAAATTGTGTGGTTAAATTGTCACAATTTTTCTATTCAACTAAAGATTAAATAAAATTTATCTTTCGCATTTTCAAAACAGTATTTCAAATTTCTGATTTAGATTCAGAAATCAATATCTATTATGCAACTGTAAATAAATGTTTGTAACTTGGCCACTGGCCATATTAGGATGGGTTTCATTAGAAAGACTAATGACTACTGAGGGAAAGACAAATGGAGCAAAACACAAAGAGTTGCTTTATCCAGATCACTTAACTCAGACTCCAGAATGAACACAAATCTTTCTGCATGACATCAAGCCAAAGTACAGCCAGGACAACAATGAAGTGACTATGGTGCAAGTCTCCAAACATCTGAATACAACATTTTAAAAACACCTTGTATATATTTTGGACAGATTGTTTAGCGTCAAGTTAAAAGTAGTTGAGCTTTTTTCACTTAAACAGAAGCACAATACAAAAATACTAATAACTGAACCAAAATAAAAGATAAAAAATTCTCAGCCTATCATGCTCCTCTTCATGCAACTGCTTGCCCCTCAATCACCTGTGTCTCAAACATTATAAGTAGACCAAATATGCAGACAGTGAAAAGAAATACTGATTCAAATATAAATCTTCCCTTAAATATGATCTCTTGTAAATTGGTTGGTAGATACCCCATAACTTGCCACCACATCTGTTCAAACATGGTTCCATCTCCCCTAACCACTGCGGTTAGTCTCTCCATTGGTAAAGTTCTAAAGATTTCTCGATACCAGAGTGAAAGTAAAGGGGGTCTAGAGTGAATCCACTCAATTAGAATGCATTTTCTAGTGAGTAACAGAAGCCTATCACAGAGTAGAAACTGGTTAGCAGATAAAGCAATGCCTTTTGCTGGCAGACCAAGTAAGAAAAACCCAGGGTCCTTATTAAATGTTACGTTAAAATATCACCCATCTACCGTGCCACCCATCCCAGAACTTTTTAATGGCTGGATAATGCCGAAAACAATGCATGAAATTTCCAATTTCACTCTGGCATTTGAGAGTGATTACTATTCATCTTATTCAGAATACGTGGGGTAATATAGAGTCTCAGTAATATTTAGGGCCCGAGCACCGATGGTGTGAGGAGCCTATTGTAATTGCTTGGTCAATTATTCTTCTCCAAAATGAATCGTATTTTTGAGGGCCTGAACATGCTCGAAAACTCACAAATTTACATCTGAAGTGGGTTTTCAGAATTAGGTGTGGCAAAATGGCTCGATAGCGCCACCTACAAAATTTCAATTAAGTGCCTTTTGCGCTACGTTTCACATACAGGTATGAAATTCGGTAGACAGATTCAACAGTCCAATACCTATAAAAAATAAAAAAATAAAAAAATAAAATAAAAAAAATCTGATTCCCTTGGTGCAAAATCTGAAAAAAAAAAAAAAAAAAAAAAAAAAAAAACAGGAAGTGAGATATTTTGAATTTTCTCTGCAAAATTTTTGCTGTTTTTGCCATTTCCAGACATATTTTAACAAACTCTTCCTAGAGCTTTAATCAGATCAACATCATATTTGGTCAGTCTAATCTAAAGGCCTTTGCAACGTTAAATTGCGAAGATCTTGAGTTTTTGCTGAAGGGCATGTCCGTGGCGGCCTAACAAAATTTGATGTTTCGCCATGAAACAGGAAGTTGTTGTAACTCGAGCATACAATACCCGATCTGCCCCAAACTTTACATGTTTTATTAGAGTCCTGGCCTGAAGACATCTACATGGCAATATTCAGTTACAGTCATAGCGCCACCAGTGGGCAACAGGAAAACCCATGTTTTACACTGTGATTAACTCCTCATTGAGATTTAGCCAGAACATCATCATATTTGGTCAGTCTAATCTTAAGGCCTTAGCGATGTTAAATTGCAAAGATCTTGAGTTTTCGCTGAAGGGCGCGTCCGTGGCGGCCAGACAAAGTCTGATGTTTCGCCATGAAACAGGAAGCTGTTGTAAGTCAGGCATACAATATCCGATCTGCTCCAAACTTCACATGTTTGATAAGAGTCCTGGCCTAAAGACATCTACATGCAAATATTCAGTTAGTCATAGCGCCACCTGCTGGCAACAGGAAATGGCATGCTTTACACTGTAATTCACTCCCTGAAACACAATATGCATGAAGTACCAAACATGCTAGAAACACATTAAATCATGCAACACTTGGCTAAGTGCTAATGTATGCTATTAACGCCACGAAACAGGAAGTTGTTGTAACTCAGGCATACAATGTCCCATCTGCCCCAAACTTCACATGTTTGAGAAGAGTCCTGCCCTGAACACATCTACATGACAATATTCAGTTATAGTAATAGGGCCACCCACTGGCAACAGGAAGTGACATGTTTAACACTGTGATGCACTACTAGCAACATACTAAAATATGAAATTGAGTACTAAACATGCTAGAAACAAACTAAAACATGCTAGCAACACTTAGCTGAGTGCTAAAGCATGCTATTATCGTCATGAAACAGGAAATTGTTGTAACTCGAGCATACAATGTCCAATCTGCAACAAACTTCACATGTTTGATAAGTGCCCTGGCCTGAAGACATCTACATGCCAAAATTTAGTTATAGTCATATCGCCACCAGCTGGTAGCAGGAAGTTTGGCAAATACAAATGACTGATGTTGTATTCCTATATTTATATACTTAAATGCATATTGCCCACCATGCTCTGTTTTCCAGGTGGCGGTGGCACAGTGCGAGGGCCCTTTTATCGCAGCTTTAATTTGTATTGCATTTCGAACAGTCTACTGCAAATAAATATTCTTCTGATTGATTTAACTGTATCTACCCAGTTGTCATCAATATACTCATTACTGAGATATCTCTCCCATGTACGCCAGATATGATCAATACCACTGTGATCCATTGAATAAAGAAGAAATTAAACTTTTGAAAGTGTTGCGTATCAGTCAATTTCAACAAAAAGGATAAATAAAAGATAAAATATCGCTGTATACTGGCATATTCCCAAGAGGCTTGAGGTTACCCGAGTTAATAAAATGGCGAATGTTCATGTTAGAAGCAGTTTATTTTGCTTCTAAAATCTGAAATATATGTATTCCACAATTATTGGGACCCAATCACTTGATACTTTGTGCAACAAACCCTTTTCCAAGATAACAGCTTTGGATCTTCATATACATTTTTTTTTTTTTTTTTTTTTTTTTTTTTAGAAAAACCAATCGTTTCGCTAGATAAGACCTTTATTCCTCGTCTGGTATAGTTTAAAGCCCTTTGAAGCTGCACTGAAACTGTAATTTTGACCTTCAACCGTTTGGGGTCAATTAAAGTCCACTATAAGGAGAATAATCCTGGAATGTTTTCATCAAAAACCTTAATTTCTTTTCGACTGAAGAAAGAAGGACATGGACATCTTGGATGACAAGAGGGTAGGTAAATTATCAGGAAATTTTAATATGAAAGTGAACTAATCTTTTAATGATCTGACAGATTTTTCACTTTCTGTCAGTTAAAGCTAACTGATCTACTACTCAGGATGTGTTTTACAGTCTTAAGTCATGATGTCTGTAGGCTTGCTTATAAAATTCAGCTGTCTTTGCTTACCACACCTCAATAAGTAAAGGAAATCATTGCAGTTATTGCATTTGAGCAATGTCAATGTGGCACACGTGGGTCAGATTTATATGGGTTAGGAATGTCCTTCCTGACATGACAAGAACACCCCATATTTTCACAGCTAAAGGTAAAGAAGGGAATTCTTCAGCCAAGTATCCTGGACAGGTAAGTCACAGAGTATCAGCCCACATCCAGGTCAAAAAGTTGGAGCACTGCTGCCAAATTGAGAGCAGACACCTGATGCTTACTGTGCAAGTCTCACATCACATCTTCCAAAACCAGTTTGGCAGTAAAACAGCCTCTGGGTCTAGGATTGCCATGTCAAAGCAAGAAAACTACAAAGCCAACCGCCACCTGGATCTGTGGACTTCCCCGCATCACATTGTATCACCATCCTCATCGCCTTTCACACTCGCCTGGAGACTTTAAACACATCCACTACCTTTGTTTTTATATTAATTAAAAAAACATGTCTGTTGTGTTTTACTGTGAATCCCACCGCATCTGCTACAAATACTCTGAGTGACGCCTTTAGATGCGACACCTGATTAGTGTTTGAAATTTTGCAACACCAATGTCCTCTTTTCTTCATGCTCAAGACCAGAGAAAAAAAAATATATAAGGCCAAAGTTTACAAAGTAACTTATTGTCAAGGTTGTAAAATTTATTGAGTATAACTGGATCTATGCAAACTTAAACCCATTATGTCTTCCTGGTCTCGTGTTGCTGTATAATCATTTCCATTTATGGGTCATACAAAAGTGTCCATAAACTAGATTTTCCCCTATCTTTATTAACAATTTCTTATTCATGTTCATTTCAAATGGTTTGGAAAAACCTTTTTACAATTTTAACATTCAGTATCTACAAAACAAAAGTTATCATATGGTGTAACCATCAAGTAAAAACATATGTAATAACATATGTAAAGGTATACTATGCAACTTTGGCCCTCTAGCAGTTATAAAACAAAACTGCATGTATTTTGCGGAAGAAGGTTGTTTTTTTGTTGTCCTTCAGCTCTGCGTGACTGTGCGGATGAATATGGTTATCCCACTGCTCATAAAACATACTAGGCTTAAGAGATATGACCAGTTTCGATGGAAAGAAAGCTGACTAGCTGAAGGCATTACTGTAGCATTAATAGATGGTACTTCCTTGAAAAGCACAGCGCTACAGCAACCATAATGAAATAAGCCTTCACAATAGATAATGCTTTACAATGTGCTCTGTTAGACAGCTTCATATAGCAATTTATCTGTTCAATAAAATACCTTACCTGTTGAGTAATAAAAACGCCATCTCTGCGTCACTTTTACAATATTTAAAATCCCTCTGTTCTCGCCATCTCTGAAAATCCAAGCCAATGTTGATTCTGGTTTTATTACGAGCTCTGTCACGTTCTCTTTTTGCCAGCAGACTCTCCTCTGTTCTGCGTTTGTCTAAAACAGGTGATTCCCCGGAGTTTGGAGATTTAGTGAATCAGGATTTGGAAGGATTGATGATGTGTTGACTCATTTTGTTCATTTTGAACAAAAAAAAAAAAAATAGTATACCTTTAAATATGTGTACACATCTTAATGATTATTTTCAAAAAAAAAATTTTAAATTTTAAAATATTTTTCAAGGTAAATTTCATGAAATATCAATTCATAAATATCATTAGTTTTCAATGTCACAACACATGACATTTCAAAACTGTCATTTGAGAATTTTTTCAAATATTAAGCAATGAAGTTGTTTCAGTTTAAAATAAAATATGTAAAATGTTTCTTTTATTCTTTTATTTTTTATTCTTTTACATCATTAAGATATGAGAACAGTTGACATAATGACAATTACCATGTCCCTCCCCCAAAATATTAAAATAATTTTTTAAATCAGAAATTAAAAGAGGTATTCATGCCACTGTGTACACATATACATACATACATACATACATACACACATATATACATATATATACACACATATATATATATATATATATATATATATATATATATATATATATATATATATCAGGGGCATTTCCTCCAAGGAGGCAAGGGAGGTAGTGCCTCCTCAAAAAATTAGGATGAGAAAATAATCTATATTACAAAAATAAAACAACACAAATATTACAAAATGTGACGATAAAAAGTGTACAAGTCACTCGTTTTTCTAAAGCAACACTGTCCAACAGCGACACCCTCAGGTAAAGTTACAGCAGGAGTCCGCGTCTCTCGTGCCTCCATTGAACTAACAGAGAATCAACAGAGCCTCTAAAGCGTGCGGTGGGTTTTGTGGGGGTAATAGAGAATGAATGGGGAAAAGTCACGTAAGAGGAGGCAATGCCTCCATCGCACTATGATTGGATATGATCGGTTATGATTGGATATGATTGGTTTGTGCGATAAATCCCGCCTCATTTACGTGCAGGTCAGTCTCAATGAACAAAATGATGAGGTCAATGGGAAAACTAATTAAAAAGTAAGTAAACAACTCACCCACTTAGATATCACCGCTTTATGTCACATCAAAATCAAACTTGAAATGGCCTGAAATCATGATGACTGCGGGGGTTTTAGTGAGCAATCAGAATGGTGAAATTAAAGATACATCTTCGTGTCTGTGACAGAGTGTTTACCGCGCATGACTGATGATCCGAAATAAGTTGACTATTAAAAAGAACAGCTGAAAATCAATACACAAATAAAATATTATTTTGTTATTTTTGGCGCACAAAAAGTATTCTCGTCGCTTTATAATATTAAAGTTAAACCACTGTAGACACATGAACTGTTTAAATATGTTTTTAGTAGCTTTCTGGGCATTGAAAAAGGGAGTGTTATTGCTGGCGATGCAGGCCTCACTGAGCCATCGGATTTTATCAAAAATATCTTAATTTGTGTTCAGAAGATGAACGAAGGTTTTACGGGTGTGGAACGACATGAGGGTCAGTAATTAATGACATAATATTCATTTTTGGGTAAACTAACCCTTTAAGGTAAGTTGCATGCAATTATGCATAATTTATAGTTATTACTACAGTAACTACATGTAAACTGTAGCAAGGCCACTGTAAAATAAAGTGTTACCCAAATGTGGAACACTGTTCAATGTAATTACCATTGAACACATGTGGGGGTGGGTTTACTGTAATTATTTTCAGTCACAACCTATTTCACAACACTCTAAAAAGCCTACACCAAATGCAATGAAGTTACTAAAATTATAGCCCAAAATGTATTACAATGTATTTAAATAAAAGTATAATTTCTTTCATTCTGTTCCTACAAAATGAAAATCCTAACCTAATCAACCCAGATAGATCACTGGAAAAGATTTTGTCTTCTACAAAACAGCAATAAAAACTGAGCATATCTTTAAATTGATTGCACATCTTCATCATGAACTGTGAAATACAGAAATATATCAAAATGAACCTTGTGGATAGAAGCACTATTGAATATATATTGCCATTTTCTAACTGGAGTCTATAATTTACACAGTGTAATAATCTATGCTTCTTGTCAACAATGTCTGTGGAGCGACTCACATTTGACTCATATACTGCTGTACTGTATTATACTGTTTATAGTATTATAAATGTCTTTACTGTCATTTTGGATCACTTTAATGCGTCTTTACTGAATAAAAGTATTAAAACTGCTTTCAACATTGATAATAAATATTTCTTGAGCAGCAAATAAGCATATTATAAAAAATTCTGAAGGATCATATGACTGAAGACTGGAGTAATGATGCTTTAATAATATTTCACAACATTATTGTTTTACTGTATTTTTGATCAAATAAATGCAGCCTTGGTGAGCAGAAGGGACTTCTTTCAAAAACATTAAAGAAAAAAATCATAATTATTCCAAACTTTTGACCAGTAGTATACATCACAAGTGAAGGATTATGATTCACTAGTTGTGCACTGATAACAATTACTTTTACCATGTAAAGAGTGCTTGTGTCCCATCTGGTTTTGATTTATAAATAAATTACCTGTAAAGAGTAGTGATGGGAGGTCCAATTCTTTTCTGTTCTTTAGGACAGTTCGCTTCAATGGAAGGGTTAAAAAAAATTATTCACCTGTTTGTTTACTTAATCACGCAATGACATCACATATATGCAAATCTATTATTAAAGCACCCAATAATGATGTGAAACGCAGATGTTTACATGTCTATAAAGTGAATAAACTAGTCTTAATCAACTCACCCTTTTACATAAACCATAAGAAACTCATTGGTTCTTCGAGGACACTGTTTGACTCGAGATCTGTTGTAACCATTAACCGAAAGAGAGAACCGCTATCACTACTGCTGTTAACTCGAGAACTACTGCCATCGGATCACTGTTATATTTACATTTTATATTTATGAAACCCTCAGCAGACAGTTCTGACATGTCAGATATGTCCGAAAGACAGATATGTTCGGATATGTTCTCACTCAGTTCAGTGTACTGTTGGACTAACTTGAGTGAGTTTGCAAAAAACAGCATCATAGGATCATATTCCTGGATACTGGCTCATTTCGAGTCGAAGTGACCATCAGGCATGTCCGAAAGCAAGTTTTGATTGAGTAACTTGTTGATCTGTGCCGACACGAGCAATAAACCGTTTCAGACAGTTCAGTCCGATTTGGTGAACTGGTTCAATCAGTTCACTAAAAACAACGATTTGCTTGAGAACTGGACATCACTAAAGAGGGTCCTCTTCAATATTTACTGATAAATGGGTGCTCCGCTGCAGCAACTTTTGTGTGAGTGAGAGAGACACTTCTCTCATCAGTATCTATTAGCTCTGAAGCTTACGCCCAGTTAGACAATTCCAGTAATTCCAGTGAAAACAAACCTGAATGCTACACCTTACAATGGAATTATAGAAGACTGTGTGCAGAACAACAAGCAGTAATCCCTCCCTTTGCTGCTATAGCAGCTTCTGTTTGTCTGGGAAGGTCTTTCTCTGTGATGTTTGAACATGGATGCAGAGCTTTGCTCCTATTCAGACACAAGAGCATCAGTGAGGTCTGGCGACAAGTTTGCTTTGCAATCCAATTCATCTCAAAGCTGTTCAGTGAGTTCAAGTCTGGGGTTTGTGCAGGCCAGTCAAGCTTTTTCACAATAGACTCAGTAAACAGACCTTGCTTTGTGCATAGGAAAATTGAATAGCTGGAACTATTGCCAAAAAAAAAAAAAATAATTCGCTATTTGCTCTCTCAGAATCATTGGAATAACTAAACATACAGCTATATCACGTTCACAGCATTAAAGTCATAACTGAAATCCTTTGGTACTACATAATGAAAAGGGATTTTCAGCATAAAGTGTTTACATCAGTGTTGTACGTGGTTGTTTATTCTAGTTTCTGAGTTTTCCCAAGTATTCCTTTTGGATTTATTAAATCTCTATCTCATTTTTTGTTCTCCATCTTCTTTGGCGTGCGCTCCATTACAGGCACAATGTGACAGTAAGTGTTAAAATAGTTTAATTTCCTCTAAAATGTCATGCAGTCCTTTTTTCTAATTGTATTACTACATACATATTAAGTGTGAATGTAAAAGAAACAGTGATCAGTTACAGAATCTAAATTCAACCATTTTCCCTTATACAAATAAAAACAATTTAACATTAAAGCTGCAAGCAGCGATGAAAGGGCCCTCGCACCCGGGCTCACCGCCACCCGTTGGCCTTAGGAAAACAGTAAATACTGGAGAATTATGGCAAAGTCATTTCAAAGTGCCACACTTCCTCCTGCCAACAGGTGGTGCTTCGACTGTAACTGAATATTGCCATGTAGATGTCTTCAGGCCAGGACTATTACCAAACATGTGAAGTTTGGAGCAGATCGGACATTGTATGCCTGAGTTACAACAACTTCCTGTTTCGTGGCGTTAATCGCATACTTTAGCACTTAGCCAAGTGTTGCATGATTTACCGTGTTTCTAGCATGTTTCGTACTTCGTGGCATATTGAAATGTGTTTCAGGGAGTGAATTACAGTGTAAAGCATGCCATTTCCTCTTGCCAGCAGGTGGCTCTATGACTAACTGAATATTGGCATATAGATGTCTTCAGGCCAGGACTCTAATAAAACATGTGAAGTTTGGGGCAGATCGGACATTGTATGCCCGAGTTACAACAACTTCCTGTTTCATGGCGAAACATCGAACTTTGTCAGGCCGCCACGGACACGCCCTTCAGCAAAAACTCAAGATCTTCGCAATTTAACGTTGCAAAGGCCTTTAGATTAGACTGACCAAATATGATGTTGATCTGATTAAAGCTCTAGGAAAAGTTTGTTAAAATACGTCTGGAAATGGCAAAAACTGCACAAATTTTGCAGAGAAATTTCAAAATATCTCACTTCCTGTTGGGTTTTCAGATTTTGCACCCAAGGACTTTTTTGTAGGTATTGGGCTGTTACATGTGTGTACCGAATTTCATACCTGTACATGAAACGTAGTGCGAAGGGTGCTTAATTTAAATTTTGTAGGTGGCGCTATCGAGCCATTTTGCCACACCTAATTCTGAAATCCATATCAGACGTATATTTTCACCACTTCTGACGCGTGTGCAAAGTTTCATGAGTTTGAGCATGTTTAGGCCCTCAAAAATGTGATTCATTTCAGAGAAGAAGAATAATTGACCGAGCAATTACAATAGGGTCCTCAACACCATCGGCTTGATGTTTGGATTTAGCTGGGGTCAGCTATTTCCTTAAAATTCACTACATCTGAAGTTTGTTAAACAGCAATTAGACTTAAATGTCTCCATTGAGAGTAGAAATAGGGACTGTCAAATCATGTAATTCCAGGGTTTTTGTGCAGCTGAATGAATGAATGTGAAGACTAAAGACACATTCACACCAAGGACGATAACGATAGAGGCCATTGCAGCAGGTCAGCATATTTTATATGCATAAACGTTTTACTTCACAATTTTTCAAAATGTCAATCAAATGTAATATGTATTTGGATCCCTTCAAGTTTCCATCTGTGTGTAGAAGCAATCCTGTATTTGAACAAAGGTTTCAAAGTTTGGTTAGGTGGCACAGGCAGGTAGATGTTATCTACTCCATTATAGACCTTGGTCAGGGTAGCACCATATTTAATTTTTGACAGGAATGAAAACGGGGCTGTGAACGATAGAATACAGTGTGTTCAATGGATTGTACTGTTGTTTAACAACTGAGAAAATGCTTCTCAGAAAAAGCAAAAAAAGCAAAAAAAAAAAAAAAAAAAAAAACTTTCTGTAGACAAAAACTCCATTTTAAAAGTTGTGTGTTACATGATCTTGGACTTTTATTCAGTGCGTGTCATTGAAAGACTAAGCCTATCCCTCACAGCCTCGTTTTCATCCAGGTTAAATTCAATATGGCATCTGACTTGACTAACATCTATACAATTATTATTATTATTATTATTATTATTATTATTTTACATTGACTGTCTTGGCAAAAATCACTTATATTTGTTATATCACTAATAGATGTTATAATGCCAGTGACTGATTTGTGGATGGCTTTTAAAAGCATGGAATTGATTAATTTTGTCCCTGTTTGCGGTCACTTCTCAGGGTAGTCACCAGTAGAAGTCCTTGTGGTGTCAATCAGCTTTGTCATGATGTCATTTCCCTATGGTTCATTAGTGAATTAGCTCACTCTTAAAATAAAAAAGCAAGTGAGCAACAACAACAACAACAACAGTATTTGTTATTTTGTGCTCA